>AP028265.1:1129098-1754098 GCA_030269945.2 Trilocha varians | reverse complement strand
TGTTTTTTTTGTTTTTAATGTAAGACCAAAAAATCTTAGGGTTAGTTTTTATAGAAGATTCAATATTTTCGATATAATTTTCAAAGCATTCTTTCTCTATTTTAACGGCACGGGAACGGAGTATTGAAAAGGATTGATAATCAGATAGATTACCGTATTTCTTAAACTTACGATGATACTTCTGCTTTTCATTTAGAATTTTAACTAACGCTGAGTTGAACCATGGAGGGTGAGATGAAGCTCGTATAGATTTTACCGGAATTGACTTGTTTCGAACGTCATACAGTATTTCGTAAAAACGTGTGACGGCGCATTCCAGGCTGTCTCTGCTGAGTATTGATTCCCAATCAATTTTGTCGAGCGCCGATTTAATACTTATGTAATCGCCTTTGTAAAACTGAAATTTACTGGTAACCTTCTCACTAAGTTCATGAATTTCTATAAAGTCAGCTGTGATGGTCAATGGCAAATGGTATCTATCCACAGGGACAGCCAGGGGCATATCACACTCTGCAATGTTGACTTTATCATTAGAAAAAACTAAGTCAAGCAATCTGCCATTGCAGTTACGCACACTATTGTATTGAGAGAGGGAACACGCTATCATTGCATCAAGAAACTCAGTTAAATATTGGCAGGTGTAGTTTATAGGTAACAAATCAATCCCTGTGGTATTGGGAATCCAATCCACACGGTTACCAAAATTAAAGTCGCCTATTATTATGAATTTATCCGTTACATTTTTTAACATTATCTCTGTGATTTTTTCTGTGAAGTTTTGTAATTGAATATTAAAAGAATTACCTGTATTTTCGTTGCAAAGGTATATAGCACAAATGTGAACCCTGTAAGTGATAGCAGGTTTTTTGCGCTTTAATGTGATAGTTATCCAAATATCTTCAGCAGAACTACGCCAATCACTTTTTTCTGTAACTATTAAATCGCTCCTAACCGCTATCAATACGCCACCACCACGGGATTGGGACGTACGGCAATAATCACGATCCCTTCGCCATATTAAATAACGTTCGTCAAACAATTCACAGTCATTGACACTATCGGTTAACCAAGTTTCGGTAAAAACAATAATATCATATGTATTTAGACAAACATTCCTAAATAAGTTTACTGTCTTTGTACGCAGGCCTCGAACATTTTGGTAATAGATATTAAGCGAGAACACACCCGAAGATTACAATAACTGTCTTAATAGCAATATAATTACTAAATTTATTTGGTAACGTACGTATACCATTGTACATAGCTTTGTATGTTAAATTACTCTCAAAAGTAAACGAAAAGTAACGATTGCATCCATTGCAAGCGTGATAATAAATTGGAACCCGCAGAAGTGTAAAAACATTTATAAACCTAAAGAGTTTTATAAGGCATGCGATAATAAGACTTTGCATACTCACATTAACGCTCATATTTGCGCGGCACTTAACAACCATTAAAATAAAAATTCCCAAGAGACTACTGAATACAGACCCAAACAATTAAAAATTAGAAAAATGTGGGTATATGTTCGCAACCAGTGGTTCTCAAATTTTAAGCTAACAATATTACAACATTTAATAATAACTTGTACGAACCCCAACTGGTTCAACCCTTTACGAATTGATCTATCAGAGACAAAGAAACACAATAAAGTTAAGTTCACACTAGTTTGCTGAGATCCTTTTCGGTTCTGATTACAATAATAGGCGACGTATCTGATTTTCGGACGTGGATTTTTGCATGTTTCACCCAGATGTATTGGAACTTTTTTTCCGCTGCGACTTTTTTTGATTTAGACAGTAACATTTTATTCTGCAGTGTTAAATGATCGTTGATATAAATCTTGTGGTTGCTCGGCAGACCAATAGTTCCAGTGAATAATGCATTGTTGTGGGATTTGGAATATTTAGACGCTGCTACAAAATCTTCTTTAACGTATCGGTTGCAGAAGCAGACGATGATTGGTTTGGCTTGACTCTTCTCTCGTGTCGGCACCCTAGCGATGAAGTTCACTTGGGACTTATTAATCGGATATTGTATCTGAGTTCCAATTTTTAAAAGAATAGTGAATAGGTCTTCATTCGCCGTCTGAGGAATACCCTTGATTTCGACATTATTCATTCTTGCCCATTGTTCATAGGTATTGGTGTCACGATCCAATTTATGTATGTGATCTTGTATTGAGTCGACATGACGTTGTGTTGTTTCGACTTGTTCAAGGCGGCTCTCAAAATTGTTGATCCGTGCATGAAATTCTTTAAGTTCTTTGTTTGTGTCACATAGTGTAGATTTCAAACTTATAACTTCATTTCTGAGGGCAACAACTTCATCCTTGAGACATTCTAGCGGTGCGAGTTTATTAGCAAGCGCTCTGATTTCCAATAGGATCAGTGAATCAGATTCAGTTCGTGGAGATGAGGGTGGGGCGCTGCTTTGTTTGCGTTTCATGCAGCGCCACGCAAACTTCCGATCACCAAGCTTGCGGTATCCTGTTTCGGTAATACCGGCGCAGTGAAAATGCAGTTGGCGATTACATACTGAGCAGTTAGCACCTTCGGCCAACAACTCGTTGCATAATCCACATTTGTAGGTATCCATTTGGGTTTTGGACTAAGTGCGATTAAACAAATGAACAATAATCACGACTACTCGACGCGGCACTGTTTACTTGTATTTTAAAGTTTGAGAATCGCTGGAAATCTCAATACGACAAGCGTGCGCACACGACCGATACTGAGCTGTGACTGTAGAAATAACATTAGTAGTTCCCTATTATTTTTTGCATGTTTTGTACACAAATCCTCCTCTTTAATTACTCTATCTATTAAAAAGCTCCATCAAAATCTAAGTCTTAAAGATTTAAGAATACATAGAAACAAACAGCATGAAGCAACTTTGTTTTATACTGTAGTGATATCGTAAGAGTCGTTTAGAAATCTACGAATGCATTGTTGTTTCTTTAGCATCATTTGCTACAATCGTTATTTGGAGTACTTTTCGTGGATGATCATCTCAAAATTCCTATTATATTGGTACCGATATCGTAGACACAGATCACCCTTGTTCTAACTCCCCAAGTTACATAGAGTGCGTGGCGGAGGCATCTACCGAGTAAGTGGAACGTTTTGTCATTTGACTATTGGAATTATATTGGTAGTATTGCTTAGTAAGAAAAACTCGACTGGTTTAGTTTTCATTTCGAGTAGATGGCGCGTGATATTGGGATCTCGTCTTATGTGCCATCCATCTTGCTGTGTTACGAGATGTGTTTTTTTAAAGGGAATAGGTATTTAATGTAGGATTTTGTATTTAAAACTTGTTGTAAACTGAACTGAGTTTCAGTTCAGTTCAGTTTCAGTTTCAGTTTCAGTTCAGTTCAGTTCAGTTTCAGTTCAGTTTCAGTTCAGTTCAGTTCAGTTCAGTTCAGTTCAGTTTCAGTTCAGTTTCAGTTTCAGTTCAGTTCAGTTCAGTTTCAGTTCAGTTTCAGTTCAGTTTCAGTTCAGTTTCAGTTCAGTTTCAGTTCAGTTTCAGTTTCAGTTCAGTTTCAGTTCAGTTTCAGTTCAGTTTCAGTTCAGTTTCAGTTCAGTTCAGTTTCAGTTCAGTTTCAGTTCAGTTTCAGTTCAGTTTCAGTTCAGTTTCAGTTCAGTTTCAGTTCAGTTTCAGTTCAGTTTCAGTTTCAGTTCAGTTTCAGTTCAGTTTCAGTTTCAGTTCAGTTTCAGTTCAGTTTCAGTTCAGTTTCAGTTCTGTTTCAGTTCTGTTTCAGTTCAGTTTCAGTTCAGTTTCAGTTCAGTTTCAGTTCAGTTTCAGTTCAGTTTCAGTTCAGTTTCAGTTCAGTTTCAGTTCAGTTTCAGTTCAGTTTCAGTTCAGTTTCAGTTCAGTTTCAGTTCAGTTTCAGTTCAGTTTCAGTTCAGTTTCAGTTCAGTTTCAGTTCAGTTTCAGTTCAGTTTCAGTTCAGTTTCAGTTCAGTTTCAGTTCAGTTTCAGTTCAGTTTCAGTTTCAGTTCAGTTTCAGTTCAGTTTCAGTTCTGTTTCAGTTCAGTTTCAGTTCAGTTTCAGTTCAGTTTCAGAAGATCGACCTACTTTGATTAATTGATGGCGACCAAAATAGTGTTTTATAAAACTACTAGCTGCCCCGCGCAACTTCGTCTGCGCCAATCTCAATTAAATGTCAACTATTCGATTTTTTCTCGCTGTAAATCGGGGATAGGTTCAGAAGAAGCATAATTATGCTTCATTAATTAGGGACACCCACCTTCAGCTTGATGGTATGCACTGGAAGTACACTTGCTGATAGAAAGTTCAGAAATTTCACAGAATAATGTCATCATCATGTGTAGTCATCTTGCATAACGACGTGTGATTTTTTAATTCCTCTCAATTTCGGAAAGAATGCATTCGTTACGTCCTTATCACTTTTGGGCGGCAAAATGCCCGCTCGCAACCTCAAGAATTCTGCTGAAGAATGTTGTAGTACCACAGTGTACGATGGGACCTTGCACCGGTTTCAAGTCCGCGGTGTTCCACATGGGACGGTCCACGACCTCTCCTCTGGAATATCGGGTACGACTGAGTGCTGAGAGGTGCTCTCCTCTCGGGTCTTAGCGATATTTGTTACGCAGACGACACGTTGGTTGAGGCCCAGAGGGATGACTACATACGGGTCTGGCCTCGACCGGCTCGACTTCTGCGAGTCCACCATCTCGGAAGAGAGCGTGGCGTGTGAAACTGAGTTCTTTTTCCACGCAGGAATCCGCCGTCATCGATCAGGGCGCTGGAACTGAAATTTCACTCGGAATTTGCCTCTCTAAGAGATTCGGGTTCTCAACGCTACCCAGCGTGCGGGGTTCCAAGAAGGTGTCGTGTCTCGCTTAGCACGCACCTTGCGTTAAGGCAACCGTGGGTTGGAAGACCGCACTCTCCGATCCACACTGGCATGACTCAGCATCCCGTGAGGAGGGTGAGACGCGGTCCCGCTTCAGAGTGCCCGCTGATCGTGAGAGCCGGTGGCTGTATCACCGGTGGCTGCCGGTTCGGTGTTCGGGGGCGGCGCGATGGAAAATTAAACTGAAACTGAACTGAAACTGAACTGAAACTGAACTGAAACTGAACTGAAACTGAACTGAAACTGAACTGAAACTGAACTGAAACTGAACTGAAACTGAACTGAAACTGAACTAGAACTGAACTGAAACTGAACTGAACTGAAACTGAACTGAAACTGAACTGAAACTGAACTGAAACTGAACTGAAACTGAACTGAAACTGAACTGAAACTGAACTGAAACTGAACTGAAACTGAACTGAAACTGAACTGAAACTGAACTGAAACTGAACTGAAACTGAACTGAAACTGAACTGAAACTGAACTGAAACTGAACTGAAACTGAACTGAAACTGAACTGAAACTGAACTGAAACTGAACTGAAACTGAACTGAAACTGAACTGAAACTGAACTGAAACTGAACTGAAACTGAACTGAAACTGAACTGAAACTGAACTGAAACTGAACTGAAACTGAACTGAAACTGAACTGAAACTGAACTGAAACTGAACTGGAACTGAAACTGAACTGAAACTGAACTGAAACTGAACTGAAACTGAACTGAAACTGAACTGAAACTGAACTGAAACTGATCTGAAACTGAACTGAAACTGAACTGAAACTGAACTGAAACTGAACTGAAACTGAACTGAAACTGAACTGAAACTGAACTGAAACTGAACTGAAACTGAACTGAAACTGAACTGAAACTGAACTGAAACTGAAATGAAACTAAACTGAAACTGAACAGAAACTGAACTGAAACTGAAATGAAACTGAACTGAAACTGAACTGAATCTGAACTGAAACTGAACGATACGATTAATCGTATCCGATATCGTGTGTCTTGTATCTTAGTAAATGTTATGTAATTAACACAATAATAATTAATAGAAAGGAATAATGATCTTTATATAGTTCTTTTTTAAATGCAAGACAGATAAACGAACTTACGGTCCACTTTGCAATGCATTGAGGACCCGCTATGTATAACCTATTTATACAGGACTTTTCTTAAACCTCGTTTAAAGAGGGACATGTCATGGCTCTCAAAACACTTTAGACAGTTCAGTCTTGAAACGGATCGTGCATGAACGTATTGGTCCCAAATAAAAGCGGTGAATTGCGGTGAATTGACAAATTGTGATGGTAAAAGAAAGATGGACGAATCTCCATAAAACATACGGTACAGAATGACAGAGAACTGAAATCTCTCTGCATACTGAGATATTCCACTATAAAATAATATTCAGAAATAATATTAGTTGTTCCCTATTATTTTATGCATGTTTTGTACACAAATCCACCTCTTTAATTACTCTATCTATTAAAAAGCACCATCAAAATCCAAAAGTCTTAAAGATTTAAGAATACATAGAAACAGACAGCATGAAGCAACTTTGTTTTATACTGTAGTGATATCGTAAGAGTCGTTTAGAAATCGAATACGAATGCATTGTTGTATCTAAGACAATTTAAAAACCACATAAAATCAGTACTGACAAAAAGAGCGTATTACTATGTTAATGACTACCTAAATGATAATGACGCATGGACCATTTTGTGACCTTGGAAGGGTTTTAATATTATTGATAATTTTTATTTGTATATATTTTTGACAAATGGTAATTTTATCTAATTTTGAAAATTTGTTGGTATTTATTTTATTATTTTTTGTAATTTTGTAACAATGTTATCATGTTATTTTTAATTTTGATTTTACACTGAATTTTATCTACTTAATCATTTATTGTTATATTTTGACGTTCAAAAGCGCTTTTTTAAAGCCCACTTGAATAAATAAATTTGAATTTGAATTTACCATAATTTACTACAATCGTTGTTTGGAGTACTTTTCCTTGATGATCATCTAAAAATTCATATTATATTGGTACCGATATCGTAGAGACAGATCACCCTTGTTCTAACTCCTCAAGTTACATAGAGTGCGTGGCGGAGGCATCTACCGAGTAAGTGGAACGTTTTGTCATTTGACTATTGGAATTATATTGGTAGTATTGCTTAGTAAGAAAAACTCGACTGGTTTAGTTTTCATTTCGAGTAGATGGCGCGTGATATTGGGATCTCGTCTTATGTGCCATCCATCTTGCAGTGTTACGAGATGTGTTTTTTTTAAAGGAAAAAGGTATTTTATGTAGGATTTTGTATTTAAAACTTGTTGTAGGGTGCAATTTTGGAATGCATTAATTTAATATCTGATTTATAATTTTTGAAAAGAGAACGTTGGTGTAAATTACTCGTTTGATGCAATTGGTTCTTATAAATTTCTATTGATGCAATAACAGTAGGTACAGGGTGTGATTTTTTTTTAATTTTAGCATTATTTCTTCCCGGGTGTGTTGAGATATAAAAATCTATGAATGCAGTTGTGTTTCTTTCTAAATAAGTATGCATGAATGTTTCCTTTGAGCATAATTTGCTACAATCATTATTTTGAAGTTTCTGATGTCTGTGTGATATTTTACATTACTCATCCACTTTTTCAGCGTAATTCGATAAATGATTTTTTTATTGCTTAATAGACAAACGAGCCTACGGCATTATTTAATTTCGGTTAAAAGTTGCTTTTCAGTTCGTCGGTTTAAAAATCACGTATTGAGGACCTTTTCGAAAGTCGATCGAAAATAAAACAGACACTCCAAAAACAAATGAAAGAGAATTCATCATAATATTTCCACAAAAAACATTGCAATACCTACACATACGTTTTAATCGTACGACCATGTATGAGATGATTGTATTTGTCCCACGAGACCACGGTGGATATTACGTCATGACCTCAATCGACCTCAATAAAGAGTTCGCCAATGAAAAGTTAAAACTCTTTGCTAGTATTGATAATGCAGGCTGGAAATTTTGAAAATGGAACAAAATTATGGTGGAGGTTTTATAAAATTGTTTTTAATTTTGTTTTATTGTACTTTTAAGTTTACGTAGGTATTTTTTTTCTTGTTTCGTCGAAACTTAAAATAATAAATATAATAAATAATAACTTAAATTAATAAGAGTCGATATTTTTATTCAAAGAGTAATTCCTAAAGTCATTTTTTAAACTCATCAATCTAATAATTTGTTTTAAAGAAAACATTTTAATAATTTCAAGCTTTTAAGATCCTGGATATCATGTAACAGTAAAATGCTAACTAAGACCAACAAAACGAGCCAAAACGCGACGAACCTTGTTTAGTAGATACAGGAGTTCCTATGGTTATTGACTATCTTTTGACTCCATCATCAGATCAGATCCATTGTATTATCGGCCATATTATTGCATTGTCACGCGATATACATCTGCGTGCAAAATGTCAGTTCAATAGAAAACCGGGAAGTTTGTCAAATTCAACTCAGAAAATTCCACCAGAACTTACATAGGTACATTAGTACATACTACATAGTAACATCCAGTGCAAGTTAATTTAAGGCTTATAAAATTGTTTAAAAGTTAAAGATAGTTAAGTTAAATCAAACACCAAGATTGTAAAACCACGAGCCACAAAACATTAAAAAAAAAACATTCACATTTCAAAATTCGAGCACCGTTCCTAATTCCACAACCCACAATTCCTTAAATCGATTCCAATAGTTGGATTAAAATAATTCAAATTCCAAGGAAACTACCGGAGTTACCGGCAACCAGAATGTGGTAATGAACCGAAAATCTAATTTTAATTAATTTAACATTGAGAAGTTATTGATTTAGTGGATTATACCTTAATTCCTATACAATAAAGATGATTTTTGTTTGTTACGATTTCTACAAGGTTAATAATAGTTCGATAGTTGAAAATCGAACCACAAGATTCGGGTTTGTACTTAAAATAATTCGGTAGACGTTTACTAAAATTGTTTTCTCAAATCCCTGAACTTGTTCTTTTTTTAAAATGAATTGTTTTTTTTTTATTTATTTAAGGCATTGGCTACAAGGCCAAAATGTATTGTTGTTCGTTAGTCTCGCTATAACTCGAGAACGGCTGAACTGATTTGGCTAATTTTAGTCTTGAAATATTTGTAGAAGTCCAGGGAAGGTTTGTATAATAAAATTCACGGGAACAATCTTATTTCTTATGTGACGCAGACGAAGTAGCACAGCACAGCTAGTTTTAGAATATTTTTGTTTACTTCACCACAAATCTCGAATGTTCGATACATCTTATCGACGAAAGTGCTACGAACTACCGTTCTCTTAATACATTTAAACTAAATTAAATCTAAAATGCAAATCCTAAGAGTTCTATATTGGTTCTACCGTTCCCTTTGTAAGTAACATGCGATACGAAGATGTTGTCTCAATGGAATAGATATTGTAATAAAATGAATTTAATTTATTAGAGAAAAACTTCGAGTTATCAATGTAATGTACTACTAGGTGTCTTTATAACTGAGCAGACAGATTTTGTACGCTAAAATGATAAAATATCTTTCAGTTTCAGTTCAGTTTCAGTTCAGTTTCAGTTCAGTTTCAGTTCAGTTTCAGTTCAGTTTCAGTTCAGTTTCAGTTCAGTTTCAGTTCAGTTTCAGTTCAGTTTCAGTTCAGTTTCAGTTCAGTTTCAGTTCAGTATCAGTCCAGTGTCAGTTCAGTCTCAGTTCAGTTTCAGTTCAGTTTCAGGTTCTCTTCCATCGTATAGATATCTTCGCTACTCGTCGAACACATGCTGCAAGTAATCTACTAATGCTTTACTTGTCGGCTCCTCTTCTGCCTCGGTCCGTTTCTATCGACAGATTAATGTGCATCGGCTATTTCTGGCTACTGTTACTCTGTGTAGACTGTAGATGTCATTCTGAATTTAAATTTTAAATGATCTCAAAGTTAAAACAAAGTTACTAGCTTAAGATGGAAATAAACTTGTTATATCTGCAATCGAACAGAATAGGTAGATAAGAAATCAAAATTAAATAGTTTTATAACACACTATTTTGGTCGCCATCAATTTCACTAATAATCATCAGCTTGTAATCACCTATTTTTTTTTGTTAATAATCTACAAGTTTTCCTGAAAAATAAATAAATATCTCCACTCCATGTGTAAAGATCAGTTACAAAAAAAACGTATCTTTTGAAAGTAGGTCGATCTTCACAGTAAAACCCGTAATCTCAAAGTGTTCAACGACACACTATTATAAACTATGTCTAGACGTTTTTATTTAATCGTATAACACTCGGAGTACTCAGGACGATTTTATTATATTTTTTATTGCTCTGAATTTACTAACAGGTGTTTTATGGACCATTTCACTTGTTTAATGTTAGTTCTTAGATAAATATTGGGGTTAAAATAATATTAAAGAAGTATGTATATGAAAGTGATTTAAATTTAATCTCCACAGCCTGTATGTCGTAGCTGATGAGGTGTATTATATTTTAGAATATGTTGACGCCGAAATATCGATGATAAAAGTATAAAAATTAATAATATAAAATATAGTAGCATAACCTAAGTTTTTCATCGAAAGTGAAAATATTAAAATATATCAATGTAACATACAGACAGACAATAATTTGATGACTGTTTCGGAAATCAAATACCAGGATCGCATACGCATCAAGAATCTAAAATACGAGTAATCGTAATAGATATTTACGTGCACGTCGCACAATGTACCAGGCTGTTAGAAACTGCAGGAGTTTATTGATTCAAGCTTTGTCTTCAAAGCCTTTGTGCATTCTATCCTTCATTCTATCTAATAAACTGACGTAAAAAAAAATATACCTAATTGTTTGGAAATCAAATATCAAGATCGCATACACATCAAGAATTCAAAACACGAGTAAACGCAAAGGGTATTTACGCGCACGTCGCACAATGTACTAGGCCGTCAGAAGCTGGAGGCGTTTAACAATTCAAGCTTTGTCCTCGACGCCTTTGTGCATTGCTAGTCGCCACGGAGCCGGCCGGCTAGTGTTTACTTTCAATTAGACTGCGTTTGTATCTCCTCCGCGTCATGATTTCCTAGTACTGCTGAATTCATTTACATATTGATGGAGCTTTCGAAGGATTTTCTGTTTTTCTTTGGTTTTTAGTAACTTTTTAAAAGAGTATTTTTTTCGACAGTGTAGGCGACTGAATGTTAACAAACATTATAAAGGCACAAGTACTAGCAACTAAAGCGCCATCTATAAAAAAGTTTTATTAACAGTGATTAAAACCTCATTTATAAATATACTTTTTAAATGTACAGTGTAATGTTGCCGCGCTTTTTTTAAAATGGAATTGGTGTGAACATTGACAAATATAGATTGCGTCATATTTTATGCTTTAAGTTTTTTGTTTTATTATTAAATTTGTTGTTCTGAAGTTTTTTTTGCACTGGCAGCCTTGGATTTTCTACAGACAGTTTCAGTGATTGTAGCTTTTAAATTGAATTAAAGTAGATTTTCTATTTAACGATTTAAAAACGTACATAACAAACAAGCACCAATCCACATAATTATTAAACGATTTTAATTAGAACGAAGCAAAAACAAGAAATGTTCCCTAAATTAATTGAAATCGAACGAATCTTGGATTTAATGAAAAAAACCATTCCAAATTAATGATACGGTTTCCTGGAGATTAATTAAAGAATGCTGATACGAGGAAATTGAATAATAAAATTTGAGAATTCTCCTTTGTAAAGGTTCTCTCCATATGACATCGGGAAATGGCTGTGAAATTAAACCTTAGAAGTACTCTCGATCGCGGAGATTAGGAGATCTAATCTTATGTCTATTTTAGGAAACTTGATTTTATCACTATACAGGGTGGATCTGTAACTTTGGACAATCAGAAGTGGGATAAATGACCTGTCGAAATACAACTTAGCACCATTTTTATTTTTTGGATCGGTTAAATTTTTTTTTTTGACATTGTATGGAAAACGTACGACTATCGTTGCGGACTTCCATACTATGATGAAAGTTTTTTTTTATCCAATTCCTAAAATAAAAGTGGCTCTAAGTTTTATTTCAACAGGTCATTCACCCTAAGTCAGATTGTCCAAAGTTACAGATCCACCCTGTATAGTATAAAACGATTTTGTCTTCCTCTGTCTGTCCCTATGTATGCTTAAAATCTATCAAATCAATGGATTTTGATGCTGCTTCAAAATAGAGTGATTCAAGGGGACAATTTATGTGTGGACAAATAAGAATATAGAGGTAATTGACATGATGTAAGTAAGCAAGCACATTCTTTGAGATTAACATCATAATTCGCAAATGGTGTTTGAGACGGATCAGCTAGTCTTCTAAATTCAATTGAGAATAAAGTTCTTCTTCTCAAAGTTTGGACCCTTTTGCGGAGTGTTAAATTAAAAAAACAAATTAATGAATTTAACTGTACCTATTAATCACTCAACTGGGAACGTCACTATTCGATAGATCGCGAAACTGGGGACTTCGTTCGGAATCAATACCGTGTTGGAGCCCCTTTTTAAAAACATTTTTTTCCAATAATTTTTAATTTTGATTTTTAATTAAACCTTATATTTTTGTAAATCTTAATACTAAACGACGCTGTATCGCATTTTCAGCGAAAATATATCATCTCCGTAAAATATGAGACGATTAAAAAATGTAAACAAAACAAGTTTTAGAACTGTGCTCAATTTTGGGTCCTGCCACAGACTTGGCAAAAGTAAACAAACCAATTTGGTTGCCGATCCCAGTTGAGTGGTTATTCTTATTTCCATAAATAAATGAATGTCCTTTCGATTTTTTTTCTAAAATCACAAATTGGATTGATATTAAAAGATTCCACCACATTGCGTTGCAGTAGGTACTCGACAATAAATTATCATTAAAAAAGTACTGCTCGTATTTTAGGAAACTTCAAGTGTGAGACCATGAGATTGACATTAATATCCAAAAGCCAGAAATATTACAAAGGTTATGCAATAAAACAGATTTTCAACTTTCAATTAGTCCCTTAAGTACTGTTATTCTTTTTTAAATGGCGCTGTTCTTTCCTTTGTGTTACAATTTCAAGATTATCTTTTAAGTAAAGTTTTTGGGCTTATGTTTCTATTTATAAAAGCTATGCTATGAGATACCAGGTTTTTCTAAAGATTGTTTAGTTACTCTTTACTGTGTTGTATTGAAAATGATTACAATTTTGTTTATTAAATAAAGGGTTATGCATAAATATAAAAAAAAATTGAGAGGTGTCAAGGGACACCCGGATGGAACGAAGTTCCTTTCGATTAATTAGTTAGGGAATTGTAATGAAATTTAATTTTTTAAGTAAAATATTTTGATTACAGCGCCATCTAGCATTAATCATATAAAAAAAATAAGGAACTGTTTTAAAAGATTTTAATCACAGTGCCATCTAGCGATAATCATCTAAAACAAAAAAGAATTTCCGTCTAGCCCCCTTTCGATAACGCGCGATAAGGAACTTCGTTCCAATAATATAGCCAATTTAAACAAAAAAAAACAGATATATAAACAGTAAGCTCTTTTCGATTTGATTCAACTATAGTTTTCAAAGTTTTAGTCCCCAATTTTTAACTATGTTGGTCAATGATGACTTATGGTTTTGAAAGTTTTGGCCCCTTTTTTTGTGTCTGTTTTAGACAATAATATAGCAAAGTAATTCTTAGGTAGGACAGAATTGTACATAATTTTTGAAGGGTTCCTTGTAAGTATTTTTTTGTTGGGACCATTCCGACACAACTTTTAATTGCGTTGTTATGTCGTTTTAGATTTGAACTGCTGTTATTGCGGCTAAAGATGTTGAGAAATTGAACAGAAAATACAACTTTTAGGATGAGGATCAGGGACTAAAGAGAGATTTGAAAATATTATTGTAGGTATTTCATTTACTATGTATTGTTTTTGGAACGAAGTTCCTTATTCCGCGTTATCGAAAGGGGGCTAGACGGAAATTCTTATGAAAAAGTTGTCACGACACTTTTTTGTTTTAGATGATTATCGCTATATGGCGCTGTGATTTAAATATTTTATAAAACAATTCCTTATTTTGTTTTATATGATTAATGCTAGATGGCGCTGTGATCAAAATATTTTATTATAATTCTCACTAATTGATCGAAAGGAACTTCGTTCCATCCGGGTGTCCCTTGACACCTCTCAAGTTTTTATTTGTTAGGAAAATTCTTTTAAGCCTTTGATATTAAAAAAATGAACAAACGTTAGATGGATTTTTTATAATTTGAAGAATAAATTGACTATCACATTTAATGAAAATTGAATATTGTACCATTTTTTAATGTCAGTAAACCATACTACCAATAGAAAAATACGAGGGCATTCTGTACAAGTTTATTTTCCTCTTGTTTGACTTTCACTTGTTTTTCGATGGCATTCTCGTGTAGCGGTAAGCGATTTTTTATTTGTTTGTTTTATCTAAGTACACTATCCGTATCGTGAACGAGAAAATCGAAAGAAAATATTTTGGATGGCAAGTACTTTTGGAGGTTTTTCTTCAATGTTTTGACAAGAGCATAGTAACTATAGACTAGTGGCTTGCTGACAAAATGTTGTCTTTGTTAATTTAGTTCATAGACGACTTAATAAGCGAAGTACGATACGTCGCTGGTTCCAAACCAGCCGGCTTGTTAATCTTAATGTGTAACAAAAATATGTGCAATTTATCACAGCCTGGCTAGAAATAGTAATGGAAAACATCGTGAGAAAACCGGCATATTGGACAATCCTTCGAAGATCCTCCTTCAAACCAGGCTTGAGGAGGGTCCTTAAAGTTAGGTCTTAGGTAGCGATTCCTCAATGTCCCCTGACATTGCAGAGGTTCATGAGCGACGGTAACCACTTACTATCAGGTGGCCCGTTGACTCATCTGCCTACATGGCAATAAAAAAAAAATACATATGTGTAGGTAATCCCTAATCTTTATTGGGGAAGCGTGGTGGACTACTTATGCCTAATCCATCTTATGAGGAGACCTGAGCCCAGCAGCAGGATCACCTGATCGTAAGCCATTCCCGTTGCTCATGAATCTCTACATTGTCAGGGGCCGCTACCTACGGAATTTTTTCAAGCCTCGTTTGAAGTAAGACTAGTCATAGCGCCCTTGAAACATTGAAGAGGGTTACTGTCGCTCGTGGACTTCTACAATGTTGGAGGACACTGCAGGGGATTATCTACGGTCTAAGTGTAACAACATATCTGGATATTAAAACAGACACATTACCTATACAATACCTTGTCTACCTGATAGATAGGTTGTAGGCAGTGCCCCTATAGTGTCCTCTGACATTGCAACTACAATCAGATAACCTATTAACTCGTCTGCCTACATAATGATAACTAAATTTTCCTACTTGCATATTGACACAGCTCTGTACTAAAAAATAATTTACAGCTACAAACATTTCATAAATATCTTGATTCCCGTTTCTAAACCAAACCAGGCTTTCCCATAAACAATCACCGTACGATCGCAGTTGTTGACATTCGATTACTGACACAGGGCTCTTTGACCGGACTTTGAATAATTTACTTCTCAATTGTACCACAGAACATGTTGATCAGAAGTTAATCTTCATGCAAAGCGCGCTTGGTGTTTTTACAACAAGATACAACGGTATGAAAAAAAACTTGAGATGTGTCAAGGGACACCCGGATGGAACGAAGTTCCTTTCGATTAATTAGTGAGGGAATTGTAATAAAATTGTATTTTTTTAAGTTATAATAATTAGTTAGTTTATAATAACTTATTTTTTTTTATCACAGCGCCATTAGCGATAATCATCTAAAACAAAAAAAGTGTCGTGACAACTTTTTCATAAGAATTTCCGTCTAGCCCCCTTTCGGTAACGCGCGATAAGGAACTTCGTTCCAAAAGCGAAACTGATTGATTTGTATGAAATTTTTACAAATAGATAACTTAAGGTAAGAGAAAGGGCATATTGACTATGCGACTTTCATACCGATATTTCTTTCTTTCTTTATTTCTTTCTTTCTTTCTTTCTTTCTTTCTTTCTTTCTTTCTTTCTTTCTTTCTTTCTTTCTTTCTTTCTTGGGTATGAAACAAAAATTGGGATATATATCTTATAAGACCTAATGCATATAAGGGTGCTGTCAGCAGTAAAAGATGCAACGTCGGAGTAAGACCCTACTCTATATTTCAAGGGATGTCTTGGCGACACACATTCTTAATCACAACTTCGGGAGGCGCGTTATTTGCTTCATCTTTTTTTGTATTTTCGCTAAATTTCTGTATACAAAGTGTTCTGTGCCTCCCACCTGTTTTATTCAGCGGATGTAGCGCTGTTATCGCTTTACAAATTCAAGCGAACCGCTGATAGAATTTGCATGTTTTTTTACGAAGCCAAATGGGGTACTTGTAATTTTTAAAGGTTTGTTTTACAAATTAATGGTATTTAGAATACAGACAAGAATTTTACGTGAATTTATCTGTGTCTGATTTACTGACATTATTTTCCCAACGAGTTTACTAAAGACTATCTAATACTTTCATGCATTTTGAACGGGTTCTTACCACGATATTTAATTAATTGAGTTGTCTCGATATTTCAACGTTGTTGCAAACGTCATGATCACGAGAAGACTGGATACTGTGGGTCGATTTAAGAGCAAACAAATCTGTCTACCCTCTTTCTCGTTCGCTTTTGGGTAGTACCACTGGAACTCGAACTCACATCACGACACACCACACTCACTGTATCTACAAGACTCTCTGAGCATGAACCCTTGTTGAAAATGCATGAAAGTATTATAGAAAACCGCGAGTGTCTGAATAAGTTTCAGTAACTATTCAGTTTGTATGCTGTAATGATATATTGTTTCTGAGAAACACATTATCCATAATGAATCTCAAATTATATCTCTATCACAAAACTTTGAAAACTTCTTACCAATCCCTACTTCCCTACTCTGTCTGTCTGTCTGTCTGTTAAGCTTTTTCGCTTAAACTTCTCAACCGATTTTGATGAAATTTGGCACAGACAATCTTTAGAGACTGAGAAAGTACACAGGCTACCTTCTAATTGAAAGTGACGCAGACGAATTGCGCGAGCCCGCTAGTTTTCTTGTAAGACAGCACATTTAAAATTGTGCATAAATTTTTCACATTCTCGAAGCATCATCTATCACTTTATATTTAAATGTAAAATGTATTACCAAGAAAACTCCATCTCAGGAATCGTTTAGAACAAATCCAGCATCATTTGTCTTGGCAACTCTTTTCACTTTATCCTAGCACATACATTTTACACGACATGATGTATTATGTATGTTATGGTAGATCTATCATTAGGTTCTGGCGTTATGCCATTATTTATTTGTTTAAATAAAGAATTAAAAATCTGGGTTTAAATTCAAACTTAAATTATTTATGTCGACTTTTTGATGATTAAAACAAAAACTGCCACCAGTTCTTAAACGGAAAAAGTAATGAATTACTCCATAATAATGTTTGTGTATTTTTGAACTGTAATTTTGAGATATTTTTAGGTACGATTTTTAAAATTAAGACGTACAATAAAAACTATAAGAGTCCGTTTGTTTGTATGATTGAACACGCTAATACCAGCTAGCAACTGTTAAAAAATATAACTTTATTGTTGAGGAAAACTACCAAAATCTTTTGAATCGTATTCATCATCATCATCATCATCAGCCTATATACATAGGCCTCCCCCAAACCTCGCCACATCGACCGGTCCTGCGCCATCTGCATCCAGTGACCTCCCGCGATCTTGACCAGATCGTCGGTCCATCTTGTGGGGGGTCTACCAACGTTGCGCTTACCGGTTCGTGGCCGCCACTCCAGTACTTTTCGGCCCCATCGCCCCCATGAATCGTGTTAAGTTCACATAACTTTATGTGACCCAAATAAGATTTAGATTTATTTACTTTTATAAAGAACAGAAAATCAATGATAAAATTAGAAATAAAAAGAAACATCGAGGTGAAAAGCAGGATAAACTTTAGCCTTAGTAAACACGTAGTATTCTAAAACACAATGTTTGGGATTCGAACTAAGCCCGAAGTTAGGGAGGTGTCTGTTGTTTCAAGGAATTTGCATGATTTAGTCTATTGATTTAGAACCTAGACTATTAGGGACTGGGAAAGTTTGTAAATTTATCCTATTGTTAAATTACTAAGTGTCTATAAACTTATTCAAACACTCGCGGTTTTATATATACTTTCAAGGGGGCGACGCGACGGGAAAGAGTGCCGATGGCGTAACGCGTCGCGTCGTCCCTCATAACCCCGTGCTGGGTTTTGGCCTCAGCCGGGGTTCGGACGCTGAGTGTGAGCGGTTGGAGATTTTAGTGCGGTTCAACTCCCACATACCACGCCCGCGGGGCGAGCGGGGATCCGGTGATATCCTCCAACTAAAAAAAAAAAAAAAATACTTTCATGCATTTTCAACGGGTTCTTACCACGATATTTAATTGAGTTGTCTCGATATTTCATCGTTGTTGCAAACGTCATGATCACTAGAAGACTGGATACTGCGGGTCGATTTAAGAGCAAACAAATCTGTCTACCCTCTTTCTCGTTCGCTTTTGGGTGGTACCACTGGAACTCGAACTCACATCACGACACAAGTGTCTTATTGAATCTTGGTACTTGTCTATCACTTCCACCAATGTGTCTCCTGTATAAACAGAATCTAAAGCAGTAAGAGTAATAGCTATCAGCAATTAAGCCCAGGCAGAAACATCGTGTAGTTGATGTTGATGATGACGGTGTTTTCATGTACCAACGCGAATATTCGCCCGCTAATGTAGCTAAGCTATAATAGGCTGCGACGGGAAAGAGTGTCGAGCGCGTAACGCGTCGCGCCGTCCCTCCAAACCCCGTGCTGGGTTCTGACCTCAGTCGGGGTTCGGACGCTGAGTGTGAGCGGTTGGAGGTTTTAGTGCGGTTCAACTCCCACATACCCCGACGATTCCTCCAACTGAAAAAAAAAAGCTATAACAGGCTAAAGCCAAATACAACCACTAACCATCAGGTGGCCCGTTGGCTCGTCTGCCTACATGGCAATAAAAAAAATTAAACACAATATAATAGTATATTATACAGCTTAAGGCTATCATTTACGACGGTAAAGTACAATCAGTCTCATTACTTCATTCAACCATAAAAGCGAAATTTACTTGCACGACAATGCAGCGACAGACAAACGCGGCTTATAGCTGCTTATAATAGTAATTAATTAAAAATTAATATCTTAGGTCTGTTAGGTCTGGTCTATACTAACTTAAATGTTGTGTTGACAATATCTTATTGATCTGTACGGGGAGATCTGCTGAAAGCTTTCAAAAATGAGCATGAATTAAGTACATGACGGCCGACCAACATATAAATGGGAATTTGTTTGTTTTGGCCGGCATTTAAACTATGTGAACACCGTTTGACAGTTGGCCTACCAGTTTTCATTTGCGTGCATTGGAAGTTGGTGGTCCAATACATATGGCCCAAGAGCTAATGGCAATTTTTGGGTAAGTATTTGAAGCCAGATCTTAACGGACGGACCCATTAAGCTTTGCTGCCCAACAGCCAGTTTGGTAGTTTCTAGTTGGGTTATATCAAGAGAACTATAGACTAGGGATATAACGAATATTCGCACTTTTTGGAATATTCGTATTCGCAAAAAATCATGCGAATGTTATGCGAATGTTTTGACTAAAGTTGCATTGATGTTGCGTGCTTATAAAAGCAATCCGATGGAGCCAAAATAAAGGTCTCAACGTGCCCTTTAAAATGAGCCCAAACTCGATGGGTCTACGAGCTTCCAATTTCAAGATAATTTGCGGGGGGGGGGGGTTTCAGTGATTAGGAGGGGGGAGAAAAGTTCCCCCCCCATCCTAGTAGATTTAAAGTAGGTAAAATAAAGGTACCTATTTTATAGAATTCATAAATTATAATGCCTCTTAGAAGTTGCTGCTGATTGTCAATAAAAAAACCTTGAACTTTTTGTTGTAAAGGTCAACATTCACATTCGCATTGAATGTCAAAATTGAATATTCGCATTCGCGTTCGAAAATCGACATTCGCAACATCCCTTCTATGGACCAAGTTTTCAGCTTGCCTTACATTATTACATACCTATCCAAAAACTGCCACTAGACCTCAGTCTAGTATACCCGTTGTATCAAATATTAAAGGAATACCAGTCTTCAGCGCGGACGGGATGCAATATGTCAGCGCTATGCATTTAATAAATCATGGGAATCGTTCGTCGTTCTGTCATCGGGGCCATGACAAATTGCAGGCAGGCCGCTTCGTCGATTGATGACTCCTGCATGCTTGATTGCTTTGTTTTAGTTTTCATTACGATTTATAGTATAAGACTGCGCAATTTTGACAAAGATTTTTGTATTTCTTTTTGGTCTGACTTCGAGAAGAGGAAGCAAAGTCGAGTGTAGTTTTTAAAAATAATTTCAAAGAAATGTATGACGGCGTAAATAGTGTGTTGAGGTGTAATTAGTCAATCTTCGTTTTGTTTTGTCAGGAATGTCGTCACAATGTCCACTTGAGCACATGATGATCAATACTTTTGAATAAAAACTCCTAAATAACGAGTTTTAACAGTTAATTACTTTTACATCAAGAGGTCCGTTCGCCTCGACAATTCAAACACGAATGAATAATAACAGCGGCCAGCGCTTGTATTTATAGCGAGTCTCCACTTCCAACTACCCGCACGGTGAATAGGTTGGTTTCCCTTGTTATCACCCCGTCATGTACCATTCGATTTTGGTAGAATTATAAAGTAAATAGATATAGTACTTGATAGTTTGTATAAGAATTTGGCAACAGGCCCTAATAAAATAGAAAATAATTTTCATTTCTTCGTGACGCAGACGAAGTTGAAAGAGTTAGCTTGTATTCTATCCACGATCCAAAAATCCAACATCACTATCCCGACAACCCGCGAAAAAGTTACGAACACCAAAAACAAAACACCATCAAATTGATTACACTTTTCAAATTCATCGAAAAGAGGTTAAACGTACAATCTTGCATAAACAGTCGTTCAAATAGCCATTATCTCGCTCGCTAACTCATCGCGCTCACAGCAAATGTAGATAGGAAACAATTACTGTAATGCGTCACACATCGAGCGAATCGAGGGGCAATGTATCAAGCGGGCAGACTGCGTAAATCACTCGCCGATATCGGGGGCCTGACAGTGGCTGTCAAAGTTTAATCCTGATGGGGGCCTTTGGAGGTTAAGTATGAGATTAGAGCACTACGATTTAAGGTGGAATGTAAGTTGATAATTTGTGTTATTAATTATGGTGATTATGGCGATGATAGCCCAACGTTACGACTCGCCATACATAGCCCATTGCGTGGATGCTCATGTGGGACAAGTCGAATGGAAGCGTGGCCTATATATTGCTTAGGCCACGTTCTGTTATGTTGTCACTAACACTTAGATTAGGTACTAACACTTTTATGTATTTTATGTATTGTAATGTGGGCACTTGTGGCCACCATGTTTTAAAACTAAATAAATAAAATTAATATTTTTCCAATCATATATCTGAAATTTGAAAAACGACTCTAAAAATCAGCATTTTACAAAATCAAATGCTTTTTATTTTAACACCACTGCCTAAAACCGTTAAAGAAAACTGCATATTGGAAAATATTTTTAAATCCTTCGTAGATATCCTTAGTGCTCAATTTAAACAAGTGTGGTAGACTATGCCTAATCCCACTTCTGAGGAGCCCAGCAGTCATGGGTTCAGTTCATTATATTTTTTTTAATGATTGAAATTGCTGTGGATACGATTAAGAAATTAAATTCTCTTCTACTTACATATAATATTGATATTGACTGTAAAGAACTTTTAAAAGCGCATGAATAAATGTTAGCTTCCTACTTTAGGGGGTGAAAGGCGATACGTGAGCGTCGATCGCGAACGCGTCCTGTCACCCCTACCAGCCTCTTGTCGGGTTCTGTCCCCGGCCGGGGTTCGGACGTCGAGCGTGAGCGGCAGGAGGTTTTGGTGCGGTTCAACTGCCACATACCCCACTCCCGGGGCGAGTGGAAGTCCGGCGATTTCTTCCCGTCAACTTAAAATAGCCATAAAATAAAAATCGACAGACAGACAACTTGACAAGAAAGTAATTTTTAAGGGTTTTGTTTTGAGCTTTTGGTGCCGGTAACTCTGAAATTTGATAATGTTTTAATAAAGTTTGAGAACCACTGTCATTCAGCACTCGTTCAACACGAGATAAAACATATCAATACAGTTTATTCTATAGCTAAATACATTTATTACTGAATTCTGTTCGGTCATGTTTTTGTAATTGGGTAATTATTCTGTTCCACTTGTTTTTTACAATGTACAGGTTTTATAAAATTGAAATGAAACGTAAAATACTGTTTTGTTTGTTAACTCAAAACAATACAGTTAGTCACCTGATAGTACTTGAGTTAAACCCTGAAAACTCTTAATGGTATTCTGAAATTGCTTATCCAAATGTATATTTAAAATGTTAATACTGATTTCTACATGGCAACAAACCCAAACAGATTTTTTTTATTTGTCACCTTATTTTGGTACAACATTGCTAATGTCAAGTTAGGGGGATGGTAGACCGCGCTCCCCGACCCACGCTGGCCGTATCGCCGACGGCTGCCGGTTCGGCGTTCGGAGGGGACGGCGCGACGGGAAAGAGTGCTTTGGGCGTAACGCGTCGCGCCGTCCTCCACCATAACCCCGTGCTGGGTTCTGGCCTCAGCCGGGGTTTGGACGCTGAGTGTGAGCGGTTGGAGGTTTTAGTGCGGTTCAACTCCCACATACCCCGCCCGCGGGCGGGGACTCGGTGATTTTAACAACTAAAAAAAAAAGTTAGAGGAAATCCCAATAACAATTAAGAATAAATAATGTAAGTTGAACAAAGTAATAATTAGTGCGGAAAAGCAATCTTTAACACAAGTGTCTTCATAGCCCAAAGAATTATTACTTAGAATTTTAGGGGCTATTTAATGTAGCATCTACTTAACTTTGTCATAGTTCACAAACTGTAAGAAAAACGGTCGTTAAATTTTACTTTAAAACAACTAAACGAAATCACGAACAAATACAACAGTAAACTACACAGAACACACGTACAAAAACTTTTGTATCTATGTATAACGAATTTGTGTATAACGTCTGTGTGTTGAAGATTATTTGCCAATGATTTGAAAAAAAAAAATGATTTTCACTGAACCGATTTTATTGTTATTCACTGACTCTCATGAAACGACAAATTGATCGCGTTTCTTTGGAAGTAAAAAATGTAAATGTATAGGCCCTTCATAAGTTACCTATAGCAAAGCATCATACAGTTTGAGAACTACTGTCTTTGTACTTATTCAATGCAATCTTATATATAAAAATGAATTGCTGTTCTCGCTAAAACTCGAGAACGACTGAACCGATTTGGCTTATTTTAATCTTGAAAAATTCGTAGAAGTCCAGGGAAAGGTTTAAACGGTCAGAAAATTTCCTTATGTGACGCAGACAAAGTTGCGCGGGCCAGCTAGTTCTATAATAATAAAAACAACACAATATTTAAAAAAAGTAAACCGCAGTCTCTATTTAGTATTAAATAAAGAGTTTAATCCCCAGAGTCCAGCTACAACAGAGTGTTGACTTAAAACAATTTCCTGCTATCAAAGTTGAGCGGCGGTTCTCAACCGTCACGTGCCTCGTCCCTTGAGCTGTTTGCTGTTAGTCAACCTATAAACGAATTTACTGCTAGTTTTTATTGACACTAAAATGCTGCTTTTCTTTTTAAATTCTTAGAATATATTGAAAGAAAAGAAAGATAAAGCATTTATTCAACACGCACATACAGGACATTTATATTATTATAACATTTAAACAGTATAATACCTATTTAAATAAGGTACAAAAAAGTTAAAAAATAAAATAAAACCGAACAAGATAGAGGCTTGTCCTCAGTGGCGTGCGAATAGGTTTCAGCTCAGCAAAAGCTTATGGTCTCAAAGAAGACCAAAAGCACTGATTTTCAGCTGAAACCTAAAAATAATAGACATCTTATTATCATAACGATGGTCGCCGCTGTGGATCCTGGCCACACAGGAGTTACAGTGGTGGGGGTGAGAGGTGGACAAATCCCCGAGACATCTTATTACTCACGTTTTGGTATACACACATTCAACATACTTTATTAAACCATTAACAAAACATAATACGCTCAAATCAATAAGCAGGTGTAGGAGGTTCCACAGATTTCTTTAAACTGAAAAAGGTTCATGAGCGATGGTAATCATTTATCATTATATGGGAAGTATGCACGTTTCAAACCTATAAAAGTAATGAAAAAAAACTTGAGAGGTGTCAAGGGACACCTGGATGGAACGAAGTTCCTTTCGATTAATTAGTGAGGGAATTGTAATAAAATTTTATTTTTTTAAGTTATAGTCCGGTCATTTTAGACATAAAAATAGTGATCAAATAAAGAAAATTCCGACAAAGCCAAATCTTCGTAGAGACCTTAGGTTTACCACAAGGAATAAAGTGTCAAAAGTCCCCATCAGTCCCATGTGAGCTTAGGGACTTATTGGGGGCCCAAGGTAAAAATTTTAGGTTTTTTGGATTTTTCTCGAAAACGGTAAGTTTTATCGAAAAAGTACTTAAGAGCGAAGTTGTAGATCTTAAAATTCTTCATAAAAATTGTCCCTATGATTTTTTCTCTAAGACCCACTATTTCCCAGATATTACGCTTGTAAGAATCACGTACTACATAATATGCACACATTTCCACACCACCTGTGAGGTAGTGTACTCGGCGCGTTTTTTTTAACGTGGTATCCCCGGTAGGCCTATTCCATGAACCTTTATGACGTTATTTTCAGGAACAATAATTATTTAATAGTATGAAGATTATTGATATGGGTTACTGAGTTTAACTGTCGTTCTAACTTTTTTTTATTACTTTAATCTGACTCATACTCTTCATATTCAACTTCAACAATCATGTTTTCTTCAATTTCTTCTTGTTCTTCTTCTTCTCCTTCCTGTTGATGAACGCTTAGAAATTGTTCAAATGAAGATGAATCAGTTGTCTCTTCATCAAAATCACATGAATTTTCCTCTCTTGTATTTAATTGAACATTTGAGCAAGATACACCTTGGCAATTGGTACACGCTGGAGAACACTGCAACCCTACTTTTTTACAGCCACATTTGGCACTACAACCTTTCTTGCAATTGCAAAAAATAGTGTTAAGAAGTTTTTCTGGAGCAGGGGGCAGTAAAGTTCGAATCGGTTCCAAAGTATTATTTATCAATTTCCAACCCCAGTCTTCAGGGTTCAGTTCATTGCCTTGCCATGTCTGAACTTGATAGTATACTCGAAACAAATGTTGAGTAGCAGATGCCGATGTTGGAGGAAGACAAGAAAGCTGTACTTGCTTTTTGTTTCGTGTATTTTTTACAAATGTTAAATATCTGTACGTATATATGCAATCAATTTTTTTTGGAGCTCCATAAACCGCAAGAAGAAACCAAATTCCTTTAGTAATTAGTATTTGAGGTGAAGAATTAATTTCTATAAATACTTTTGCGCAGTCATTCCATTCATTTTTTTCAAATAATTTTAATACTGCCCCTTCTAAACATTGCTGACGTAGTATCGCACCCGGTTATCGCATGTAAAAATAAAATAAAGTTTTGGCATTTTGGATAAGCTGATAAACTTTTAGAAGAATATATTTCTGTCCGTTGCTGCGCCTTCCCAGGTTTTAAAAAGTAAATAATTTTATCAGATGGAGTCCTTGCAGTGAGTAGTACTAATAAATCAACATCTTCACCTACTACAATAGTTGTATTTCTTGCATTAAATTGTTCTATTGCTGTTTCAATTATGAGGACATCGGCGTCATTCGGAGCTTGTTTCACGGCAATATTTTCAGCTGTTCATTTGTTACTCAACATAGAAATAAAACGAGATTTATTATTAATGTTTGCAAAAAAATGTTGTTGATTAACTGGAACTGTCATAAATTCGTCAAACATTATGTCGGTACCTGAGGATGTTTTTGTAGCACGACGACGTTGTTCTGCAGCTTTTATGTTCTTTGTTGTGTCACTATAGCCATCAAATACTACCGTAACTGTATGACCATAATGTCTACGTAAATACTGAACATATTGAGTACCTAAATATGTATATACGTGGCATATGTGTGCATACTATGTAGAACGTGATTCTTACAAGCGTAATATCTGGGAAATAGTGGGTCTGAGAGAAAAAAATCATAGGGACCATTTTTATGGAGAATTTTAAGATCTACAACTTTGCTCTGAGGTACTTTTTCGATAAAACTTACCGTTTTCGAGAAAAATCCAAAAAACCTAAAATTTTTACCTTGGGCCCCCAATAAGTCCCTAAGCTCACATGGGACTGATGGGGACTTTTGACACTTTATTCCTTGTGGTAAACCTAAGGTCTCTACGAAGATTTGGCTTTGTCGGAATTTTCTTTATTTCAATTGTCTAAAATGACCGGACTATTATAATAATTACTTAGTTTAAAACGTCTGTCTCTCTCTCTCTTAAAAATAAAATATTTTGATCACAGCGCCATCTAGCATTAATCATATTAAACAAAATAAGGAATTGTTTTAAAAGATTTTAATCACAGCGCCATCTAGCGATAATCATCTAAAACAAAAAAAAGTGTCGTGCCAACTTTCGATAACGCGCAATAAGGAACTTCGTTCCAAAAATATTTACCGCTAATACCAACTAAGGATGTTGCGAATATCGATGTGGACATTCGCGAAAAAACATGCGAATACGAATGCGAATAACCGTAACAACCCCAGTACCAACAAATAGCATTGATCTTTCCTCCCAAAAAAAGAAAACCAATTTTTATCCAAGAGCAAGCAAGAGCTTGTGATGCTACATTTTAGTGTAACAGTTCAAACATGGCGTCTCTGGAGAGTTTCCCTCTCACGTCGTGGGTCCAAGACAAGTCCTACGCTCCTTGTTTAAAACTATAACCTTCGATAAAATATACTAGAAACACGATTTGTGTTAAAGTAATCGACTTTTTAAAAGTTTCCTTCGATTTTTCTGATCAGCCAACATAAAACATCCTTATACCACAAAAAATGTATCATTAAAATCAAATTAAAAAAAAAAAAAATTTTTGATTCGGTCAAAAATGGCAACAACAAAACACTACCAAAATTGGTAGTCTTTTGATGTCATTGGCTCGATGACGTTAGTTACGAAAAATTTTAGAAATTACACAAATAAATGAAAAACATTGATTCTCTTTTTAGAGTTAAAGGAAATCGCCGAATTCCCACTCGCAGGGCCGGGGTATATGGGAGTCGAACCACACTAAAACTTCCAACCGCTCACACTCAGCGTCCGAACTCTGGCTTAGGCCAAAATCCAGCACGACACGTTACGCACTACGGCAGCCACCAGCGATACGGCCACCGAAATGGTTTCTCTCTTAAGATTTAAATTGTTTTAAACAGAAGAGTCTCTAAAATGTTTTGTAAAACACTTAATGTTTAGTGTATACAATTTCTTTAAACACTCGCGGTTATCTACATCACTTACATTATTACTAAACGGGTTCTTACCACGATTATTTTTAATTGAGAGGTCCCGATATTTCAGCACTGTTTCAAGCGCCATGATCACGGGAAGACTGAAGAACTGCGGGTAGGTCATTTAAGAGCAGACAAATCTGTCTACCCTCTTTCTCGTTCGTTTGCCGGTACCACTGGAACTTGAACTCACATTTCGACACACCACACTGACAGTATCGGCTGCCGTCTCAAAACTAGATAATCGTGGTAAGAACCCGTTTAGTAATAATGTAAGTGATGTATACAATTTGTTTGAAAATCATTTTGTACTGTTTTGTTTGGTGTAGTGTATCTAGTAATTTTACATCTGTAACATTTTATATTTTTATTTAGTTGACTCCAAGTACGATTGGATTATAAGATCAAAAGACAAATCCTTGTTGCTTCGGTGCAATTCGATTTAAAACTTTGATGTTTTCTCGCTGTTGTTGAGATTTAATTGTTAGGGTTGAGTTCTTTTATAGAATTTTTGATTTCGTGTTTTATTAGTAGTTAATGTGATGCCGTTCATGATAATTTAAAATGAAAAAATGTGAATTTAAACGACTATGTTGACTAAGATATAAAAAAAATCGAATCTGACTCATTGGGACACATGCAGCAGCAACACAGTTCCGACTCACTGGGACTTTCTACACTGGCACTGGCGATTCAAGCACACAAGAAGACACATCGGAACATTCGACATCCGGTCTCCGAAGGGGAGTGTGTGGCGACCAATAATAGCGCGCGAGATCCTGAATTGCGGTGACGACATTTGCAGAAATCTTTGCATATATTCGACATTTGAAATCTACTACAATGGGCTTCTCTTCGATAACTTTTGTCTGTGTAAAAGTTATGTTTAGTAAGCTGTAGGTAACCTCGTGACTGCGTAACGATACATAGGTCTATGAGCAATTGTAACTACTTACCATCAGTTAGGCTGCTTGCTTGTTCACTTACTTTTGCAATAAAAGTAATATTGGAATGAAGTTCCATATTGTGCGTTGTGAAAGGAGGCTAGACGGAAACAAATCTTACGAAAAGTTGTCACGACACTTTTTTTGGTTTAGATGATTATCGCTAGATGGCGCTGTGATCAAAATCTTTTGAAACATGTTCCTTATCGCGCGTTACGAAAGGTAATATTTTTTATATCTTTTAATCGAAAGGAACTTCGTTCTATTCGGGTGTCCCATGACACCTCTCGAGTTTTTTTTTTCTTTTCGACGTACACAAAAATTTTTGCTCAGTAGTATAATCTCCGGAAAAAGTATTGTGTTCCTACTGGATCATTATCATAGAGATTCTTCTTTATCTCAACCTTATCTCATTCAAATGGGGTCGACGCAATATGTTTTTTCCTCTATTATTAGCAAGTCTTCTGTCTCTCAAACTATCTTATTTTTTTGGCCTTCCTCTCTCTTACATTTCCACAATCTTCTATGAAAATCAAGAATACTATCAAAATACTCATATCTATAGATTTCGATTGTCGATTCACGAGACACTCTACAAAGTTGTGTTTTCTAAGCACGTATCAATATCATGTACATGCAGATATGCATATTATATATGTATCGTCACACGTAAATCCAATTTCCTATGAGGGACGCGAATATTTTCCGATAGTCTTGTATGTATATTCTACACTACGATGTGTTCTACATACGAAAGTATATGTGATTCTTGGCGCAGTTTTTTAGAAGTTTTCGTCATGTTATAAACCAGGTTCTTTCATGCATTTTCAACGGGTTCTTACCACGATATTTAATTAATTGACTAAGGGTTCATGCTCAGAGAGTCTTGTAGATACAGTGAGTGTGGTGTGTCGTGATGTGAGTTTGAGTTCCAGTGGTACGACCCAAAAGCGAACGAGAAAGAGGGTAGACAGATTTGTTTGCTCTTAAATCGACCCGCAGTATCCAGTCTTCTCGTGATCATGACGTTTGCAACAACGTTGTAATATCGAGACAACTCAATTAATTAAATATCGTGGTAAGAACCCGTTGAAAATGCATGAAAGTATTATAGAAAACCGCGAGTGTCTGAGTAAGTTTATAAACCAGGTTCGTTGGTGACAAAACGCAATTTTACATGAGAGCTATTTAAATGTTCATTTTGTAACTTTGCTAGTCGGTCTGTCTGTACCAACCCATTACTACCCACTGCTGGGCTCAGGTCTTCTCAGAAGAGGGATTAGTCATAGTCCACAACTTGCCCAGTGCGGATTGGGACTTCACATATCTTCAAAGGATTTATAGAACCCTTTTCCGATATGCAGGTTTCCTCACGATGTTTTCCTTCACCGTTTTTAGCCAGTGGTGTTGTGAAAAATTGCACATAAATCTTTTTCCACATCTAGATTTAGAGGTACAAGCCGGCCGGATTTGAACCCGCGACCTCCCGAACGGAAGGAAGCGCTTCGACCACTCGGCCACCACGACTTAGTACTACTTAGACTTAGACTTACTTTGCTAGTACTTTATACTAATTTTGTAGGTTCTATCCTTGGGTATAATTGGAATTAAAAACATTTTCAGGTTATAAATATTTAATCTCATATATTAAGGTAATGTGATTTTTGTGACTTTGTAGCAGTCTTTGGATGTTTTGATCCGATTACTAAAAAAAATCTTAATTTTTATTTTTTTTATTGCAAAATAGATAAACGAGCCTACGGCCCACCCTATAATAAGCGGTTACCGTTGCTCATGAACCTCTGCAATGCCAAGGCAAAGAGGGGCCGTTATCTATCACCTACCCATACAGGACTTTTCTTAAACCTCGTTTAAAGAAGGACATGTCATTTTACTACGTTATTTTTGAGTGTCATACCTACACTATACATTTTGTAACAAGGTAAAACTGGAAAAACATAATCTTATGTTTGTTGAGCGTTTTAAAATTGCGCGGACCAGCTAGTCAGTTATAATAATCATTTACCCAACATTATCAAAACGTGAGCTACTAAAAGTTTTCTATTATTTTCAAGTATTTTCAACCTTCATTTTGTTGAGACGAACAGCGGATGATCGCATTTTCAATTTAACTTATCTCTGCTTACCTGTCGTGTCGAGACATGATATCAGTTGAGATGTTGTAATGGTTGTTTAACAGTAAAGTATTAAAAGTTAGGTTCAAAAACTCTTGTCTTCATAAATATCCATTTGTTTCAGTTTTAAGGAAGTGTTTGTGCCCATAGTCGAATGGGGCGTGACAAAAAAAAAATTCTAAAAATAATTGAAGATGACCGTAGTGGTTTCTTATAAAAGAGATAAAAAGAGATGTTGGTATTATCCCGAAATATTCTTGGAAGATTTATTTTGATGTGTGTAATTTACCTATTTTTACTTTACAACTCACAGAAGATCTGTCCGAACAATAAATTTGACTCATAATTAACTCCTATTCTTCCTATTATCCATATTATAAAGTCCAGTAGTAAAAGTACAAACCTCTCAAAATCATTTTTTTTGAGTAAGCATTTATTGGTAACCTGTCAAAGCTTGAATAGCTAGAATGATGGTTTCACTTGTTTTAGTTAGACAAACACAGTAAATGGTGGAAAATAAGGTACTTAAAATCTTGAATCATGATTTTCACCTGGTTCTTTTTGTTTAAGACACTATGTAGCAAAAATGTTCTTTCGATTGGCATCATAAAAATACAGGGTGTCGATTTTGTTCGCTCGGTTTTCAGACAAACCAAGCAATTTACGAAAAATCCATCTCTAATTTTTAAGGTACTTCCCGTTCATGTCGCATAGTTTTGGGACACCATGTATATCTCTAAAGAATGGACCCGAGCCCAGCAGTGTGCAGTAATGAGTTGGTACAGTACAGTGACCAAAATCTCTTAATTAACGTGTCATCCCATTTTCTTAACCCTAATTACCTACGTCACTAACATCACTTCATAGTATAAAACAAAGTCGCTTTCGCTGTTTGTCTGTCCCTATTTGATGCGACTTTTTAATAGATTTTTTTTGAGTTGGACGAAATCATCCCACCCGATTGGGATATGTGGGAGATGAACCGCACTAAAACGCTCACACTCACCTGACTCACTCGTCCGAACTCCGGCTAAAGCGAGAACCCAGCACGGGATTATGAGGGACGGCGCGACGCGTTACGCACTCAGCACTCTGTCCCGTCGTGCTACCCCCCTTTTTTAATAGTAATTCAAGAGGAAGATTTTATACATGCATTATACAGGGTGTTAAAATCCGATGAAACAATACTTTCACAGCAAATAGTATACTTGATGTAGAAGCCATCCACCAAGTCTGGGTTTTCTAGGCATAATATATCATAAGTTATAACTAATCAAAACAAGTATACATTTTCTATTAGTAGGTGATTATTATAGTACAGAACTCTAAAATTGCGATCGGATGCGCCTGTGTGCGTGAAAATAGCATATAGATATAGTACGCTAAATGTAGGTCAGAGTAGGGTTGTCAAAAATAATACAAAAAAATATGTTTTCAACTTTGTATGGGAAAATAAAGTAACTATCTCAGTTTCAAAAGTATGTGTATATGATTTGAAATGTGATACAGATTAAGCCCTTAAAGTATTGTTTCACCGGGCAACAACACCCTGTATAGTAGAGAAACACTAATAATTTAGATTTTGTTTACGCTTACATCGCGAATGCCCTTTAAACTCTTATTTTTGTGACGTAGACAGAGTTGCGCGGGTCAGCTAGTAAATTACACAGGTCTACAAAAAAAAAATGTTTGTTTGGTGCCGCTAACTTTATGTTATTTTTTGGTTAATTAGTCCCCAAGACGTCGTGGGAAACTGTTAAATTCGCAAAACTACGTTCAGGTTTGTACCGATCGATCATAACCTAAAAAATGAATTTTATAATACTTAATGTTATTATAATCAATTATTTTTATTTTTTTTAAATAATAATATCGATATGTCGTCGTGAAAGTGTTGTGTAAATTATAATCCATGTCTAGAAAACCTATAACAGATGCAGAGAAGAAGATTTACGTTGATTACTTTAATATAGAGATGAAGGCTCTGGACAAACCATTTGTTCCAAAAATTGTGTGCAATTTGCGTAATGAAAATTTAAGACAGTGGGCAAACGGTAGGTAAACGTAATCATCTAAAGTATAGTGTGCCGATGATTTGGACAGAACCAAAAAATAACATTGATGACTATTATTTTTGTGTTGTAACTTGTACAGGATGCGCTAGAGAAACTTACTTATTTGAAAGGTCAATAAAAAAAAAAGTACTTCAGTTATTGTTTTAATTTTTTTTTTATTTGAGAATACAATATCCCCATTTTTTTTTGCAATCTTAAAAATGACATCGTATAAATGGCGACCCCCATACACTGATGATGTCGATTTTTGAAATTCGTATCCACTCTTCGCAGCATATCAATCGGTATGTTGGTAATAGCGTCGCGAATGTTGTTCTTGAGGTGTGCTATGGTCCGTGGTCGATCGATATAAACCAGGAATTTCAAATAACCCCATAAAATGAAATCGCATGGAGTCAAATCTGAAGAGCGTGCCGGCCATTGGAGATCGCCTCTGAGAGAGATGAGACAGTCGGGGAAATATTGTCGCCACAAATTCATTGAGTCTCGTGCTGTGTGTGCTGTGGCTCCATCTTGCTGAAACCACACGTTCCTAACGTTCATCTCTTCGAGTTTTGGAAGAAAAAATCCTCGATCATGTTCCTGTAACGAGCTCCATTCACGGTAATTGCGCGTTCGTTTTCTTCAAAAAAATAAGAACCAATTATTCCCATTACCGACATCGCACACCAGACAGTAACTCCACAGACACTTCCACACTTCCGAAATGAGTTAACCCACGACAGAATCGAATTACGGCCAGGAACGAGTCTGTAAGGAGGAATTTCAAAGCGAGATTTCACACTTGCGAAATCTCGAAAACTACACGTAGCATTCAAAAAGTAAGTATCAATTTTTTATTAGAGTACCGAACGTACTTGAAATCAGTTTTACTTTTAGCGGCACCAAAATCATTGTAGGCCTGTGTTATAAATGTGTATATTATTTCATGTAATTAAAATGAAACGACTGGTCTTTATAACTGCTGAATTTACTAAAATTAGGATCGTAATTAATTTTGTACCGAAATTGTAGTAATTTATGTAATTATATTTTTCGTTTAAATTGTATTCTAATGAGTTCTGTGAAGTCTACGATGTTTTTGATCTGAACTAATTAAATTTACAAAATTAATTAAGATATTTTAAACTTATTTTAAACGAAATTATAAGATGCTATCTGCTCTACGACGCGAAGGAAAGAGTTCTGCCCTACGACGCGTAACGCGTAGAAGTGTGCCAGAAGCCTTAGAGATATTGGAACGAAGTTCCTTATCGCGCGTTATCGAAAAGGGGCTAGACGGAAATTCTTATGAAAAAGTTGTCACGACACTTTTTTTGTTTTAGATGATTATCGCTAGATGGCGCTGTGATCAAAATATTTTATTTAAGTTATAATAATTAGTTAGTTTAAACCGTCTGTCTCTCTCTCTTAAAAATATATTTTTTTATTACAATTCCTTCACTAATTAATCGAAAGGAACTTCGTTCCATCCGGGTGTTCCTTGACACCTCTCAAGTTTTTTTTTAAAGCTATTTTGTTGGTCAACAATTTCGGGAATCTGATGGTATGCTTAACCCAGATCTAAACTGAAAAATTGACCAAATGGATGGTCAATTTTTCAGTTTAGATCAAAAGCTTCCATTTAAAGGCAATAATTTTGATGTATTCTCTTTTGTATCTTGTGGTACCTATTTAATAAAGATCACATATACTATTACTAAACGGGTTCTTTCCACGATTATTTTCAATTGAGCGATCCCGATATTTCGGCACTGTTTCAAGCGCCATGATCACGGGAAGACTGAAGAACTGCGGGTAGGTCATTTAAGAGCAGACAAATCTGTCTACCCTCTTTCTCGTTCGTTTGCCGGTACCACTGGAACTCGAACTCACATTTCGTCATACCACACTGACAGTATCGGCTGCCGCCTCAAAACTAGATATTTTGTAGAGTGTTTAAAGAAATTTATTTAATAAAGAGTTTAAATTCTAATTTGCATACAGCTCCTAAGGCTGTATTCTCAATTCATTTCCGTTCGATGGGATAACGTCATCTATAAGGGTGCACAGTCGGGTCACGTCTCTATATTAAAGTAATTCACACCGCTCCATGGCTAACTCCATCTAACTTAAGGAGAAGTTGCTTGATTACGCGCGTGACGGGACTGAGTCACGCGTTGGGCGTTGACGTAGTATGGTCCTGAGTCCTGACAGAGTGTCTGTTTTTTTTATTATTGCTATGGCCTGATCGTAAGTGGTTACCGTCGCTCATGAACCTCTGCAATGTCAGATTTTTGACAAATTTATTGATTGAGCTGAAATATGTGGAAGTTGAACTACATTGATTCCTTTCATGCATTTTCAACGGGTTCTTACCACGATATTCAATTAATTGAGTTGTCTCGATATTTCAACGTTGTTGCAAACGTCATGATTACGAAAACAATGGATACTGCGGGTCGATTTCGCACAAAAGCGAACGAGAAAGAGGGTAGACAGATTTGTTTTCTCTTAAGTCAAAATGCAACAACGTTGAAATATCGAGACAACTCAATTAATCGAATATCGTGGTAAGAACCCGTTGAAAATGCATGAAAGTATTGTAGAAAACCGCGAGTGTCTGAATAAGTTTACATTGATTCCTCTAAGCGCTCATACTTAGCGTCCTAATCCCGGCTGAAGTCAGAACCTAGAATGGGGAATAATACATTATTAGTGTCAGTTGACAGTATTTTTGTAGAATAGTTTGCCTACATAGCAATAAAAAAAAGTTAGTACAATTTGGAGGATAATTATTAATGAAATGAAATGAAATGAAATGAAATGAAATGAAATGAAATGAAATGAAATGAAATGAAATGAAATGAAATGAAATGAAATGAAATGAAATGAAATGAAATGAAATGAAATGAAATGAAATGAAATGAAATGAAATGAAATGAAATGAAATGAAATGAAATGAAATGAAATGAAATGAAATGAAATGAAATGAAATGAAATGAAATGAAATGAAATGAAATGAAATGAAATGAAATGAAATGAAATGAAATGAAATGAAATGAAATGAAATGAAATGAAATGAAATGAAATGAAATGAAATGAAATGAAATGAAATGAAATGAAATGAAATGAAATGAAATGAAATGAAATGAAATGAAATGAAATGAAATGAAATGAAATGAAATGAAATGAAATGAAATGAAATGAAATGAAATGAAATGAAATGAAATGAAATGAAATGAAATGAAATGAAATGAAATGAAATGAAATGAAATGAAATGAAATGAAATGAAATGAAATGAAATGAAATGAAATGAAATGAAATGAAATGAAATGAAATGAAATGAAATGAAATGAAATGAAATGAAATGAAATGAAATGAAATGAAATGAAATGAAATGAAATGAAATGAAATGAAATGAAATGAAATGAAATGAAATGAAATGAAATGAAATGAAATGAAATGAAATGAAATGAAATGAAATGAAATGAAATGAAATGAAATGAAATGAAATGAAATGAAATGAAATGAAATGAAATGAAATGAAATGAAATGAAATGAAATGAAATGAAATGAAATGAAATGAAATGAAATGAAATGAAATGAAATGAAATGAAATGAAATGAAATGAAATGAAATGAAATGAAATGAAATGAAATGAAATGAAATGAAATGAAATGAAATGAAATGAAATGAAATGAAATGAAATGAAATGAAATGAAATGAAATGAAATGAAATGAAATGAAATGAAATGAAATGAAATGAAATGAAATGAAATGAAATGAAATGAAATGAAATGAAATGAAATGAAATGAAATGAAATGAAATGAAATGAAATGAAATGAAATGAAATGAAATGAAATGAAATGAAATGAAATGAAATGAAATGAAATGAAATGAAATGAAATGAAATGAAATGAAATGAAATGAAATGAAATGAAATGAAATGAAATGAAATGAAATGAAATGAAATGAAATGAAATGAAATGAAATGAAATGAAATGAAATGAAATGAAATGAAATGAAATGAAATGAAATGAAATGAAATGAAATGAAATGAAATGAAATGAAATGAAATGAAATGAAATGAAATGAAATGAAATGAAATGAAATGAAATGAAATGAAATGAAATGAAATGAAATGAAATGAAATGAAATGAAATGAAATGAAATGAAATGAAATGAAATGAAATGAAATGAAATGAAATGAAATGAAATGAAATGAAATGAAATGAAATGAAATGAAATGAAATGAAATGAAATGAAATGAAATGAAATGAAATGAAATGAAATGAAATGAAATGAAATGAAATGAAATGAAATGAAATGAAATGAAATGAAATGAAATGAAATGAAATGAAATGAAATGAAATGAAATGAAATGAAATGAAATGAAATGAAATGAAATGAAATGAAATGAAATGAAATGAAATGAAATGAAATGAAATGAAATGAAATGAAATGAAATGAAATGAAATGAAATGAAATGAAATGAAATGAAATGAAATGAAATGAAATGAAATGAAATGAAATGAAATGAAATGAAATGAAATGAAATGAAATGAAATGAAATGAAATGAAATGAAATGAAATGAAATGAAATGAAATGAAATGAAATGAAATGAAATGAAATGAAATGAAATGAAATGAAATGAAATGAAATGAAATGAAATGAAATGAAATGAAATGAAATGAAATGAAATGAAATGAAATGAAATGAAATGAAATGAAATGAAATGAAATGAAATGAAATGAAATGAAATGAAATGAAATGAAATGAAATGAAATGAAATGAAATGAAATGAAATGAAATGAAATGAAATGAAATGAAATGAAATGAAATGAAATGAAATGAAATGAAATGAAATGAAATGAAATGAAATGAAATGAAATGAAATGAAATGAAATGAAATGAAATGAAATGAAATGAAATGAAATGAAATGAAATGAAATGAAATGAAATGAAATGAAATGAAATGAAATGAAATGAAATGAAATGAAATGAAATGAAATGAAATGAAATGAAATGAAATGAAATGAAATGAAATGAAATGAAATGAAATGAAATGAAATGAAATGAAATGAAATGAAATGAAATGAAATGAAATGAAATGAAATGAAATGAAATGAAATGAAATGAAATGAAATGAAATGAAATGAAATGAAATGAAATGAAATGAAATGAAATGAAATGAAATGAAATGAAATGAAATGAAATGAAATGAAATGAAATGAAATGAAATGAAATGAAATGAAATGAAATGAAATGAAATGAAATGAAATGAAATGAAATGAAATGAAATGAAATGAAATGAAATGAAATGAAATGAAATGAAATGAAATGAAATGAAATGAAATGAAATGAAATGAAATGAAATGAAATGAAATGAAATGAAATGAAATGAAATGAAATGAAATGAAATGAAATGAAATGAAATGAAATGAAATGAAATGAAATGAAATGAAATGAAATGAAATGAAATGAAATGAAATGAAATGAAATGAAATGAAATGAAATGAAATGAAATGAAATGAAATGAAATGAAATGAAATGAAATGAAATGAAATGAAATGAAATGAAATGAAATGAAATGAAATGAAATGAAATGAAATGAAATGAAATGAAATGAAATGAAATGAAATGAAATGAAATGAAATGAAATGAAATGAAATGAAATGAAATGAAATGAAATGAAATGAAATGAAATGAAATGAAATGAAATGATTTATTCTCAACGTTAATGAAATTATCATGCTTGTTGATGTCAAAAGGCTACCACCAGTTCGGAAAAAGAAAAGCCACTGTCCTGAGAAGAACTGGCAAGAAACTCAGCGGGCATGTCTTTTTTGTATTATTTTTCTGTTTTTTTTAATCTTTTCAACTCAATATTAAAATTTTTTGTTACATATTTGACCTAAAAACGAAAGCTTCATTCCCACTTAGTGCAGTCCTCTAGAAAATCACTAATTGTATAATAAGCTTTACTGCACAAACGATTTTTCACAACTTTTTTAAATGTATGCGTATTAAGACTTTGAACGTTAAGTGGAATCTTGTTGTAAAGGCATATCGACAAACTCACAAATGATTTATTGATTTTGCGTAAACGAGTTGCTGGTAAAGCAAGCTTGTGTTTGTTCCGGGTATTAAAGTTGTGCAAGTCTGAAACTTTGGGGAAATCATCAATATTTTTCCTTACAAACATTACGTTCTCTAAAATGTATTGGGATGCAAACGTTAGAATATTTATTTCTTTAAACTTGTCCCTCAAGGATTCTCTTGCATATTATAGATTGCTCGAATGGCTCTTTTCTGTAGAACAAAAATCATTTGAACGTCGGCAGCATTACCCCATAATAAAATACCATAGGACATTACACTATGAAAATAACTAAAATAAACTAAACGAGCTGTATTTTCATTTGTATATAATCTTATTTTTTTAACCGCGTATGCTGCTGAGCTAAGCCTACTAGCCAACTTACATATGTGAGGGCCCCACTGCAATTTGGAATCTACTGTTATACCAAGAAAAACTGTAGACTCAACAAGCTCCAATGCCTCCCCACTCACCATAACATTACTTTCGACCTGTTTTACATTTGGCAAGGTGAATTTAATACATTTAGTTTTCTTACTGTTCAACAAAAGATTATTGACGCTAAACCAGTTCAGTATGCGGGAGATAGCATTATTCACGTCGTCATAGTCATTCATCTGACGTTTGATTTTGAAAAGTAAGGATGTATCATCAGCAAATAATACTATCTCATGCCGGCATTCCACAAAACTAGGTAAGTCGTTTATATAAACAAGAAACAAGAAAGGACCCAGAATAGATTCCTGAGGAACTCCCATTTTTAAAGGTACGCCAAAAGACCGCTTTCCTTTAACATCAACTTTCTGTATTCTTCCGGATAAATATGAGTCAATAAGATCTAACGAAGAATCCCTAATTCCATAATGGCGTAGTTTCCTTAATAATGTGTCGTGATCAACGCAATCAAAAGCCTTAGATAAATCGCAAAAGACTCCAAGAGCATCATGCGACTCTTCCCAACTCTTTCCCTCAAAAATATGTCTTATTAAATTTGTACCTGCGCCTATAGTAGAACGACCCCTAGTAAAACCGTGTTGTTTACTGTGTAGCAGGTTATTTAAATTGAAATGATTAAGTAGCTGTTCTAAGATCACTTTTTCAAAAATTTTACTTAACGAAGGTAGTACTGAAATTGGTCTAAAGTTGGAGGGATCCGAGGTACTACCGGATTTAAATAATGGTATCACTTTACTATATTTCATTAGATCAGGAAACACACCCAATTTTATACAATCATTAAATATTGTTGCAAGGTATGGTGCAATTACATCAATAATAGGTTTTATTACTTTCACCGATAATCCCCAAAGATCAGGAGTTTTTTTTAACATTAATTTGTTTAAAATTTCTCATTATGTCCATAGCACTAACATTTCTAAATTGAAAACTAACTCCACATTTATTAACATGTTCTTTTAATAACGATTCAGCAACAGTGGGAGAAGAAATAAGAGACTTTGTAGTGGAAACTGGAATATCTGCAAAATAATTTTCGAATATATTAGCAATTTCTTGTTGCGTGTTTATTATTTTATCATTAATTTTTAACGCAAATTTAGTATCAACGTTTCTTACATTTCCTGTTTCCCGATTAATTATATTCCAAGTCATTTTAATTTTGTCTGATGCATTGTTAATCAGATTAGACAAATGTAGCGACTTAGCCATAGCACAAACTTTTCTAAAAATTTTTGAATAATTACGAACATATTTTTTAAAAGATTCACTACTATTATATGCTTTTTCAGAATAAAGATCATATAATTTTTGTCTACTTCTATGAATTCCAACAGTCGCCCATTCATTAAAAGAACTTTTACCTTTTAAGTTAATCATTTTTGGTGTAAAAACAACACTAAATTCTTCGTTAATCATGTTAAAGAGAGTTTTATAGAAAACATCTGGATTTTTATTGTAATTTAAGTATGACATTTTCTTAACAATGTTAATTCTAAAACTTTCCATGCGACTATTACAAACTTAAGCTTTTTTATGTCATCAATATCTGAGCATGACTTAGTTGTAAAGGATAGAAACTGTCCACTGTGATCTGAAGTCAGCTGATTAATTACATTATAATTTCGTATCTTTTTTAAATTTGTGAAAATATTATCTATACAAGTTGCTGTTGATTCAGTAACTCGTGTTGCCGTCAGCCTTGTCTTTGTCCCAATCTCTCTTGTTCTCTTTAATTTCTTGCTCCAACAATTTTATCTTGTTTTCTAAATTTATTTTATTTTGTTTCAGATTAATAGAATGTTTATTTTTCTTATGTGAGTGTTTAGTCTTCGTTATAATTTTAAGGATCGACTTTCTACTAGCTGGCCCTTGATCTTTTTTTTTTGCACAAATTTTATCAGCATTGGTGTGTAATGCATCCAGGTCCATGTTTTCTAATTCCTCATACAAACTTCTGGTCCTCGTGACAGTTGGCTCAGTGAGTTGCTGTGCTTGTCCTTCTTGCAGTCTTTGCATGTCATTATAGGCATCAGCAAGTTGATGTTCTAGTTGAGATATTTTTTGTAGTGCTTTTTCGTACTGACTACTGAACTCATCGTAGTGTTCCAGTATGTGTTGCAACTTGTCTCTCTCCTCTCGGACACCTTCAAGTTGCTCGTCAAGTTCAGTCAGGGTACTTTTCAATGTTAAATAGCGATTGTTAACATTTTCAATTTCGAGCTCACTTTCGTCACGTTCTTGGAGAAGCCTTTCATTCAAGTCTCTGCTTGCTCTGAGGTCCTCCATTGTAGTCTTCAATTTGAGCTCCAGCTCCTGAACGTGCGTCTGACGTGTAGTCACTGGCATGTTTATGTTTTGTGAGCTGAAACACAAGGAAGAATGATAATCCACAGTACAGAAAATAAGTTTATAGAGGAAAGTAAGTTTTAAATTAAAAAAAAATAATTTTCACTTTTAATTTAGTAGTACCTATAGAGAACAAAAGAGAATAATATAATTTTATTTAAAAAATATAAAAATTAAAAATTTACTTAATGATTAAATCAAATTTATCAATACCAACTTAAAAAAAACTAACTAAATTTACCGATAAAAATTTATTTGTCAATATTAATTTATAACTTTTAGTATTGCTATGTATTCATTTATTTACACTTATTTTTTACATTATATTTTTAAAAAAATTAACAAAGGAATAAAATTTAAAAATACAATATAAAAAACAGAGGCCCACTGAAGACGAGGTCTACGACCCAAGCCATCAGTGGTCAGGGCTCAAAAGAGAGGAACCTCCTCACAATACGTGTCGTGTCAAGAACGACCGCCTTCTGAATCAAGCCCTTTACCCAGCTGGGGAGCGAAAGCTTCTCAAGATGACGGTCGAAGCTTTTCGCTATTAGACCGTGCACAGATACAACGATCGGAACAATGATGGTCGATTCAACACGCCACATGTCGGTCACCTCGTGGGCCAAGTCCAAATATTTTAGCTGTTTTTCTTTTTCTGCCTTCACAAGGTTCTCGTCATGCGGAATGGTGACATCGATCAGCACTGCCCGATGCGCGTCCCGATCTATTATCACTATGTCAGGTTTATTGGCAACAATAGTCCTGTCAGTGATAATAGATCGGTCCCAGTAGAGCGTTACATGACCATTATCGAGAACCGGCTGAGGCCAATACTGGTAATAAGGTACAGCGGCTTCAACAAGGTCGTATTTCAGAGCAAGTTGTTGGTGGATAATCTTAGCTACCTGGTTATGCCTGTGCAAGTACTCGCCGTTAGCAAGACGAGAACAACCGGAAACGATATGTCTAATAGACTCTCCCGGACGGTGACATGCCCGACAAATGTCGACCGTCCCATCCTTTAGAATATATTTTCGGTAGTTGTTCGTCATGATAACTTCGTCCATAACTGCAAAGACAAAACCTTCAGTCTCTCCGAAGAGGTTACTGTACCGTAGCCAAGATACAGAGGCTAACTGATCTACATCGGGGCTCATAAGGGCCCGGTAGAACCGTCCGTGTAGTTCCTTGCTCGTATTGCTATTATTATTATATACATTGGAAATTTTATATATGTTTCACAGTTGTAAGTACAAACAAATAGGTGTTGTAAATTTCAATTTATAATAATAATATGTAGCTGTCAATTCAGAAACAATGGAATACTGGGTCCCCACAAGTAGCACCCGTTCACGAGTTAACGTGAGAGTCAGCCATCACCTTCCTCAACCACTATAGAGGGAAGTAGGCGACCCGGCTCCCAACGCTACCACAAGCCAAGACCGTCCAGTGAGCAAACCAATGTCTCCGTCTCAACAACCACACGCCAAAACGTTTTTTGTTTGTACAAACAACAATGGTTATTATTATAAAGTATATTATACGAATATTATGTAGGATTGAAGATATAATAACACGATGTACTTTATAGTGTTTGTTATATTTTATTAGATCATTTATTTGTTATAACACACTAAGATTTAATCGAAATGAGCAATAAATTAATAGTAAATAGAACAGGGACTAGAATAAAGTAAAAGTAGTGAATAGATAGGAAATATGAAACTGAATCTAATAGAAGTTAGAGTGGAAAGTAAGATTGAGATTAGATTGAAAGCGTAATACAATTACACTCAGAGTGTTTTACAAATATAGTTCTATTTGGTTATTTGCTATTGTTTTAACAAACTAAAACGTTTTTTTTTTTTTTTGCAAATGTAGGTAGATTTTTTTTTAGAATCTTTCTATTTCAAATTGATTTGTTTCAAATTTATTGATACTTAATATATATATACACTAAAAAGCAAATAAAAATAGTTCTTATATCGACTACGTAATAAATAAAACAAGTACTCCCCCGGTTTTATGAAGTCTTCGTTTAAAGCCGGTAACCTCCAGGCGAACACCGTTGATGTTTTTCCTATTCAATTATCTTCACAAAACTTGCTCCAATAGCCGAGATAACAATAAGAACACTTCACAGACTTGTAAATAATTTCTTAATATGCAATACGACTTAATTAAACTCGTTACTGGATTTATTTTGATTTAAATTACGGAGCGTTTAAAATACTGTCATTAAAAAAACTTTAAAGACTCTAGGCCTCCTTTAATTCATATCATATACACTGAATTAAAAAAAAAGAATGCATTTGATACTCGAATAGAAAGATCGGTGAACGAAAATTCCGTGCTTGTTTGCTGTCTCCTGTAAAATTTGCTCGAGTGCAGATTGGTCAAACAAGCACTGAGGTGACGAGCTGCCATCTTGGACGAACATAGCTAAGAACACTGATGCCTTATTATTCTTCAAACACAGAATAACTAAACCAAAATCAGTTCAGCCATTTAGGAGCTACACATTACACTCAAACAGACAGACCATACCACACCTAAATTTTGTCAAGGGTTAAAAAATCAATGTCCATTGTTATATAACGTCAATGCAAATCGCTAATTATTTCACTCGCACTTGTGGACTTGCGTTTAGTTTAAGATTCGCTTAACGTAGGTGAGTTTTTATTGATGTTCTCAGTTACCGTGAGATAGGAAGTTCGATTCCCATTCCCAGAATCACTAAAATAGACGTTATTGTTAAGAAAACTTGGGGTATTAGGGGTGTGTTAACTGTAGTTTTTTTTCTTTAGTTGGAGGAAATCGCCGGTCCCGGTATGTCGTCCGGTATGTGGGAGTTGAACGTCACTAAAACCTCCAACCGCTCACACTCAGCGTCCGAACCCCGGCTGAGGCCAGAACTCAGCACGGGGTTATGCGGGGTGGCGCGACGTGTTACGCACTGCGGCACACTTTCCCGTCGCGAGTGTAAACTGTAGTTGCCTTTTTCAATGTTGGATGAAACGAGATGGCGGTTAATGGTTACTGTCACTAATTAATCTCTAAAGTGCTAGGACATCCATCGGCTGTCATAATCTTATCTGTAAAATTGATTCGTAAAATGTGTTGCTAAGCGCATAACTCAATCGACTGGACCAATTTGGCCATTTTTTTTTTTTATATTCGTTTAAAAACTTATTCAGACACTCGCGGTTTACTATAATACTTTCATGCATTTTCAACGGGTTCTTACCACGATATTTAATTAATTGAGTTGTCTCGATATTTCAACGTTGTTGCAAACGTCATGATCACGAGAAGACTGGATACTGCGGGTCGATTTAAGAGCAAACAAATCTGTCTACCGTCTTTCTGGTTCGCTTTTGGGTAGTAAAACCGCGAGTGTCTGAATAAACTTAATAAAACTATTTATAGATGGCGCTTTAGTTACATTCCGTCGCCTACAACAATGTTAATAAAGTTGTAAAGTAAACATTGAAGTCTTGTTTTAATCTAGGTATGTTAATTGTTGTTGTTCTCTCCTTTGATGATCATGTAACAGGGTACAGAGGAAACAATTATCACGCGTGTTTAAATAACATTCTACAACGTTTAATTGGATTTAGACGAAGATGTCACACTTACACAAAACATGTACAATATACCTATGTATGAATTAGGGATGTAACGAATATTCGCATTCGCTTAAAATCATGCGAATGCTATGCGAATGTTTTGACAAAAATTAGGAGTATGTTGTGTGGATTTAGGAGGAATATGACAGAGCCAAAGTAAAGGCTCAACCTGCTCTTTAAAATGAGCCCAAACTCGATGGGTCTACCCTTTCGTTGTTAAGATAATTTGCGGGGGGTTTCAGTTATTTGGTGGGGGGGGAGGCAATTACTTCTCAAGTAGGTTCAGTATTGGTAAAATATAATTACCTATTTTGTTAATGCCTGTAGAATTATAATAATTTATAGAAGACACAGAACATACAGTCTTGTCAGTAAAAAACCCTTGAACTTTTTGCTTGAAAGGTCAATTCGCAATGTCAAAACTGAATATTCGCATTCGCATTAGCATTCGCGAATGACCAAAAATCGACATTCACAACATCCCTAGTATGAATGAATGAATTTGTGCAAAAAGTTTAATATTTCTGACTGACAAGTCAAGTCTTCCTTTATTGTCTCGTACCATACCGGAGAGCTATGACATGTCCTTCTTTAAACAAGGTTTGAGAAGAAGAACTTCAGTAGATCTACATTTACCCTGAACATTCGAATATTCGTATCCCAGTGTGTACCTATCACTCTTTTGACAGGTAGATTTGACTGTACTGGGGTCAAAACATGGTCAAAAGAATACAACTGTACAGGAAAAGAACATTGAAACTTCAATAATAAACAAATTGGGTTTACTATATTACAAAACTTAAAGATCGAAAAACATTATATTGAATGTGTTCGATTAGTGAAAATTTTCTAATGCCCGAAGCGGGGTGATCCTCTCCCGCGCGCCGCGTCCCGGTGTTGCCGGCCGCTGTCAGTGGTGAACGGCGTGAACACAACTTTGACTATAATTTTATTTTTGCATATGTGAAGTTTCTAAAATGTTGTCAAATGCCCGCTGCTCGGAATTCACCGAAATTGGTCGAAACTGAGATTAAGGCATATGGTCATAACACGATGTAACGTGAATCATAATTTAAACTTAATATAATCCTTATAAAACAACGTCTAGATTACTCTGAATAAACTTTCAAATTGAAAATACAGAGCTCACTTTCAAATAACTTTTTCCAATTTAAATTATAATAAAACTTTATCTCAGTACAAAAAAGTTTAAAACAGAAATGCAAGCCAGGTCTAAGTTATCGAAGTATAAATTTAAAAATGGAACTTATTCAAGATCTTGGAACGGAATGTAAATTAAACTGAGTTACTTCGAAAAACAACATTATCCATTAATGGGAGTCTTTCTTGTAAAGGCGATGTCGCACTGAAAGATATATGCTGTTGCTATAAATATCACTGGTTTTATAGCTTACTAGTTGACTCCTTCATCTGCGTTTACAAATTCGTTCGCCAATTTCTTATGCGCTTAAATGACAACTGGTAGGCCAACATACAAAATCCCCGTTTACATGTTGGTCGGTCGTCCCCGTCATTTGTTTTTTACGTGTGTTGAACGTTGGTGAGCCATTTGGTAATTATTGGAGCTAATACATATCATTATGTTTTTCTATAGTTTTGAGAAACAGAAATATTAATGATCTAGAAAATTTTTAGCCGGCTGCAACAATTTTACATCGAGCTAATTGGTAATTCTAAACTTCTTTGATGACATTAAGAGAATTAATTTTGTCTCTACGGGGTGCTTCATGCACATGTTTACTGAACTATTTAATATCAGAACAAGCTCCCTTTGTTTCCCATTGGGACCATTCGAAGTTATATTACATCCTACTGTAGCATACATTTCTGCTCGAAATAGTTGTATTCGGAAACAAAAAGCGATCGTCTATGTGACTTGTAGTCAGCGGCGAAGTTTCTAGGCCTATTCTCATCGACTTCCATTTGAAAACTGCAAGAATATCATAGACAGAATACATTTACACTTAAATTTTTGCTTTACTACTGTTACTAGTTTTTCTAGTAAGAAGAAATTACCGGAGTTCTACCTGCCCGCAGGATACGTGGGAATTGAACCACACTTAAACCTCCAACTTCCACCCAACGTGCGAAGCGGCTGAGGTCTGTACTAGGGCCAGAGGAAGATCTCCTACCGGGCGTTACGATATAATAATATGCCCGGTCAGGCTGAAGCCCACTGTAGTAAATTTCAGATGTTGTATGAACGCTGAACGTTGAAAACTTCGATAGCAGGATCTGACGCGCTATTGGCCACAAGCCAGCACATGCATGCTTACGTATCACCTCGCTTAGCTACCAGTTTAACAGGCACCTGCGATATAAGTAATGAGAAGTTCTTACATTAAGATAAGACAAATTGTTCCTAAGTCATTAACGATCAGTTTTTAACGTCTAGCTCGGAATAGTTGCAGAAGAAAGCTTTTATCTAAATTAATTTATAATCGCTGTTTTTACAAAAACACTCCTTCGTTAGACGTCTTTAAGATTTTTTATTGCCAGCATTACCATGTTGGCAGACGAGCCGTAGTGGCCGAGTGGTTAAAGCGCTTGCCTTCTGTACGGGAGGTCGTATGTTCAAAACTGGCCGGTTTGTACCTTTAAATCTCAATGTGAAAAAGATTTATGTGCAGTTTTTCGAAAAACCACTGGCTGAAAACGGTGAAGGGAAACATCGTGAGAAAACCAGCATATTGAAAAATAATTCTTGGGCAAGCGTGGTGGACTAAGCCTAATCCCTCTTTTGTTGGGTGAATGGGTTGTTACTGATAGGCCACTTGATGGTAAGCGGTTACTGTCGCTCGCGAACGTCTGCGATGTCAGAGCATCCATCACCTTCTTATATAAAACTTTTCTCCTTCTTTATTTCATGTAAAAAGGACCCTCAAAAATACACAATAATCGGCCCCGATATTGTTACAAAACATCTGAAGTCGACTTCAAAGGTATTTCAAAGACCTCATCTACAGATATTTTCATTGTTCGAAAATTAAACACAAATTAACAATGTTCGTCTAAGGTATTCACGTTAATCGAAGCTCGACAAAGCGAGTGCACCGTTAAACAATTTAAGAACAGAATAACTTTACAGAAATAAGTTTTTGTACAATTTATTCTTCAGAACTTGTGGAGGTCACGAACCGGTAAGCGCAACGTGGGCTGACCTCCTACAAGATGGACCGACGATCTGGTCAAAATCGTGCGAGGTCTCTGGATGCAGATAGCGCAGGACCAGTCGTTGTGACGAAGTTTGGGGGAGGCCTATGTCTAGCAGTGGACATTTATCCGATGATGATGTCAATTTATTGACACGTTAGCTGATTCTCGCAATTTCGTCTGCGTCAAAAATGGGTTCAGGCAGTACTGTTAGATCTTAATCAGACCAACAAACCCGTTGTACATCATTTTGTTCTATAATAAATAGTTTTCGTTTTCGCACGCAAGCCGGCCTGTTTGTATCTACGACCTCCCGTACAAAAGGCAATCGTTTCAACGTTTCGTCATGAATTTTTACTTCTGCATAGTAAACCATTTTGTGTTTTAAGCTCGTTTTGAGCTCAAATCTGTTTACTTTTGTCTTTTGTTTACAGTTTGTTTACACTTCACCTCTACGCGGTGAACCTTCGCTTTACACCGCCCTTAGTAAGGGATAGGATGGGGTGGTATTGCTAGCGTGGTATTATTATTGAAATCATAGATTATTTAACAAGTTAGTTTCTACCCGCGACGTTGTTTTCATGAATACTATTGTACAGCGCCAAAAATTACCATCGACTAAACCTTTTACATTCATTTATCTTTTTCTTTTTTACGTTTTATATCTACAGAAAATTAAATATTATAAAACTTAAACAATGATTATAATTGATTGTGTTGTATTATGACAGAAAAAAAATAAACAATTGTTGGCCAAGATCAGAGCTGCTGAGTTAAGCATTGTGCTTCTAAAAGCGACGGTAGGCACTTACTATCATAATAATATGGATAAAATAATAATAAAAGAAACCTTATGTAGAGTAACGATACTAGATTTATTATTTGACGGTAAATAACTGCCTTATATTTTTGCCATCCGCCTCGCTAACAATAAAACCTTGTCCTTAAAGTTCGTCTAAACACCGAACTAAGTTAATTAGTGCCTTTGTTCGGCATTTGAATCGAGCTGACTTGTTTGAAGTTGTTTTATAAAATTTTCTTTGTGCAATTCTTAAAATTATATAAAACCGGAGATTTAAATCGGTTAAGAACACAAAGGAAGCTGCCCTCGGGCTGGATTGAAGTCTCGACTTACATTTCGAGTGAAATTGAATTAATTTCTCGGATTTTAGGGTATTTTAGACCTTCTTTAATTGAGTCGGTAAAGTAATTTTCGTTTGAACTAAATATGAAATTATTTTGTTTTTGGATCTTTAGTTGTATCTATATTTAAATGTCTATTTTTACAGCTAGATATTGCGAGAATTCTTATCGAAAATCTTTATCAGATTTACATGAGGTTACATCCGAAGCTAATTTATTTATTTATTTGGGAAACAAACAGTCATAAATTTATATTAATAATACAGAGACCAACAAAGTTTCTACAAATTAAAGTGACTCATAAGTTTATACAGCGCAACTAATATGGTTTCTATCAATTATTAAGGTTACATATAAGTAGACTTATCTAAGAAAGTCGCAAGTAAGGCTAAAGCGAAAACAAGAAAAAACAATCAAAATAACAATTGTACTAGAAATTATTGTTATGTAAATACAAAGTGATATTTGCTTTAAATGTAATGTATTTGAGTCCTCAATACTAATAAAAAGATTCATAAATATCAGTTCATCCAGGAAATAAATATAAGAACACACAAAGTCAATCTTGTCCATTGAAATGCTTATTATTTAACAGTTTCAAAAGTACTTATTAAATGATAAATAAACTCAATATAAAAAAATTGGTTGCCTGTAAAGTCGGTATACGGGCGAAAGTTTTACGTGACAGCGACTCGGGCATGGTTAGCCCGCCTAAGAGCGAGAGAGACAGACATAAAAAGTGAAAGACACGCGTGCCTCTCACTCGCTCTCATTGTGAGCGCATAACGTGAGCGGAGCGTAACGCAGTTTCTTGAAGTGTCACCCGGCAAACCAATTTATAAGACGTTGTCACGTCAAAACTTCAAAGTTGTATAAAACAAGAATCATCCAAAATCCATTCACCAAACTAAAGTTATATGTTTACAAACTTAACATTCAATTTAATTTACCTTTTGAACGGCCAAAAAAGCTGTCGCATACTCAAATAACATTTTAGTGTCGAAACATACTAACCCTTTTAAAAGATAAGAACAGCATTCAGGATGCAATAGAAACACGTTATTTCGAATACAGCACTTACAGCTCAGAGGCCGAATATAAATATTTACAAAACCTCTTCTTTTGGCGCTACTATAACTACTCGAAAGCATCACGAAAACGAAAATTTTTAATTATTCATTGAAACATATTAACACCTATTATTTTCTTATGATTATTTTAGAATATTAATTTAGGAAAAACAATCTTTCTCTTTTCAAACTTCTCTTCTGTTATACGTCAAATCAAGTCTTCACAATATTATCATTATTAAATTACGACGTCCTGAGCTCATCATGGCAGTCATCATGTATCACGATAATTTCTTTTCATCACACCATCTGGCTATAGGATGAGATACCCTCTATTTCTATGACTGCTCATTCTTCAAATGAGACTTAAAGAAGATCCTAAAAACGACGACAAAGAATTGAGTCTTTGAAATGGCAATGGGCAGGACACATTCTGCGAAGAACGGATGGCCAATGGGGCCGAAAAACTAGGGAGTGGCGGCCACGAACTGGTAGGCGTAACGTAGGCAGACCTCTTACAAGATAGACCAACAACCTGGATCGCGGGAAGTCACTGGATACAGACAGCGCAGGACCGGCCGTTGTGAAGAGGTTTGTAAGAGACCTATGTCCAGCAGTGGACGTCTATAGACTGATGATTTAAAAACAGAAGTCGAACCTAATTCAGACTTCTTGATCGAGAACCAATAGTAGTGTCTCAAGTTATCTGAAAGTATTTCTACAAGTATCAACAACGACCTCTCTGAACGATGAAATGCAATTGTTTATTTAAAACCTGATGCTCTTTCACTTGACTTCTGATGGGAATCTTGAGAGATACAGAAATAACTAGAGTAGGCTAATTGTATTATTGTTCTAGTTTAAAAAGGTTAATGTACTTAATATTGGCTTAAAAGAGGTTCGCTTATTTTTGTGTCTGTTTAACTACTTTAATTTTAGTGTTATTTTTTTGTATTTTAGAAATGACTTACTACCATTACATTATATAAAAATTTACATAAAATTGGCAGGAATCGCCGGTTTCCCACTGAGGCCAGAAGCGAGGGATTATGTGGGACGACACGACGCGTTACGCACTACGGCATTGTTTGCTGTCCCTACTTATATTTGTAATAGTTGTTTTTGTACTATTATTATTTAAATAGTTTAAACTGCTATTTAGACAGTAAGAAAAAAAATACTTTTATGTAGTGTTTTCTATCACAAGAAACTTTTAACAATAAGTTTAACTTCAAAAACAATATTTTCAAACAAAAGTCGGATTGTTATTTGGCATCTCTGTAACAAGTTCATAAATTTTAACGTCACATCAACGTCATCCAACCCTTAGCATTGAGCATATGAATAAAATAACAGTTACATAAACATATACACTCGCACTTGTCCATTTTTTCATTTGTACTCATAAAATAAAATGGACCTTAAAATATTGAACAGGCGCGAAAAGCTCATGGGACGAAAAAATGTGGCATTTATACGCGACGATTTATCGTATCGTTACTTAAATAGTTGAATTTTATGGGATGCGTTGTAGAGCGCTTCCCGGGATCGTGAGTATAGGGCTCCGTTGACTTCGCGTCGTTCGTGAATTTTGGTAAATCTGCGCGTGCTCACGCGTTGCTCGCTCAAAGCCGACTATCGAGGTGGCGGGAGGCCGCGACGACGCGTTGCCCGTTGTGTTAGAAGGAGACAGCCTGCGCCCAGCGCGTATGCGCGTGAACAGGACGAAGCTAATGTATGTATCGTTTAGGTAAGCGAGGGGCTGTCCGAGCGTCGTGCTACAATTTATTTTTGCAAGTTAATCTTCGATCTAAAAGTACTGTAGGTGCTAAATAAAACAGTAAAAAATTGTGTCTTCAAGTAAATTACCGACACCAAATTAAGTGTTTTACAAAATTGTCTTAAAGTTTTTTTTAGTTTCAAATAATTTAAATTTTATGAGCTCTGCTGACATGCCACATGATCGTAAGTGGTTATCGTAGCTCATGGACCTATGCAATTAGAAGAGACACTGCAGACCGCTACCTACATCATAACATAGTAAAACAAAAAAGTTAAAAACAATGAAATATTTGGTATTTGAACTTTCTTAGAAACAGTTGTTAAGTAATCATGTTTTATTTTTAAATGTAATAATGTTACTCTGTATGTAACGGGTAACAATCGTATCGTGTATTGTAATCGGTAGTTGTACTGCAGTAGAAGCCCGCTGCGTCTGGGATCTCGAAGCCAATTTGCTCGAATCGCGCCCAGCTAATGATCACCAACAACCCGACGCTGATAGCACACGAACGAATGTGTTTGCTGTAAGACTCGGAAAGTGTGCTCTGATTCTTTTACTTAAGGGTTTTAACTTGGTTTAATCAAGAGAGTTTAGTTAAGAACAATTGATTCAAAATTGAAAACGACTGACTCCTATTTTTCAAGAATGGCACAAAAAGTATTACTCAGATCTTTATAAAATTTCAATGAAATTAGGTCCAAAGTTTCAGCTTTCTAACAAAAAAAAAATCATCGAAATCCGTTCTTATACAAAATAAATACACTCAAATACAAACAGCAAATCGAGAAACTTTGTACGTTAAAAATAGGACAAAATTAGTACAATCATGGGAAATCTTAACGCTTTTAAGGTATTTTGTATTCATTGACCTTACTGTAACAACCCATTACTGCCTACTGCTGAGCTCAGGTCTCCTCCGAAGAGGGGTTAGGCATAGTCCACCACGGTTGCCTAATGCGGATTGGGGACTTCACATATCTTCAAAGGATTTCTAGAAACCTTTTCCAATATGCAGGTTTCCTCACGATGTTTTCCTTCACCGTTTTTAGCCAGTGGTGTTGTGAAAAATTGCACATAAATCTGTTTCACATTTAGATTTAGAGGTACAAGTCGACCGGTTTTGAACCCGCGACCTCCCGTACGGAAGGCAAGCGCTTCATTGACCTTACTTGCCTGAAAAAAAAACTATTTCGAATTACATTTGCCAAACTATAAAATAACGTTAACAAGAGTCCATTGAAAGAGATAATCTAATATGAAAATAAAGTTAGAGTCGAGCGGCAACTTCAAAGGAACTCGCTTCATTTACTTTATACGTTTTTGTGGAGGACTTTCTCAATGCGGATGTATAGAGGAAAAGTTTTATTACCTACCAGTTAATGTGCAACTTAATTTTTTTTATTTACGACCTCATAAAAATCTCTATAGGTCAGTGGCGTGCCTGTATATTTAAGTCAGTGCAGAAATGAAGTTTTCGATTTAAATTTCTTTATGACCTTATTCAGACACTCGCGCTTTTCTATAATACTTTCATGCATTTTCAATGGGTTCTTACCACGATATTACTACCCAAAAGCGAACCAAAAAGAGGGTAGACAGATTTGTTTGCTCTTAAATCGAATCTTCTCGTGATCATGACGTTTGCAACAACGTTGAAATATCAAGACAACTCAATTAATTCAACATCGTGGTAAGAACCCGTTGAAAATGCATGAAAGTATTAAATTTATTTTCTTTATGAACCGATTTCGAAGTTTCTTTTATGTTAGAAAACAGATACTTTAGGCAATATCTCTTATAACTTTGATTGACTGGTAGTTTTTGTACTATGCTTCTAAAATAGAAGTCGTTTGTTTTCATTTTTGTAATAAAATATTATAGATTGTTATCTTCCCTCAACATAAAGTAAATAGCCCTACGTCAATAAATAAACTTAACGATCGAAGAAACAACCTAATTACTTAATAGAGTCGACGACAATTTGTACACAAACAATATCGTAATGATAATTGAGATTAAAATTATTGTAATTACAACATCCCCCCGCACTAATCAATCAAGAAATTAACTCGTTAACAAACAAGTCTACTTTAGTTATTAACTTGATATTATTGGAACGAAGTTCTTTATCGCGATTTATCGAAAGGGGGCTAGACGGAAATTCTTATGAAAAAGTTGTCACGACACTTTTTTTGTTTTAGATGATCATCTCTAGATGGCGCTGTGATTAAAATCTTTTAAAACAATTCCTTATTTTGTTTGATATGATTAATGCTAGATGACGCTGCTATCAAAATATTTTATTACAATTCCCTCACTAATTAGTAATTAATCGAAAGGAACTTCGTTTTGTCCGGGTGTACTTGACACCTCTCAAGTTTTTTTAGAATATAATATTAGAAGTTATTATTATATTCTATATTATTCAAACAAGGTTTGTAGTAATTTCTTATACCGCATTTCTGGCTCGCCAACTTCCAATGCACGCAAATGACAACAGGTAGGCCAACTGTCAAACGGTGTTTCACATAGTTTTAATGACGGCCAATACATACAAAACCTCCGTTTACATGTTGTTCGGACATCACCGTCATTTGTTTTTTACGTGTGTTGGACATTGGCGAGCCAATATGAAAACGCGACATTAGATTATTTTTATCAAAGGAATTAAACACAATGTGTTTGTTATGTATTTGTGTCTAAGGCATTGTAGCTTCTTAACGGATAAAGCAATTTTGATTTAGTTTTCTTGTTTGAAAAAGGAAACGGTACAAATATTTAAAAATAAGTATTAAATATAAGGAATCAATAAGTAGAATATGATCATAACGAATTTCAAATCCAAAATGGCTTCCTTGACAAAATGGCGGGCTAATTATTCTAGTAAAACAAAATGGAATGCCTCAGCTGATGAAAGCTTTCAAAAACCGAACAGACTTTAGTCAAGCTAAACCAAAATAGAACATCATACCAAAAATCTTTGCCCATAAATTATGAATCAATAAATTATGCATTTGCATGCATTTAAATATAAATTAAGGACGTAACGATGGAATCCATTTAGGAATTAGCATTCAGGCTGGCAACATGTGAGAACGAAAACATTACCGCTAGTATTTGCGTTTTTTTTTAGGGAGGAAATCACCAAACGCTCGCACTAAGCGTCCGAACCCCGGCTGAGGCCAGAGCTATGAGGCCGGGGTTATGAGGGGCGGCGCGACGCTTTACGGCTACATCACTCTTTCCCGTCGCGCCGCCCCCGGACGCCGAACCGGCGATCGCCGGCGATACGGCCACCGGCTCTCTCGGTCGGTGGGCTTTCCGAAGCCCGCCAAGATGGGACCGAGTGTAGTATTTTTTTTTATTTTTAACATTGGTAACCTTCGTAAGGTTGGTAACATTGAAAACTGGTTATTAGAAATATTAAGTTTAGTGTAAATAGGTAATAAGGCTGAAAGATTCTGGAGTGCCGGTCACGAACAGGCAGCCATAATGTGGGCAGACCTGTCAGCGTGGTAGACCACCGATCTCAGGCCATGAGAAGTCACTGGATGCATACAGCCTAGAACCAGTTATTATGGCAGAATGATGGTGATAGTTGAAGATGATACTATTCGTTTTTTTTATGTAAACAGACAAGCTAAAGTGCTACCGGGTCATAATGGTAAGTAAGATCCAATTTTTTTAATAACTTTATTTTTGGGAATTGTCTCAGAATGTATATAAGGAAAGAATTGCCCAAAGAATTGCATCTTTGAAGTGGCAATGGGCAGGACACATTGTGCGAAGAACAGATAGCCGATGGGGCCGAAAAGTTCTGGAGTGGCGGCCACGAACCGGTAAGCGCAACGTTGGTAGACCCCCCACGAGATTTATTTATTTATTTAAGAATCACTAACAAGAGTAAACTAATAATACACACTTATAGTATAAATCAAAGGTTATGACTATATGTACCCTTAATTACAAGTGATTACAGCATGACCGACGATCTGGTCAAGATCGCGGGAGGTCACTGGATGCAGATGGCGCAGGACCGGTCGATGTGGCGAGGTTTGGGGGAGGCCTATGTCCAGCAGTGGACGTTTATAGGCTGATGATGACGATGATGATGATGTATATAAGGACAAGCTCCACTTTAATCCTTTTTCAATAATCACACCAAATTGATCCTCCTAATGCACAATTTATTAAAGTACATTCATAGAAAAGCGTCAGAAAAATGAATTTATCCCGATACTGCATTCCATCTCTGTTTCTATCCATCACTGTATAATTTAACTTGCATTGTCATTCGCGAAGCACTCCTAGTGATAGATGTTCCCGCGTGGCAGGTGTTATTTTCAGTCATACAGTGATTTATTGTAATAGTCTGGCACAGTGTAAAGTTTTAACAGTAGTGATATCATAGATTTTAGAGAAGACAGATAAAGTCGCCAAATTGCAGGACAAAAAGTTAATGTGACAAAGACCAAATTTTAGATGAGACGTCATTTGATTTTATTTATTTATTTATTGTTTATACACTTATTATAGAGAATGTTTCCAGTGGCCCTCACACTAGGCCTAGCCTGTATTGTGAGGACCTGATGGGTTCATAATATGGATTATAATAATCAATAATCATGAAGTCAGACTCTTACGATTTATGAGGTCTGAACCGGCATTAGGCGAAGCGGCACGATGCGTCACGCTCTGCGGCATTTTTTTACCGTCGCGCCACCTATTTATTTGTAAATGTGTATTGTGTGTTCATTAAATATTTTTTCTTTTCTTTCTTTCTTTCACCTCCGGTGCGGGAGAGAGCTCATCGCTTTTACTTGGGACCGTTGCCATCATGCACGGTCCGCTTCAAAAGATCTTTTTGGCCCATACCATACCAATTTGAAATGGACCTGGCATTGCAGAAGTTCATGAGCGACGGTAACCACTTATGATCAGATGGTTAGCTCGTCTACCTACATGACAAAGAAACACTAGAAGTTTGCAGAATACTGAGACTAGATAACAAAAACCATGATTTAAAGTCTGCCTTTTTTTTTTTTCAGTTGGTGGAAATCACCGGATCACCGGTATGTGGGAGTTGAACCGCACTAAAACCTCCAACCGCTCACACTCAGCGTCCGAACCCCGGCTGAGGCCAGAACCCAGCACGGGGTTTTGAGGGACGACGCGACGCGTTACGCTCTCGGCACACTTTCCCGTCGCCCCCGTAAAGTCTGCCTTACTGTTTACATTCATACTATGTACAGATTTTTATAATTTTAGTAATACTTTAAGATTGCCTAGGCATGGCCGTGATATACTTATATTTTAATACATAATTTATAAGCTTTCGAGATAAATAATTTACTGCTACTATAATAAGCGTAAGTTTGTTTTATGACAGGCAATTAAAGTGTAATTTTGATTTAGTATCGTAGAAAAGTGGTCTCGTATCTTTAAAAAAAATTTTAAATATTTTTATAGCAACATTAATTATTTTATACTACTATCTCAATTTAATATTGGTAAATGATTGCACATTCATTTGAATATTCGTAACTACAAATTGATCTTTTAAAGAAAAAGATTTTTCATTAACAAGTCAGTTGCATCTAGACCTACTACACTAGGAGGAAAACTTAAATATTTCTTCAGTTCAATAAAATGTGTTTGAAATCCCCTGCAAAAAATCATGAGAACGGAAGGTCGTAGACCCATCTTATTTGAGGTCATTTGAAAGGGCATATACTTTACTTTATACTTTATATGAACTTACGCTGGATGTAACTATGTAAGGGTGGGCAATCTAACGTTTGCATTTTGAACTAATGTTTATTTAGAGAATGACAGCTCAAATGTCATTCAATTTATGTTCATAATTTAGATAAAGGTTTGACATTTACGAAATGGGACGTTTTCGGTTCGTCGAATGGGCAGAAGATCGTTTGGCCAAAGATGAGCATATTTACCGAAAAATCGTCTTTTCAGGTGAAGCCCATTTTCACCTTGGAGGCTATGTCAATAAGCAAAATTGTCGCATCTGGGAGTCGGAAAATCCACACGTCACCATTGAAAAGCCAATGCACTCACAACGAGTTACGGTTTGGTGTGGCTTTTGGTCCGGCGGCATTATTCGAAAATGAGCAAGGAGCCGTCGTTACGGTCAATGGCGAGCGTTACCGTGCCATGCTCAACGAATTTTTGTTTCCAAAAGTTGAAGAGTATGACATGGACGACATTTGGTTTCAACAGGATGGCGCAACATGCCACACAGCCAACATGACAGTTGAACTTTCGGAAAATGCAAACTTTATATGGCCCACCCCTTAGGTGTACCTATATCCAGTTCAAACATACTATACATTATTACCGAGCTTCGTTTTCATGCTATAAACAAACAAGAACCATTAATGAGATATTGTTATATAATATTAACCGCATTCAGTGACGAGTTGTTTGCTGTCCACTACCGGTCGCTGTGTTCGGATAATGGCGGTTTATTTTACAAGGTAACGAGCTCCGATGGTCAGGTATAGACTAATATTTACTCACTAGCAAGTCATAGTCATTACTAGGGAAACTCGACTCGAATAAGGTTCGAGTTCAGGTGTAAGGCAGTGGTTCATTATTTGGCACAGATATGCTAGTTATGGACTTATTTGGCGGTGAAAACTTTTAATATAATTGTTATGTAGGCATACAAGCTAACGAGCTACATGACTGTAAGTGGCTACCGTTGCTCATGGATCTCCAAAATGTCAAAAAATACTGTGGGGCCGCCACCTACGACCTACCTTCAAAATTTCCTTCAAGCTTCGTTTGAAGTAATATAAGTCACAGCGTTCGAAAAAAAATGTTTACTGTGTAATTATATATTAAATTACTTGGTAAAAATCATTGAGACTCAGAGATTTTTTTTGTTTTAATATTTATCTGTACTGTTATAATTTTTACTTTTTTATTTCTTTCTATTATAAACCAGTAACCCGGCAAGGTCACAGCCCGGCTACAGCATCAAATTCAGCAAGATAACGCTACGGATCTTTGCAAAAATAAAACTATGATATCAAAAAATCCATGAACAATTCACTATTCCAGTAGTAGGGGCTTGCTCTAAAAACCGTTATAATTATATGCGACAAACAAACCGAGTAAACATGTATTATCTAAAATGTAAACGAGTAAAAATTAAAGGTTGCAATATTCGCAATGTTGGTGAAACTTTGTTTGTTTTATGTTAAACTATGTTTATGAATAAATTTCTTTAAACACTCGCGGTTATCTACATCACTTACACTATTACTAAACGGGTTCTTACCACTATTATTTTCAATTGAGCGATCCCGATATTTCGGCTTTGCTTCAAGCGCCATGATCACGGGAAGACTGAGGAACTGCGGGTACGTCATTTAAGAGCAGACAAATCTGTCTACCTTCTTTCTCGTTCGTTTGGCTCAACAAGGATTAAAGAACACATTAGGGCTATCAAAAACAACGAACCCCATAAGTCAGCAATCGCTTAGCATGTGCTGGACTCAGGGACGAATCACTGGATGCAGTTTCACAAAGCCAGGGTTTTGTCATATGAACGCCGTTACATACCAAGACTGGTTAAGGAAGCTATTGAAAATTTGCAATTTCTTATTGCAATAGTATGGTAGTTTTTACATAAAAATAACTGTAGAAAGATATATAGCGCCTAAATAAAAAGCGGTATTTAAACATCGTATGAGTTGTGTGAACAATAATCAGAATTCAGTTATTTACAAAGAAAAATGCGAAAAACATGTAACAATTTTCACATCCACACAAAACGAATCAACCAAACCGGTTCACAAACAACTGTCCAATTACCTCATTTCAAAAATCTCTTTCTAGTTATTAAACTCATCGCTAGAATATGAAAGACTAATGAGTTTCCAAGATTTTCATTATAGATGTGGATATTAGGGAACCTACGCTAATGTCGGAATTGATGACGTCTCTTTCCTTCGAGACTGATGAGCTCGACGTAAGAATGTAGGATTTAGTTTAGAAAACAACGATCTATGAAAAATGGATGTGGTAGATAAATTTTGTGGGTGGGAAAAACTGTAGGCTCACTGTTTCTTTTTGGTTGGTTAATTCTTCTTATGTTGGTTCAAGACACCCGCTAAAATGTTTTTGTTATTAAACCGAATTCATCGCATAGTAATCGTTTAGTGGTTTACCGACAGTAAAAAAGAAGGAGGTACGCAATTCATCTGCATTTTTTTTTACTTTTGTTACCGTACAACTTTGGTTTGGCTGGACTGATTTGGATTATTCTTGTGTCAAATGAAAGGTGATGATCGTCGTGGAGTCCCATTTAATTTTTAAAGATCGAACATTTTGTGTCTGTTTTTAAAAATGTTAAATTTTACCGAACAAGATTTGACGATTTGATTTAATTTTAATATCTAAAAATATTTTAAAGTGTAGATCTACCTGTACTTATTAAACTTTGTGTTCTCTCTCAGAGTAATCATTACAATATTATATTTATTCTATTGAAAAATATGTTAAATAAATAATTAAATTACCTAATTAAAAACTCTCATTGAAGTTTTTTTTTACTTTTTGTTATTGATTTAATGTTGATATCTAATAATATCTTTATTAGCAATAATGATCCATATTCACTGAAATAATAAACAGTAACAAACATTTTAAATACTAAAAATTAAATAACTTGCCACATCCGTTCCATCGTAACTCCACGTCGGAAGACGCTGAGCGAACATTGATTTGGTTTTATTAAAGCGACATCTGCATCTCATTCGCGAGTTGAATCGTTAAGCAACGGCTACATTTGTGCACAAACCAAACTTATTTCATTACATCGTGTAATATTAGACAGATGTACGTTACTCATTTAAATATTGGTATAACTTTATGGTATAAGTTTGGGCGCCATTTTGTTTTAGAGTAATTTCTGTTGCACTCTTCTTTAGCTCAAATTTATCCCATTCAAATGGGGTCGGTGCAATATGTTTTATCTCTCCATTCATTCCTCTCATTGGCTGAAAAGAAAATCGAAAACGTAAAATATTGGAAAGGTATTCCAAAATCCTTTGAAGATGTGAAGTCCCCAATCCGAATTGGGTAAGCGTGGTGGACTATGCCTGATTGCTGTACTGAGGAGACCAGAGCCTGAGTACTGGTTTGTTACAGTACAATTTGTATAATAATAATATATTTAGCAGCCTTTATTCAGATCCACAAAATGAAGAAAAAGAAGTAAAAAATTATAAAAACATAAAACTTATTCTAAACTTATTCTAGGAGTTGTAGTTTGCTTGTTTTTTGCAGATCTGTTTGCCAGTCGGCAAAGGCCTCCTCCAATCTTTTCCATTCTGATCTTACATATGCTACTCTATTCCATATGACGCCCGCCACTTCCCTTATATCGTCATCCCATCTTTTTTGCGGTCTACCTCTTTTTCTTTTCCCTTTCCTGAGACACCATCCTATTTTTGTATTTGTATAGTGTAGTACTATTAAGAGTACTATTATTATGAGCGCTATGACTTGTCCTTCTTCAAACGAGGCTTGAAGAGAGTCTTTTAAGGTAGGTAGGTAGCGGCCCCACAGTGTTTCCTGACATTGCAGAGGTCCATGAGCGACGAGTTAAAAAAAAATTCTAACTTTCACTTACACTAGTACTAAACGGGTTCTTACCACGATTAGTTTTAAATGAGCGGTCCCGATATTTCAGCACTGTTTCAAGCGCCATGATCACGGGAAGACTGATTGGGGTTTTAAAAATTTTAAAATAATCGTGGTAAGAACCCGTTTAGTAATAATGTAAGTGATGTAGATAACCGCGAGTGTTTAAAGAAATTCTCACTTTTATCTTCGACATTCTCCAAGAAGTTCCATCTTAGATTTAAAAACAGAATAGTATCCGAATAACATCTGAACGGAATCCCTCATTTCGTCCTTCGAAGGATCCCTTAACTAATTTTATCCGAGTGTTCGGGCCGACGATTTTAGTGGTCCTATCAACTTTCCACCCCATAAACGTCCTACGGGACGCATTGATTGCCAGATCTCGACGAATTTGCATTTTATAATTAAAGAATCAGACGTTTGGTGTTGCCAGAGTTGTTGTGAAGCGATAATGTTAGAGAAAGTGCTTGGAATTTTGGTATGGATTTTCTGTAATTTGGCAGTTACAACAAAATATGTCTGGGTGGAAAATAATAAACAAAGTTTAAGAATTGGCAACAACAACATTCATTTACTCTGAATTCTGATGAGATATCGTTCGATGGTACGAACGTTTTGAACTGGTTACCGTTAGCACGAAATGTAATTTTTATATTTTTTTTATAAACCAGTACCTAGTACCTGGTAACTAGTGCCTAGTACCTAGTATCTAGAACCTAGTACCTGGTACATAGTACCTAGTACCTAGTACCTAGTAGCTAGTACCTAGTGCCTAGTACCTAGTATCTAATACCTACTACCTAGTATCTACTAGTTATATAGTAAAATTAGAAACATAAGTTTTTATTAGTTACATTCCGTGATATTTCACAGTAATCATCTGGCAACCCATTTATATCCGTACAAGGAAATGGGCCGCGCCGTTTTTATTTACATCGCCGCGCGTCCCCTTACATTTTAATGGGCTTTTAGTGTTACTACTTCGTGACAGTGTTAACGATTTCAGGCTTACTCTTCCATTTTATTTTTAAACGAAGTAAACTTTACTGTTTTCCGATTCGAAAATTTTGCGGGTGTTGAAATTGAAGGTGATTGGTTTGGTGGATATTGAAGTTGTATAAGTTGTATTATGAGAAGAATTAAGCGAATGGTTAAAGAATAATTTAACTCAATAAAAAATGCTGTGGCTCTTGATCAAAATATTTTTATGGTAAATTACACAGTTAGGAATCAAGCTGTAGAAAATTGTTACTCCAAAAATGATACTTGGACTTGAAGGGAAAATGAAAAGTGTTGAGAGTTCAAGATCACCTCCTTTTTTTCGAACAGTCAAATTTAATCAATTTGGGACTTGTTTAACTTGACATTACATTACTTACACTTAATTTAAAAGTATTCTTTTTTCTTTGTAAATTAAATTCTACTACGCAATTCAATTTCAATCGTAGATTTACAACCTTTACCACTTAAATCCACTCAATAACATATTCTATTATTGCACAACAGTTCTAAAAATACATTATAAGCCTTAGAAATGGTTCTCTACATTATTCAAGTTAAGAGAATTTATCGCGACGTCTCGCATGAAGCTCTCCATATAATATTAAAAGAAGCTCGGCTGGCGGTCTATCTGTACGTTGCATGAACTCGTCCCGCGGGAAACACCTCGCTCTATTCATATGCATTCGTTTTAAATAATACACAATGATGTATGGAGCTGTATGTGAGAATTTTGAGCATTTTATTGAGATAAAATAAGAGAGCGAGCTCAAATATCTATACATATAATAAAAGGATAGAAAAGTCAACATTGCAAAATACACTCCCCCAAGTCAAACAACCGTTGAACATTTTGATGGCGCGATTCAGAATCCATACATTTAGTTCTGTAAAAAAGTCAGCTTTGTCCGGGATAAACTCGAAAACTGCTGCACCGATGTACTTCAAATTTGGCTAGAATATTGCTTAGAAGTCGGGTCAACACATAGGCTATATATTATAGTGCTATCATGTCCGAAGAACGGGATATAAATATAATAAATTTCATTACACAATTTTAGAGCAACGACATCTATCGGCGTTCAAGTCAAATTTCATGTTGAATCATTTTTTTATTAGTACGAGAGCTAGCAACGTTGGCAAAACAAACATTTCAGTAAAGCCAGTTTTTATTTTTATATGTGCTATCTCTCATACTCTTTCACTTTTATATCAGTTGGCAAATTAATTTTGGTTTTTAGGTCCTTAAAAAGCTTCATTAAAAAATAATAATTCAGAATTAGCGTCTGGCACAGAAGTACAACAAAAAAATATCTGGCAATAATAAATTCATGTAGCAAAAAGAATAATAAAAATAAATTAAAGAAAAAAATGTCTTAAAATAATTTGAAAAATCAGTTTTTTATCCGTACTCTGCCGGCTACTATTAGAGTAGACAGTCCGTATCGACAAATACCCTGTCAAAAACATTTCTAGCTCTTATACCATAATTTAAATTTGATTGTGTCATTTTTGGCACTGTCAATGGTTATTTTTTAATTGTCATAGATACAAGGAGTTCTGTTCCTTCTTAAAAATTGTGTCTTTAATTTGTTTCAGAGATTAGAAAGACCTATACATATAAATAATTTTAATTAAACAATTTTAGAGCAACGACATCTATTGGCCTTCAAGTCGAATTACATATGGAAGCATTTTTTTTGTTGATATAATTAATTTAAATTTGATTATGTCATTGTGGGACAATGTTTCCTATTTGCTAACTAGATCGCGCTATTATTTCGTACACCAAATGTCAAAACTAAGGTTACCTGCTTTGCTTATTTATCGTGTGGTTGGTCAATTTGAAATACTTAGCAATCATTAGATTATTATTTAGTTTCGACTTAAAATAATTAAAATGCCTGAAAAAGGATATCTGATTTATCCGAATGCTCAAACGATACTCGAAGGAAAAGGTTAGCTCGATGTCTAGAAACCGCCGTTGAGCGTGAAGCTACTCTTCGAGAACTCATTGCGGAAACTCAGTCGATCGAATATCTTGAAGAGCAGGATACTCAGTTAAGGAGAAATCACTCTCAGCCTGCTCTTTCACGGACGTTGGAGACTGATGAGCAGCATGAATAGCGTAGTGCAGCTGACCAGCAGAGTTACCAGGACGTACGTGACGATACTTCCGCTCATGTATCGTAAGACAAGGACGGAATCCAAGAGTTGCAAGAGCAACCGTGGCTAAATAAAGAGGGAAGTGGATTCATGTACAATGTTGCGATTAACTACGCCGCACACGGAGATATTGGCATTTTAGAAGAAGTGTGCGCCCTCTGTCAAGCCCGCAAATGGAGAGTACGCTTGGAGTCTAGACCCAAGACCCGCAAGACCCACCAGAACTGTTGAAACTCTTACTAAGCGGCGAACATCCAAAGTCCAGCCATTTTTTGAAAAACATCCGAGTCTATTATAGCATCATCCAGATGACTTCGTTTGGTGCAAATCAAATCGTTGAAACAGAGTTCATGCCGACATTCAAGATTCAGGGACAAGTTTACCATCAAATTGGTTCGCTGCTACCCACAGATATTCAAAAATTTTTGCAAATTTATTTTGTGACTGATTTTGAAGAACAAGCAAACCTTCGAAGTAGATCCATCTCCAACTTGGACGTGCTCAAGAATTCTCCGATGTCCTTCTAAGTCTTGGTGAAGGTGGACAAGTGGTGCTTCCAATGTCTCTCGGTAGAGTTGTATCCAGCTTAGCAGAACTCATTCGCTGTGTGTACAACGACATCAGTCGTATACCACACTAGCAGAATTCTTGGGTGCGTGAGCGAGCCATTTTGACACCATGATCAGGCTGCACCAACTGACGAATGCATTCTCTCAGAAATTGAGAGAAATGAAGTGGTCTAAAACTTTATAAATACTGTCGTCGAGCAAGATGAACTCTCTGTCAGCAAGTGGACTTCCAGCGCATACTATCAAGCTGAAGGTCGGTTTACCGATTATGCTTCTTCGGAACCTAACTCCTCCGAAGTTGTGTAACGGGACCCGCGAAATTATCGCTTTTTGCTCTTCAATTAAAAAAAAAAACAGTCTTACTCTGTTACTCTGTTTAGTGTAGATATGAAAAGTAAAGAAGAAAATCAGTAAATTAATGTTATTTTAAAAGATATAATTATTGGTATATTATTATGGTGATGTACATAGCATTCACGCAGACGACGTCGCGGGCAATAGCTAGTATTATAATAATATTATAAAAGATCAGATTATTTTTTGTCTGTTTTGAATAGGCACCGAAACTGCTTCTTTCACTGTTGAGAAGCTACTGTATTTCAGGTGAACATAGGTTAAATTCGATCTTTATAAAGTTAGAGATCTGTATCTGTATTATTATTGTATTATATATTATGTATTATCTGTATTATTAAAACTCCAATAATGTAAGGTGTGAAAAAAATATCAAAAAACTTTGTCCAAGGCACCTACCTACTTATGAAATAAATTTAAAGCAACAATTTCCAAGCATTTAACGTAATATTTTTCTGTGTCAATCATTTTTATGTGATGGTATACCTGATGGCAAAAATATTAAACTTGTTGTTCTACAGTGACATGACACGAAAGCCCATGAGCGACGGTAACCGCTTACAATCAGGTGGCCCATTAGCTCATCTACAAGACAAAAAAGTTACGACCAGTTTAAAATTGAATCAGATTTTAATATTCGTAATAGTGAATTTTACTACGATGATGATCTTAGAAGACTAGAGAGAAAAAAAAATTTTGAAATTACAAAACTCGCTCCAAATATTATTTACCAAACTGTATTCCCATTTTTAATTGTATTATCTCGGTTTAATCTTGTAATAAATTCAATCCCCCGTGGAGTTCGCCCTTGCCCCGGGTTAATGAGGTGGTGACTCCGTCATAGGGTCCTAATGGGCCCATAAGGGAACTATAGATCAGACCGCGCTTGATTTAAACTGATAGCGCGATGCAGGGGCGTGAATGTGAACCCCTGATATCATAGGGGACGATTTTAGGGGTGTGTTACAAGAAAAAAAAATTTACAAGTATGTTACATCTATGTATTTTTTTCGTAACGTAAGTTTATGAGAATTATGATTAAAGAAAAAAATAATCATCAAAATTGGTTTACCATCACAAACGTATTTATTTATTTATTAACTAGCTATTGCCCGCGACGTCGTCTGCGTGAATGCTATGTACATCACCATAATAATATACCAATAATTATATCTTTTAAAATAACATTAATTTACTGATTTTCTTCTTTACTTTTCATATCTACACTAAACAGAGTAACAGAGTAAGACTGTTTTTTTTTTTAATTGAAGAGCAAAAAGCGATAATTTCGCGGGTCCCGTTACACAACTTCGGAGGAGTTAGGTTCCGAAGAAGCATAATCGGTAAACCGACCTTCAGCTTGATAGTATGCGCTGGAAGTCCACTTGCTGACAGAGAGTTCATCTTGCTCGACGACAGTATTTATAAAGTTTTAGACCACTTCATTTCTCTCAATTTCTGAGAGAATGCATTCGTCAGTTGGTGCAGCCTGATCATGGTGTCAAAATGGCTCGCTCACGCACCCAAGAATTCTGCTAGTGTGGTATACGACTGATGTCGTTGTACACACAGCGAATGAGTTCTGCTAAGCTGGATACAACTCTACCGAGAGACATTGGAAGCACCACTTGTCCACCTTCACCAAGACTTAGAAGGACATCGGAGAATTCTTGAGCACGTCCAAGTTGGAGATGGATCTACTTCGAAGGTTTGCTTGTTCTTCAAAATCAGTCACAAAATAAATTTGCAAAAATTTTGGAATATCTGTGGGTAGCAGCGAACCAATTTGATGGTAAACTTGTCCCTGAATCTTGAATGTCGGCATGAACTCTGTTTCAACGATTTGATTTGCACCAAACGAAGTCATCTGGATGATGCTATAATAGACTCGGATGTTTTTCAAAAAATGGCTGGACTTTGGATGTTCGCCGCTTAGTAAGAGTTTCAACAGTTCTGGTGGGTCTTGCGGGTCTTGGGTCTAGACTCCAAGCGTACTCTCCATTTGCGGGCTTGATAGAGGGCGCACACTTCTTCTAAAATGCCAATATCTCCGTGTGCGGCGTAGTTAATCGCAACATTGTACATGAATCCACTTCCCTCTTTATTTAGCCACGGTTGCTCTTGCAACTCTTGGATTCCGTCCTTGTCTTACGATACATGAGCGGAAGTATCGTCACGTACGTCCTGGTAACTCTGCTGGTCAGCTGCACTACGCTATTCATGCTGCTCATCAGTCTCCAACGTCCGTGAAAGAGCAGGCTGAGAGTGATTTCTCCTTAACTGAGTATCCTGCTCTTCAAGATATTCGATCGACTGAGTTTCCGCAATGAGTTCTCGAAGAGTAGCTTCACGCTCAACGGCGGTTTCTAGACATCGAGCTAACCTTTTCCTTCGAGTATCGTTTGAGCATTCGGATAAATCAGATATCCTTTTTCAGGCATTTTAATTATTTTAAGTCGAAACTAAATAATAATCTAATGATTGCTAAGTATTTCAAATTGACCAACCACACGATAAATAAGCAAAGCAGGTAACCTTAGTTTTGACATTTGGTGTACGAAATAATAGCGCGATCTAGTTAGCAAATAGGAAACATTGTCCCACAATGACATAATCAAATTTAAATTAATTATATCAACAAAAAAAATGCTTCCATATGTAATTCGACTTGAAGGCCAATAGATGTCGTTGCTCTAAAATTGTTTAATTAAAATTATTTATATGTATAGGTCTTTCTAATCTCTGAAACAAATTAAAGACACAATTTTTAAGAAGGAACAGAACTCCTTGTATCTATGACAATTAAAAAATAACCATTGACAGTGCCAAAAATGACACAATCAAATTTAAATTATGGTATAAGAGCTAGAAATGTTTTTGACAGGGTATTTGTCGATACGGACTGTCTACTCTAATAGTAGCCGGCAGAGTACGGATAAAAAACTGATTTTTCAAATTATTTTAAGACATTTTTTTCTTTAATTTATTTTTATTATTCTTTTTGCTACATGAATTTATTATTGCCAGATATTTTTTTGTTGTACTTCTGTGCCAGACGCTAATTCTGAATTATTATTTTTTAATGAAGCTTTTTAAGGACCTAAAAACCAAAATTAATTTGCCAACTGATATAAAAGTGAAAGAGTATGAGAGATAGCACATATAAAAATAAAAACTGGCTTTACTGAAATGTTTGTTTTGCCAACGTTGCTAGCTCTCGTACTAATAAAAAAATGATTCAACATGAAATTTGACTTGAACGCCGATAGATGTCGTTGCTCTAAAATTGTGTAATGAAATTTATTATATTTATATCCCGTTCTTCGGACATGATAGCACTATAATATATAGCCTATGTGTTGACCCGACTTCTAAGCAATATTCTAGCCAAATTTGAAGTACATCGGTGCAGCAGTTTTCGAGTTTATCCCGGACAAAGCTGACTTTTTTACAGAACTAAATGTATGGATTCTGAATCGCGCCATCAAAATGTTCAACGGTTGTTTGACTTGGGGGAGTGTATTTTGCAATGTTGACTTTTCTATCCTTTTATTATATGTATAGATTAAGCAAACCAACAATGTAGTTACAATAACAAAAATACACAACAAAAAATAAATAGACTTAAGATATCATTCTAAGCAACTACACTAATTATAGGTAAGCATAACATTCATGGTTGCGAATTGCAGCAGATCAACGTTAATCAAAATGAAGTTAACATTACTACATAAAATTAAAATAGTATTATAGCAACATCCTCTATTAATCTTCTTCCAAGTAATAAAATTAACAATAATAAAACTACTAATGTATTATCACAAAACCTTAAAAAACAACTTTTAAAAACATTATACGGAACCATGTTTCGTAATTTAAATTCACGCTTTTCACTTCATACTATTGACAGGGCCGTTGATTAAATTCTGTGTGAAGAATTTGTGGACCCCTAAATTCATAGTTATTTGCATAGAAGCTATTTATATTGTTATGGGGTTACTTCGGATTGCAGTTAAACGAAATTTCTACTATTTACTTGTGAATAAATTGATGTCTATAAATCAATGGAAAAATACCAGTTCCAAGAGAATTAGAACAATAGATATTTAAAAGACAAAAAAAACACTCTGTATGAGTTTTCTCAGTGTTGCTACTACTAGTTATTTTTTTTATTTAGTAGTTTCATAGTATTTTGTTTTGCAGAGGAGTGAGTAATGGTAAAATTTAAAGAGATTATAAAGAGACTTTAGATCTTGATAACATTAGAATAGGACCCCACAAGAAACTTCACACCATTTTTATGTGAAAAAAAAAACATTAAAAACGGTTTACCGAAGGACCTTCAGTTAATTTAATAAACCACCATTTGGGAGTCGGTCAAAAAATACAAACAACTTAAAAAAAATGCTAAATGAAGGTCAACAAAAACACCTAGGAGACTATTCCAAAGATAGATCTTAAGATCTGAAAACCAGCGTTATATGTCGGTTGGGGGTGACATATAACATTAAGCTGAGTTCCGACTGGTTTGTAAAACTTATTAATTCCATGTTTGTTTTTTTATTTTTCATTTCTGTAATTTTATACCTGTTTTCATCACAAATAAACGATGTCTATGTAAGATTTACATAAAACTTTTTTTTTCTTTTTTTTTTTAATAGCTTTATTGCCACCGCTTTTGTGGGCGGCCCAGCCAATGTCAGGTTTAGTGAATGCAACGTTTTGTAAAAAAATATCCGTCGCGGATTGACAAAAACGTTGCAAATAACACTACTTATAACTCTAATTAACAAAAAAAAAATACATATATAAAACTTTAAAACTAACATCAAAATAAAATATTCTTACAATAATATTACACAATAACAGTACTTGTAAACAAGATGAATAACTCAAAAATCTCATAAAAGCAATATTCCTCACGATAACAATACTAGACGCTCTTGAGGCAACTGCATTTGTAGTTACATAAAATAATTATTTTACAAAAAGAAATACTCGAACAAAAGGTTTATCTATGTCTTAAATAGTTTCTGTACAAGGTTTGATATTACGAGACTGACTTTTTTTAAACTGTGTGATTGATTCCTGTACCAACCCATTCCTGCCTACTGTTGGGCTCAGGTTTCCTCAGACGAGAAATTAGGCAAAGTCCACGCTTGCCCAGTGCGGATTGGGGACTTCACATATCTTCAAAGGATTTTTAGAACCCTTATCACCCCCCTATTTTAGCCAGTGGTGTTGTGAAAAATTGCACATAAATCTTTTTCACATTTAGATTTAGAGGTACAAGCCGGATTTGAACCGTGTGATTGATTAAATAAACTCATTTATTTATTCGTACCTACTGATTTCTTAGTAACGGTAACGTTTTGCCATCTTCAATTGAATTTAATAGGGTAGTTTTATATATTGGGTCTTGAGTATAAAATTGAAGAGCTTAAGTTTTATCGAGTGGCGAATTCAATGTCTTATTTATTTAAAAATGAGCCTACATCCAACCTGGTGGTAAGAGGTTACCGGTGCTTCCTGCAATTTTAGGGGACACTGCAGTGCCGCCATCTAGTGCTTTTTTAAAGAAGGACAAGTCGTATGCAATGATTAATTTAAAACGATTTTATAAAGCATAAATTTAATTTAAATTTCTAAGTTAGAAGGAAATCACGAAAACCGAAGGTGGTAAAAACGAAACTCAGAAACGCAAAATCCACATTATTACTAATTTTCAGAAATTCCAGGTAAACTATTATATGATTGAAATTTATTCGTCCAAGTGTCATCGGTATGTCGCGAAAATGTGGTACATACATAAGCTTAACTTCTGTATAAGTAATTACTCTGTGGCACAATCGTCTCGAGTCAAACGCGTTTGTTGCATCTCAATAGCTCTTTCAAACTTTGTAGTTTTGAGGCCGAAAATACGGAACTTTTCGTATTCATCTTAATATTGATATGGAAATTTGAGCTGTAAAAATAGAGAAGTAAGAGCTAAAATTGCATGAATTGTAAATGTAGCTCTCGTAGAAGTCTACGGTTATATCGTAGAGCGTGCTACGGCGTAGAACTGTAGCTAAATTGTAGAGGCTTGCAGACGTTTTGGATGATGTTATTTTTAATTTTTGTAAACTACTTATTACTAGGTAAAGGCATTAAGATGGTGGCAATTCGTGGTGTTGGTGGTATTTTGGAGTTCTTTTTAGGATCACTTATCTGCAAGAAATTGGGTTTTTAGAAAAATGAACACAGACAAACAAATACGTTGACCTACGCAATAATGATGCCGAGAGAGAAATAGCCAGAACTAAATCTATTAAACTATCATATTTTTGGTATTTACTAAATAGGAATTCATTTGAATGGATTCGAACAATATTCTATTTCAGTTTAAGGACAAACTTTACGACCGTACAATGCCGTACATATTACAAGCAGAAACCATTAATATCGAAACTTGACCATAACTAACGATAAAAACTACTTAAGAATAGCTTAATCGCATTAAACCATCCAAATCAAATAAAACCGTTCACAACACTAAGAGAAATAGCATAAAACCATCCAATGCAGCGCAATCATTCAACACTTTATTCATTCATTGAGCTCCCGCAAACTGAGTTTCCTATGACATGTGTTCCTCAACTTTCTTTAAACGTTTATCAACGAAAATGCATTCTAAACAACCCTTATTCTAAACAAATAAGACTCAAAATCGCTTAACCTAACTTCACATAAAGTTGTAATCATCGATGATAAAAGTTAGCTCTTATTGTGAAGGTGTTAAGGTTGAGAATGTTGTTGGAGATTTCGTCTCGCGCATGCGCGTTAGGTACTGCAGTTCAGAAACACGTTGTGTTTGGTACAAGCCGGTTGGTGTGGCAGTCGATAAGCGACCGCGGGAGAGGACGGTCGGGTCCCCGGTCAAACCTTTATCGTACAGTTACGCGAGTGATGTTCAAATGAAGTTTGTTTTTTTAGAGGTAAGTAACTTTTAACAATAGGTTACCTAGGTTTACGTCATAAAGGGAACCTTCAGTCTTTTATTTATTTATATAAGGAAAACCAACAGCACATTACAGTTAGATTAAGAAATAGAATTTAAAACTAAAAGCCATTAACAGGTTTTCACGATTAGAAAATTTACAGCCAAAAATAAATGAAAGTCAACAAACTTAAAATCTAAGTTTTGGCAGACAATAATATTATAGATACTTCAAAGTGCGAACATTTATATAGCAACGTAATACATATTATTATATTTTTGTCAACAATGTAGTACGATCATGCGATTTTAAAAGTTGTGTAATTTAATCAAATGAGAATTAAAAAAAAAAGAAATTTGCGGCAGAAAATTGAATAATTTTTTTTCGACATTACATAAAAGAATACTAAAATTATTAGTCTCTACTATAATATGTAAATTTTAATTATAAATCAATTTACCTAGAAGCAGTCTTAATAGCTTAACAAAAAATGAAAACGTAGTTTTATAGATTTAGGCATACATAGAAACAGACGGCGGGAAGTGATTCTCTATGTACTGTAGTGATTCTTAGCTTTACGGATACGAGATTTACTTTTAATTTTATCTACTAATTTTTGACAATTTATTTTTTAAAAATATTTACAAAAAACAAAATTTTAAAATACAATATAAAAACAGAGGGTAACTGAAGACGGGGTCTATTACCCAAGCCACCAGTGGCCAGGGAAGAGGAGGTTCCTTACTCTTGTGTCGTATGTCTAGTTCTAAAATAGAAATAATGATAGGTCTAAATTTAGTGTTAAATTTCTATTTTCGCAAGTCTGATTATTCCTATATCGAGTTCGCTCTAGGCTAGTATTTTCAATTGCTAAATATATCGTTACCCTACTAAATTTAGACACAAATCGACAACTCTTCTGTGATACTTTCATGCATTTTCAACGGGTTCTTACCGCGATATTTAATTAAACCCGTTGAAAATGCATGAAAGTATTATAGAAAACTGCGAGTGTCTGAATAAGTTTATAACTCCCCTGTGAGTTGTCAATCAGTTTAAAATCTTACGAATGGATTTCCGGTAGTTGAAACTTACCACAAAACGTGGTAAAGTGCGAGCGTAATATACAATCCAACTGTCGTTTAGAATCCTACGAAAGTTTATAAATTCCCTAACATTTATAAAATTCTTTATTTACTTGAAAGTTTTATTAATTAGGTATATAAAAAATCACATAAAACGTAAAAATAAATCGCGCTCTACCGATTCATTGGTAAACTATTTATTAAAAAAATAATTAATTTTTCTTTTATGAATAGATGAAGTTGTTCAGAGTTTGTTGCGTGGCTAAAAATTAGGGGTCGTGTGTCAATAAAATTGAGAAATACCTAAAAGTGATATCCTAAATCTCTATTTATGTATTAGTAAATACGTGACCTGCGCAACTTCGTCTGCGTCACAGAGGGATACAACATAGTCTATAGCCTTCCTCGATAAATGGACTTTCCAACAGTGAAAAAAAAAATTCAAATCGGACCAGTAGTTTCTGAGATTAGCGCGTTTAAGCAACCAAACAAACAAACTCTGCAGCCATATTATAATATAGGATAGATAAGGATTATTGTGGTAGTAGCAGTTATTTGTAAATCTCCTGTTGGTTTGAGAATCAGTAGGTTTGTTTTTTGATCACCTTAAATTCCGCATCGTGGGTTTATTCAGTTTTATTCTAAGAAGAATATTATTTTTTGTGGTTATTGTTTTTTTGTAGAACAACTGAAAATAAGACTGATGTTAATCTGATTTGATTTGTAAATAAGTTTAATAGTGACGAGATCACAACGAGAAATGTCTGTGTAGAATTTTAAACGTCAAAATAAAATTGAATTTGTAGTACATCTGTTCAAAATATTTGTAAAAACAAAATTTCAGAACAAGATTCCAGGAAACATCACGGTACCAATAACGAATTTGACAAAATTTGTTTTGAAGGAAAATATATTAATTTTCTCGATCGTAATTTGTTCATTAAATCAAATGATAATTTTTGTTATTCGTTTTTCCTCATACCCAATTTGTGGAAAAGAAAATTGCAATTAGAATTTGTAATGTTTAAAACAAAAGTTCAATATTATAATTTTACCTATATCCAAACATTCGAATATAATATAAAAGTTTTAAATTTTAACCTTTTCAAATAATGCACCCTTTTTATTGCATGACAGATAAAGAAACTGACTGTCTACCTGAAAGTAAGCGGTTACCGTCCTGAACCTTTGCAATACCTAATGAACAATGATCCGGATGACCGTTATCTATACAGCTTATAACGAAAGATAAAGATGGTAATCATCAGTGCTCATGACTCCATAGACCGGTCGTTCAGGCAACGTACCAAACATCAAAAATCAAGAATATTGTGCATATCGAGGGTATAGTGCTAAAACCGAATAAGTGTAAAATTGTTACTTTCGAAATATTCAAAGTTAAAGTTTGTAAACAAGCTAAACAAGGGGAATTTATTGGGTTTTTACGTCAACAAACTTTCTTTACACTGAATTCTTCTTATTTGATTTTTTTTTATTTTATTGCCACGCAGGCAGACGAGCTAACGGCCTACCTGATCGTAAGCGGTTACCGTCGCTCATGGACCTCTGCATTGCCAGAAGACACTGCAGGGCCGCTACCTACGGCCTACCCTTAAGAACTCTCTTCAAGCCTCGTTTGAAGAAGGACAAGTCATAGAGCTCGGGAAACACCGAAGAGGGGAGCTCATTCCATAGCTGGATGGCTTACACTACTAGAAAGAGCGCAAAAAACTGATCAAGATAGACTAAAAAAGCATTTTTAGATTGTTTTGACACTTATTGGGTACTATACCTTCGATATACGCTATCGTATTAGAACTTAAGTTCCGAAATGTAAATCAACACCATTATATTCACAAATAAAAATAACAGTATTACCCAACACGCATTTATTTGCCAGTATTAAGTGTGTGGGCAGTCTCATTGATACATTTTATTCCGCTGTATTCAGAAGCAGATGTTATTATGCTTTTTATGACACAACATGACATTAAATAACTTTATTAGAAATATTCAATGCTATTGAAAGTTACATAATATTTTATTGGCTGTAAATATAACATGGCGCTGTAGGAGGTATTACAATATTTACAATCGTCTCTTTGAGTATGTTATTTTATTGACCAGCTTATTTTGGTCTGGAAAATAGATGAAAAAAGTAGTGTTTTTGTCATTTTAGGCTTTTGAATCATTCTTCAAAAGGCGTTATAGTTATAGGTCAGCATGTTAAGGTTAATCTAACCACACTATAATCGCGATTTTAGATTTTTGGCATGAGTTCCTCAGTTTTACCGTGATCATGGCGCTTGAAACAGTGCTGAAATATAGGGACCGCTCAATTAAAAATAATCGTGGCTTACCACGATTATTTTCTTAAACCCGTTAGTAATAGTGTAAGAGAACTGTAATTGTGTATATATGTTTACTGTTAGTGTACCAAATAAATAAATAAATATATTATTTATTTCACGTCATATTTTTTTACTTAATTTAGAAGATTTTCCGAACCATCTCCAACAAACAGATTTCCTTAAATTCCCTGTTTTAGTAAACTCCACGCTATCTAGTTACAAATGGAAATTTTAAACCACGTATGAAATCACGCACGCCTCCAAAATAAACTCTTGTTACAGATTAAAAAAACTGTACAGAAGTAAAGCTTATCTACTCAACTAGGAACAAACCAAAATTGGCCTAGTTGTGCCATCTATAGATGACATTTGACAGACACAGTGTGTGTACCTGCTTCTTGAAAACTACCGTTGACAGTTGCACTAGGATCAGTAAATTTGGCTCTTAAATTATTTTTTGGATAAATTTCTTTAAAAACTCGCGGTTATCTACATCACTTACACTATTTCTAAACGGGTTCTTACCATGATTTGAAATTATGATATTTTTTGAATGTTTATCGTTATCGCATTAGTTGGGAAGCACCTTGAATTTTGCGTTAGTGAGAGATTGATCAGACCGATTTTTGATTGCGCCATAGATAGACGAGTGTACGGCCCACCTGATGGTTTCCGTCGCTTATAAACACAGAATTATTTTCTAACCCATTCGAAGTAGGACTTTACGTTATTTTAATTAATTAACATACACCGAGAAGAGGAACTCATTCCATAGCGAGATATAGAAAAAAAAACTTGAGAGGTGTCAAGGGACACCCGGATGGAACGAAGTTCCTTTCGATTAATTAATGAGGGAATTGTAATAAAATATTGTAATAATTGTTATAACTTGACAAATATTTTTTTTTATCACAGCGCCATCTAGCATTAATCATATAAAACAAAATAAGGAATTGTTTTATAAAATATTTTGATCACAGCGCCATCTAGCATTAAGCATATAAAACAAAATAAGGAATTGTATTAAAAGATCATGACAACTTTTTCATAAGAATTTCCGTCTAGCCCCCGTCTAACTTCGTTCCAAAATAGTAAATAACCTATCCAGTGTCTGGAGACACCACACCTGCTGTATAGGACTCTCGTACTCTTCTTAAAAGTACAAGCTCACAGCGCTAAGAACATAGCTTTGTATGAACATTTCCTCCTGTATATAAACTCTTCACCCTCATAACAAATGACGTGACATTCCTCATTGTCATCGCTACTGGAATCTCACAAGTGTCAGGTAGGCGAAGCGTGTTTTATCTCGCGCTCGCTTCTGCTTTGTAAACGAATTTTACATGAAACGAGAATCGACTGTGGGTGGTTGAAGTTTTGGATAACCTTGTCCTGGAGGGTAAAGAGAGTTAAACTGCGGAGTGGTAATAAATTATTTTATGAAAAAAATTGGTTGCCTGTAAAGTCGGTATACGGGCGAAAGTTTTACGTGACAACGACTCGGGCATGGTTAGCCCGCCTAAGAGCGAGAGAGACAGACATAAAAAGTGAAAGGCACGCGTGCCCCTCACTCGCTCTCATTGTGAGCGCATAACGTGAGCGGAGCGTAACGCAGTTTCTTGAAGTGTCACCCGGCAAACCAATTTATAAGACGTTGTCACGTCAAAATGCAGAGTTTTAGATCGTTAGTATCATGGTGTTCGCTAAAACAAGTAAAACGAGCCGTAATCTAAGTTTTCCTTTCGAATTCCATATTACAAAATTTAAACTCAATCGGATACTTAGAATTTAATCAAATTCGACTTGCAAGATTCCACCTTAACAAGCGTAGGTTACATAGTTACATCCAGTGCAGGTTAAATAAAGCTTTAAAAAATGTTATATAGCTGAGACGTCCTGTATTATTTGTTAGCTAAATATCAAGAAACTACATGACATTATTCCTAACCAACGCCCGAAATTGCTCTCAAACCATTCTATAATTTAAACATCATTTACCTTTTTGTATAAAAACAGTAAATTGATTAAATTAACCTAAATCTTCGCTAAATTGCCCCGAAATATTCTGGAGGTGACCCTAAATATACAAACGCTTTAGATGTGACCTTAGATAGCCCTGATTCTAGATAATAGGGCAATATGGGACCTAGGTTACGCCACACTTTACACGATGACACAGATATTTTTATTGTTCTAGAAACACTATGATCCATCATTTTAATAAAGTATTGACGTGTTGGATGAATGGATTTTTAGAAAGTGATGAATGAGGCGTTTTTGGAACGAAGTTCCTTATCGCGCGTTATCGAAAAGGGGCTAGACGGAAATTCTTATGAAAAAGTTGTCACGACACTTTTTTGTTTTAGATGATTATCGCTAGATGGCGCTGTGATTAAAATCTTTTAAAACAGTTTTCTTATTTTGTTTTGTATGATTAGTGCTAGATGGCGCTGTGACCAAAATATTTTATTTAAGTAAAATAAAATTTTATTACAATTCCCTCACAAATTAATCGAAAGGAACTTCGTTCCATGCGGGTGTCATTTGACATTCGACATTTTTAACCCAATTTTGATGATTATATTTTTGTTGGAAAGAAGATATTTCAAAGGTGTTTGATGCTTTTTGGACAAAATATATACTTGTTAGCGTTTTGACTACGTCTTGTAGATAAAACCTCAACAGTTGATGATGGCTTTATGGTTCTAGCAATATAACATTCACATCAACAATAACATGGTAATCACTTTCCTGTACTGGTCGTTATATAATAAACCAACTAATAAAATCATTATAAAAATGCACGTTTTATATTTTAAAATTATTACTGAGTTATCCCCTCTTCGGAGGAGACCTGAGCTCAGCAGTGGGCAGAAATGGGTTGTTACAGTACAGTACAGTACAGTACTGAGTTTTTAAAAGAAAACCATAAAAAGTTATTTCGGGAAATAGCCAGTTATTGGCATAAACTTCGCTGCGAAAAACGTAGAATTTTGTGTTTTATTTTTAAATTTACAGCCAGTCGATTTTCCGACAGCCTTTGACGATTGCGAGTCGAATTAAAATATTAAAAAACTTTATTTTTATTAATGCAGTTGAATATTAAATTACTGATTGAAAAAGAGTTTTATTTATTTACAAATTTGTTGAAATGCTCCAGTACTTCATAAGTGTATTAAAAGGATTACTTGTATTTGCCCACCTCTCACTCCCACCACTGTAACTTCTGTGTAGCCAGGATCCACAGCGGCGACCATCGTAATGACTCTGAGAAGTGAAGCCCAGGAACACGAGAGAAAGTTACAGCTACTTCCTAACTATAATGTTATCTAATAACGTACGACATGTCAGGTAGGCTTAAAAGACTATGGCCTGATGGTAAGTGGTCATCATTGCTCATGGACTCCTGAAATGTCAGGTATATTGTAGGGCTGCCACTAACGATCCACCGGTTACAACTCTGTCTCAAATATCACTTTGTTGATTGGTCTATAAATTCGAAGAGGAAGCCTATAGGAATAGAGTTGTATACAGTATTCTCTACTATTGTCAGCTTTTAGGATCGAAGTTCCTTATCGCGCGTTATCGAAAGCCGGCTAGACGGAAATTCTTATGAAAAAGTTGTCACGACACTTTTTTGTTTTAGATGATTATCGCTAGATGGCGCTGTGATTAAAATATTTTAAAACAATTCCTTATTTGGTTTTATATGATTAATGCTAGATGGCGCTGTGATCCTGTCTCTCTCTCTCTTTCTATAAGACAGACGTTTTAAACTAATTATTATAACTTAAAAAAATAAAATTTTATTACAATTCCCTCACTAATTAATCGAAAGGAACTTCGTTCCATCCGGGTGTCCCTTGACACCTCTCAAGTTTTTCGAAATTTATAGCCTTGTAAATACGACCAACCCATACAAGCGTAACCAGCATAACATCTTAAAGAACAAAACTGCACTTACCATATTCTGAGAATACTACCGAAATCCGTTCGCTAAGTCGCCTGTAATCCCACGTTTTACCCAATGTTTGTTCCACCAGACTTGATTGTCAAACAAAATGTCCGTGCCGACGTGCCCACAGTTGGGATTATCGCGAGCTCCTTGCCACTCGCTAACTGTTTTACAATTCTTTGCAATCTTTATTAGTTTCTTCACGTTTTCATCCTTCGGAGGAGATCGGGATTATTTTTATCTAGCACTTAAAGGCTTTCAATATTGGAGCTTTTTTTAAGGCATTCGAATTTATGTGTTAGCAATGAGATCAGAGACATGATTTTTTTGTAATGCATGTTTTAGACAAGTTTTACAAAGTTAAAACGACTTCTATTTTCCAATGTTAGCAAATAACTGTTATCAGATTTTATCAATTTGATCTATTCCAACTACTAGTATGTACATTCTTGGTAAAATTTAACGACTAGACATCGATAACTAGACGAATCATCTCAATAGATCCTTTTAGGCGAGAGCTCTGGTAACATACATAAAAAATTACAGCCAAATTTTAGAAGACATTTTTAGAAAAACGAAAGTCACCCTATTTTTCTACTAGTAAACACGTTTTCATAATTTTCGAACTCCGAAACTCCGAAAAAAATAGATAAGTCTAAAAGAAAATTTGAATAAAAACCTAAGTCGTCCAGTTACTTTCAGATCCCACACAACAATAGCCGGGAGGATCCACCTTTTAGAGGTTAATTTTGTTTTTAATTCATCCAACGCCTTTATATCTTTAAGTGCGCCTTTTTTCCGTTGTAAAAAGGAAAATCTTTTGTATTGTTTGGCTCTCTAATTTACTTGAGCCCGCCGGGAACATCCGAATAATGGACTAAGACTTTTTCTACGGAGTGCTGATCGATAACTTTGTGAGATTGTTTCGATTTCGTTGTTCTTCTGTTTCTGAGTGGCTTTGGGTTCTTTGTCATTTTTATTATAGGTGTAGTAAATTGACGTTTTTAAAGTGTTTGAACGGAAATTTCTTTCGTCCACTGAAAAGCAATTTGGTTAAATAAAGAACTAGTTTAAGCGAAATATCGTCAAAACAATTTGAAAGCCTATTTTCAAGATAGTGCCCCTGGGACTACCTTGACTTTACCTTATCTAAAAATGTGCTTATTTCCGACATCACATGAAAAACCTCTTCAATGTTTATCGACTATATTGAACATGTATTATACACAATATAAAAGTTGAGAGGTGTCAAGGGACACCTGGATGGAACGAAGTTCCTTTCGATTAATTAGTGAGGGAATTGTAATAAAATTTTATTAAATAAAATATTTTCATCACAGCGCCATCTAGCATTAATCATATAAAAAAAAATAAGGAGTTGTTTTAAAAGATTTTAATCACAGCGCCATCTAGTGATAATCATCTAAAACAAAAAAAGTGTCGTGACAACTTTTTCATAAGAATTTCCGTCTAGCCCCCTTTCGATAACGCGCGAAGTAACTTCGTTCCAAAAACCTTCATCTTGCTCTATTACAAAAGCATCAAATTCCACAAGCAAACACCATAATCTATTTTGTACTGAGACACATTTTAATTCTCTCTACCACTGCACTAAATTCTCCCAGCCGTCCAATATTTCAGCACATTCACGATGAAAGTCCAGCGTCGCGTGATAATGGAAATTGTATAGATTACTTTAAGCGGTCGTCTTTAACAATACGTTGCATTAGCCTAACAATGGGGGGTCGTTACACGCCCGGTGCTAACAAATATTAAGGGCCGAATTATTCTTCAAAGGCCCTTTCTTGCCTATGTTCTATTTGCGGGGTATTGTGAACTGTTTATCCGTTTAGAGTTTACTTTTTTGTTTTAGTAAATTAAACGGTAGTACGGCTTGACTTTTAAAAAAGTATGGTACGGTATGGCTTTAGTGTGCAAGAATAATTTTAGAAGAAGGTTCAAGAAGACTTTTGTATTTTGATTGATAGGTAGTGATTTCGAAAGTAAAGTTTTTTTTTTTAAATTAATGTAAAATTGTATAATACTGTACAAATACTTAAAAAAAAACTCATTATACAAAAAAAGACATGCCCGCTGAGTTTCTTGCGAGTTCTTCTCAGGACGGTGGCTATAATTATTATTTTTTGTGTCCGAACTGGTGATAGCTTTTAACTTTTGACGTCAACAAGAATGAGTACGTCATCAATGTTGAAAATAAAGTATTTCATTTCATTTCAAATGTAATAAGTAATCTTCCCGCAGTACTCAGTCTTCCCGTGATCATAGCGCTTGCAACAGTAGTGAAATATAGGGATCGATCATTGAATAAAAATTAGGTTTAAAGATTTTTAATCTCATCTATACTTATAATAAAATCGTAGAGAGGTCAATTCTGTACATTGAAAATATAAAAAAAAAACTAGCAGGGGGTGTTTGGTTATCGATTCTGATGCCAAAAATGCAATTAGATTTTTTTTTGTCTGTTTGTCTGTTTATCTGTTTGTCTGTTTGTCTGTATCTTTGTGCACGCTAATCTCCGAACCGGCTGAACCAATTTAGTTGGGGTTTTTGTAATGTATTATGGAAAGTCTCACTTAACATTTAGTCGTTGTTTTATCAAAATCGGTTCAGTATTAAAAAAGTTATAAATGAAATAACGTCGATGGGTATTACGTTTTCATGGCCAACATAAAGAGATCTCCAATTTATATGGTGAATCGTCGCAACTGGAGCTATGACTAAAGTGGCCGGCGGAACCAGTGATATTGAGTAATTCGTATTTCGACTGGAAAGAGTGCCGAGCGCGTAACGCGTCGCGCCGTCCCTACAAACCCCGTGCTGGGTTCTGGCCTCAGCCGGGGTTTGGACGATGAGTGTGAGCGGTTGGAGGTTTTAGTGCGGTTCAACTCCCACATATCCGGTGATTTCCTACAACTGAAAAAAAAAAGTTAGTCTTTATTACATAATCTCGGCCATTGAAAGTCCCATCCAAATTGACCCAGCCAATCATGTTTAGGCTCTACTGAAGCGTCCTGATGAGATCTTTGTGTAGAGGATGAATGTCAAGGTCTGATGATGGAGCTGGAAGGTGGCTATGGGAACTCCATCATTAAGCAAGATAACCTCATCGTGTTCAGGCTCTAATGAAGCGTCCTGATGAGATCTTTGCGTAGAGGATGAATGTCAAGGTCTGATGATGGAGCTGGTAGGTGGCTATGGGAACTCCGTTATTAACCAAGATAACCTCATCGTGTTCAGGCTCTAATGAAGCGTCCTGATGAGATCTTTGCGTAGAGGATGAATGTCAAGGTCTGATGATGGAGCTGGTAGGTGGCTATGGGAACTCCGTCATTAACCAAGATAACCTCATCGTGTTCAGGCTCTAATGAAGCGTCCTGATGAGATCTTTGCGTAGAGGATGAATGTCAAGGTCTGATGATGGAGTTGGTAGGTGGCTATGGGAACTCCGTCATTAAGAAAGATAACCTCATCGTGTTCAGGCTCTAATGAAGCGTCCTGATTAGATCTTTGCGTAGAGGATGAATGTCAAGGTCTGATGATGAAGCTGGAAGATGGCTATGGGAACTCTGTCAATAAGCAAGATAACCTCATCGCGTTTAGACTCTAATGAAGCGTCTTTATGAGTTCTTTGCGTAGACGATGAATGTCAAGGTCTGATGATGGAGCTGGAAGGTGGCCACTGTCTGTCTGGCTAATCTCTGGAATGGCTCGACCGATTCGGACGGGCTGACTTTCAATGACTGATAGTTTATGTTATAAGGAGTAACTTAGGCTATATTTATTTTAGAAATTGTTGTTTTTTTATATTCTCGATGAAGTTCAAGGATGGTATTTACAGCGAGAAAAAAAGTCGAATAGTTGACATTGAATTGAGATTGGCGCAGACGAAGTGGCGCGGGGCAGCTAGTTAAGAAAATAACATACACTTAAACGAGAAAAAAAAAGCAAAAAAAGCAGCACAACAAACATACAAAGTTTGGCACATATAACATCAAGTTCGTTTTACACAAAATCACAAAACACAATTTTATATTTAACACTTATTAATGGCTTAAAAATAATGTTAATTAATAACTTATTTAGCAAAAACGTGGTAAGAACCCGTTTAGTAATTGTGTAAGTGATCAAAAAAAGTACCTTTACATCCACAGATAAACTCAAATATTCCTCAAAGAGCTCAGATAGCCATGAAAAGGCATAAAAGAACAAAAGTCATGATTATTTACGACAATAACAATTGTTTTTCCTCGTCTTCGTGATTCGTTCGTGCGTTGAATGACTGAATGAATGCCTGTTTGAGGAAAATGTATGGAAACCTATGTTTTATTGTTTGTAGTTTGATTACAGATTAGGAGCGTCTCAAAGATAAATGGACTAACAAAAAATGAAAAAAAATAGACTAGTGGTTCCTGAGATTACCGCGTAAGATACTATGTTTGTTAGCAAAGGTTATTCGTATTATGTGAATTTGGAAAATCTGTAGGTACCTTAGACCATATTTCTCTGGAATGCGCCCTTAATATAGCTTGCCAACCACTTTACCTTTTAGTAGCCAAATGTAACTTACCACTTCCTCTTAATATGAACTATCTTTTAACTTTTCCCAATCCTAAAGTAGTGTATATCTTAGCCACTTTTATCCATTCTAATAACATCAAACTCTAAAAAAAAAAAATAAGGAGTTGTTTTAAAAGATTTTAATCACAGCGCCATCTAGTGATAATCATCTAAAACAAAAAAAGTGTCGTGACAACTTTTTCATAAGAATTTCCGTCTAGCCCCCTTTCGATAACGCGCGAAGTAACTTCGTTCCAAAAACCTTCATCTTGCTCTATTACAAAAGCATCAAATTCCACAAGCAAACACCATAATCTATTTTGTACTGAGACACATTTTAATTCTCTCTACCACTGCACTAAATTCTCCCAGCCGTCCAATATTTCAGCACATTCACGATGAAAGTCCAGCGTCGCGTGATAATGGAAATTGTATAGATTACTTTAAGCGGTCGTCTTTAACAATACGTTGCATTAGCCTAACAATGGGGGGTCGTTACACGCCCGGTGCTAACAAATATTAAGGGCCGAATTATTCTTCAAAGGCCCTTTCTTGCCTATGTTCTATTTGCGGGGTATTGTGAACTGTTTATCCGTTTAGAGTTTACTTTTTTGTTTTAGTAAATTAAACGGTAGTACGGCTTGACTTTTAAAAAAGTATGGTACGGTATGGCTTTAGTGTGCAAGAATAATTTTAGAAGAAGGTTCAAGAAGACTTTTGTATTTTGATTGATAGGTAGTGATTTCGAAAGTAAAGTTTTTTTTTTTAAATTAATGTAAAATTGTATAATACTGTACAAATACTTAAAAAAAAACTCATTATACAAAAAAAGACATGCCCGCTGAGTTTCTTGCGAGTTCTTCTCAGGACGGTGGCTATAATTATTATTTTTTGTGTCCGAACTGGTGATAGCTTTTAACTTTTGACGTCAACAAGAATGAGTACGTCATCAATGTTGAAAATAAAGTATTTCATTTCATTTCAAATGTAATAAGTAATCTTCCCGCAGTACTCAGTCTTCCCGTGATCATAGCGCTTGCAACAGTAGTGAAATATAGGGATCGATCATTGAATAAAAATTAGGTTTAAAGATTTTTAATCTCATCTATACTTATAATAAAATCGTAGAGAGGTCAATTCTGTACATTGAAAATATAAAAAAAAAACTAGCAGGGGGTGTTTGGTTATCGATTCTGATGCCAAAAATGCAATTAGATTTTTTTTTGTCTGTTTGTCTGTTTATCTGTTTGTCTGTTTGTCTGTATCTTTGTGCACGCTAATCTCCGAACCGGCTGAACCAATTTAGTTGGGGTTTTTGTAATGTATTATGGAAAGTCTCACTTAACATTTAGTCGTTGTTTTATCAAAATCGGTTCAGTATTAAAAAAGTTATAAATGAAATAACGTCGATGGGTATTACGTTTTCATGGCCAACATAAAGAGATCTCCAATTTATATGGTGAATCGTCGCAACTGGAGCTATGACTAAAGTGGCCGGCGGAACCAGTGATATTGAGTAATTCGTATTTCGACTGGAAAGAGTGCCGAGCGCGTAACGCGTCGCGCCGTCCCTACAAACCCCGTGCTGGGTTCTGGCCTCAGCCGGGGTTTGGACGATGAGTGTGAGCGGTTGGAGGTTTTAGTGCGGTTCAACTCCCACATATCCGGTGATTTCCTACAACTGAAAAAAAAAAAGTTAGTCTTTATTACATAATCTCGGCCATTGAAAGTCCCATCCAAATTGACCCAGCCAATCATGTTTAGGCTCTACTGAAGCGTCCTGATGAGATCTTTGTGTAGAGGATGAATGTCAAGGTCTGATGATGGAGCTGGAAGGTGGCTATGGGAACTCCATCATTAAGCAAGATAACCTCATCGTGTTCAGGCTCTAATGAAGCGTCCTGATGAGATCTTTGCGTAGAGGATGAATGTCAAGGTCTGATGATGGAGCTGGTAGGTGGCTATGGGAACTCCGTTATTAACCAAGATAACCTCATCGTGTTCAGGCTCTAATGAAGCGTCCTGATGAGATCTTTGCGTAGAGGATGAATGTCAAGGTCTGATGATGGAGCTGGTAGGTGGCTATGGGAACTCCGTCATTAACCAAGATAACCTCATCGTGTTCAGGCTCTAATGAAGCGTCCTGATGAGATCTTTGCGTAGAGGATGAATGTCAAGGTCTGATGATGGAGTTGGTAGGTGGCTATGGGAACTCCGTCATTAAGAAAGATAACCTCATCGTGTTCAGGCTCTAATGAAGCGTCCTGATTAGATCTTTGCGTAGAGGATGAATGTCAAGGTCTGATGATGAAGCTGGAAGATGGCTATGGGAACTCTGTCAATAAGCAAGATAACCTCATCGCGTTTAGACTCTAATGAAGCGTCTTTATGAGTTCTTTGCGTAGACGATGAATGTCAAGGTCTGATGATGGAGCTGGAAGGTGGCCACTGTCTGTCTGGCTAATCTCTGGAATGGCTCGACCGATTCGGACGGGCTGACTTTCAATGACTGATAGTTTATGTTATAAGGAGTAACTTAGGCTATATTTATTTTAGAAATTGTTGTTTTTTTATATTCTCGATGAAGTTCAAGGATGGTATTTACAGCGAGAAAAAAAGTCGAATAGTTGACATTGAATTGAGATTGGCGCAGACGAAGTGGCGCGGGGCAGCTAGTTAAGAAAATAACATACACTTAAACGAGAAAAAAAAGCAAAAAAAGCAGCACAACAAACATACAAAGTTTGGCACATATAACATCAAGTTCGTTTTACACAAAATCACAAAACACAATTTTATATTTAACACTTATTAATGGCTTAAAAATAATGTTAATTAATAACTTATTTAGCAAAAACGTGGTAAGAACCCGTTTAGTAATTGTGTAAGTGATCAAAAAAAGTACCTTTACATCCACAGATAAACTCAAATATTCCTCAAAGAGCTCAGATAGCCATGAAAAGGCATAAAAGAACAAAAGTCATGATTATTTACGACAATAACAATTGTTTTTCCTCGTCTTCGTGATTCGTTCGTGCGTTGAATGACTGAATGAATGCCTGTTTGAGGAAAATGTATGGAAACCTATGTTTTATTGTTTGTAGTTTGATTACAGATTAGGAGCGTCTCAAAGATAAATGGACTAACAAAAAATGAAAAAAAATAGACTAGTGGTTCCTGAGATTACCGCGTAAGATACTATGTTTGTTAGCAAAGGTTATTCGTATTATGTGAATTTGGAAAATCTGTAGGTACCTTAGACCATATTTCTCTGGAATGCGCCCTTAATATAGCTTGCCAACCACTTTACCTTTTAGTAGCCAAATGTAACTTACCACTTCCTCTTAATATGAACTATCTTTTAACTTTTCCCAATCCTAAAGTAGTGTATATCTTAGCCACTTTTATCCATTCTAATAACATCAAACTCTAAAATATTTACAAATATTCACAAAATTGTCATCTCTTTTACTCTATTTCCATTCCTGTTCGTGATATTCTATCTACGTGTCTTTGGCAGAGTCATTCGCAAGGAAAGAACACGAGCCAGAAAAAAAAAAGAAAAAGGTTATTCGTAATTAACTGTTCTTTCGATTGGCATCATAAAAATACAGGGTGTTGATTTTTGCCGATTTTGTTTGACTGATTTTCAGTAGTAATTTTAAACATCAAAAATAAAATAAAGTTTCCTTTCAGCAAAACATATGGGACACCCTGTAGACGTATGTAAACAAGCTTTCTAAACAGGAGGAAATCGCCGTACTTTTATCCGCCTCGTAAGTTTGACATGTGTGAGTCAAACCACACTAAAACTTCCTGCCAATCAGCGTCCTCCACTCGGCTGAGGACAGAACCAAGCACGAGAAAAATCCAACTCCATCGTAACGAAATTCCAAAGTATTTCGTTGAAACAAAACTATTTCCCCTCCGTACGTCAGGATAGATTAACCCTTCGGATGCCGCAACACGCGGCGTGCAGCAGAAACACAATTTCTATATCAGGGTTAACCGCGTAGTCGCAGTCTATCGCTACGGAGTTACGGCAAAATTCATAACCCCTACTATTGGTTCTTTCTTGTTTTTTACATTATTAAAATTTAATTTAAAAAAATATTCGTTATTAATATTCATTCAATGGTATGTTTGCTTTTACCTTTTTCTTTCTTATCGCGCGTTATCGAAAGGGGACTAGACGGAAAAAAAATCTTACGAAAAGTTGTCACGACACTTTTTTGTTTTAGATGATTATCGCTAGATGGCGCTGTGATAAAATCTTTTGAAACATGTTCCTTATTTTTTTTAATATGATTATCGCTAGATGGCGCTGTGATCAAAATCTTTTGAAACATGTCCCTTATCGCGCGTTACGAAAGGAAATATTTTTTATAAGATATCTTTTAATCGAAAGGAACTTCGCTCTATTCGGGTGTCACCTCACCCGAATAGAGCGAACCACATGACACCTCTCAAGTTTTTTTTGTGTAGGCAATAGGTGTATGAGCAAGTAGCTTACTATTCAATATTTAATTAATCATACATTAACGGTAATCACTTATGATTAGGTGGCCCGTTAGCTCATCTGTCTACTTGGTAATAAAAATTATAAAATATGTTTACTTACACAATTATGTTTTAGTAAAACAAATTAGTAAAACAACAACAAGTAAATTCACATCAGTTATTTTACACGAAGTATTTGAAACAAAAACAATTTCCATTTCGTAATTCAAATAAACATTTACAAACAACAAAAACAATGTACGAAAACAGCCAGCTCAAACAACAAACACATTATGCTAAATTTTAGTACTCTAATTAATTTAGTAAAACGCATACAATAATATGCTAAACTGCGAACTTTTAATTATGTAAACAGAACCATGGTAGGGGCTCCCCGACGAATTTCAATTGTAATCAAATATGTCGACGCTAGGGCTGCCACCGTCTGTGTAAACAAGATAAAGCGGCAGAATGCGAACGTCTAAATACAGAATAAATGAACAGAAGTAAAGGTTTTGTATGTGCTTTTTAACAGGTAATGTTGACACTTGTACTAGGGTCGACAAATCTTTTAATTGAGGTTTTTTTAATGCCCAGAAATTAGACAAATTTCAGCCTAGCTAATAGGTAAGTAGTTACCGTCGATCATAGATTTCTGCAATGTCAGGTGATACTATAAGGCCATTTGTGACCTACGGCATAGACAACTAAAACCTCGTTTAAAGAAGCTTGATGTTCGTTCATAAATTATTTTTTTTTGCAAGGTAAAAGTATAAATAGATGACGGTTAGTCACTTATGAGTATCTACCAAGATATTGACTGTTATAGGAGTTTTCTTATACCTTGTTTAAAGAGAGGTTTCCATTTCAATGCATAATGATATGAGGTAAAAAAGATCTCTAAAAGCGACCTTATAAGGTTCCAAGTAAAAGCAATGTTGACCATTGCTTTTACTTGGAACCTTGGAAGTGATTTGTATTTTTTAAAGGACACCAACATGTGATACACGGTACACCCCAACATTCCATATAGATGTAATGCAAAAAAAGTAGGGACTTTTACTTCTGTAAAATTATTTTGTGGTAAAACGGCCGGAATGAAGCGTGTAAACCTGTTATATTCGATGGTGACAACCTTAGCCGAACGCAAATGAGGAGTGAAATATTTCGGGTTACTCGTAAGCAATTAAGTGAATGGGCGGTTTTAGATTTTAATATGATGATCTTTGTTTTGTTACTTTGGCTCAGATTTAGTAAGGATAAGAAGAATCTGGAAGGCTATACGATATGGCCATACATGCTAGGATATACCCTAAGTTAACTGGTGTGTCATATTATTTAACTTACGTCGACATTAGAAACATTTAACTTATTCAGACACTTGCTGTTTTCTATAATACTTTCATGCATTTTCAACGGGTTCTTACCACGATATTTAATTAATTGAGTTGTCTCGATATTTCAACGTTGTTGCAAACGTCATGATCACGAGAAGACTGGATACTGTGGGTCCATTTAAGAGCAAACAAATCTGTCTACCCTCTTTCTCGTTCGCTTTTGGGTAGTACCACTGGAACTCGAACTCACATCACGACACACCACACTCACTGTATCTACAAGACTCTCTGAGCATGAAACCTTAGTGACTGTTGTGTTTAGCACTGGATTCCACATCTTCTTTCACACAGACCGACCATCTCTTCTTACGCCTTCCTCTCCTTTTCTTACATTCATCCACTTTCAAACATCATTATGATAATCTGAAAACAAAACCAAAATCAACTTTTTTAAAAATCAGTCAACAAACATAGCTAAAGAAAGATTCGATGTAAGGATCCACATCAACATCTTAAGTGCTACGTCTTGTCTAAACGAAGTCTTCATGAATATTAACTTGAAATCTATTTACCACACAAAGATCGACCTCCAGACGAGACTTAGAAACACTAAGCGTACAAAACATATATTATTAAACCTTATGTATGTTCACTTCACATTGTTTATATAGAAAGTAAAATAATTGATTTTAATTCTCTTGAGTAACATCAAAACCTCTAAAACAGTATTTCTCTTCTATAGGTACTATGCATCTACATCTTGCTTGTGATTCTTTAGAAAAATGTAAAATAATAAAATCATGAGCTCCCCTCTTGGGTGTTACCCGAGCACGAGTCTTAACTAGTCCTTCTTCAAACGAGGCTTGAAGAAAGTCCTTAAAGGTGTGTCGACCAATAATAGCGCGCGAGATCCCGAATCCCGGTATCAACATTTGCGGCATTCGGCGCATATATACGACATCTGAAAACTACTACTAACCGGGCATGCATTTTCTAGTTCGGTCGGAGATCTTCTTTTGGTCTAATACCGACTATACCCACAAAGGTAAGCCGTAGGTAGCGATCCCGCAGTGTCCCTTAACAATGGAGTGGTCCATGAGCAACGGTAACCACTTTTATCTATGTTCATCTTTTTGATTGCTGTCATTTATTTCAATGAAAACTGTTTAAAATTAACATTTTAGTAGCTGCTTTGTCCCTTCTCTTTTTTTTTATTTTATATTTTTCATAAATCTGAAGATGTTCATTGCAATACTGTTTCACATTTAACCATTGATTTGTTGTCAAATGTATGTAAATGAGGAGCCCTGGTGTCCATAACACAAGTTCGTTCTTATCATGAGTTCAACCATTTAGTAATTGTTTGTTATTTTCTTTTTTTATTGTATGTTATTTTCTTTTTTTGCAAATAAAGTATGTCTATGTCTATGTCTAGTAAAAAGACTCGTGTTTACATATATGTCGGAGGGTATGCCGAGCCGAAGACGTTCCGTCGAAACAGCTGTGTGGACTGAGTCATTCGACTACAAGAACACGTGCGATGTGACGTGTTCAAACAATAACATCGCCTCACACTATGATCACGCGAGGTGGGGACGGCCGAGAACTATTTATAAGGCGCACTCACCGAGCTCGGGACATTCACGCAGTGGCGCTCGCTTTGCTAACGTCACTTTAGTTTACGGATCGCGTTTGTGTGTTGTTGTGAATGATTGTTAAAGTGTTAGTTATTCAATAAACTGTTGTTGCAAGTCCAATACTGGTTTCCTTAAAGTTGGAGTACCTTGTGTAAACCACGTTTGGAAGGAATTCAACCCTCAGTTGATGTAATCTATGGTTGATGATCCGCCAATACCCGACATCAGAAGTGTGTTCGACATCGGAGCTTCCTCAGCTCCATCACGCCCTTATTGGAAAAAAAGAAGAGGAGAACAAATACCAAGACCAAGAAAAACTTGCTTCATGAATGAATAAGACCAGTGTTCTATGGAAAACTCGGAGCAAAACCGGCGTGCGTCGGACTTCTGAAGCGAAAAGTTAACGTTAAAAGGTGCAAAAGTGGTTCGGTTTTTGGTTCTAGGTATGGAGAACTTGCTGCAGACAATTCGAGTTACTATTGTGTTCACATCTCGCGACTTCGTGCTGCCGCCCTACGATCCGAAGAAAGATGAAAAGGCAGTTGATGGCTGGTGTCGCATCATCAGTTGAATTGTCGAGGACATAGGACCGCCTCCAGGGAAGTCTCGACCCTTCATGGTACCTTAAGGGTTAAGGTGGATTAGCGCGGATTAACGTAAATTAAGGAATCCAGTGCGTAGAAAAGCGCGCCTAGAGCAGTTTTAAAGAGTTTAAAGCACCGTTTGGGTGTGGTGCCCAAAAACAAAGCGTATGGTCGTATTTGGTTTTCAGAACGAAAACACTATTCTACAAAAAGAGGACACCATCAGGGTACCATTGGAGCTAAGCAGAGGGCAGAGCTCCGCTTAATCAACGAAATGCGTTAACGAAGAAGTTGGCGGGTAGCACGATCTGGTGATCGAGTTACTTATGTACTTCAAAGCGCTTTTCGCTCACTTGAAGAGATGGTGTATCCGGTCTGTTAAAATATTTTGGTTTTTTATTTACCGTCGTGGTTATCGTAGCTTTTGTAATAGCTGAAGGAACCCTTTCAGTGGTTATTGCGAAAAGTCTGGTTTCCCTTAAGAGGAGACGGAGGCCTCCGAAGGATACGAGTACCTAACAATCTATGAAATGCGGTAATAGAAACCATTTAATAGTATTCTGCGAGGTTGTAAGGGAACCAGTGCTTCGTGAACAGTTCATTGTTACAGGCACTTGCAGTTAAGGTCTGGTCTTCTACGATACCAGGCCAGTAGATGATGGGTAACAAACGCCGAAGGGCCTACTAGTTGGTCCAGCACTATCTGAAGATTCGATGTGAACCTGACCAGACGTGATGTGAACAATCTTTATTGAGTAACATCAACGAGATCATTCGTTCTGAATGCTGCTTACGTCACCAATGAAGTGTTTCTTTCGCTGATTGAAGTGGATACATCTGATGCTTCGCTTGTATGGCAAAATGGAAGTGTGCAGGCTAGGTATAAAGAGTAAGAAAAAAAAAAACAAAATAGTGATGGTTCGGACATAATTGAAGATTGCGAGCGGTTGAACATTTGATGTTGGATTTGAAAGAAGATCAATGTCAGAGTGTAGTGGACGTACTATGATCACGGTAAAAAGAAAAAGAATAGCTAAAGTAGTCAAAATGATCAATGGGGCGGTTTTCGTGCTTTCGCCACTGTTTATTATTCAGAGTTGTCAGAATATTTGTAGCTGCAGAAATAATGTGAATCGACAGACCGTAAGCGCAGTGGATGACTCATAACGATGTGTGAAGCGGTAAAAGTGCAATCCTGCGAAAGTTCCGTGGTAGTTTGGAAAATCATTTACGCTATTCTTTAACGCCAGTCTAATGAGCGTGTGCCAGCGTCGCATTTATTATTATTTTCGTAATACCCGCGTGTGTTATTCATTTCTAATCGTTTATCAATGGAAGCGCTACCGACTGTTGCGGTGCGGCATCTCATGAGTGACGAACTGAAATGTGTGTTAAAATGTCTGTGACATAAGTCTTCGTCCAGTTAATAATTGCATACATGTTTCTTAAGTTCTTAAATGAGAAATGTATTTCAGATTATAATTTAGTTTGTTCCAGACAATTGTGAGACTATAGCAACCTGGGCGATTAATTCTTCGAGTGTTCTGAAAAAAAATGGATTTATTAGTTTTGATCGGAGTATACCTGGGCCCGCCACTACCCAACACTCTTGACGCGTTAGGTCAATATGAAGTTGTGATTTGGTTAAAGAGAAGTGCTAAATAAGGCCTGCGACTGCCCAAGGGCAGATCGTTGTAAATTATTTCTAATGTATTCTTAACGGCTTCATCCTCGCTATTAGTAAAACTACTGTGTCCATCCATCGTTCGGCTCAATTGCGGTCGAATATCATCAAGACGACATAGGAATGTGCTTACGTTCAAGACCATGACAACGAGACGAATTTGTACTTTCTTGTAGGATGGCCGAAAGCGTGTAGGCGAAAACAACGTTGGTTAAATTATTTCATAGCTTCTATTGCGGACCTTGAGCGTGGAGGCAGAATCCAGGAATTCCGTAACGAAAGAAAACTTCATTGCTGGAAGGCCCATTTATCGAGGGAGGTTGTGCCCTTAATTTTATTTACTTATTGAACAAAAATCCACAGCTTACATTTAAATTTGTTTTCAAAATACTAGGAATCCGCATGAGAATGTCGACTTTGTAAGACAAGCTGTGGGATCGAAAACCTATTTTTACTTACACTACAGGAGCTGTCGACTGTAGGACAAAATGGTGGGCTAAGAGATTTTTTTTTTTTTTTTTTTTTTTTAAATCTTAGTATACTGGTTTGTTACATCTGTTACCGGTGGCTAGGAAGGCGGAAGAGAAGGGGTGCAGTAAACATGTTTTTGAACGATACTTTATGAAAGCTTAGCTTCTTCATCGAAGCCAGGCAAAGTCGGAATGCTGCTTGAAAAGGATAGGTGGAAGGATAATTTAATGGTAAGGGGGTTCTGTGTGCAAAGAATTGGAAACGAGACTCTGTCGCTGAGATTTCATTGTCCGTTTGTAATCGGACTATTTACGGAGCATTGACTGATGGAGTTTTCACAGGTAAACCTGATAAACTGTTACCGAGCTTCAAATGAGAACCAGACTATCGAACAGTAGAGCCTGTTTTCTGCAGAAACACGAAGCTATAATTTATTTTAAACAAGGCCTCCTCGTTTATGAGTTTGAGTTGAGGGCAGAGGCCTCCTCGTTTATGAGTTTGAGTTAGGGGCAGAGGCCTCCTCGTTTATGAGTTTGAGTTAGGGGCAGAGGCCTCCTCGTTTATGAGTTTGAGTTAGGGGCAGAGGCCTCCTCGTTTATGAGTTTGAGTTAGGGGCAGAGGCCTCCTCGTTTGAGTTTGAGTTGAGGGCAGAGGCCTCCTCATTTATTATATTTGTAATACATTGTTAATTTAAGGTCGAGGGCGACCTTTTTGCAGGATGGCCGTGTCGGAGGGTATGCCGAGCCGAAGACGTTCCGTCGAAACAGCTGTGTGGACTGAGTCATTCGACTACAAGAACACGTGCGATGTGACGATGTTCAAACAATAACATCGCCTCGCACTATGATCACGCGAGGTGGGGACGGCCGAGAACTATTTATAAGGCGCACTCACCGAGCTCGGGACATTCACGCAGTGGCGCTCGCTTTGCTAACGTCACTTTAGTTTACGGATCGCGTTTGTGTGTTGTTGTGAATGATTGTTAAAGTGTTAGTTATTCAATAAACTGTTGTTACAAGTCCAATACTGGTTTCCTTAAAGTTGGAGTACCTTGTGTAAACCACGTTTGGAAGGAATTCAACCCTCAGTTGATGTAATCTATGGTTGATGATCCGCCAATACCCGACATATACTATAGCTATCAATGTTTTTTTTTGTGATATTTTTAGTTTGTTATATTGTTTTATCTTAGAATGTAGTCGTGTGTGTCAATAAAGATTTTTATTATTATTATTACGAATAGGTGACCCGTTATCTCCTCTGGCTACAAGGCAAAAAATCTTCCTTTTTAATATTAGAATTATTTTGAAATCAGCGCGCTCCTTAACTCAAATAAGAACATTTCAGTGCCAGATGTAAGCGACAAGTTGAAAATATACTCTTATTTATGTTATTGAACGCAATTTATTTACATAGAAAATTGGTTGTTTGAAATATAATGGAAATACGAGAAAACAGTACTTTGTAGATGTTTTTATTTTGACAAAAGGTACAAACTCAAAGTAAAATATAAAGACAAAAGATTTATAATATATTTTAAAAAAAATATTAACAGTAGCATATGCTTGTTGAAAGTCAAAATCTACCACTAGTCCCAAAAATTAGTTTCCATCTTGAGAAGGACTGATGAATAAAACTCAACATGTATTTTTTGGTATGTTTAGATTTTGGAACGAAGTTCCTTATCGCGTGTTATCGAAAGGGCTAGATGGAAAAAATCTTACGAAAAGTTGTCACGACACTTTTTTTGTTTTAGATGATTATCGCTAGATGACGCTGTGATTAAAATCTTTTAAAACAATTCCTTATTTTGTTTTATATTATGATAAATGCTAGATGGCGCTGTGATCAAAATCTTTTAAAACACGTTCTTTTTAAATTATAAGATATATTTTAATCGAAAGGAACTTCGTTCTATTCGGGTGCCCATGACACCTCTCAAGTTTTTTTTAATATAAATCTATACAACAGATATTAATACCGTACAAAATACATTTCAAGTTAAATCAGCAGATCACTGATGAAATTACAACTAAAAACAAAAAAATACAGTTGTCTACAGCTGCGTGTCCCTTAGAGCGAATTGTTTAAAGCTTATGCCGCGTTTCCAACGTCCAACACACGTACAAAACAAGACGGTGACGGCCGACTAATATGAAAGCGAGCCAATGTGGAAACGCACCATTTTATTCAATAGTCATTCCGTTATATAACTACTGTTGCGCCAATAAAATAGTCCCAAATGCCAAAAAAATACATGACATTCCAAATTTCAATTAGAAGCACATTTCAACAAAATTTGACAGTTTCAGGATTCCCACATATTTGACGACCGAAATAAACTTAATTGAGCAATTCAGCCGTAACCGGTATACGTTTGCCTTCAATATAAAAATGGCGGAATGTACATTCGACACGCTATTAGGCAGTGTTATCAACTTAGCTCTTTTGGCGCTAAATTTGGGGACAAAATGGCGGTTGGTTCAGGGCTTTTTCGATTTGAGACGTGATTTTAAACGTATTTTATTTTATTTCTATGGTAAATGATTCAAAAGTAGTAAAAGTAAACCTGTTGGATCAAAAATACATGTAAAAAGCTACGTCCGAATTTTATTAATTTTATACTAGGCTGTATCGATATGAACTAGTAGGGATACCTTTGCACTATGAATATAAAAAGTAGATGACTACTCCTTCTATCATCTTCTGATTAAATTCGTTGCGGGGCCAAGATATGTTAGCTTTCCCTCGGAGCTTTACTGCTCAGAGTCATTACGATGGTCGCCGCTGTGGATCCTGGCTACACAGGAGTTACAGTGGTGGGCAAATACCCGTTCTTTTTTCAAACATAGCGCTATTTCGCTTTGTTTAAGTTGGTAACTCCACTATTAAGTTAGCGAGTAACCTTCAAATATTTGGAGAATGAATTCGGTTTATTTTTCCTTGGAACGTAATAAAATAACTGAGCCTTAAGCGGGTAAAGGTTGACATAGTTTACCGAATTTATTTGGCTGTTTGTAAAATATACGTTGACCGTTTGGGAGATGGATTGTTTATTTGGTCCATTCAAATTTACGCATATTTTTTAGGCAAACTAAAAAAATCAGTGGTAAATTTATATTTCAAAAATGATACTGTTCAGAAGTCGGGGTGGTCGAGTGGTCAAAGCGCTTGCCGGCTTGTACCTCTAAATGTAAATGTGAAAAAGATTTATGTGCAATTTTTCACAACACCACTGGCTAAAAACGGTGAAGGAAGACATCGTGAGGAAACATGCATGTCGGAAAAGGATTCTAAAAATCCTTTGAAGATATGTGAAGTCCCCAATCCGCACTGGGCAAGCGTGGTGGACTATGCCTAATCCCTCTTCTGAGAAGATCTGAGCCCAACAGTGGGCAGTAATGGGTTGTTACAGTACTGTTCAGATTGTTTCTTTTGTTACTAGGTCAAAAAGATGTTAAAGATTTTAGACTGAGTACCAAAAATGACCTGCCTCATATTTCTTTGTTCACTGATAATATAACCTATGGCAATTGTCATACTACAAATTCTCGTTACAATTATAATCCATCAAAAATACTTCCTTACTATTAAACTAAATAATTCTTCAAACGTAAACCACAACTCAAATGAAAGTCAAGTTAAACAAAGCAATTAAAAACAAAGTTAGAGACAGTCAACACGCCGTTTACCCTAAACACGAATATCTAATGAATACAAAACAGTCGCATACGTTTAGGCAAAAGCGTTTACAAACTTACAACAAAGTGTTTGACTTGAGTTCAACAAAGAATAAATTGTTAGAACTGACAGTTTTAGATTATTACTCACTTTCTTTCTTTTACTTAACACCTAGTTTTTAAGTTATTTTTGTTCATACTAACAACTTCGACCATTGATATATGAATAAATATATTTTGATTGGACTTGGTTTTAAATGAAGCTCCCAAAACAAACGAAATATCGATCACACGGCTCAAATTTTTCAGCCTTTAAATAATAAAATTTTGAACAATTATTAATTTAAATATAATAATGAAAAACTAATTTGAAAATGGATAATAAACTATAGGACAAAAAATTGTATCTTTATTACCACAATGAAAACAGTCCTGACCTCAATAAGAATCCTAAATTACAACACTCAAATACTAATTGGTCTATCGAGTTACGCTTACTCTTTGCTAATAACAAGTACACTCACGTTCCGAAGTAATTCGGATTAAACACATTTACAAAAGTTATTATGATTCCCGACGCCATAATCCCATAATCTAATTTTGAATAACTAGTCGAAACGTGTAGACGTCCCGTTTGTCTCGCGATTGTGTTGTGTGGATAAGCTTTTAGATTTAAAGGATAAGCTATAAGATAAGAGGTGAATACATGGATAATAAAGATAATTTTGTTGTTGATAATGATATGTATACCCCATACAGGGTGATTTCTTAGTGAGGGTACATATTGAAGGTCATGGTAGCTAGCTGATGGTTATATACGACCAGTAAAAATATAATTACTAAAGAATATGGTTTAATGCCTTAGTAATCGCAACTTAAAAATATCTAAAATTCTTGCAAAATGATGGTTTTTCGACAGCTGATGGGTGTTGCGGAGGTGTGGGGTGCGCGAGATCACTAGAGGTCGTTAGTCAACACTCTTTTAGTCGAAATGGTTTATGTTTGAGGTGGTTTTGTGGAAAATAGATTTAAAAAAAAATGTATTTTTACCTATTTTTTGTATTATTCCGTATTAGAACAGAGTACCCATCACCCTCCTGCAATATGTACCGTCTTTAAAAAATCACCCTGCATAGTTGGAATTGTTTGAATTTGAAGTAAGTAACTAAACGTCGTGTGTAGCGTTGCACTTTGAGCCTTCTAAATACCAAATGACTAAATTGAGTAGAGTAGTTTAGCACTAAATTGAGTAGAGCTATTTTGAGCACCTGATCCACCTGTCCCACAAGTGGGGTATGGGAATCGCACCGCACTAAAACCTCCTACCGTTCACACTCAGCGTCCAAACTCCGGCTGAGGTCAGAACCCAGCATGGGCAAAGGTGGTACAAATATTTAGGCAACTATCAAGAGCTGCAAAAGTTAGCTGGGGTCTCCACCCCGAAGTTATCCATGCGATATACTCCGCAGTGGTGGAGCCCATAATCCTCTACGATGCTGGGGCATGGGCCCCCGCGACGCATAAGATCGGCGTCCAAAAGCGTCTGGCGGCAGTGCAACGGGACTTCTCCCAAAAAATAGTGAAGGCCTACAGAACTGTCTCACTAAATTCGGCCCTACTACTGGCTGGGCTTCTTCCTCTGGATCTTAGAATCCAAAAAGCAGCCTCACTTTATGAAATAAAGATGATAGAAAATGGAGTGATAGGAGAGGAGAGGAGGGGAAAGATATAAAAGGATTCCGATAACGTCGGAAGGAGACCAGTACTTATTTAAAAAAAAAAAACCAGCACGGGATATTGCGGGGTGACGCGATGCACGTCAAGGTTTACGTATCGCCCCGTCACCCCCTTTTAATACGACTTAAGGACTCATTAGGACAATAAAGAATATGATTCCACCATCATGATTCGCAGTGAAAACGCAAATGCATGTCAAGCCTAGTCATGTATCGTTCATTTATTCAGTCTGCAACGATGATGGGCACGGTAATAGTGGTATTACGTTAGGGCTGGCAAAGGATGATTTTATTTACAATTAGTTGACCCGCGCAACTTCGTCTGCGTCACAGAAGGATATAATAAGAATAAGAATAAATTTATTGTCAAGTCAGTAGTTACAATTTTTTAACTATTGCTATGGTCCCCGCACTAGGTCAGAACTGTATTGCGGGAGACCTTTACGATGTACAGGATAGTACCGATCGAGACATAGTAACAAATTACTTATAACTAATTAAGCACACATAGCGAAAAAATACAATAAAAACAAAAAGTGAATATCAAAAACAATGTGAAAAAAAATGTTAAAAAAGAAGTGTCAAAACAGTTAAAGACTACACAAGGACAATAATATAACCTATAGCCTTCCTCGATAAAGGAACTATAACTGAAACAATTTTTCAAATCGTACCAATGGTTCCTGATATTAGCGCGTTCAAACAAACAAACAAACTCTTCAGCTTTATAATATCGTTATTGATTTGTATGATTTTCAAGTACCATTGAAGTTAGATTATGCTATTAGCTACTTTCAACAATATTTTCCCATTTCTAGCATGTTAATTTTTAATAATATTTTTTATGGCTCATTTCTACTTATGTTTTTTTTTTTTTTTAGTTGGAGGAAATCACCGGATCCCGGGGTATGTGGGAGTTGAACCGCACTAAAACCTCCAGCCGCTCACGCTCAGCGTCCGAACCCCGGCTGAGGCCAGAACCCAGCACGGGGTTATGAGGGACGGCGCGACGCGTTACGCCCAAGGCACTCTTTCCCGTCGCGCCGCCCCCTTTCTACTTATGTTAGAAGTTTTGCCAATACTATTGCATGTGTGGGTAGTCCAAGACACGTAATAAACAAATGACGATGACGGCTAACTAACATGTAAACAGGGGTTTTGTATGCTTTGGCCGTCATTGAAACTATGTGAAACACCGTTTGACAGTTGGTTTACCAACTTTGTCATTTGCGGGCATTGGAAGTTGGCGAGCTATAATGGAAACATGGCATTATAGTGCATGTTAATTTGACAACAATTGCAAATTTTTTTAGTAATAAAACAAGAGCTTCAGCCAATCGAGAGTTATGATGCCACAGACACACATATACAGACAGCCATGGAATTTTTTTAACCCTGTTTTTTTCCTAAAATTAAACTTAAATAAAATGATAAACTTATTCAGGCACTCGCGGTTTTCTATAATACTTTCATGCATTTTCAACGGGTTTTTACCACAATATTCAATTAATTGAGTTGTCTCGATATTTCAACGTTGTTGCAAACGTCATGATCACGAGAAGACTGGATACTGCGGGGCGATTTAAGAGCAAATAAATCTGTCTACCCTCTTTCTCGTTCGCTTTTGGGTAGCACCACTGGAACTCGAACTCACCTCTCGACACACCACACTCACTGTATCTACAAGACTTTCTGAGCATGAACCCTTAGTGACTGTTGTGTTTAGCACTGGATTCCACATACTCGATAATCTTATCCATGATAATCCGCAGTATCCAGTCTTCTCGTGATCATGACGTTTGCAACAACGTTGAAATATCGAGACAACTCAATTAATTAAATATCGTGGTAAGAACCCGTTGAAAAAAGCATGAAAGTATTATAATAAAATTGTCTCAGACATCCTTGATTTATACTTTGTAGCCGCGAAAAGTTTATGTTGAAATTGGTCTCATTATTGTACCGGTATCATAGTAGTACTGAATGAAGATTTTATTATTCCTAAGGGTGCTTTAACGATTTGAAACGCAATAATTTTCATTGCGTTTAACTGATTTTAGATTCTAAAACTTTTCAAGGAATTCTATTTTAAAACGTGATAGTTACAAGTTTTTTGCTGTAGGGATATGATTAACTATATTGTAAGTATGATGTCATCTTTCCTATAAAGATTTGACTTACCGTACTTTCCCGTAACTTTACTGCTCACTGTTAGGCTCAGGTCTCCTCAGTATATGGACTGGCATAGTCCACCACGCCTGCCCAATTGGGGTCCTAACATATCTTCAAAAGATTGATAGAATCCTTTCCAATATGCCGGTTTCCTCACGATGACCTTCATTGTTTTTAGACAACGGGTATTTGCACACCTCTCATTCCCACCACTGTAACTCCTGTGTAGCCAGGACCTTCCTATGCGGTGAGCTGCTGTACTTTAGGATGCCAGTTAGTTATGGCAAAAACGTCTGAATGCACGGAAATTCGCGCTAGATGCCACAAGATCTGTATAATAAACGACTTTAGACTCAACGTGTAAAGAGTTTTAGACAGTGTTATTCTGGTAAATAGCACAAAAATGAATCAATTAAAATCCCTGATTCGAACTAGAACTTATTATCTACATTGTTTACCGTCACCGCCCAGTGTTTCGAAGAATTCCTCGCAAACACATCCATTAGTTAAATTACAACGGTATCAGGTGAAGTGTTGACGTTACGACGGATTCGCCGTAATCGATGGGCAAATGTTTGTCGAACAATCCATTTGCAGGTAAACGTAGGCTTTACGTGAATTTCTTTTATAGTTTTACAGATCAGTTGAATGGTTTTAGCTTTGCGCCAATGTTTTCAAACTAGAATTTGGATCTATTTGTTTATTTTTGTTGGAGCATTACAAGACAGATAAACGAGGTTACATTCCAAACTAATGGTAGTTGGCTACCGTCAATCAGGAGTCTTTGCAATGGGGTCACTCATCGCCTACTTATACTAGACAAGACTGTTTTAAGACTCTTTTAAAGAAGCACATATGGAGGGAACCGTCAGATTGCTAGGATATCTGGGAGTTCAATCACACTAAACCCCCGGCTGAGAGCAAAACTCAGCACGGGTTTATGTAGGACGGTGCGACGCCTTACGCACTACGGCACTCTTTTCCGTCGCCCCCGACATATCATAGCGCTTCAGAAACATTGAGGATTATATGTTTCTTGTTTCATAGTCATTCACAATCACATTTGCTACACCCCAATAAGTTTTCAAAGACACTTATCGACAACCCATTACTAAAACAAACAAAAAACAATATTGATTGTGATTAAGAGCAGCCCTCAAGCAGGCTTCGATAAGGCAAACAATCTTTGAATATTATAGACGTTTAATCCAAGCCGTCGAAGTAATCTAAAGAAAAATAACATTAGCAATTCAGATTAGACTCTATAGCGTCTTTATTAACTGTCAAAGTGGAGTGGCCCAGTGCAAATTGACTTTTCAGAAGGTCGAAGACTCTTCAAACTCGATGGGCGATGAAGTTTCGTGTCATATTTGGTATTCAGGTGTCTAGAGGGAATTTTTTAACAGGAATGTAAGACAATGATTTTGTTGTTAATTTTTTATTAAATCTTACTACATAGTACGTAGAACCAAACAGTAATAAACAGGCGAGTTTTTAGTTTTATGCCACAAAAATAATTGCTGATTATCCTCGAACTAAGTCTTTACGTAGAGACCATATCGTAAATAAATACCATTAAATAAAAAGTTGGAACCGTTAATTACCAATTGACTAATAAATTTTTAAATTCCTTTATACACACATGGGTACATCACTTCCACAAATATTAAACGGGTTCTTACCACATCTTTTATTAAATGAGTGATCCCAATATTCTCATGCTGTTGCAGCGCCATGATCACGGGAAGACTGAATACTGCGGGTAGATTACTTCAGTGCAGACAAATCGGTCTACCCTCTTTCTCGTTCGTTTTTCCGTTTTAGTTCAAATTCCAGTGGTACGCTTGTATAACGTATTCTCTCTGCCTACTATCACCCTATGGTCAACTGGTAGAGAATGTCCATGACATTAAGTCCGCCTTTGTACGTACATGTGTATTATGAGCATAAAGTATTAACAAATAAATAGCGTATTTAAAAGTAATCGTGGTAAAAGAACGTTTAATCTAATATATATTACTAGCTGACCCACGCAACTTCGTCTGCGTTACAAATTTAGGGTTGTATGTATTTTTGTATGCTGTGTCATAAAAAAATAAAAACAAAAAATTTTGCCTAAAAAATAAAAAATAAAATTTAGGGGTGGACTACCCTTAACATTTAGGGGGATGAAAAATAGATGTTGGCCGATTCTCATACCGGATGAGCACAAAAAATTTCAATAAAATCGGTCAAGCCGTTTCGGAGGAGTTCAAGTTCGAACACCGTGACACGAGAATTTTATATATTAGATAAAGGCGAAAGTTTGTAAGTATGGATGTATGGATGTTTGTTACTCTTTCACGTAAAAACTACTGAATGGATTTGAATGAAACTTTACCACAATATAGCTTATACATCAGAATAACACATGGGCTATACGACTAGAGAAGACGGGACGAACCTGAAGTCCACTCGAACGAAGTCGCGGGCAAAAGCTAGTATTTGTATAAGTGAACAATTATTTATTTAATACATCAAGTTTAAAAATACTTAAGTAAACGACACGGCAATAAGTATCTAATTTCGTCACATGCAAGGCTTAAAGTCGAGTATGTTAATAAAGCCTGGCTGAGTTAATTGGAAGTTCTCGGATAATGGTGTGTTGTGAGTAAGATTGCGGTGTTATGTGCTCGTAAATTAAGGGAATGCGGTACGAGTCTCAGGTTTGATGGTACGTTTTGTAATTTAAATAGCCTCAGTTTTTCCTTTGAGGTTTTCTAAGTACAGTTTTGTTTTTTTACAAGCTTTATATTAACTTGCACTGGATGTAACTACGTATGTTTTGCAGCTTGCTAGCTGATGTCTATAACGTGACAATGCAATAATATGATCTGATGATGATTTCGCAAAGTGGTCATAGGAACTCTTGTGCTTCGCTTTCGACAATTCGTCACTTTAAATAATTTTTGTATTTTGTACAATTTGTTCACTTACTTGTTATTGTTTTGTTTACGCTAGAGCTATTCGTGAAAACTTGTAATTAGCTTTAAGTTTCCTATTCTAATTTATGTACCCAGATCATTAGCTGTTGGTTTTCCTTAAAATTAAATAAATAAATAAACAAGATAGAACCGTCGTGTTTGATCTCGTTTTACTTATATTAGCTAGCACTCTACTGCTACATGATATCCATTATCTTAAAAGCTTGTATTTGAAAAGTTTTCTTTAAAATAAATTATTGCTATGTAGGTGAAGCAAAGGACCACTTGATCATAAGATGACATTTGCATTGTCTGCCACTAATTTCGACTTTACTTTTCTTTGTTCAAGGACTTTTCTTGCCTTTAAATATATACCACGTCGTCCACTTTTGACAACTTTACAAAAGGATAAAAAATGTGAGAATAAAGAAGTTTTTGAATCGAATGTAATTTTCAGTTTAAAATTATCGATATCAACATCAATACTATCGAAAGTCCTTCAGAAGCAAATCGAAACATGTTATTAAGTACTATTACTGAAAATCAATACAAATCACTTAAAGTTTTAATGATGATAGCCTTTGATGACGTCATTAGGGACAACCAAAATAGTCGACGATCGATTGAATGATAAGATAAAATGATAGGTTTATATTTAATGACTCTAAATTATGCTATAATTCACGCTTGTATCCTTTTCTTGGTCGTTTCCTTATGACCAATATCCATCCATAACCATATTGGTCACCATTGATCTGATGATGGATTCGGTGGTCATAGTAACTCTTGTGCTAATCAAGATAGACCCGTCGTGTTAGGGCTCGTTTACTTGTATTAGCTAGCACTCTACTTCTTTGGAGTTGACGAGGCGATACGTGAGCGACAATCGCGAACGCGTCCTGTCATCCCTACATAATCGGATGTCGAGCGCGATTGGCGGGAGGTTTTGGTACGGATCAACCCCCACATAACCCACTCCCGGGGCGAGTGGAAGTCCGCCGATTTCCTCCCATCAAAAAAAAAAGCACTCTACTGCTACATGATATCGAGGATCTTAAAAACTTGATTTTAAAAAGATTTTAAATCACATCCACAGCTACAACGCCTTCAAATTTAGTTTTAATGCATATTCTTGCATACGAAATCACGATTCTCAATATACAAACGACATCTGGTAGCAAGACATACACTTTGATTTATGAACCAACGGCTTCAAGTTATTAAGCTATCGCTCGGAGCCACAAATCATTTTGGACAAATGCATTTTCATTCAAAACCGCATTGGGATTAAAATTTTGCTATATTAAATCTCTGGTTGCTTTTTCTGCAGTTTCTTTAATACTACATTCTAGATATTTTGGAACCATAAGAATTAAAACTCTTGTGCTATTAAAGATGAATTAATTGAAATAATATGAAAAGATTAAGAGGACTACATATAGCTTTTGTAATGGTACAGAATTTAATTCGTTAATTATAAATTGTAATTTAATTATAAATTGTAATTTAATTGTAGGAATTTAAAACCATGATTTTTAGTAAATTATTTTAAATACATATTAAGGTATTTAGAAAAATGGTTTCCGTTGGAATATGAAAAAAAGGATTTTATCAGCATATGGAATGAAATGGAGATCAGGTTTAACGAGAAATGAAAAAAAAACACATATTACGGAACTTGGTTAGCGCAACGATTTAATAAAACGATCTTTAATGTCAGAAAATGAAACGAATTAACCTAGAAAACAATATTTCTGTCCTTTTACGTAGTCTTTGACGCTCAACCAGTAAACTAAGGTTCTGTAGGATGATGGACCGTAAAATATTTATGAACATCCAGTCGTTTTAGGTTATTTTCTTGACATTTATACGATCTTTATCAGTCTTAGGTGTAAAAAGTTGGGGGTGACGGGGCGATACGTGAGCGACAATCGCGAACGCGCCCTGTCACCCCTACTAATCGGATGTCAAGCGCGATTAGCGGGAGGTTTTAGTGCAGTTCAACCCCCACATACCCCACTCGCGGGGCGAGTGGAAGTCCGACGATTTCCTCCCGTCAAAAATAAAGGGTGTAAAAAGTTAGTGTATATTATTATACCTAATTGTCAATCTGTCTACCTATACTATCTACCTAATAGTTGCAGACATATCTGGTGGGCCTCGTTTGTCTGTCTTGCAATAAAAAGCTATTGATCGTTATCGTTAAGCCAGAACCCAGCACAGGTTTGTGAGGAACGACGCGACGCGTTACGCACTCAGCACTCTTTCCCGTCACGCTCCGACCTACGGCTTTCACAAGTCGCAATAGATGTATATTCAAAAACGGCATACAGGGTGTAAACAGAGCACTCCTGAAAACGAAGACTGGTGGTAGTACTAGTGATACCTGTGATGATAAGCCAGGAAACCGGTCCATTCAGACGATTTTTTTTTTACAAAAAGCTTAACATCCCAAGTATCACTTGTACTAACCCAACCTTCGTTTTTGGGAGTGGTCTTCATACACCCTGTATATATAACCCTGTAAATAGTGTGTAAACCTTAAATTTAGATATGGCAATAAAAAAAAAAAAACAAAAAAAAAATTGGTTGCCTGTAAAGTCGGTATACGGTCGTAAGTTTTACGTGACAACGACTCGGGCATGGTTAGCCCGCCTAAGAGCGAGAGAGACAGACTTAAAAAGTGAAAGGCGCATAACGTGAGCGGAGCGTAACGCAGTTTCTTGAAGTGTCACCCGGCAGACCAATTTATAAGACGTTGTCACGTCAAAAAAAAATATCTTTGAAAATAATATATCAACCTCAACATGAATTTTAAAAGAGAGGATTCTTTGTAATGCTTTATAGGCAGACGAGCTAACGGGTCGATATAATTCTACACAGATGACCGCTCTGAGCAAAGTAAGCAGTTATAAGCACATTTATACAATGCCACATTTCCACACATAGTAAAAAGGATATAGATACAAAAAGTACACTCATAAAAAGCCTTTAACACCTAAAGTTAAGACCTAAAATGGTCTACAGAATGGCTGTAACAACGTGCGGAAGGGCCCGACCATTTGTGGCTCGATAAATGACTACCTCGGTTTTAGGGGCCACATCGTCGGTGATAGGCGCTTCCGGATCATTATTAGGCGTTTAAAACCCTGGATGCGGTTACGGTTGAGATTGAGGTTTATAGTGTGTTGGTTTTAATGTTTTTGGTTTTTATTGTATTTAGTGAGAAAAAAATGTTTTCATTTTGGCCGACTTTCAAAAAGGGGAGGTGCCTACTTTACGTCTGTATTATATATATTTTTGGTCTCGCATAGCTTTGGTTTGGCTGGATGGATTTGGATGATTTTTTGTGTCAGATGAAAGGTGGTAGTCGTCATAGGGCAACATTTTTTTTATGATAGAACATGTAAGTACTTCTGGATTTGTGGTTAAAAAATTACATTTTTAGAAGTTTCTTTTATTTTCGAAGAATCATCATCATCATCAGCCTATAGGTGTCCACTGCTGGACGTAGGCCTCCCCCAAACCTCGCCACATCGACCGGTCCTGCGCCATCTGCATCCAGTGACCTCCCGCGATCTTTCGAAGAAAACACTTTAGTATTTTTATAAAGATCTGACTGGTAATTGACGGAGACAGTATTATGCAAGTCACTTTAATAGCTCCAAGTATTTTATTGACCAAAAACACTTCAGTCACTGCAAAACTGAGGCCAACATGTTCAGCCAACGTTGCACAAACTTACGCCAACATATTATTATGTTAGTCAAATATTTGTGGAGAGAAACTATGTATAACTGGGACACGCTGACAAGTTGTGTTGAAGGAACTTATAGTTTATGGTAAACTGTGTCTGTTGAGTTTAACCGATTTACAAAAAGAAGGTACTCTGTAAACTAATATTAAGATCATTTATGCGGTAAAAATGTGTTTCAATAAGGTTCACTGACATTTAAATTCATGCATACAATAGAGTTTATTCAGTTCTAGTGAAATAAAATACTTTATTTTCAACATTGATGACGTACTCATTCTTGTTGACGTCAAAAGTTAAAAGCTACCACCAGTTCGGACACAAAACAAAATAATAATTGTAGAACTGGCAAGAAACTCAGCGGGCATGTCTTTTTTCTTTTATGAGCATATATTTTTTTAAAGTATTATACAATTTTACATTAAATAAAAAAAATAAAAAAATCGATTTTGTTAATGAAATGACCTTGGCGAGCAACTCATTCCCACTTTGTGCAATCGTCCAAGTAATCATTGACCATAGTAGTAGTTCATTTTTATATAAATTAAGTTGTTTCCGGAGCGCTATGATATGCCCCTGTTGAGTGTCGAGGTGTAATAAAAGTCCTGTATAGGTAGGTGATGGGTAACCAAAGCCCTAACCTTTCAGAGGTTCATGAGCGACGGTATTTTCTTGTCATCATGTGAGCTGTAACCTTGATTTTCTGTGTTGCTAAAATTAAAGATAGATAAATAAACGAGCCTACGATCTAGATGATAATAGGTTATGGACCTCTGCAATACCACGAAATTGAGGAACATTACCTACTTATCTCACACCAAAGTTTATCTTAAAAACGCATAGAGAATAGATAGCCTTCGAAAAAAAACAGAGGCGATAATTTTATTGCTAAATATTAAATTTTTACTCGTAGTGGCTTACATAACCAAACTCCTAAAAATAGCATATCACAGACAAAAAAAAATACTTCACAAAAATCTTTATTCCCATAAATTATTATTGCTCCGGGAATAAAAAAAGACTCGTTATTATTCCAAAGCAACGCAAGAAGTAATCAGACGAGAATGAAATTGTCATCGCAAATAACATCGGCTAAATCTAATTTAAACATCTTCGTATAGTCCCAGGGATCCCCTACTAATGTACTGCGTGAATATTTCTCACAAAAAGTACGGAAAATAAACGTCTTTTGAATCGACTTCAAAACAGGAGGTTTCTCCAATCGACTGTATATTTGCTTTTTAATATGGCGTATGTTGTCATTTGAACACATCTCAGCTTTTACTTTTGTACGAGGCAATAAATACTCTTGTTTTTCTAAATTTATAGTCAACAAAACAGGTGCAGATTTCTCAATTACCGAATATATGGTTAAAAAAATAATACATTGTGTACATAGTCGTTTTACTTCTCACAAAAAGTACGAAAAAATACGCTTTTTTTAACTACAAAACTTAGGGTTTCTCAATTCGACTATATACAGGATGGATCTGTAACTTTGGACTAGGTAAAGTGAGTTGAATGAGCTGTCCTAATACAACTTAGAACCACTTTTAGTTATGGTATCGGTTATTTTTTTGCAATGTCATATGGAAGTCCGCTACGATAGTCATACATACGCTTTACAATGTCAGAGAAAAAAGTTACAGATCCACTCTGTATATGTAAAAGATATAATTCTACATAGTGTGAATATTTACACAAAATACATAACCAAAAATAGTTTTACGATATTGAGTAGACTACAAAAATATATTTTATTTTAATCGTGTTTGTTTTTATGTTAGTTGCTTATAATTCCGTCGTTTATGATCCGATTTTAATGATTCTTTCGGTCCTTTGGTCCTTAAATAATGCTATGGTTTATATGATGGTAAGCGGTTAAGAAGTGCTTATGAATATATTCATTGTCAGGGCACAGCCGTTATCTACCCTGTATATTAACCCTCACTTAACATTTTAGCGTTAAGACCACTTAACAACGCAAAAAAATGTTTTGATTCAACCCCGGTACGCAACATGTTTTCAAAAAAACATCTGCAAACTCAATTCCGACCGGTTCTGTGTATGCAAATTTTATAATCTCATTTATTTTTCGCGGTGCGTGTACTGCGGTATTCTCCGGTCTTGGATCGGTGTTCTGGCTGAATTTATTATGAGTGACGTCACAGGATGAGGTATTTAATGAAATGTTACCATTTTTATCATACTGTTTGTTGTGTTTTAAAACGAGCTGTAAGTTGATTTAGATGGTTGATAGTTGTCGACACATCGGTAAGAACAAGGTATAAAGATCACCAAGAAAAAAAATTAAGAGATAAAATTAATTGAGAAAAAAATTAAGAGGTTAAAAAAAAATAGTGAGAAAACAATGAGATAAAAACAAAAAAAAATTAAAGCATAAACAATCAATAAGAAAAATAATTCAAACAACTTCTTTTAAAGTTGGTTGGCACAAAAATAATTGATTCCCAAAGTAGGGGATTTCATACAATTGAGAGAGTGAAATTGTAACAGTACCTAATGAATAATTGGATTAGCAACAGAAAATTCGATAGCCGCTGTTTATTCGGATGTTATTTGATTTAATAGAATTGGTAAAAGCTCTGGAATTTCGATCACTCGATTGGGAATAATAAATAGTCACTAGTAGGTATCGTTTCATTCGATCTTTGTTTCGAATGATAGATAATCTCTTATAATTATTATATTTTTATTACCAATCATTTTTCTGAACGGCCATGACACATCTCTCAAGAAGTACTACTATTTGAATTTATAGTTTTTTGAAGATTGGCAACAATTTCAACATTGCACTGGACAAAACCAAATCTATTCACTTTGGAGTCTCTTACATTAATAATGAAGTCTCGTAGAATCAAGAGCGTAATTATTATTTTAAAGTTAATCAAAACTTCATAAAACGAACTCGAAGATCCAAATCTTAAGTTAACAAAATCCGGAATTAAAACTCGAAATAAACTGTTAGCAAAATTCAAGCTCTTTCATAAAATACGACGAGTAAACAGCAAATAAAACTATCTAATAAAGTGGCGACACGTATAAACGGCGTCCTTATCGCTAAATACATTCATTTAATCACATCGAGACCCCGACGAGTGTCATAAAACGAGGGACTGGTCAGTAAAGTGATGTTGGTCTGTTTGATTTCATGGTTATGGCGTATGGGTTGAGAAACGCTCGTCTAGGATGAGTTGCGTAACTTCTTCGATAGTAGGTTAATATCGTTTATCTTATTGAAAGATTGTCTAATGAGAGGAAAAAATGTTTGCAACACACGTTTTTAACACGCATTTTGTGGTAGGTAGCATTCGTTTTGTTGAAACTTTTTTTGTTGTATTTACCACTAGTTTATGAATACATCAAGATTATGAAACACTTTAAAACAAATTGACGTCATAAAACGAGGGACTAGTCAATAAAGTGATGTTGGTCTGTTTGATTTCATGGTTATGGCGTTTGGGTTGAGAAACGCTCATCTAGGATGAGTTGTGTAACTTCATCGATAGTAGGTTAATATCGCTTATCTTATTGAAATATTATTTAATGAGAGGAAAAAATATGTTTATAAAGCCTTCATTATTATAAAGCACATGTTGTGAGGTATATTCAGTATCGTAGTATGATGATAATAATATGTGATGTCGGTCTGTTTGATTTCATGGTTATGGCGTTTGGGTTGAGAAACGCTCGTCTAGGATGAGTTGTGTAACATCATCTGTAGACAGTTAATATCGCCTATCTTATTGAAATATTATTTAATGAGAGGAAAAAATATGTTTATAAAGCCTTCATTATTATAAAGCACATGTTGTGAGGTATATTCAGTATCGTAGTATGATGATAATAATATGTGATGTCGGTCTGTTTGATTTCATGGTTATGGCGTTTGGGTTGCGAAATGCTCGTCTTGGATGATTTGCATAACTTCATCGGTAGAAAATTATTATCGCTTATCTTATTGAAAGATTATTCAATGGGAGGAAAAACATTTTCGGTTATACGAAATAATTAAACAACAAATGAACACACATTGTATGGGATATTATGTGTAGTCATTTGTTGTGTCGAAACTTTTTTGTTGCGTTGTTTTTACCATTAGTTCATCAATTCATCCAGATAATGAAAAAGTTCCAAACATATTAGATTACTTCCTTCTAAGAAGGTCAACAACATATTGCTTTGGTAATCCACAAAGTTTTTATATCTACCCTCAAAAAGTCATAAAATGAGGAAAGGATAAATAAAATGCAGTAGACGTTAGAAGTTTCATATATTTAGTATCTTGTTAGAGAAAGAGCTGTGTTGATTACATAGAAACTTATCACTTTATGAAGTGGACAGTGTTAAGGGCCAGGTAGTTGCAGGTTAAGGGCCAAAATATTTTGGTTCTATAACTTTTTTGTACACACCACAATGAAATTCAAGCAATAAATATCCTTTGGAAAGAAATATTATTTATTGGAACAGAATCTATTAAAGTATTCTCTCGTATACTTCATTATTTTCCAGCTGTCGACAAGCGTTGTAAAAATGTACAGTTGTCTCCGAGCACCGACCAGGATGCATCTGACAATCTATTGTAGTTGCCGCGGACCGGGATCCTTTGAAAACATTTCACACTTTCAAATGGAAGATTTTCTAGTAGTTCCCGTGTCTTTATTCGCGTAAAACTTGACTAAAACAAAGAAATTTGTTCTACACTTTAATTCTTAATTCATACTTTTTTTCTATTTATTTTGGCAAAAAACAGTCATTTACAAGATCTATTCTATATATCTATTCTTCACAGTAACCGTAAATTCGTTTTATATGAAAATACGTATCTTATTTTATATTATTTTTATTTGTATATATATAAAAAGTATAACTTGAGTTACAAACACTTTTTTTTTTTGTTTAGGAACAAGTCAAATACTATTCTTTAACAATTGAAATGCAAATAGATTTGTTTTTTTAAGGTATCGTAAGTGATAAAGAATATATCTAAATTAGTGAACTCATCGTTATATATTTTGGTGCTACGATAAAGGTATTTATTTTTAGTGTATTTTTTAGAGCAGCGTGGTGGTTGGAACACTCCCATTTTATTTCGTCTAGTAGAACGCACGGACATACGTGGGACGACTAAATTTAACTTAGATAAAAGAAATAATGCAATCTATATACTCTATATAATGTTAACCTCTGATCTCTTTTCGATTTAGTAGCTTTGGAAAAATTACAGACTTAATCTGAAAAAAGGTTTATTTTTCTTTTCGTCTGACTTTTTTTCGTTAGGGAACTCTGCGAGGCCACTACCTATGATTAATCTCTTTTGGTTAAAGTTATTTTCATAGTAACGTCAGACATAGCTTTGTTTATTTCTGTTATATGAATTCATAACAAATTCACATAGACCTAGACATAGCATAGATATTTAGATTCCAACATTTGATATCAATACAATTCGGATAATGCATACATTGATTTGAATTGAATGATGTTATCGTCATTAGTCGATATCAAATGCTGTGATTTAATCCTTTACCCTCGAGCGATTTCGGATAGCACAATGATAATGACTGAATATGCCATGGGGTTAATACATCCATATTATTAGTTTCCCTTGGCATGCATAATATATTCTCTAATTTGATTTATATCATCTTTGACATCATCATCACTTTCTAATATATCTGCTACACTATTATCATCATCATCACCTTCATCTTCTAAATCATCATCAACATCATCTTTAGAAGTGAGGTGATGTCTATTGTTAAGAGTGTCTACTATGTAGTCTAACTAGTCCAATATGTCGATTTCGTAATAAAATATGTTAGTTTTATAAAGACTACTGGGAAAGAACGAGTAAAATTGTTTTTTTTTTAGTTGGAGGAAATCACCGGGTATATGGGAGTTGAACCGCACTAAAATCTCCAACCGCTCACATTCAGCGTCCGAACCTCGGCTGAGGCCAGAGCCTAGGGTTTTGAGAGACAACGCGACGCGTTACGCTCTCGGCACACTTTCCCGTCGCGCCGCCCCCGAGTAAAATTGATAGAAGAATTCATTATTATAAGCAGTGTGGAAAAATAAATATTTTACATCGAAAAATCTGGCTGATTTTCCAAATTTTGGTTGAAAATAAAATACCTTCTAGAACTGTATAAAATATTAAAAAACATCGTCAGACAAAAACACTTCAAAAGATTGAAGATTACTTTGAACGAGTTGGAGAAAATACAAAAAAAAAATCCAATTTAGAGTTATAATCTCATGATATCTACAGCTGCAGGTTGAATGTAATATATTTAGTCTGTGCACGGAGCACATACCAGCATCGTATCTAATAAGGTTTCCATGCCACAGTTCAAAAACTTAGAAGTTTTAAGTCATATTTAAAAAAAAGATGTATTGGTGGAAAGTAAAGCTTAATTATGTTAAAAGTCATTGGTTGATTGAGTAATTAAAAGTGGATTTATTGTGTTTTTTGGATGTAGCTTCTTATGATTTTTAATGTAGTATTTTTCCTGACTATATAGTTTTAAATTTATTGACGTCAACCATTAAAAATACACATCTTACCACGATATTTAATTAATTGAGTTGTCTCGATATTTCAACGTTGTTGCAAACGTCATGATCACGAGAAGACTGGATACTGCGGGTCGATTTAAAAGCAAACAAATCGGTCTACCCTCTTTCTCGTTCGCTTTTGGGTGGTACCACTGGAACTCGAACTCACATCACGACACCCACGCTCACTGTATCTACAAGACTCTCCGAGCATGAACCCTTAGTGACTGTTGTGTTTAGCACTGGCACCGTTGAAAATGCATGAAAGTATTATAGAAAACCGCGAGTGTCTGAATAAGTTTATTTGAGAAAATTAATATTCAAAAGACCAATCACACATTATAGTCTTGTTTTCTGACCTTTTGACATTTTATCCTCAGAATACATTTACTGTGAATATCCTGAAATAGTACCTGTCTAAATTATTGATTTGAAACGTGAATGACATTGATAGCATTAGTTTTCTGAGTGCTTTACCTGATGTAGGCTTATATTAAGACACTCGTGAGATTAAATCTATTTTAGATATTCAAATGGAAATTCAGACCTTTTAACTTTTACTATAGTGACAATGTAAGTTAAGATTTGATGGGATTTTAAGTAGTTGTTATTTTATTCTCATAACGTCAGGTGAATTAGGGAAAACAAAATATCCGTTTTCTCCAATTCATTCACGCCTTGTATTGTTAACTTTATTTCTCTACCAATAACAATAAAATCGACAGACTACTATTTATTTTTAAGCACAACTTGTTTATAATATGTTTATCCAACTTTTTACATCCAAATTCCCCTTTCTAACTAAAATATTGGTTTACCTAAAAAAATCCAAACAGGCTCACCAGATCTTGCCCATTAAATATGAATGATTTTAAACATAAATACAAAATAATTTGTTCGAAGTTGAAAAAAATCAATGGGCAACACGACAATCATCACGATAATATCGACGGCAGCAAAGAACAAGAAGACATCTGCATTTTGCCGAATTTAACTTTTATGGATATTTGAATCCAGAATTCTTTATTTTATCTGGTAAAATTTTTTTTTCAAACAAAAAGTGTTTTTTTATATGTTTTTTGTTGCGTAAATCAAGACATATACACTATTTTTTTGAAAAAAAACGAAGTACACCCGCACATCTACCGGATAACCGTGTGTGCGTCGTACAATTTAGCAAGCCACTTAGTATCCCACCCGGTGGTCCCGCCTTGTCGTGGCGGTGGGCTGGAGCGTGCACCCTCGCACACCGCAAGGTGTTGAACTGGCAAGAGGGTGCCGCGACTAAGAGGACCACACGGAGCTCCTCTCCCCACACCGCTTGTTAAGCAAGCGGTGCCCTCGGGGACGAGGAGGATGGCTAGTGGGCCACCGGAGGAGGACGCCGAACCGCAGGCGGCGGGTAACCTGCACCCAGGCGATCGCGAGCCTTGGGGGACTAAATCCCCCCCAGAAAGTGCGACCGCACCGCCTTGGGAAAGCGGTGCGAGTAATCCCCACTTTAATATCGTAAAAAAAATGGAAAAGTCTGAAAATGTGAATGCCTTGCCGGACGGTCCGGCCCCAGGCACCCGGCGCCCGCGGGTATCCGGGCCCGCGGGTGTGAAGACGCCCACCGATGCCCACGTAGGGGTAGGCAACCAGGCCCCTACGATGGAAGTAGACACTGGAAGGCACTCGCAGGTAGCCGGGCCTGCGAGTGGCAATGACACCGATGCCCGGGCCCAAATCGTCCCGTTCTCTTGGGCGGACGAGATGGGCTCGGAGGAAGAAGAGCCCATTGATGCGGGACCGGAGCCGACATGGAGTACCACCCCCAGCGATGTCGACTCCGGAGAGCAACAGGCGGGGAGGGTCCTCCGCAAGCGGAAGTCCGCTGCGCGGAGGACCTCAGGGGGCGACTCGTCCTCTCGCGGTGTGGGGCCGCAGAGGACGAGACGCTCGGGGAGGCTGGCCGCCAAGAGTGGCGGCGCCGGGCCCGGCCAAGACTCCTTGCCTCGGCCGGCTCGGAAGGAGCTCGACGAGCATACGGCCGTCCTCGAGAGCCTGGGGCGCAGGGCGCTTTATGCGTCCAGCCGGGCCTCGGGGAAAGGGGCCAGGGAGGAAGGGCAGAGGCTGCGAGCGATCGCCTCCGATGCCCGCAAACTGGTGCCGGTGTTCTCGGCAGCCATCAGCCGAGCATCGGCGCTGGAGGCGGAGGCCGAGCGGTCTCGTAAAGAGAACGCTCGGCAAACGGAGGAGATCGCCGCCCTCAAGGTGAGGCTGGCGGCGTTGGAGCGGAAGGGGCCATCGCGCTCGTTCCGTAGGGAGCGGCGCACGCCCACACCAGGCCCTAGCCCGGGGGATGCGGCAGCGCATCGGTCCCCAACCGCTCCAACGAGTGACAAGCAGCCAGCCTTGCCCTCTCCCGAGGAGGCGGCAGGGCCCAGGCGCCACCCTTCGCCCCGCTCGAGGGCGGAGATCCGGGAGGCGACCGAGCTGGAGGGGCGCATCAGACGGGAACTGATGGAGGAGTTCGGCAAGGAGATTGCCGAACTCAGGGCAGAAGTCGCTGCCCTGCGTGGTGCTGCGTCGGCCGCAGCTGCACCTGCAGCTGCTGAAGCGGCGCCACCCTCCACCACCCCGTCTGGTCCCACCACTCGGCGGTCGGCTCGTCGGCCCCCTGCGGGGCCGACCCCGACCCCCAAGAAGGGACGCGGTGCTGGCGCGGCGGTTGCCCCAGCACCGAAGCCCCGCCCGCTGCCGCCAGCGCCGTCCAATATGGATGACGCCTGGACTGAGGTAGTGCGGCGGGGCAATAAAAGGGCCAGGGTGTCGGCCCCTCCGGTGGCGGCGGAGGCCTCACCACCTGGAGGGGTTACAGCCCCCCCACAGACGAAGACGCGGGCGGTGGCAGAGGCTCCCCAGAGGGGTCGAGCGCCTGCCACCCCCACCAACCGGACTGCGACGCGGGCGGTGGCGGAAGCTCCCCAGAGGGGTAGAGCGCCCGCCACCCCCACCAACCGGACTGCGACTGCGGCGGCCGTGGCTGCTCCCCGGGAGGGTCGAGCACCGGCCGCCAAAAAGAAGAAGAAGCCCAAGAAGAAGGGCCCGCGCGCAGTGGTGGTAACACTGCTGCCAGCCGGCGAGGAAAAGGGCATGACGTACCCTAACGTCATGGCCCAGGCGCGCGCGGCCATCGACTTGGGCGAGATAGGAGCGGGGGAGGGCCTCCGCTTCCGGACGACCGCCAACGGGGCTCGTCTGCTGGAGTGTCCCGGTGCCGATAGTTCCGGCATCGCGGACCTCCTGATGGCGGGTCTCCGGGCGGTCTGGCCGGAGGAGGTGGTGCGCGTCCACAGGCCGGTAAAGATGGCGGAGATTAGAATTACCGGCCTGGACGATTGCGCCACAAAAGAGGAGGTGGCAGCGGCTATCGCTGCCCAGGGGAAATGTGCCCCGGAGAACGTAGTCGTGGGCGAGCTTCGCCCCGGCTACTCCGGGGCCAGATCTGCGTGGGCGCGATGCCCCGTGGAGACGGCCACCTCCTTGGCCACTCCCCCGCCGGGACGACCGGCTGGACACCCTGGCAGGTTGCGCGTGGGCTGGATAGCGGCCCACGTGCGCCTGCTAGAGTTGCGCGCCTGGCGGTGCCTCCGGTGCTTCGGCACCGGACACAGCATCGCCAGGTGCACGAGTACGGTTGACCGCAGGGAACTTTGCTTCCGCTGCGGTCAACCGGGACACAAGGCGGCCATGTGCTCGGCCGCACCGCACTGCGCTTTGTGCGCGGCGGCCGGGCGCAAGGCTGATCACCGGGCGGGGGGCAAGGCTTGCTCCCCGTCCGGCTCCAACACGGAGCGCAACAGGCGCCGCAAGCAGAAGCGGCGCCTGAAGAAGAAGTCGGCCGGAGGAGCACCGGCCGGCGTTTCGGCCCCCGCTGTGGCGTCTCAGACGCCCGATAGCGGGGGCGATGGAGGAAGGGAGGAGGCGATGGAGGTGGTTCGATCTTAATGGACCACACCCTTCGCCTCCTCCAAGGTAACTTGAACCACTCCGCCAGGGCTCAGGACATGTTGCTCCAGAGCATGGCGGAGTGGTCAATTGACGTTGCCGTGGTCGCCGAGCCGTATTTCGTTCCCCCAGCCGACGATTGTTGGTTCGGGGACGACTGCGGCTTGGCGGCCATACATATCAGGAGGGCCGCGGCGATCCCGCCCTTGGTAATGGTGGCCAAGGGTTCTGGGTTCGTCGCGGTGTCGGTTTTAGATACCGTCGTGATCGGGGCGTACTTCTCTCCGAGCCGGCCTACCGTCGAGTTTGAGCAGTTCCTGGACGGGCTCGAGGCGATTACTCACCGCCTCGCCCCCCGTCCAGTGATACTCGCGGGGGACCTCAATGCGAAATCCGTCGCTTGGGGCTCCCCCCGCTCTACGATTCGCGGTAGGCTGCTGGAGGAGTGGGCGGTCGCGACTGGCCTCTGTGTACTCAACAGGGGTTCGGTCGCGACTTGCGTGCGATGGCAGGGCGAGTCCATCGTGGACGTAACGTTCGCGAGCTCTGCCATCGCGGATCGCATCCGCGGCTGGAGAGTGTTGGTGGGGGCGGAATCGTTATCAGATCACCGTTATATTCGGTTTGATCTTTCCGCCCCCACGCCGGCTGCGGACGCCCGCGGGAGTACGACCCGGTCATTCCCCAGGTGGGCATTGAAGCTCCTGAACAAGGAGCTCTTGATGGAAGCCTCTACGGTGGCGGCGTGGACGCCCATGCGTCCACACCCAGTAGACGTGGAGGCCGAGGCGCTCTGGCTCCGGGACGCGATGCGTCGCATTAGCGACGCTTCGATGCCCCGGGTCGGCCCTTGGTCTCCCACGAGGTCGACGTACTGGTGGTCGCCCGAGATAGCGCAGTTGAGAACTGTATGCGTCCGGGCGAGGCGCCAGTGCGCTCGGCACCGCCGTCGCCGCCTTCCGCGTAGCAACGACCCCGTTGCATTCGCGGAGGAGGAGGCCCGGCTGCATGGCTTGTACAAGGAGGCGAGGGGAGCCATGCGGCTGGCCATCAAGATGGCCAGGGAGCAGCACACGGAGCGCCTTTTGGAGACGCTCGATGACGACCCTTGGGGGCGCCCATACAAGATGGTGCGCGGCAAGGTGCGCCCATGGGCGCCCCCCATAACCGAGCGTCTACCGCCTCAGCAGCTGCGGGACATTGTCACGACATTGTTCCCGCAGGAGCAGGAGGGATTTATCCCCCCTGCTATGGGTGAGCCGCCGGAGATACCGGCGGCGAGGCCCCTGCTGAGGTTCCCCACATCACCGGGGAGGAGCTTCGTGTGGCCGTAGTCAGGATGAGTGCTAAAGACACGGCACCCGGCCCGGATGGCATCCATGGCCGGGTCCTGGCCTTGGCCCTCAATGCCCTAGGGGACCGACTCTTGAGGCTTTACGATTCTTGCCTCGAGTCGGGACGGTTTCCCTCGCTGTGGCGAGAGGGTAGACTCGTCCTTCTCAGGAAGGAGGGGCGCCCGGCGGATACAGCCGCCGGTTACCGTCCTATCGTGCTGCTGGACGAGGTGGGCAAATTGCTGGAACGCATTCTGGCTGCCCGCATCGTCCAGCACCTGGTCGGGGTGGGACCCGACCTGTCGGCGGAGCAGTACGGCTTCAGAGAGGGCCGCTCAACCGTGGACGCGATCCTTCGCGTGCGGGCCCTCTCAAATGAAGCCGTATCACAGGGCGGGGTGGCCTTGGCGGTGTCGCTTGACATCGCCAATGCATTCAACACCTTGCCCTGGTCCGTGATAGGGGGAGCACTCGAGAGGCATGGAGTTCCCCCCTACCTCCGCCGGCTGGTCGGCTCCTACTTGGGGGCCAGGTCGGTAGTATGCACCGGGCACGATGGGACCGTTTACCGGTTTCCGGTCGTATGCGGGGTTCCTCAGGGGTCGGTCCTCGGACCTCTCCTTTGGAATGTCGGGTACGACTGGGTGCTGAGAGGCGCCCTGACCCCGGGCCTGAGCGTGATTTGTTACGCTGACGACACGCTCGTCATGGCCCGGGGTCAAGACTTCAGAGAGGCTACCCATCTCGCCACAGCGGGGGTGGCCCTCGTCGTCGGTCGTATTAGGAGATTGGGCCTCGCGGTGGCGCTCAATAAATCCCAGGCCCTGTGGTTCCACAGGGCTGGGGTGACGCCACCTGCAGGGGCCCAAATTGTGGTTGGAGGCGTCCCAATAGTGGTCGGGGTGCGATTGAAGTACCTCGGCCTCATACTGGACAGCCGTTGGACCTTCCGGGCCCACTTTATGGAGCTCGTCCCCCGACTGATGAGGACGGCCGGCGCTCTGAGCCGGCTGCTTCCGAATCTCGGGGGACCAAACCGTGCCGTGCGCCGCCTCTACGCGGGGGTGGTGCGTTCGATGGCCCTGTACGGCGCGCCCGTTTGGGCCGGACCAGGAAACCGGACAACAACCGTTGTCCGGCGCCTGTACCGGCCGCAGCGCGTCGTAGCTATCAGGGTCATCCGCGGATACCGCACCGTCTCCTTTGAGGCGGCGTGCGTGCTGGCTGGGACGCCACCTTGGGACCTGGAGGCGGAGGCGCTCGCCGACGACTATCGTTGGCGCTGCGACCTCCGTGCCCTGGGTGTGGTGCGTCCCATCAGAGCCGCGGTACGGGACCGGAAGGCCCAATCTCGGCGGTCCGTGCTGGAGGCTTGGTCAAGGCGCTTGGCCAACCCCAGCTGGGGTCTGAGGACCGTCGAGGCGATTCGCCCTGTCCTGAGGGACTGGGTGAGTCGTGGCGAGGGACGTCTCACCTTTCGTCTGGTGCAGGTGCTGACCGGGCATGGTTGCTTCGGGAAGTACCTGCACCGGATACAGGTCGAGCCGACGACGAGGTGCCATCATTGCACAAGCGACCTGGACACGGCAGAGCATACGCTCGCTGTCTGCCCCGCATGGGAGGAGCAGCGCCGTGTCCTGGTCGCACAAGTAGGGCAGGACTTGTCGTTGCCGGGCGTCGTGGCATCGATGCTCGACGACGACGAGTCCTGGAAAGCTATGCTCGACTTCTGCGAGTCCACCATCTCGCAGAAGGAGGCGGCGGGGCGGGAGAGGGAGAGCTCTTCCCTCCCCGACCAACCCCGTCGCCGCCGACGTCGAGCGGGGGGCCGACCTCGGGAGTTGTCCCGGGACCTGGCCCCCTAAGACTACCGGGTCCATCAACATCGGACCCGAGGGGTGCCGCGCTAGACTTCAGCGCGCACCCTCCGTGCCATCTGTACGGGGGATGGCAAGCCGTGCTCCCCGACCCGGGCTGGCCTTGGGCCGGCCTGGGCCGAGGGAGACCCTACACCACACGGCCCCAGCTTGGCGGGCCCTAATGGGCCCGTCCACCGAGTGAGCCGGTGGTCGTTTCACCGACGGCTGCCGGTTCGACGTCCGGGGGTGACGGGGCGATACGTAAGCGACAATCGCGAACGCGTCCTGTCACCCCTACCACATCGGATGTCGAGCGTGAGAGGCGGGAGGTTTTGGTGCGGTTCGACACCCACATACCCCACTCGCGGGGCGAGTGGAAGTCCGGCGATTTCCTCCCGTCCAAAAAAAAAAAAAAAAAGCCACTTAGTATAAACAAAGATATCAGTTAGAAAAAACGTTTGTTGTAGGTTCTTTACCTTCTTTATTCGATTGGTATGATGTTGATGGAAATGGTGTGAAATTATATTTCGCGATCTGGATGCGTTTTTCACTTTTTACTTCTTTTCTAAGGAAAAAGTCTTACGTAGAAACGAATACATGGCAGTTGACTCATCTTATTTATTTTTCTATGCGATGTAGAAAAAGACATCTGCAGTAATACGAAAAAAAAAACAATAATTTATTTAAAATATGTCGCTATCTGCTGCGAAACATTATTTTATTTACACATTCCAAATTTGAAAAACCTGGCATTCTTATAGTAAAAGTTATCAAACTTTCTCACAAAAAACGCTCTCCTGGAAACTAACGATTTTGTAGATATCTGTTTGTTCTTTGCTGCCGTCGATATAATAATAACGATAAAATAATCGTATGAATCGTACCACCCAAAGTTTTACGGAAACAACTATAAAATTCCCTTCAGTTTCCCCAGAAGTACATGAGCAACGATAACCACATAATATGTGGTTAACGATCAAGTTCTCAGTTAATATATAGTCACCTCCTTCCAGTTCACCATCTACACGAAAGTCAGTGTAAAAGAGTGAAAATGGCCTCCTCCCCCGACGATGAATGCGACAAATTCATTATTAAAAATATACGAACCTTTTTACATCTGTATATAAAGAAACTCCTAATATTGCTCATATCCTTTGATCTTCCAAATGAAAACATACGTTACAAAGTAATTCTATTACGTAAAAAATGTCTGTTAAAATTATCCGGCTTCTAAAAATACGTCTTTTTCATTACATTTTGATGAGAAAATTGAAAAGTAACATTTTCTGTAACACGAGGAACGAAATATGAAATTATTATTTCGTTTTCTAAACATTTGCTTTTGCTGTATTATTTACGTACGGAACCAAATATAAACGCAAGATTATTATTGTCTGTCTGTACCGATTGAATCATGGATTTATACTGTAAAGATAGATGTAGTCAGCCAGTGAAAGAGAAAAGAAGTCGTGATGGCCAAGTGGTAGAAGCGCTTGCCATCGGGAGATCGCGGGTTCAAAACCAGCCAGCTTGTATCTAAATCTAATCTCTCTAATCTAAAATCTAAATCTGATTTATGTGCAATTTTTTACAACATCACTGGCTAAGCCGGTGAAGGAAAACGTAAAGAGAAAACCTGCACAGTCGATAAGGATTTTAAAAATCCTTCAAAGATAGGACAATGTGTGCCATTAGCTCGTTTACCTAACTTGCAAAAATAATTGAGAGAATCCGAAGGCGATGTTTCGTTAATTCAGTACATTTGTTTTTGCGTTCAAAAGTGACTGTTAGAGATTTAATGTCATTTTAATGAAATTCTCTGCGTACGAGTAGTACCGGAGATAAATCATTAAATTTTGAGTTAAAAATTCAAGTCCTTAGAGGTAAGTTAGTTTCGATTATTATTTTGAATAACCCGAGGAATTTTTAAATTTTTATTTAATTTTAATCTAATAGCTAAGTATTTCACCTGCCCAATTTATTATTGACGTGGCAACGTCTTATAAATTGGTTTGCCGTATGACACTTCAAGAAACTGCGTTACGCTCCGCTCACGTTATGCGCTCATAATGAGAGCGAGTGAGAGGCACGCGTGCCTTTCACTTTTTATGGCTGTCTCTCTCGCTCTTAGGAGGACTAACTATGCCCGAGTCGTTGTCATGTAAAACTTTCGCCCGTATACCGACTTTACAGGCAACCAATTTTTTGTGTCTTGTTTTTAACTGGGATAAGAACTACATAATAAACAAGATATCTTCGTATGAGAAGTGACTTCTTAAATTCTCAAATATGAATGTACGGTCTGTGTCTTAGTTAACTTATAAATTAACTATGTTCTGTTCTACGTTTCCATCTATTTATTATATTGCGTTTACACATTCACTGGGCAACTTCCAACGCGCGCAAATGACAACTGGTAGGCCAATTGTCAAACGGTTTATATATGTTTCATATATTTTTGATGCTGGCATATAAAACTCTCGTTTACATATTGGTCACATACAGTCATTTATTTTTACGTGTATTGGATGTTGATGAGCCAATATGTAAACACACCGACATCATCAATTTAGCAGCAGTTTAACGTATATTCCTTCAAAATTTCTTCTATACCTCACTACATCTAACAATATCTTGACCTAAATATAGAACTCACACAGGTCAACCTCAAGCAAAAGCTCCCACTTTTTTAATCCTACAAAAACTAATGACCTACCATCTTAGCTGATGAAGTGAGCTCTAGTAATTTCATCTAATATCTTGGAAAAATGACGCCAACTAATAGCGGCGTGAGATGGAATTCTCGGCCCAGAAATAATGGGTCGGTCTGTAAATTGTGCCTTACGCTTCAAGATTGCCGGGAAAGTTTGTTATTAGAAAAATGTAGCTCTCTTTGTGAAATAGATATTTGTTGTGACTTTAAATTTCTTTAGACACTCGCGGTTATCTACATCACTTGCATTATTACTAAACGGGTTCTTACCACGATTATTTTTAATTGAGAGGTCCCGATATTTCAGCACTGTTTCAAGCGCCATGATCACGGGAAGACTGAAGAACTGCGGGTAGGTCATTTAAGAGCAGACAAATCTGTCTTCACTCTTTCTCGTTCGTTTGCCGGTACCACTGGAACTCGAACTCACATTTCGACATAACACACTGACAGTATCGGCTGCCGTCTCAAAACTAGATTTTCTGGCTTTATTTTCGTCTAACACTGGACCTCCCAATTAAAAATAATCGTGGTAAGAACCCGTTTAGTAATAATGTAAGTGTTGTTGTGACTTTGTTGGTATATCTTCAGTTTGAATCGTCATGCTTTCACTTAACGTTAAAATTGATACAGGGTAAATTACCCAGATGCTCGGCCTATAGAGCGCTTTTTTGCAATTTTGATTTTGTTTCGAATTTTTACAGTTTAAGGTTGCTTGCTTTCTTCTGTAAAAATGACGATGATGTCATCGAAAAATTTGTACCCACTTATTGTAAACCTAAAATGGCACAACATGATGGATATGATTATATCTTTAGACATGACAAATACTATTGAAGGTTTTGGTATTGTCTATACCCATTTAAAACAACGAAAAAAATAATTCATATTATCATACTTATCCTACTGTTTCCTTTATGATATCTGACCGTGTTTTAATTCCTAACCTAAAATATTTTAGTCATTAATACAAAAAGTGAACATCAATTTGACGAACAAAGGAATCCTCAGTCATGATTATATTGGAAAAACAATCTCGAAATAAGTTTCCGTAGGACCTAATACTAGAAAGTAATTTCCGGACTAATATCTTTGTTGATAATAGCTTCAGATATATTTTCTAGGTATTTGGTCAATCGTAGTTGACCAAGAAGTCGATATTTTCGTCATGATTCTTCACGTATAATTTTTTGTCTAGATATTTTTTTCATCTTCGTGATTTTCATTTATGTAATCAGTTGTTTGTGATGCTGCTACTTCAAATGTTACTCGGCTACATTAGCGAGCTACAATGAATATTCGTGTTACTGTTATAACTAAAAAATATGGTATAGTTACAATATTGTATGATCCAAGTCGTGGTGGCCGAGTGGTCGAAGCGCGTCCTTCCGCAGAGAAGGAGAGCTTTGAACGAGAGGTCGCGGGTTCAAATCCGGCTGGCTTGTACCTCTAAATCTAAATGTGAAAAAGATTTATGTGCAACACCACTGGCTAAAAACGGTGAAGGAAAACATAGTGGGGAAACCTGCATGTTGGAAAAGGGTTCTAAAAATCCTTTGAAGATATGTGAAGTCCCCAATCCGCACTGGGCAAGCGTGGTGGACTATGCCTAATCCCTCTTCTTAGGAGACCTGAGCCCAACAGTGGGCAGTAATGGGTTGGTACAGATGATTCATGCACACAAACTAAATAAACTGTACAGGTACAATACATCTGACACATAAAAAATATAAAATATCTGATTATAAGTACAATACTTACTAGTATTAAAGAAGAAGATTAGTATGAAAAGAATACTTTTGAAGTAAAGAGGAATTATTTGAGATGATTCCAACATCTCCCTTCTATTACCGTACCACCCGGCGTCAAGGTGGAGTTCATCCTTACTATATGGAACCACCGCGATCATCCACGGTCCGTTTCAGGAACACTTTTTTGCCACGCACCATCCGGCTATGGAATGAGCTCCCCACTTCGGTATTCCCAGAGCGCTATGACTTGTCCTTCTTCAAACGAAGCTTGAGGAGGGTCCTTAAAGTTAGGTCGTAGGTAGCGACCCCTCAATGTCCCCTGACAATGCAGAGGTTCATGAGCAACAGTGACCACTTGTGATCGGATAGCCCGTTGGTTCGTCTGCCTACAAGGCAAAAAAAAAAATGAACCCAACTGGGCTAGATATCGTAACCTGAACATATAAAACTCTTGAAGTAAACTCCAAAATTATGATTCAAAATCTAATAAATAAATGTATGCGTTGTAAAGTTCATTGATTTAAAGCAGCGGTTGTGTTATGAAGACCACGTACAGCGAGCATTGGGTGCCGAAAATTCAACTTATTTATATTTAGAGCTTGCCGAGTAACGCGATCAGAATTTTTGGCGTTCCGTTTTGATTTTAGTTAAACCTTGCCAGATTCGTCAAGTAGACGATATCAGAGTTGTTGGAGTCAAAGTCAAAAAGCGAAGAACGGATGGCCGATGGGACGGAAAGTTCTGAAGTGGCGGCCACGAACCGGTACACGTGTGTAGACCCCCCACAAAGTAGACCGACAACCTGGTCAAGATCACGGGAGGTCAATGGATGCAAATACCGCAGGACCGGCCGTTGTGGCGAAGTTTGGGGGAGGCCTATGTCCAGCAGGCAGTGATCAAGACTCTCTCAAGCGAGAAATTTGACTGTTAAAAGTTGTCAAGTCCACAAGTTTTGATTTTTAATTAGGAAGATCTATCTAGAACAACATTGGCTCAATCTATTGATTACATTTTAGTTAATATTTTATTTGTATGTTCAGCATGAAACAGTTGCACCTCATTTGAGCGTTCTCTGGCAGATAATGTACCAGGGCTATATAGGGTACATTTATTCTCGAAAGGCAAACTTTCCAAGGCCATTTGTAATAAAAATTGCTACCCAGCACGATGACGCTTGGCATCCTTATATTTTATTCCCAAAACATTATAATTCAGTTTCGTATGTAAATAAGGGAAATGAACAGTACAGATCCCACGTATCTGGCGACCGGAGTCGGATTCCTCCATATTTTTTTCTCGTCCCAATATTATATTTGCGGCACGTACTCCGTTCCGAGTAGGCCGGACGAAAAATTCATAACGCTGTTATATTGCCAGCGGGCTTTATTGAAAAATAGTTATTTAGATTAATTTCTTGGTATCGCGGGAACAGAGGATCTTGGGGTAGAATTTTTTATGAGGATGTTGAACTAGGTGCAGTAACCTCGTCCTTGCTGAAATGTAAAAATGAATGCTACCCTACTGCTTCGGTTTTAAAATAGCTTGAGAGGGCTAGTTTCGTAATGTTCCGAAGCATTGAAGATTTACTTATTATAGTGAATTCAAGGACCAATTACATCAAAAATTTAAGCTATGATGCTAAGTTGAGTCCCAAGGTTGGATTGAAAATATCACTCGAATTCAAACCCAGTTTATTTCAGTATTACCTAGTTTTACGACCAATACTTTACGCATCTTTACGCATTTTCCTGAAAATTTCTGCATACACTGAATAAATTTTGTATTTCAACAGTTGAGATCTATATAATCATTCGATTCAAAAATCAAAGCTACGTTGAAACTTATTAACAAAACTCTCAACAAATACATAAAAGGCATGAGTGAAATGAAAATCAACTGTTCTATTTTAATACTCTATTAGAGATACTTAGATACCATTTCATTGGCAAATAAAATTATTAGGCAAATGAATCAGAAAAAACGGGAAAGTTCCATTAACTTAAATATTAATAAGCTTTGAATTTGATTATGGCAATAAAATGTAATATTCTTGTATTGGGTCCTGAGAGCTGTGTAGGTTTTCTCTTTTACTTAAAGATAATCAGTTTACGTAATATTTACATTTATTTCTCGACGCTTGAGCACTTAATTACAATCTAAAGAAGTAGTAATGTCATGGCCTGAATTTTTGCTTGAAATTATCAATTACTTGTTTGAATGATAAAAAGTAATTTTTATGGACTAGACTCTGAACTCTTTACCGTACATTTTATGTAATCTTGTTATGGTAAGAAAAGAGTCGCCGTTTCGCATGGAACAGTACAGTAATGACATACACAAAAATGTTATATTTTTTGCTTATATTTTTTTTTTTTTAGTTGGAGGAAATCACCGGTTCATACCACCGTATGTGGGAGTTGAACCGCACTAACACCTCCAACCGCTCACACTCAGGGTCCGAACCCCAACTGAGGCCAGAAGCCAGCACGGGGTTATGAGGGACGGCGGGACGCGTTACGCCCACGGCACTCTTTCCCTTCGCGCCGCCCCCTCCGGACGCCGAAACGGCAGCCGCCGGCGATACGGCCACCGGCTCTCTCGGTCGGAAGCCCACCAAGATGGGACCGCGTGTTACCCTCCCACGGAATACCCCACTGGGTCAGAACTAGCGTGGGTCGGGGAGCGCGATCTACCATCCTCCGGTTTGCTTATATTGTAATGTAATATTTACTAAAATAGTTTTTTCAGTCCTTTGTATTACTAACACCTTTTAATTTGGTAAGATTTGATAAATTTTGGTAGACTACAAATAAATAAAGATTTTAATAATCTCTTGTTATCACGAGGTCGTTGCCTATAACCAATATACTACTATAAGTCAGACTTAGGATTTACCTTCCTTTATTATACAGAACCAATCAATGAACTCAAGACCTTCCCTTGTTCCAGATAAACAACACAAATGTGCAAGTGTAGAAATGTGACCGTCAAGCCTCGAACCAGCCTCAAAATGAAGCGGAGATCTCTAACAACAGTCCGTGAGGAGCAGCCGAAAGATTCCAGCGATTTGGCTATCTACTGCATGGTGACTGCCACAGCCGTCCTGAGTTACGTCAACAGTCTTCATGGTGACTTCGTGCATGATGACATCCCGGCTGTAGTGACCAATGGTGACGTGACAGGAAGTAATTCGTTGAAGCAGCTGTTTCTGGATGATTTCTGGGGAACTCCTATGGCTGATGAAAACAGTCATAAGTCTTATAGGCCGTTGACGACTTTGTCTTTTAGGTAAGTCTTAGTTAGAATAGTTGTTTTAGCTTCAAAATGCTGAAGAATATTTTATTTGATTAAAAACTTTTTAGATCTTGGGTATCGAGCGTAGACAAGTAAAACGAGCCCAAACGCGATGGGTCTATCTTGTTCAGTATAGAACAATATAGTTTCAGATAGTTCAGAACTTTTTCAGTTGTTATGGACACTAGTAATAAAAAATAATAGTCAGAAGAACTAATAAAATCAGTAAATAATGAAAAGGCTTCAAACTTTTATGAAATGAAATGAAATGAAATGAAATGAAATGAAATGAAATGAAATGAAATGAAATGAAATGAAATGAAATGAAATGAAATGAAATGAAATGAAATGAAATGAAATGAAATGAAATGAAATGAAATGAAATGAAATGAAATGAAATGAAATGAAATGAAATGAAATGAAATGAAATGAAATACTTTGAAATGAAATACTTTGAAATGAAATACTTTATTTTCAACATTGATGACGTACTCATTCTTGTTGACGTCAAAAGTTACAAGCTACCACCAGTTCGGACACAAAGAATAATAATTTTAGCCACCGTCCTGAGAAGAACTGGTAAGAAACTCAGCGGGCATGTCTTTTTTCTTTTATGATCATATATTTTTTTAAAGCATTTTAACAGTGTTATACAGTTTTACATTGAATATAAAATAAATAAAAAAATCGATAATGTTAATGAAATGACCTTGGCGAGCAACTCATTCCCACTTTGTGCAATCGTCCAAGTAATCATTGACCTTATAGTAGGCTTTCTTGCACAGACGTTCTTTAATAGTTTTCTTAAACCTATGTATAGGTAGGTTTTGAACGTCTTGTGGGATTTTGTTGTACAAGCATACAGACAAACACCTGAAGGAATTTCTTATTTTATGCAACCGACTCATCGGTAAATCAAGTTTATGTTTGTTCCTGGTGTTTCTACTATGTAGGTCAGACTTTTTAGGAAATTCCTCAATATACTTTCTAACATACATTAAATTTTCAAAAATGTATTGGGATGGTAAAGTGAGAACTTTAATTTCTTTAAATTTTTCCCTCAGGGATTCCCTTGAGTGCATATTATAAATAGCGCGTATAGCTCTTTTCTGCAAGATAAAGATCGTTTCTACATCGGCTGCATTGCCCCATAGCAAAATGCCGTAGGACATAACACTATGAAAATAACTGAAATAAACTAAACGAGCCGTGTCAACATTAGTAATGAGTCTAATTTTTTTTACCGCGTATGCCGCAGAGCTGAGCTTACTCGCTAATTTATTTATGTGGGGTCCCCACTGCAGCTTGGAATCCATGGTTATACCAAGAAAAACAGTTGACTCAACAAGCTCCATTGACTCCCCACCAACAATTATATTACTATGTACCTGTTTTACATTTGGTAAACTAAACTTAATACATTTGGTTTTTTTTGCGTTTAATAAGAGATTATTAACACGAAACCAATGGACCACACAAGAAATCGCATCATTCACTTCGTCATAAATGATCATTTGTCGTTTAATTTTAAATAATAAAGATGTATCATCTGCGAATAATACGACGTCGTGTCGGGTCTCAATAAAACTAGGTAGATCATTGATATATATTAGAAATAAAAAAGGACCCAAGATGGAACCCTGAGGTACACCCATACTCAATTCGGCACCCGATGATCGGTTTCCTTTAACATCGACTATTTGTGTCCTGCCCGATAAATAGGATTTAATAAGCGCTAACGTACCATCCCTAATACCATAGTGATGTAGTTTCCTCACCAATGTTTCATGGTCAACACAGTCAAATGCTTTGGATAAATCACAGAATACTCCAAGAGCATCCTGAGACTCCTCCCAAGCTTGAAAAATATTTTTGACTAAATAAACACCTGCATCAGTAGTAGAGCGACCCCTCGTGAACCCGAATTGTTTATTGTGTAGCAGGTTATTTGACTTAAAATGGTCTAAAAGTTGTTCTAGTATAATTTTTTCAAAGATTTTACTCAATGTTGGTAGTACTGATATAGGTCTGTAGTTAGAAGGATCATCAGTATTACCAGCTTTAAAAAGGGGGACAACTTTACTGTGTTTCATTAGGTCAGGAAACACACCACTTTTGATACAATCATTAAATATACTAGTAAGATGAGGTGATATAACATCTATAATAGATTTCACGACCTTTACTGATATTCCCCACAGATCAGCTGTATTCTTAATATTAATACTATGGAAACTCTTCAGAATATCTTTTGAGTTAATTTTCTTAAATTTGAATACTACATTACATATATTAACATGTTTCCTTAGTAATTTTTCAGCTTCTAATGGTGATGAATTTAAAGAGGAAGTAATTGAAACTGGAATGTCAGAGAAAAACTTTTCGAAAGCATTAGCCACACCTTCGTGACTAGTTATTAAGTTATCATTCATTCTCAATGAGAATTCTTGGTGGTTATTTCTGACTTTACCAGTTTCTTTACCAATGATGTTCCAAGTCATCTTTATTTTGTCAGAGGCATTTTTTATTAAATTACTTAAATGTAAGGCCTTTGCCATTATGCAAACTTTCCTGAATAATTTTGAATAATTTCTGACATATTGATGAAATGACTCATCATTGTTATACGATTTTTCATAATAAAGGTCATACAAAGTCTGCCTACTTTTATAAATTCCAACTGTGGCCCACTCACTAAAACGTTTTTTATTGTTAATAGTAATCGTTTTAGGAATAAATACCTCTTTGAAAGCTAAATTAATCTTTTCAAACATATTCTGGTATAACATGTTTGGTTCTCGGTTATAATTAACTTCTGAAATAGTTTGTATAATTTTATTTCTAAAATTTTCGATTCTTTTATCACTCACAGGAACAAACTTAACAGTACGTTTGACTTCAGGAGCCACATTATATTTAAAAGACACTAATTGTCCCAAGTGGTCTGATGTTAACTGATTAATAACACTTTTTTGCAAAGTATTAAAATTTGTAAAAATGTTATCTAAACATGATGCCGATGAACTTGTAATTCTAGTGGGCTCTAAAAATAAGTTTATAAGATTATATGATTTTAACAATGTTTTAAATCTGATTGTGGTATTTGTATTTTCTAGAAGATTAATATTAAAATCACCACAAATTAAAATATGTTTTTTACAAACAGTAATTTTCATCAAAACATTTTCTAAAATATTTTCAAAAGAATCATATAACGCATCAGGTGGTCTGTACACACATACAACAATGAGGTGCTCAAGCTCAACACAGGACATTTCAATAGTTCTCTCTACAGAGAGGGCCACTATATCCTTTCGTTCTTTACATTTCAAACCTTTTCTAACTAGTATTAAAGAGCCACCGCGAATCGCGTGCTCTCTGCAGAAAGAACTTGAGACCTGGTGATCATTAAAATTAAATAATAATTCATAGTTTTTAAACCAGTGCTCAGTTACACAGAAAACATTAACATTGTTCAGATTTAAAAACATTTCAACCTCTAGCTCTTTACCCATCATTCCTTGTAAATTCTGATGCACCAGGTTTAGTATGTTATTACTTGAAACATTAACATCTTTTGATGGGTACAGTCTAGATTTTTTATTATCAATCGGTTTATAAACGCAAGAGTGTAACTCCTTTGTCTTGTTCATCAATTTAAATTACTTGGAACACATTCCAAATTATCATATGTCACAATTTTTTTCTGCTCAATAGAAGCATTACTGAGTTTTACAAATATATTATTAGTACTAATACTAACATCGTCATTAATATTATACGCTACTAAAGTAGCTAAATGTCGTTTTGTAAATTTGGATACATACATAGTATCTTTTGTCAGACTAAATTTATTTACAAATTTATTAATATCCATTAATAAGATTCCGCTACAACGATGTGTAGCATTGTACATGAACATATTTATATTGAAAATACACTGATTGTGTACTTTGTCTAAATTAGTACAATATGGGAATGTACATAAAATAATTTTACATTTTTTTTCCGATTGCAAATCAGCCAGATATCGGATACTGTGGTCCAGTGATTTTTTGCTAACATTAGCATGACTACCGACCATTATTACTATAGTAGTAAGAGCGTCACAATCAATTGAATTCAATTTATCAACTATACTATGGAAGGGCAAACCTGGGTAACACATATTAACAACGTTTTGTTTAAGATTCATTGCTAACATTGGACCAAAACTAACACCTATCTTATCTGATAGCACTACAGTCTTTCTAAACGATGTCGACGTCGGAGTACCGGTGACAACCGGGAACACTTCCTGTTGCGTCAGAGGGGAGCATGGTGCCTCCTCTGCTGTGATGTGGCGCGCAGGCGATGCAGGGCGGGGACACGCAGCCGGTGCTTGCGCGGGGGGCGGCGCGTCCTCGGTGTCGCGAGGCGCCGACGCAGGTGTAGGGGAGGCGCGGCGACAGCGACGGCGAGTGCGACGAGAGCGACTCGCTGCAGGACGTGCTTCGTCTGCCGAGTGTGACGTTGCCACGCATTCCAAGTGGTCAGAGGCGCTCGGGGTGGTGTGATCCTTCGTCTCGTTAGAATCATCGTTGATTTGCACTGTGTAAGAGATATCAGTGCAGTCAACATTAAAATTTGTGGTTTCGGCGACACTGGTCCTCATCGACTCCAGTCTCGTAGTGTTATTGTCAATGAGTTGATCCATTTCCAAGCCCAGATCATGTATTTGCATCATTGATAAATTGAACTCATGTAATTCGGCAGTCAACTTATCAATGTCAGCCTTGTCTTTGTCCCAGTCTCTTTTATTCTCTTTAATTTGTTGCTCCAGAACTTTTATCTGTTTTTCTAAGTTGATTTTATTTTGTTTCAGCTTAGTATTTATAGCATGATGTTTGTTTTTTTTTATTGAGTGTCTGGTCTTCTTTATAATTTTATTTATTTTTGCTATTGATTTTCTGCTGATATGACCGTGCTCTTTTGTTTTTGTATATATTTTGTCTGCATCCGTCCTCAAAAGGTCCAGGTTATCTAATTCCTCGTATAAACTCGTCCTCATAACAGGTGGCTCAGTAAGTTGCTGTGCTTGTTCTGATTGCAGTCTTTGCATGTTGTTGTAGGCATCAGCAAGTTGATGTTCAAGGTGACTTATTTTTTGCAGTGCTTGTTCGTACTGACTGCTGAACTCATCATAGTGTTCCAATATATGTTGCAACTTGTCTCTCTCCTCTCGGACACCTTCAAGTTGCTCGTCAAGTTCAGTCAGGGTACTTTTCAACGTCAAATAGCGGTTGTTGATATTTTCAATTTCCAGCTCACTTTCGTCACGTTCTTCGAGGAGCCTTTCATTCAGCTCTCTGCTGGCTCTGAGGTCCTCCATTGTAGTTTTCAATTTTAGCTCCAGCTCCTGAACGTGCGTCTGACGAGTTGTCACAGGCATGTTGCTTGTTTGAGAGCTGAAACACAAGGAGGAATGAATATCCACAGTACAGAAAACAAGTTCAGAGAGGATATTAGTTTTGGTTTAATGCACAATAATGTTTCGTTTATAATTTACTTAGTATAATAGAGAATAAAAGAGATTAATATAAATTATTAATATATTTAAAGAAATAACAAAATAACATAAACTATTTAATTAAATTAGTCAATTGTAACACAAAAAAAAAAAAAAAACTAAACAAATTAAAAGATTTAATTTAATTTGTCAATATTATTCTTTAAGTTATGGTCTTGCTATTATTATTTATTTATGTTTAAATTTTATATAAGATTCAGTGTTGAGAGTATAAACAAATAAGTATAATAAATTTAAACTTATAATAATAATATGAAGCTGCCAATTCAGAAACACTAGAATACTGGGTCCCCACAAGTAGCACCCGTTCACGAGTTAACGTGAGAGTCAGCCATCACCTTCCTCAACCACTATAGAGGGAAGTAGGCGACCCGGCTCCCAACGCTACCACAAGCCAAGACCGTCCAGTGAGCAAACCAGAATCTCCGTCTCAACAACCACACAACAAAAAAGATTTTTTTTTGTTTATACGAACAACAGCGGTCAACGTAATAGTTTAGTTTTACAAGAATATTATGTAATTGTGTGGATATAATAATAATGTGTAAATTATAGTATTTCTTACATATAGCTAGATTATTTATTTTAACACACACTAAGATTTAATGAAATTAAGTAATAAATTAGAAGTAAATAAAATAAGGACTAGATTAAAAGTAGTATACAAATAGGAAAAATGAAAATAAATTTGAGAGAAGTCTTAGTAGAAAGTAGGATTGGGGCTAGATTGAAAGTGTAATACAATTATACCCAGTGTGTTATCTATATCTATACATATAATAAAATCGTAGAAAAGGCAACATTGCAAAATACACTCTCCCAAGTCTAACAACCGTTGAACATCTTGATGGCGCGATTCAGAATCCATACATTTAGTCAGTCAGCTTTGTGCGCGATAAACTCGAAAACTGCTCCACCGATGTACTTGAAATTTGGCAAGAACATTGCTTAGAAGTCGGGTCAACACATAGGCTATATATTATAGTGCTATCATGTCCGAGGAACGGGATATAAAAATAATAAATTTCATCAAACAATTTTAGAGCAACGACATCTATCGGCATTCAAGTCAAATTACATGTGGAAGCATTTTTTTATTAGTACGAGAGCTAGCAACGTCGGGAAAACAAACGCGCTAATCTCAGGAACTACTGAACCGATTTCAAAAATTCTTTCACTGTTGGAAAGTCCATTTATCGAGGAAGGTTATATGCCATATTTTATTTTGAAAAAAAATTAGGGATCCGTATGAAAATATCGAGTTTGTAACACAAGGTATAAAATAGAAAACCTATTTATGCGTACGCTGCAAAAACTATTGAGAATAGAAAAATATGATGTACTACGGTTTTTTAGGTCATAAGAAGATCTAAAAAAAAGTCCGCGAGAGCATATATCTAACTATCATAGTTTAGTCACAATAATCGCTTTTATGTTCAAAAAAAAAATTAATTCGTCCGAAGAATGAATTTAACGTTAAATTAGTATTGTTATATTAATCCTTATCCAAATAAAGTATTATATTATCAAGAGTATTAATGTAGAAGTATATTACTTTTTGTTTTATTCCAATCGGACTTTTCGTTGAGAAGTTATGACGAGTATAAAACGCAAAAACTTATACCCAACGCGATCCGCGCAAATAACAACATTGCGAGTAATGTTTGAACCCCTTTGTGACGCAGACGAAGTTGCGGGAGTCATCTAGTACAAGAATATAATTCTATATGGCTATTTAATGTTCTTGTATCATAATAATGCAGTGGACGTTAAGTTTTAACAATTCATAACGATTATTCTTTTTCTGCAAAATGAAGGTAGATATTTTTATTTTTTCAAACTGAATTTTCGTTTTAAAGTTCTTTAAAAAACACTTAATATTTACATAAATACACGAAAAAGCCACTAATAAATAATATTATATCCACTACTTAATAAAATAAACAAAATACTCCCCCGGTTTATGATGTCTTCAATTAAAAACCGGTGATCTCCAGGCGTACACCGTTGATGTATTTCAAATTCACTTTTCTTCATAAAATTATGCTCCAACATCCAAGATAATAATTACTAGCACTTTATAAACTTCTAATTATTGTAGTAATACAATTTAATAACACTTAGGAATGGAAAAACTTTAAAAAATTTATTTAAATTACGGAGCGATTCTACAGCTGTGTTAACTCAACAAGCGCCACCTAGCGGAGTTCACAACATATTGTGCTGTGGGTGTAATTTAATGAAAAACAAAGATGTTATCACTGATTTTATAAAATTAGTCATTAACACTATCCACTCCATATTCATTTATTAACTTATTTTTTACATTATATTAAAAAAAAACATTTACAAAAAAAAAAAATACAATATAAAAAACAGAGAGTCACTGCAGGCGGAGTCTACGACCCAAGCCATCAGTGGTCAGGGCTCAAGAGAGAGGAACCTCCTCACAATACGCGCCGTGTCAAGAACGACCGCCTTCTGAATCAGGCCCTTTACCCAGCCGGGGAGCGAAAGCTTCTCTAGATGTTGGTCGAAGCTTTTCGCTATTAGACCATGCACAGATACAACGATCGGAAGAACACTATCCACTTATTATTATTAATTTGTGGTTTATCATAATCAAAAATTGATTTCTTGAAACCTTTGAGTCTTATTTCTGACACAATGGAGTTAAACACAGACTTAATTAACATTATAAAAAAAACTTGAGAGGTGTCATGGGACACCTGGATGGAACGAAGTTCCTTTCGATTAAAAGATATCTTTTTTTTTTTCCTAACATAACGCGTGATAAGGTACGTGTTTTAAAAGATTTTGATCACAGCGCCATCTAGCGATAATCATCTAAAACAAAAATAAGGAACGTGTTTTAAAAGCTTTTGATCACAGCGCCATCTAGCGATAATCATCCAAAACAAAAAAGTGTCGTGACAACTTTTCGTAAGAATTTTTTTCGTCTAGCCCCCTTTCACAACGCGCGATAAGGAACTTCGTTCCAAAAATACAATTGGACTGACTAAACTTCTTTTTTGAAGTCGAAGTTGATCTCAAAAACCCAGCCAAAAATCCTTCACCTCACTTGATAAAATCGTGATTTTTACACGCGATGATTCAAAACGTAATAAATACACATCGTGAAAGTGCGAATTCGGCAGGTCGAGAGATAAGGGCTGTTTGGGCGGGGTTCGCGCGTTATCGTAATTTATGGGCGGGCTTGCAGGTGGCGTCCGCAAACGTGCAACTATGTTTTAATGTATGGCATTTTTGCTTCATAAGCTCCGGGTTTTGGGGTAAAATAAACATAAGTTAGAACCCTAAGGGTTGACTGGTAAATTTAAATGATCTCTCCTGCCACTTTCCTGTGGCAGGCAAAGAAAATTTGGACTTCCCTACGGTTTTTCTTTTTGTTTTAATGGAGGAAATCGCCGGATCCCCACCCGCCCCGCGGGAGTATGTGAGAGTTGAACCTCACTAAAACCTCCAATCGCTCACACTCAGCGTCCGAACCCCGGCTGATATCAGAATCCAGCACGGGGTTATGCAGGGTGGCGCGACGCGTTACGCACTGCGGCACACTTTCCCGACGCGACACCCTCAACTTCCCTACGGTGCGAAGAGCATAACTTTGTTAAAGGAAATGGAGTCTAATAGACTGCGTGTCACCCTAACGTCTGGGCATGGTTTGGGCCGATAACACCTCGTGTCGCAGCAAACAAATTTGTCTGCTCTTGAATACCACTGGAACTCACATCACGAGTCACGACACACCACACTCACTGAATCTACTAGACTTTCTGAGCACGAACCCCTAATAAACGCTGTGTTTAATACTGGATTCCACATATTGGTATTGTCCACCAATAAAAACACCAGCAAATACAATTCTAGAAATCATCAAGCCCGTAAACGTTTACTGTTGGACATATATTTTGCGACAACTACTGCTATTGTTTGGACCCAATAAATTCGATGACGTTGGTCAAATCGTGTGAGATTTCCACATTCCCCAGCTGATGAATAACTACTTCAGAACTTTTCATTCCTATCGGTAATCTGTTCCGGCGAACAGTGTGCCCTTGCTATTACCCCTTGAAAAAATCTGCTGATCTCTTTATTTTTAGTTTGATTACTAATTTTTTTGCGTCGTAGGTAGATTCGCATTTTCTACTGTCGCTCAGCACTTCGTCATCATCAAGTATTCGGCTTAGCAAACACATCACTTAAGGATTCTTTGAACAATCCTACTTTGCGCATGGCTCAACAATTCAATGATTTGGACAATAATGTTAACATTTTTAGCTCCAGTTTTTGTTATTTTAAATATACTTTATTACAAACATTTAATGAGACTACGTAATTAATATAATTTACTCACAGTATATATAGTTAAGTTTTAGATTTAGTATAAAATTATGTACTTCTGGTAAATGCTGTGCATACCTTTAATTGATTTATATACACGTCATAGATTTAACTTAAATGTATTTTACTCTAATAGGATTAAGTGTATTGTAAATTGTTGGTGTGACCTACAAAAATAAAATAAAAATTCTTCTAATGACAGGGACATACTCTTCTCAAACCTCGTTTAAATAAGCAAACAAACCTACTTCAAACACTTGATTATTTATAATAAGGGTATTAGTACTAACGATCCGGTACCAAGCATTGTCCAATCAATCACACAATGGAATGGTAATCCGCGACCCAATCGATCCGAGGCCAAATAGCCCGGTTTTGTTCTTTTGTCATAAACACAATGGAGGGTAGTGGGATGTGAAATTATTAAGGATATTGGGGCTATTCATCGGTTTGTGGCTGTTTGATGGCTTTTGAATTAGTGGTTGTCGGTATTTTAGAGGTTTTAAGATATTTTTGTCATTAAAAATGACTTATACATGTATACGTAGACATGGTTTATTTGTGACAAAAAAGAATACGTAGAAGAGAAGTTATCATCACAAACCAGTCGAAACTTAATGTTATATGTTACCACCAACCGACACTTAACTTTTGTAGAGAATCTTTTAGTAGATTATAAGTAGGTGACTTTTATTACTGACATTGCCAGAGTAAATTTTTAAGAGAAGCTAAACGTTAATCAACTCCAACACATCATGTATTTACAAAGAATTAAAAATAAACTAAGAAAAATCCAATGTGAGCGATATAGTGTGTCAAGTGTGCGTGTCAGGGTATAGTGGATGATTGATAATTCTTGCATCTTCATCTTGCACTTGTATTGCAAAGGATCATGAGCAACAGTAACCATTCACGGATCGTAGGGTCATTTAACTGTATTCCAATAAAACCCAAAACTAGGCTTTAAAGTTACCTTATGATCAGATTCGATTACAATACAAAAAAATCCTTAAAATATTAAAATAACGACACCATCAAAAATTCATATTATTTCTAGATCTTTTACACTTCATAAGTAGTCCATACTAGCACTAGAAACTTGTTTAAAGTTGGAGACAACCCGCAGAACGTTACGTGTAAAGTTTGACGAGGACCTTGAACAAACATGAAACTGCACCAAAACAGATAATAGCCTTTTAAGGACTTCTGAGTACTTTATGAAGTTTCAGAAATTTTAAACGAGTGTAATATTAGGATAATGGCGTTTGATGGGTTTTTGAAGTTGTAGTGTTCAGACAGAGTTTTACGACAAGTTTGGTATGGTAGGCGATAAATAACGTCCACTCTGTGCCATGAGTTGAAGATAGACAGAATAATACCACACCTTTCTTCCTTTTATCATCGTACCACTCGAGGTGGAGTTCATCACTACTATATGGAACCACCGCGGTCATCCACGGTTCTTTTCAGGAACACTTTTTTGCCAAGCACCATCCGACTATGGAATGAACTCCCCAGAGCGCTATGACTTGTCCTTCTTCAAACGAGGCTTCAAAGTTAGGTCGTAGGTAGTGACCCCCCAGTGTCCCCTGACATTGCAGAGGTTCATGAGCGACTCGTCTGCCTACATGGCAATACAAAAAAAAAACTTTCGTTAAAAAAGTCTTAACTTGAAAACACTTGTGCGAAAAACTTCAATTCGGGTAAACGAAAAACGTGTGTATAATGTTCAGTAGTTCAATCGTTAACACTTACATTTTATTAGAAGGTAGTCTCTTAAAATGATGACTATCAAATTTACCCATTTACTCAATATACCTGCTTTCATAATATTCACCGGCACAATATGCCCTTCAAAACAGCAATTGAACAGCATTGAAATCCAGAAAATACCACGAAATACAGGGTGAATCTGTAACTTTGGACAATCTGACGTGGGGTGCTAAGTGGTGCTAAGTTTTATTTCGACAGGTCATTCACTCCACGTCAGATTGTCCAAAGTTACAGATCCACCCTGTATACCCCATTTCGGAACCAAAGAAGCTGTCCCATAAAAAGCTAGTGCTAACCGAAATCTTAACGACGCCATGATACTTTGGTACCCGAACGAATGACAGTTTAAAAAGTCGTAAACGAACTCCTAAAACTAGTGATAGAATCTAGTAGGTCATGATCGTTAAATAAAATGAAAGAATTATGATGTTCTAATGCAAGCAGGGAAAGTTTAGTTTGAATCTATAGAATAGTTTGATTTTTAAAAATATAACTATCCAAACCAGTTTAATCACAAAAAAGAAATGAAAAGTTGTATAATCTAAAACTACACAACATTTTAAACATAGCTCAAATAGTACCTACTTGTTAGATATGAAATTAAAATGGGATCCCACGACAAGCTACACTTTTCATAAGATATTCATTAGGTACTATTGATTCTAGAAAGTATAAGTTAACTTGGTATCCATTCTCGGTCCAAACGATAAAAAAACGGTCACACGAAGCACTGTGAAGAAACCTGCATATTGAAGAAAAAAATTTGAGAAGTGTCTTGGGACACCCGAATAGAACGAAGTCCCTTTCGATTAAAATATATCTTATATTTTTTTTTCCTAACGTAACGCACGATAAGGAACGTGTTTTAAAAGATTTCGATTTTAGAGATCACAGCGCCATCTAGCGATAATCATCTAAAACAAAAAAAAGTGTCGTGACAACTTTTCGTAAGATATTTTTCCGTCTAGCCCCCTTTCGATAACGTGCGATAAGATAGGATATGTGAAGTTCCCAATTTGCATTGGGTAAATCTGGTGGACTATGACTCTACTGAGGAGACCCGAGCCCAACAGTATTGAGTTGTCACAGTACAAGATACAGCGCTGATCATCACAAAATACGTCAAATCTTTTAGTTGTTACTCACCACAATGTATCGAAACATACACGTATGTATTGCTCGTTGCCAACACAGCCAGTAATTCACATGTATTAATCGAATTGCTATATTAGTATCGGGGGACGACGGCGGGAACAATCGGGGATCAATTGGCCGGCTCCACGCTCGAACGGTGCGTAATTACAACGCTCACTGAACTGCCTGCTGTAGTGTAAGCTATATGCTATAGAGTTGTAGCTTTAGGTTGTTGTGTGTTAAACTGTAAGCTTGTGTAACGGAAGAGATGGTGTAGGGTGCAGTGTGAGGGTTGTATTAAAATGTTGTTTGTTTTCAAATGTTTAATTTTGAATGGACTTATTTGTAAAATGTTGAAAAAATTTATAAAATGTTAATGTTAAAAATGTTAATGAATGCACCCGACTAACGCGGTAATCAAATGTGCACTGATGGTCTGTAGAAATGACGTTGTGAATTACGCCAGTACCGTTGAGTAAGGTGTTCGGTAGAAATCACCGAACAGATGGATTCGAATTCTATGCTAGAATATTGGGTTCTTTGCCTGTTGCTCTATTTTCAAAAACTGATATTGGGACAATATGTTTTTAAAGGCCGAACTATGAGTTCTAAATAGTTTACAGAACAGATTTTTTACCGTAAAAAATTCTAAAATCCCTGCTCATATACTTGGTGGACTTATCGTAGTCAAGTTTTCAGAAATATGGGCAGAGGTTCTGTTTAAAAATTTGGATCGAATCAGGACTGGACTTGCCATTGCCAGTCTTTATTTTTAAGTCAACGTACGTAAACGTCTACGGGTATATGATAATGGTGACGTCCTTTTAAGTAAAATAATTTATTTTAAAGAAATCTTTTCAAAAACAACTTTTTAAAGTCCTGGATATCATGTAGCAGTAGAGTACTAGGTAAGACAAGTAAAACGAGAACAAACACGACGAGTCTATTTTGTTTAGCATAATAATGCCTATGACTATGACTATCAGAGCGCTATGACTTGTCCTTCTTCAAACGAGGCCTGCGAAGGGTCCTTAAAGTTAGGTCGTTGGTGCGCGACCCCTCAGTGTCCCCTGACATTGCAGAGGTTTATGAGCGACGGTAACCACTTACGATCAGGTGGCCCGTTGGCTCGTCTGCCTACATGGCAATAAAAAAAAGACTACCTTCCGAATCCATCATCAGAACAGCGCCATTTTGTAATATTATTGCATTGTCTCGCTATATATATCTGCGTGTAAAATGTCATCTGAATAACCGGGGAATTTGTCAAATTTAGCTTGCAGGATATAAAAAACTTGTAATGATGATTCTACGACAATGGTTCATAGCGATGCTACGCCATTTGCTGCGGTTCTCAAGACTATCAAATAAATAAAGCTAAGTACGTAAGCTAACGACCGTAGCTTTATATGTGGTTACGTCTTTACTCCAGTAACGAGGCAATAAAAGCAGTCAGCGATGCGTCTCATGAGGCTTAGTTACAACCGGCGGTCACTGTTAATTACTAGCGTGGCTGCTGCGATCGTTCACGGAGCGACATGACCTTTATATGACCGCTTACCATCGGGTAAAAAAAATCTGGAATCTTTAGGATTACTTATTAGCTGGTGGATAGTGGACTGGTTTGTCTAAACGGTAATAAAAAAATAAAAACAAATTTGTTAATAAGTGTAAGAAACAGAATCTTAAGAATTTTATTTAATCTACCTAAAACTATAGGTACTGTCGACAAAGGCGCCATCTATTAATAGTTTAACTAATTATTATTCAAACCTCTTTTGTGTAAATACTTTTTGAATTTGTGTTCGAATAGATGTTCGCGCGCTTATTTTGAATTTAGAACATTCATGGCCGAATACAAACGTTTTGTACATTTTTTCACAACTTTTATTTTCTTCGTTTTATATGATTCGTTCTTTATTCCTCTCTCGCTGGCTGCACTAGGTTTTTTTACAATAAGTATCGTAATAGAACTAGTATAGAATGAAACGTTTAATTTCTTTATAAGATTAAATAGAGTCTCAAGAGGAGTACCATATAAATTGTCCAAAACGTAACTTCATTTAAAAATTGTATTGTTATTTTTACTTTCATACTGTAAATTTAAAAACTGATTACATTATCGTCATCTATAAACATAACAAAACTAAATTGAACAGGGCCGCATTCAGAAGCTTTAAATGCCCCCCCGTTCCACGCAACCTAGATATTACTTGGACTCCATCCAGGACATTCGAATAACTGTATTTTAGCACATATTTTATCTCTGTAAATCCTCGAACACTAAAGCGGATGTTGTTTCGAAGAACAATACGAATTTGAATGTGTTTTGGGAAGAACTTAGAAAATGTGTGATTTTTTTATTTTTTTATTAGGTCCACAAAACTGGTTAAAATATAAAACTAACTTAAATATCTACTTCCTCTAGTTTACATAATAACAATTTTAACCTTTTAGATGTGAATGGTAAAGTGAACTATGGTTAGTTAACATATAACAGCTTTACGTAAAAAACTATTGAAAAATTACCATTAATACTAACAACTAAAAATATGTGTAAAAAACAATATGCCAGAACAACAAACTGTGAGATAATATATTGGGTCGTTCGGAAAGTCATTTCGTTTTTTTTGGGGAACATGAAAGACAGTTTTCGTATAATTAATAAATATTTTATTAAATTATATATTGGCCATTCTGGTCCAACACCTTTTGCCATCTTTCTGGCAGTAACATAATTCCTTTCTCATAATATTTTGGTCCTTGCTGACAAAAAACTGGTTCAGGTGGTTTTTGACATCTTCATTTGAGGTAAAGGTTTTGCCATCCAAAAAATTTTGCAGGGACCGGAACGAATAGTAGTCGGAAGGCGCCAGATCTGGAGAATATGGTGGATGTTGCAGTACGTCCCATTCAAGCTGTAAAAGTTTTTGGCGAGTGACCAAACTTGTATGAGGTCTCGCATTATCCTGGTGGAACACTACACCCTTCCTGTTGATTAATTCGGGCCTCTTCTCTTTAAGAGAATCATTCAATTTGTCCAGTTGATGACAATAGACTTCTGAATTAATCGTTGTATTGTCCGGCAAAAGCTCAAAAAAAACGATTCCTTTGACATCCCACCAAACGGAGAGCATCACCTTTTTTTGGTGAATGTTGGCTTTTGACACGCTTTGAGCCGGTTCATCTTTTCTGCTCCATGACCTCTTGCGTTTAACATTGTTGTATACAACCCATTTTTCGTCCCCAGTAATAATCCGCTTCAAAAATGGATCATTTTCTTGGCGTTTGAGGAGCGAATCACACACGTTAACGCGATGACACAAATTTCGCTCCGTGAGGACATGGGGCACCCACACATCGAGCTTCGAGGTTAAGCCCATGCCTTTCAAATGGCCATAAACAGTCGAATTCGACAAATTTAATCTCTCACCGATCTCTCATGTGGTGTTCCGTACTGGAACAGATATCGTCTTCACAAGTTTTAACTCTTAATTAAATTTTCTTGCTTTATTTCTTGTGTCGTGATACTGAGCTGCAATACTGCACACACACACAAGATATACTTTTATTGGAGTATGATTTCCATGAGCTGTTGACAAACCTTTCGTTCCGGTAACCCGTGGCCGAATACGTCGCACGCCCATTGGCTGCCGCGAACACCAACAGAATAGACTTCATGTTTGAACGCGCGAGCAACAGCTGATTTTGCTACCGTTGTAATAAGATCCGACGCGAAAGTTCACACGACTCCTGTTAGTGCATAAACTACACATCCAAGACTTCACCAGCGACCTGTGGATTGTGTGATTTATTCCAAGGAATTTGTGAGGGCTTCACCAACGACGGCGACCACAGCTTCGCATCGCGGACGGGCCGGCCGACAAAAGGTAAGTCTCAGCTCCAAGGGATATCATACATAATTTTTTGTTCCGTTCGAGACGGATTATATCTTGTATTGTGTAGTAATTGCAAAATCTTAGCTCAGTATTACGTACTAGTTAATTTTTGTCGAATCATTCGCGTCATTTCGACCGACATCTTTGTTTCGCAAAATGTCGGAAGAAAACTTAACATCGTTTCAATATTGTGAATACGATATATTCCAACGAGATCTCATCATCGATGAACTCAAACGAATTCTACAGTTCGCAACTACTGACGAACCACAGTTTTGTTCGCGAACTAAAGACCTAACGTGTCATCAACGTAAATTTTACAAACTGCAATCGAAAATAGAAAAAACATTAATCAAATACAGATGCTTTAACAAGGACGAACAAATCATAATTAGAAACAACTTTAACGAATTGTTTTATTCAATACAGTCCCACATAATTAGTATCAAGGATAGGAATGACAAACATCGAAATATCTTTTACAAAAATCAAAATAATGATATGTCAAACATTTTACCAGCATTATCAACATTTAATTTGAACGTTAATACTACGAATTTGTCATCCTTCTCAAATAATCATAATGTAAATTCCGTTAGCCAACATTCAATAAATGCGGGTACATCAAGATACACGACTTCGCTCGAACAAAATCGTACGCCCGTTCCGAAGTACTTGCGAAACACGTTCTCGGCCAGTGTCGTCAATACAAAGCAAACGCGACCTTATGTCAATAACGGTAAAAACAATGATTGCTTGTGTTGTGATGAACAACACACATTATCTAAGTGTGTAACATTTTTAAATCTTTCACCTCATGAAAGACATTCATTCATTAAACATAAAGGAATTTGTTATAATTGTTTGCAATCGGGACGTAACGTAAATAAATGTAAGTCGAATTGTGTTTGCCGGACTTGTCAAAAACAACATTATAGTTTAATGCATTTAAATACACAAGCTTGTGTTGTTACTAGTAAACTAGCCAATATTGCGGTTTCTCCTACGGAGGTTGAGACAAACTCAATGAAATTAATTTTAGATGAATCAAATGACGTCATTATTGCAGTTCACAAAATAAGTACACATTATTTAAATCCAATCCAACTTTCGTTTCGCTCGTTTGACAACGACATATTGTTTTTAAATGTTAAGAACTCGGAGTCGTCCCCTGCTAAGCGGAATTACGTTCCCGACGACGTATTATGTGATTCCTTTCTCCGAAAGACGCATAATGCAATTGATGCAGGGCGACACGACGTTGTGTCTTATTCATTTAATAATCATCAATGTATTTCACAAACCGGTTTGGTAGCATCAGTTTCTAATGGTGAGCGGCCGGTGGTTCCTTTCGTCACTCATATGACTAATACTGGTGTACCGAGCCTCGGTTTACACCGTGATCCAAGTTGGACCTGGTACAAGCTGCTACTATTTTTACCACACATTTTATTCTCACGCACCATTTTTTACAAACGTCTTTCAACTTCATTGCTTAATAAAAATAAAATTCGAAATAAGTTCGTTAGTCAATTAATTTTTAATTTTTTTTGTAATTCATATTTCAATTTCGTAATGTATAAATTATTCCAAAAAAACGTTTTGGGATCTCAAGGTCTCGTGATCGCTATTCACGCATTTGAACGGCAAACATTGTTACGGTGCGTGTCGAGTGCCTTCTCCACTCCAGTGGAAGCTCGCGCACATTCTCAAATATTATCCTAGCCCTAACCATGTGATTTAGGGTGTAGTTTTCTTTCATTTCCATTTTTTTATGTTTGTTTTTTATTGGAACGAAGTTCCTTATTTTTTTTTGTTCGTGTAAAATACGTTTTTTTCTATAATTTTGTTTTGCTGTATGCTTAGATGTATGCGAAAGGCTGCGTACGTCTTTACATTTTTAGTATTTTTTATTTTTTTAAATTTTGGTTCGTAGATATTGGAATTCGTCTGAGTTCATTGTTAAAGACACCTACGGATCTTTAAGGTGAGCGGTATGTTCCGTACTGGAACAGATATCGTCTTCACAAGTTTTAACTCTTAATTAAATTTTCTTGCTTTATTTCTTGTGTCGTGATACTGAGCTGCAATACTGCACACACACACAAGATATACTTTTATTGGAGTATGATTTCCATGAGCTGTTGACAAACCTTTCGTTCCGGTAACCCGTGGCCGAATACGTCGCACGCCCATTGGCTGCCGCGAACACCAATTGAACAGACTTCATGTTTGAACGCGCGAGCAACAGCTGATTTTGCTACCGTTGTAATAAGATCCGACGCGAAAGTTCACACGACTCCTGTTAGTGCATAAACTACACATCCAAGACTTCACCAGTGACCTGTGGATTGTGTGATATATTCCAAGGAATCTGTGAGGGCTTCACCAACGACGGCGACCACAGCTTCGCATCGCGGACGGGCCGGCCGACAAAAGGTAAGTCTCAGCTCCAAGGAATATCATACATGTGGTTATTCGCCGATTTGCATCAACTAATGCCATTATCGCATCTTTGTCAGCTTCGACCGGCCTTCCAGACCGTGGTGCATCTTCGACATCAAAATTGCCGGATCGAAATTTTGCAAACCAGTTCTGGCACTGGCGTACTGTTAACACGCCTTCTCCATACACATCCGTCAATTTTTTTCTCGCTTGGACAGCATTTTTACCTTTTCTGAAGTAAAAAAGTAAAATATGACGAAAATGCTGCTTATTGCTCTCCATATTCAAAAGGGCACAAACCAAAAACTACTTCGTAGAATTAATAGAACTTTTTCACACACAAGCCTTGCAATATCAGCTCTCAAGACATATAATGGTTATGCAGCTTAAGTGTGAAGTTGGTTTCGAAAAAACGTAATTAAGTCCTCTGACGGGAAAAACGAAATGACTTTCCGAACAACCTTATATATCTATATATATAATAGATATCATTTCACTCCGAATCAGTAATCATTCTCAGACTGTGATAATAATATTGTTGCATTTGTCTGTGTTGAAATCTGAAATAGGTTGATAATTCGGTTTACGTTATTCTTATTAAACGATGAAAACAGTATAAACTTAGCTGAAAAATAAAAATATTTTCCAACAATTATCAACTCACTTCTCGTATATAAAAAAATAGCAAGTTCTCTACAATCAAAAATATTTTAGCTACTGAAAATCGAATCAAATTTAACCTAATATATTATGTTAATCAAGATTATTTAGAATTATATAAGAAGAAAGTAATCAGAGTGTAATAATCGCTTTAGTGATGAAGCTCTTTAAACAATAAAAAAAAAAGTACTGAGTAATACAGGAAAAAATACTAACACAAGACTTAGTTCTCCAAAAAATACTAAATTTCAACTATACCATCACATTTTCAGTGGTTGAAGCGCTTGCCTTCCGTACGGGAGGTCGCGGGTTCAAAACCGGCCGGCTTGTACCTCTAAATCTTAATATAAAAAAGATTTATGTGCAATTTTCACAACATCACTGGCTAAAAACGGTGATGGAAAACATCGTAATTAAACCTGCATATCGGAAAAGGGTTCTAAAAATCCTTTGAAGATATGTGAAGTCCCCAATCCGCATTAGGCAAGCGTGGTGGACTATGCCTAACCCCTCTTCGGAGGAGACCTGAGCTCAGCGGTAGGCAGTAATGGGTTGTTACAGTACAGTACTGTACATCACATTTTCAACAAAACAAATGACAGAAGGATAACAATATTAAAGGACAAAAAGACAATTCAATTACACTGCCCTAAAATCTGCAGAAACACGAAAGATTTACTAAAACTTCACTCAAAAGGGAACAAGATAGTGTTTTGTTATTCATCCCACGTCTACGTTGCCACAGAAAATTCTTCAACACGAAATCTGTGCGTCAAGAACCGCAATGAAAACCCGCTCTACAAGCGAAGCAAAGGAAACCGCATTGTGTGACTTTACTGGGCTAAACATAACTCAGGGCAGGTGCGGATTTGGTGGGGGTCACGGGGGTATGCACGATATGTGCTAAAACTCTAAGCAGAGTTTAATCTCATTACGTAACTATTTACTGTTACTCAGGGTTGACAGATAGAGAGATTTACGATTTAGAATTTATGTCACATTGCGAACTATAAAAAAATAATCGAAATGAAAAAGCAGAAAAATCAACATAATTGTCAATTCCTAGGCGTCGTCTAAACGTCCTGCGAGGCATAGTCCTCCTCCTCCAAACCTCGCCATAATGATGATTGACGTTCATGATCGCCACTCTAGAACTTTTCGGACTTAGCATCCAAGCGCTCTACGGACAACGTGTCCTGACCTTCGCTACTTCAAAAGTTCGACTTTTCTTTATTTATACTTTCAAGTTAACTTAGTAAACTTTATTTATAGAATACTATGGATTTAAAAATTGTTTGTAAATAACCTCAAGAAATACATTTTACGTTCTTAAAAAATGACCTTTACCCCCTACCAAATACGGCCCTGTCTCCAGTATAACGCAAACGTTCTCCAGCAAAATATTTTATTTAGTGGGTCTCAACCGGACCGAGCAATAAAAATATTATAAACGTAAGTGCAGCTGTGGAGGAATGGCTAACGTTTCACTAAAGTGTGTTTTATATCTACTAGTAAAGTTATATCTAGCCTTTATATAGGTATTATAGGTTATACAGGGTGATTTCCTAGTGAGGGTACATATTGAAGGTCATGGTAGCTGATGGTTATATAAGACCAGTAAAAATATTATTACCAAAGAATATGGCTTAATGCCTTAGTAATCGCAACTTAAAAATATATAAAATTCTTGCAAAATGATGGTTTTTCGACAGCTGATGGGTGTGGCGGAGGTGTGGGGTGCGCGAGATCACTAGAGGTTATAAGTCAACACTCTTTTAGCCGTAATTGTTTATGTTTGAGGTAGTTTTGTCGAATTTAGATTTAAAAAAAAAAAAAATGTAATTTTACCTATTTTTTGTAATATTCCGTATTAGAACAGAGTACTCATCACCCTCTTGCAATATGTACCCTCTCTAACAAATCACCCTGTATATGTTCAACTTTAAGCACTACTTTAAGATTTTTTTTCTTTATCCGTTGATGGCGTCCGAACTCTGGCTGATGCCAAAACTCACGGTGTTGTCTCCAAATGCCAAATCAAATTCTGCCTGTTTGGTTGGTGGGCTATTCGAAGGCTGTCAAGGCGAAACAACGAGTCATTCTTCTAAGGAATACATCGTTGGCTCTAGATACGATACGGTTGCCGTGGTCCATAAACATTGGTAAACACTTTTGATGTTGTCTGCTAAATAGCAATTAAAACTACTTCAAGGAAGAATCTTAGTTTGATATTCAGTATGTACCTATCAAAGTTTTTTTTTATTGCAAGATAGATAAACGAGCCTACGGCCCGCCTCATGGTAATCGGTCACCGTCGCTCATGAACCTCTGCAATGTCGTGGCAATGAGGGGCCGTTATCACCTACCGGGAAACAGGACTTTTCTTAAACCTCGTTTAAAGAGGGACATAACATGTAGTTGGATATAGGTATTTGTATATTAAATATTTAATTGACAGTAATGTCATACACGAGCGATCGTGGCTCGCATGCCTCACTGCAATTAGTCTACGTTGCGTCTACCCAAATATTTGTATTACACAGATGTAGAAGCAATGGAAGCGACATTCTAAAACATGACATTAGAATGATATTAGACGACAATTTAAACTGTCGATTTTTTTTTTTTCCATTTTGCATTGCCACCTGATCGTAAGTGGTTACCGTTGTTCATAGACCTCTGCAATGTTACTGCACTGTTGCATAAATATATATAACGGCGTAAATAGTGTGTAGAGGTGTAATGACGTTTTAAATAGTCAATCTTCGTTTGGTTTTGTCAGGAATGACGTCACAATGTCCACTTGAACACTTGATGATCAATACTTTTGAATAGAAACTTCAAAATAACGAGTTTTAACAGTTTATTACTTTAACATCCGAGAGGTCCGTTCGCCTCGACAATTCAAACACGAATGAATAATAACAGCGGCCAACGCCTGTATTAATAGCAAGTCTTCACTTCCAACTACCCGCACGGTGAATAGGTTGGTTTCCCTTGTTATCACCCCGTCATATATTTATTTATATAAAGTTACATTGGAATTCTTGTACTAAACAAGATAGATCTCTCGTATTAGCACTCGCTTTACTTGTTACATGATATCTAGGGTTTTGGAAGCTTGTGTTTGAAACAGTTTTCTCTAAAGTAAGTTATTAATTTCCCTAAATTTGATTACTCTGTTGTTCCTATGATTCGGTCTTAACTCACCGATATATATATTTCTTTACAAATACTAATGATTAAGTTGAATGAATAATTGAGTTAAATTTGAGAAACTTCTCGGTTTACGATAGAACTGAAATTTTGCACGCAGATGTATATCACGTGACAACACAATAATATGACAAAATGTCGCTGATCTGATGGATTCGGAAAGTGCCCTCAGGAATACTTGTACTTAACAAGATAGACCTGTCGTGTTTGGGCTCGTTTTACTTGTATTAGCTAGCACTCTACTGTTTTAAAATATGATATCCAGAATCTTAAAAGATTGTAGTTAATTTTTTTTTTCTCTGAACTAAGTTATTTATATCACTAATTTTATTACCTTGTTCTTAACACACCGACATCGATATATTTTCTTTAAAAAAATTTTTTTTTTAAATAGTTTTATCTAGTTTAGCTATATCCTTGTACAAGATTTACGTCTTCAAATTCGGGCACCGGCTGGTACGAGCCTAAATTATCATAAAATAAGAGAAATGTAATCGCAGTCATTATGCTTTACGTTGTACTGATTTGGTTATTTATGGATACGTCTTGATATTGCAAGATTATATTTTTAATTAGTGTAAACTATATATACTTACACTTAATTTTTTAAGGGTTTGATTATTTTTATCGAATAGGCTAAGAAACTACTTCATCGAATCGAAAAAAAAATTTTAACTTTTGGGAAGTTACTCTATCTTCGGTGAACATAGGTAATATTAAACTTGCAAAAAAACGTAGGGATCTATACTAAAACTCCAATAATGGAGCGAGAACACAAGATTTGAAAACATTTTTGCAGAACATAATAACGTAATTATCTACAAAAGATCAAATCGAATAATAAAATAACTTTTTGGATAATATTTGGGTAATACCTCAGAGTCAGGTTAAAGCAAGATTCACCCAAATTCATCTTCAACATCCAAAAACCCAACAAAAAATACCAATTCCAGACCTTTCTTCCTACATGTCGGTTAAATAATTAAATTAACCTCGTAAACAATGATCCCGAGACACGAACGTTATAATATTCATGTCGCGGGCACTTAACGTAATCCGCCATTAAGACAAATGCCCGGACATAACTCTCGGACGGTCGTAAAAGATGTCCGGAGGATAAAGCGCCGCAATTCGACCGCTACGTCTGTGTTTTGAATAAATAATATACATCTTAGTGGACGTTTCGCTGAAAAAATATGATAGTGTAAACTTTGTGGAGTTTGCGACATTTTTACTTGTCGGTTTAAGAAGCCGAGTGTTTGAAATTGGTATAATTGGCCATTGGATACTAAAGCTGCTCGCATATCTACACCACAATATAATTGACAAAGCTTTTGTAAGAAAAAATACGATATTTCTAAATCTATTGAAAATTCCCTCAAAGTATTATATTATTGCAAAAAAATGCGTCTTTGAACTGGCAATAGGCAAGAGACACATTTGTGTAGAACGGATGGCCCATAGACCGACAGCGCAGGACTGATGGCGAGACTTTGTGGCGAGATTTGGAGGAGGCCAATGTCAAGCAGTGGACATCTATGGGTTGATGATGATGATAATTATGCCCACATTATTGCCAAAATTCAAAATCATCGCAATAATATCGTTTACTGTGGAAATCAATGAATCCCCACTCAAAGAAAACCAACGTTCTCATGAACTAAACCTTAATTTCAATAGGTAAAACATCAAAGCTGATACTTAACCAAGTTCTCGGCCAAACGTTAACGAGACGAGGGGGGTCTTGTCATTATTTTAATGGAACCTTGCCACCTTATTACCGTAATGACTATTTCAAATATTCATAGTTAGACAGCAATCGACAAAGTTAATCCACGGATAGGGATCAGAAGCTTTGTTTGTGTTTTTACACAGAAATTTTTTTTTAGTGCAGAGGTCACATTTTTGCGGGAAATAATGTTCTAAATTTAATTTTTCAAAGATAATAAAAACACTCAAATCTATGTGGCTATGATAAGCTATTTGAAACTGACACAAGGAAAATAAAAAAAACTTGAGAGATGTCAAGGGACACCCGGATGGAACGAAGTTCCTTTCGATTAATTAGAGAGGGAATTGTAATAAATTTTATTTTTTTAAGTTTTAATAATTAGTTAGTTTAAAACGTCTGTCTCTCTCTCTCTTATAGAAAGAGAGATAATTACTATAACTTGAAAAAATATTTTTTTTATCACAGCGCCATCTAGCATATAAAACAAAATAAGGAATTGTTTTATAAATTATTTTGATAACAGCGCCATCTAGCTATAATCATCTAAAACAAAAAAGTGTCGTGACAACTTTTTCATAAGAATTTCCGTCTAGCCCCCTTTCGATCACGCGAGATAAGGAACTTCGTTCCAAAAATCAAGAGAACACCAACATTTTTGGTTCAAAGAGATCGCTATAGCAACCTGTAGATAGATTGTGAAGATCGCATATCGAAACTGCTATCCGTAATATCTATCCGATTTCTATACATTTTTATAACATCGATAAAAGGGGAGAATGAAACTATTATCACTTTTTTTAATGCTACGGCGATATTGAAGGTTAATTGAGGATAATAGACTAATAGCTGTACTCTTTGGAATTGGTTAATTGAAGTAATTGTCTTTAAATACATCCATTGTGTTTCTTTTACAAAATTTTGTATTTATGTGACAACTTAAGATCAAATAGTACCAAATTCTTAGCGTAGTTTTAAAGATAAGCATAACAATAGGTGCAAACATCTGACTTTGCAGAGGTCCATTAGCGACGGTAACCACTTACGATCATGTGGTCCGTTGGCTCTTCTGCTTACAATGTAATAAAAGAAACAGGGGAAGATTTAGAAAAGTTGTCTATGATTGCAATACTAGTGTTTCTCTGACATTGCAGAGGTGCACCTTCTCATCAAAGGGGCCGTGTACCCGTTTACCTACGAGGCAATGAAAAAACTTGAGAGGTGTCAAGGGACACCCGGATGGAACGAAGTTCCTTTCGATTAAAAGATATCTTATAATTTTTTTTTTCCTATTTTTTTTTACGCGCGATAAGGAACGTGCTTTAAAAGATTTTGATCACAGCGCCATCTAACGATAATCATCTGTAACAAAAAAAAATGTCGTGACAACTTTTCGTAAGATTTTTTTCCGTCTAGTCCCCGACACAACGCGCGATAAGGAACTTCGTTCCAAAATCAACTTTTATTTTATACTATTTACTATTTTACTATTTAATAATATCAAACATAATCCTACTTAAAATATAGTAAATACTGAACTACGTCGTTTGAACTACTTTCCGGTATTTCTACCTAGTACCCACTGAATCGATTTAAATAAAAATGCAAGGAAACTATTCTAAGAATCTTAATAGCTTAAAATCACAGACGAAAAGAACACAGCGCCAACCGTGTACAGCTCGTTTGATATAAAGCCTGCTGGCGCGTGCCAAGACATTGTCGCTAAGACATAAAACTGTTTAATGGGACTTGCCTTTTTGAATTTGAAATGAAATGTCAGTGGAATTGTAGACGATATACGGGGTGAGATTTGTTTCAAAATTAATAAACTATGAATGCAACTTTGTTTATTTTCAAAAATAGAAGATTCTACTCTTTCAAGTGCTTTCCCTACTTTTCTTTACTTCTTTTATTTTCCATTTCATTCCACACTGCATAGTAAGATGCGTCACCTGATTAATTACGTTAACGACCTATGTTCAGTTTTTGACGTGACAACGTCTTATAAATTGGTTTGCCGGTTGACACTTCAAGAAACTGCGTTACGCTCCGCTCACGTTATGCGCTCATAATGAGAGCGAGTGAGAGGCACGCGTGCCTTTCACTTTTTATGTCTGTCTCTCTCGCTCTTAGGCGGGCTAACCATGCCCGAGTCGTTGTCACGTAAAACTTTCACCCGTATACCGACTTTACAGGCAACCAATTTTTTTTTTTCAATTAGGCAGACGATCCACTTTATTCGAAGTAGTATCTTCGCTCCTGGACCCTTGCATGGGCCGCTACCTGCGACCTACTCTTAAGATCATTCTTCAACGCTTACTGCTAAGAATTTTCTTAAAGAAAGTCAATACAGTTTTATGCTAAAGTGCAAAACAGGCAAATTACTTCGTGTCCCATCCATTACCAATGGTAGGAAACTTGACGTTGTCATCTCATAGTCGTTACCACGTCGTCCCCGTTCTTTTCACGCACTTAATTAATGGTAGGGCTCACGCGAAGGGTTTCTTAAGTGTGTGCCTTAAAATGTAAGAGATGGATTTATTTTTTTTAAAAAAAATTGGTTGCCTGTAAAGTCGGTATACGGGCGAAAGTTTTACGTGACAACGACTCGGGCATGGTTAGCCCGCCTAAGAACGAGAGAGACAGACATAAAAATGGAAACGCGTGCCTCTCACTCGCTCTCATTGTTATCGCATAACGTGAGCGGAGCGTAACGCAGTTTCTTGAAATGTCACCCGGCAATCCAATTTATAAGACGTTGTCACGTCAAAAATGGAGAAGCTTTAGGCTCTTTTCGGGTATTTGCACACATGTGAGTGTAACTCCTGTGTATCTAGAACAGCGGCAATCATCGTATTGACTTCCCTTCCGGGCGTTTCTTTAGCATTATGACTTGTTTTTCAAACGAGTTCAGTCTTTAAGAGTAGGCCCTCGATAGCCCCATCATGTCCCCTGACATTGCAGAGGTTCATGAGCGACGGTAACCACTTACGATCAGGTGGCCCGTTGACTCGTCTGCCTACATGGCAATAAAAAAATAATAATAAAAAAGAAATAATAAAAAAAAATGTAAATGTACGACCAGGTGGCCTGTTGGTCTACCTACATGCCCATAAAAACACCACTATCTTTAAGCATTGAAAGAAAACATTGTGAGGAAATCTCCATAATGTCAAAACCTTAACCCGCATCAGGCAAGCTTGGAAAATGCCTGATCTTTTTATTGAGGAGACCATAGTAATGGGTTGTTATAGCCACTCAACTGGGAACGTCCCTATTCGCTAGATGGCGAAACTGGGGACTTCGTTTGGAATCAATATCGTGTTTGAGCCTCTTTTTAAAAACATTGTTTTCCAATAATGTTTAATTTTGATTTTTAATTAAACCTTATATTTTGTAAATTTTTATTACTAAACGATGCTGTATTGCATTTTCAGCGAAAATATATCATGTCCGTAAAATATGAGACGATTAAAAAATGTAAACAAAACAAGTTTTAGAACTGTGCTCAATTTTGGCTCCTGCCACAGACTTGGCAAAAGTAAACAAACCAATTTGGTTGCCGATCCCAGTTGAGTGGATAGTAAAGTATAGCCAGAACAACTTTTAAACCAGCCATATATTTCAATACTTTTAAGCCAAAACCCATACTCCTTTTACTTAAACCTGCTACCAAAAAACGCAGGATTTCCTTGGCACAGGCATTTGTGTCATTCGGTGGCAGTCACTGATGTGCTTTGAATTTTGATACCAACGTTTGGGCCAATAATTGGCTCGATTTTAACACGTTTAGTGTGATCTTTTGAGGGTTTATTGAAGTAATTGTGTTGGATGTATACACTTGAGAATATGGGGGAATTGCCAGTGTGGAATAGGAGTGATCGATTCCTTATTTTCTTTTTATGGTTTCTTACTTGTCCAAATTGCAAGTATATGTGTGAAATAATTTGGTAATAAAATTATATGTAACGAATGTGTTCCTTAATGGAATACTAGATTTAAATTCCTATACACAAAAATATATATGTATTGTTTTGTTGTTAAGTTTTTAGGTTTTTTTTTATTGCCATGTAGGTGTTTCTGACTGTCTTGGTTTTTTCTTAATATTGAATAACACACTTGTTTCTTTTTTAAAGTGTTTAAAAAGAAGAAAAAAGTGCTTAGACTTTATTTATTTAGAAGCATAATATTTATACACGCTCCAATTAAAAGTTGGAACACGGAATAAATTAAACGCGGTCATTTTTTTAAGAATCTCCCTAAAACATTTCATATAACATGAAAAATAAACACCGCTTTATTTCAAACTTTTGCTTTGACGTGCATCGTTAGTTAAAAAACGCTTTTAATGCTTAGGAATTAAAGTTTATATTCGTTTGATATAGTTCTTTAGTTTCTCAAGCACGTTGAAGGATTGAGAAAAAACATGTAATGACCGCAGGGTCATTCTGCGTTTGCCTCATTATATGACTGTTTTTGTATCAAAGAACTTTTTTAAATTGCAGTGTTGTTGAGGCGCTCGTTAGTGTTGCCATTAGACAGAAAGAAAAACAGTTGATGAGGAAAAAAGGGGGGGAGTATGTTTGTGAATGAAGCTAAATCTTTTTTTTTACTTGAAGAGATTCTTAAATATAGTTTGTATATGCGGATTTTGTGTAGTACAACATAAAAAGGAGCAGCCATGTCTAGTCATGATTTTTTTTTATTGCTTGATAGATAAACGAGCCTACGACCCACCTGATGGTAAGCGGTCATCGTCGCTCATGAACCTCTGCAATGCCAGGGCAATGAGGGGCGGTTATCTATCGCCTACATAGGACTTTTCTTAAACCTCGTTTAAAGAGGGACATGTCATAGCGCTCCGGGAACACCGGTGACAATTGAGAGATCGATTTACTTGGGTACATTCAATGAAATCAAATCAAATATAGGAACGATTTCATTTATTCTACCTAATGAGACGCAGATGAAGATGGATCGAGTGACTGAATAGTTTTGTCGATTTCAATACACAGCCTTCCTCAAGATATTGTGGCGACTAATAATAGCGCGCGAGATCCTGAATCGCGGTTACAACATTTGCAAAAATCTTCGCATATATATGACATCTGAAATCTACTACAGTGGGCTTCGGCCTGACCGGGCATACACTACTTCGCCCGGTCGGAGATCTCCCTTTGGGCCAATATCACTGATTCCACAATATAATTTCTTGACATAACATTTCAATGGCCTATCAAGCCTCAATTGATTAAATAATCAGACTATAGTGAAAGAACGAAATGAAACCAGTAAAATGTTTGTTATAACTAAGTACATTTTGATTAAATTGGTCTAAAATTCCTGGACTTCTAATTCTATTCGGTAGAACGACGTTGCTGAGACCGTTTTGAAGTATTTTCTTCAATGTGACCAATCTATGCCTTTCCTCTGTATGAAGGTATCATTTTTTTTTTGTTTTCCTAGTGTACGTTATTGTATAACGCACACTATTGTAATTACTGTACTGTACTATACTGCACCAACCCATTACTGCCCACTGTTGGTCTCAGGTCTCCTCAGAAGAGGGATTAGGCATAGTCCACCACGCTTGCCTAGTGCGGATTGGGGACTTCACATATCTTCAAAGTTTTTTTTTTGAATCCTTTTCCGACATGCAGGTTTCCTCACGATGTTTTCCTTCACCGTTTTTAGCAGACAATCATAATTACAATCTAGTCTAATTCAGACTAATAAGCAATTTTGTTTTAACCTAAATTACTATATGATTTTATGCTAAGAATGTGTCCATTGGCACTTTTCTTATTGTCTCTATTATGAAGGTGTAGACACAATGTTCATGTGGTCTTTACTATTACACTTCATTGTTTTTATACACTAATTGTATTATTAAGTACACTACACTAACTCGAACGGCTTCGTTCTTTCGAGTCTTCTTTTAATGTCTGTGATGTCAAGAAGCGGAAGTTTCCATATGTACTTTTTAAAACATAAACCTTGAAGTATCTCAAAGTGAAGCCTGTATACGCTAAGTAATAAGGGAAGCTTTGTTTCTTCATTTACGTTAGCGTGCCCCAAGCGTTATGAATATCCATACTTTTTCATAATAAATGGAGTTTATCGTGTCTCCTCCGTAGTAAGTGTCACACGCAGTGCCGGTCTGTACCGTCTTGTTGTTACGTTTGGACAGGGACGGACTTAGATAGGGGGTCAACTCCTTTAATGGGCTCCTAATGTTTTTTGGGGGATACAGTATTTTTTTGGGACAATATACTACTGGTATAGGCTAGAGTAGTTTGTTTTGTGTGCTCTATAAAAGTTTTCGTAATATTGTTGCGAACGGTATATAATGAGAAGTGGCATTACTGATGTTTTGCTGTGCAGGCATACAAGGAAAGGAGCTGATGGTATGTAACAACCGTCACACTTTGGTATCGGTATAAGTTGAAAAGCGATCAATTATAGAGGTTATGTTTATTAGCTTTTTTTTTTTGACGGGATGAAATCGCCGCACTTCCACTCGCCCCGCGAGTGGGGTATGTGGGTTTTGAACCGTACTAAAACCTCCCACCAATCGCGCTCGACATCCGATTAGTAGGGGTGACAGGACGCGTTCGCGATTGTCGCTCACGTATCGCCCCATCACCCCCAATGTTTATTAGCTATTCATTGTAATAATATATTGGTTATTAATGATTTAAATTTGGCTAGACAGCGAGAATTGGTATTTTATCTGCCGCCAATCAGCATAAAGTAATAGTACATTAGCAAATTATGCTGAAACATCATAATTTTAATATATTTGATAATTATTGGTTCTAAGTCCGGCCCTGTCATGGCGCCTGCATTTAACTGACATCTCTTGATTATGTGGAAGCACGCGACTCTTACAAACTTACGACTGCGGCCGAAATACTAAATTCCCGTTCGTTTCTCAAATATTCCTGTGTTTTACAAAAAAATACTCGGCTATATTTTATTGATGTTTTCTGGTGAATTATGACATCGGGAGGGTAGTTCGTAAAAATATTGGTTCGAACGTACGCTTGTTTACTTTGACGGCGTTGAATTGTCACGGAAATACAGAGGATTAACATACAGAAGTCCCTCTTATAGTCCCTTTATAGTACCTCTATAAAGTATTGTGTCACAGATTTTGACTTGCATTGTTTTAACCCGTTATTGTCCACTGGTTTAGGTTCAAATCTGTTTAGTAAAGATATATTGTATAGTCCATAATAATATGTTTGATTTTAATCCTCCTTCCTCCAATAGATCTTTATGACTGTTTGTGTTTACCTGTCAATGAATTTAAAAACCATGTTAATGATGAAGAGAAGCTTTCGCTCCCCGGCTGGGTAAAGGGCCTGATTCAGAAGGTGGTCATTCTTGACACGGCGCGTATTGTGAAGAGGTTCCTCTCTCTTGAGCCCTGACCACTGATGGCTTGGGTCGTAGACTCCGCCTGCAGTGGCCCTCTGTTTTTTATATTGTATTTTTAAATAAATTTTTTGTAAATGTTTTTTTCAAGATATAATATAAAAAATAAGCTAATGCTAAAAATCCTTTAAAGACATATCTTTCACATATGAAGTCCGCAATCCGCACTGGGCAAGCGTGGTGGACTATGCCTAATCCCTCTTCTGAGGAGACCTGAGCCCAACAGTGGGCAGTAATGGGTTGGTACAGAGAAGATCAATCACTGATAGTAGATAGTTTATCTTCTGTAATATACACGTTCTATGACGGAACGGACACGAGAATTGATTTTTTCTGTTATGGTATTAAGTTGTGTCGACGTGTTTGTTTTGGAGTGTTATTTTACGTGTTTACTAAACTGGTGCGTGTAAAGGCATATTTTTGTAAATGGAAAAATATTGACGACTTTTTTGTATAGGAATAGGTAAGGTCTAACTTGACTTTTCAATGATTCTTTTAAGAAAATCAAATTGTTAAATTTAAAAAAGACATGCCCGCTGAGTTTCTTGCGCCGGTTCTTTTCAGGACGGAGGCGTAATTTTAGCGAACTGGTGGTAGAACTTCTGATTTTATTTTTGATTTTCAAAATGTATGTGTCCACATTTAATTTGAAATAAATGATTTGACTTTGACTTTGTCTTGGAAATTAACATAGAAAAAAAAATTGGTTGCCTGTAAAGTCGGTATACGGGCGAAAGTTTTACGTGACAACGACTCGGGCATGGTTAGCCCGCCTAAGAGCGAGAGAGACAGACATAAAAAGTGAAAGGCACGCCTGCCTCTCACTCGCTCTCATTGTGAGCGCATAACGTGAGCGGAGCGTAACGCAGTTTCTTGAAGTGTCACCCGGCAAACCAATTTATAAGACGTTGTCACGTCAAAATATTTAAGCAGAAAGTTCTATAAAGTTAAACATATTATCCTAATCTTTGCAAGGTCATAATTTTCACTGTTTCTAAATCATTGTGCAACTTTGACTTAACAAAGATTATTATTAAAATACGATCAACAAGACTTTCTTATCTAAAATCCGCCATTTATTGTTCTTTTCTCAAAAGGCTTATCAATAGAAGCTCCTGCTATATAAATGTCTAGTAAATTTAGTCTTTTGCCAAGGGAGGACAAGAAATAAAGTTCTAACCTCCAAGGGACTAAGTGAAAGGTTTCTTACAGGGACGAACTCTGTGGGGGGTCAAGGGGTCTATATCTCTACCGCTAGTTGATTATTCAAATCAAGTAAAGTTATTAATTGATAATTTAAAATTATATTGAGAAGAAAGAAAATTTAAAAAAGTATTTTATTAGAGAAACATAATCTAAATAAAAACTTGAGAGGTGTCAAGGGACACCCGGATGGAACGAAGTTCCTTTCGATTAATTAGTGAGGGAATTGTAATAAAATTTAATAAAGATAGACAGACGTCTGTCTCTCTCTTTCTTATATAAGAGAGAGAGAGACAGACGTTTTAAACTAACTATTATTATAACTAACTTAAAAAAAAAATATATTTATCACAGCACCATCTAGCATTAATCATATAAAACAAAATAAGGAATTGTTTTAAAAGATTTTAATCACATCGCCATCTAGCGATAATCATCTAAAACAAAAAAGTGTCGTGACAACTTTTTCATAAGAATTTCCGTCTAGCCCCCTTTTGATAACGCGCGATAACGAACTTCGTTCCATATAGTCTGAAATGCACTACAGGATTTAAATAATAATTTGTAACACCTCTTTCTTTCCTTACTATAGACACCGAATATTCAATCCGAGCAATATACCATTAACCAAAAACAATACTGAAATCTTCGTAACGATACAACCAGCCCCCCAGTTACGCTCCTGAGTCCGTGCCAGTCGTCGAATATTTACAAACCACCGGTCTCAGGCATAATAAATGGCATAAGTTGGTAAAGTGGGTCCTGATTTAACGATAGAGGCTTTGTTTTGAGGCCCCTTGTACTGAGTACCGTTATATTTATGTTCCGGGGGTCAAATTAATAAGCTTTTGCCAATAAAACTGTTCAAGTGTATTTATTTTGATAGTACTCTCGGGATTTGTAGTTGTTAGAAATTGTGAGTGGTTATGTTTTCATTATGAATACAGTGTAATTGTTGTGAAAAATTGCACATAAATCTTTTTCACATTTAGATTTAGAGGTACAAGGATGCGCTTCGACAACTCGGCCACCACGATTAAAAACCGACCGCTGGCTAAAAACGGTAAAGGAAAACATCGTGAGGAAACCTGCATATCGGAAAAGGGTTCTAAAAATCCTTTGAAAATATGTGAATTCCCCAATCCGCACTGGGCAAGCGTGGTGGACTATGCCTAATCCCTCTTCTGAGGAGACCTGAGCCCAACAGTGGGCAGTGATGGGTTGGTACAGTACAGTACAGTAGTCGTGAAATATATTTTGGGATTGAATGTCCTCGATGGTGACAAACCTAAGTTTTAGTGTGCAACGTGTCACCACACACAATCTCGTGCTGGGATCTGTCTTTAACCGGGTCCCGGACGCTAAGTGTGAGCGGTAGGTTTGCAGTTCGACTTTCACATACCTCTTGGCGCAAGTATAATTCCGGTGATGTCTTTCTGTCCAAGAAATGGGATCAAATGCACTAGAAAATTGTATTTTTTACGTTTTTTGTGTTATTAGTTAGTTTATATTTTTCTGTCCTCTGTGTGTAGAATAAATTTGCTTTCTCTCTTCTTTCTAGATTTTACTGGGTTGGTTACGAGTAAACGAAAATTCAATCTTGATTGATGGACTCTGCATTACATAATATTATAAGGGGGCGGCGCGACGGGAAAGAGTGCCTTGGGCGTAACGCGTCGCGCCGTCCTTCATAACCCCGTGCTGGGTTCTGGCCTCAGCCGGGGTTCGGACGATGAGTGTGAGCGGTTGGAGGTTTTAGTGCGGTTCAACTCCCACATACCGGATCCGGTGATTTCCTCCAACCAACGTTATATGGGAGAAAGATACCTAAAAGAATTTTCCAATTCGGAGTAGATTTAAAGATTACCCCCTACATCAAAACATAACCTCTTCAGTATAGATAAATGCCTCTCTGCTAAGAAATAATACTACAATTAAAGTTCCAATCGATTGTGCTATTGTTAGCATAATGTAATGATTTACACGGCTACAGAAATATACTGATTGTTTCGTAATAGGATTCGTGTGATTGTTGTTCGAGTTTGTATGGTTATTGAATGTAATTGAAATGCGTGGTTTATTGTGAAGGATTCATACTATAAAGTGTAAACACTCAGCAATTTTTTTTTAAGCAAAATTCGCATAATACTTTCATGCAAGAGAGTCTTGTAGATACAGTGAGTGTGGTGTGTCGTGATGTGAGTTCGAGTTCCAGTGGTACTACCTAAAAACGAATGAGAAAGAGGGTAGACAGATTTGTTTGCTCTTAAATCGACCCGCAGTATCCAGTCTTCTCGTGATCATGACGTTTGCAACAACGTTGAAATATCGAGACAACTCAATTAATATAAATATCGTGGTAAGAACCCGTTGAAAATGCATGAAAGTATTATAAAAAACCGCGCGTGTCTGAATAAGTTTATAAAATTCGCATAATTAACCATTTGGAGTACAAAATTCTACCTCGTATATTGTACAAAAACTAGACTATCTCTAAGACCTCATTGGAACTACCTATAATGAAAACAAAAGATAATAATAACATTCAGATTATAAGAGACAACAAACCATACTAATTTATGCATTGTTTTAGAACCAAGCTTAGATTAGTTCCCGTCTAGTATGCATAGGAATTATGTAAATGCACTACTCTATAGTAGGGCGCCAATAAGAGGAGTTAACAACTTAATGCTAATAAATTACATAATGTTATCTTAATATGAAAAAGATTTATGTGCAATTTTTCACAATACCACTGGCTAAAAACGGTGAAGGAAAACATCGTGAGGAAACCTGCATATCGGAAAAGGGTTCTAAAAATTCTTTGAAGATATGTGAAGTCCCCAATCCGCATTATGCAAGCGTGGTGGACTATGCCTAACCCCTCTTCGGAGGAGACCTGAGCTCAGCAGTGGGCAGTAATGGGTTGTTACAGTACAGTACAGTACAGTATGTTTAACGGTATTTCGCTATAACTTCAAACATGACAAATTATATTTGTGGCAAAAATGTTACAAAACAAGAAAAAGTAATATAATTACATATCCACCACAAAGCAGCCGAGATATATTGAGATATATTGATTATAGAATCAATGCCAACATCAAGCTCTGGTTTTCAGTCTCAGCTGGCATTGATGTCAGAGGTTTGAGTCTTTAAAAGTAAATCGTAGGTAGCGGCACCGGCTTCCTGACATTGCAGAGATCAGATAGCCCGTTCGCTTGTTTGCAATTACTATATTAAATGAATTTCTTTAAACACTCACGGTTATCTACATCACTTACACTATTACTAAACGGGTTCGGGGATACTGTCAGTGTGGTATGTCGAAATGTGAGTTCGAATTCCAGTGGTACCGGCAAACGAACGAGAAAGAGGGTAGACAGATTTGCCTGCTCTTAAATGACCTACCCGCAGCTCCTCAGTCTTCCCGTGATTATGGCGCTTGAAACAGTGCTGAAATATCGGGACCGCTCAATTAAAATAATCGTGGTAAGAACCCGTTTAGTAATAATAGTGTAAGTAACTATATTAAATGTTATGGTGACTGAGAATTTGAAATTGAAGTTGAAATTGATAAAAAGTGAATGTGGAAATTAAAAGTGGAAGAGAAGAGGAAGGACTAAAAAAAGATGATTGGATTGTGTGAAAGAAGATATGGAAATTTTCGACGTGACAGAACTTATGCCTTATGATAAAACATATTCCGCCGACCACATTTAAATAGGGTAAAGTTAAGCTAAAACGAAGAAGAAGAAAGAGGTAGCTGAAAAATTGAATTAATGGCTATCTGTTTGCTAACGTAGGAGGTTGCGGGTTTGTATTGACTAGCCTAGACCAAACTAGAGGGGACGGAGCGATGGGAAAGAGTGTCGAGCGCGTAACGCGTCGCGCCGTCCCTCCAAACCCCGTGCTGGGTTCTGGCGTCAGCCGGAGTTCGCTGAGTGTGAGCGGTTGGAGGTTTTAGTGTGGTTCAGCTCCCATATACCGGTGATTTCCTCCAACTGAAAAAAAAAAATGACCAAACTAGACCTCAAAAACTTGATTTGTTAAAATATATTTTTTTGCTTAAAATAAAATCTATCCAGATCTCTTAAGTAAACTAACGTAAATAACTATCTCAATCCCAGAAAACATACTCTTTCTAATCCAAACCATGTTTTACTAAACCAAGTCACAATATTTCATGGAGAGACAAAACGACGTTCACATCGAACGATTTCATTACAGCGTGTAATGGAGACGGCCGCGTTGCTACGGCAATTCCTGCAACAAATCATTGGAACAGCGCCACTGATAGTTGTACAGGGCCGGACTTAGATGATGGTGTGGGGGTCATTTGAATCATATTCTCCCCTGTGTTCTCCATATGCTACGATATCGTTTTTCAGACAAGATTTAAATTGGATGTGTCAATGTTTGACAGTAGATGATTTATTCCTTGTTCTTTTGTTTTGATATTACAATGGTCATTAAGCCTCAATGGTTACTTAATAATGTGGGTCAGTTTTGTATCTGTGACTTCAAATGCGACTTTTTTTTATTGCCGTGTAGGCAGACGGGCCACCTAATCGTAAGTGGTTACCGTCGCTCATGAACCTCTGCAATGTCAGGGGACACTGAATAGTCGCTACCTATGACCTAACTTTAGGACCCTCCTCAAGCCTCATTTGAAGAAGGACAAGTCATTAATAAATACAATTACGATAATGATTTGAACTGATACACTTATTTTATCCGTGATAAAAAATCATAACATCTCATCAAAATATCTTATTAAAATGTAATAATTTTCATCACAAAAGTCGGAATTCTACTCAAAAAACAAACCCAACATTCTGAAAAATTCCCAATCATTTGTAAACTGACACCCACAGTTTACCTTAATACGGCCCTGTACTCTCTCCACTTACATATTGCAGTGTTCCAGAAGCAATAGATACACGCTGGATACAATTTCTCGCTCGATCGGCTGCACCTCGCTTAGATCGAGCTAAGTGTTAGATGTAAACGTTTATATCTAGAGAACACTAGTTTCTCGAGATATATATAATGTTAATCAATGGTTTTAGGTCTAAATTTGGTAGGAAAAATCGATTTTAGGACTATATAGTAGTTGAAATATATTTATTTAATAGTTTGATTGTAGGTAACACGAAGGGTTATAATATGCATTTAAAGAAGAGCCGAATGAGAATATAATAATTTGTATCCTTTGGGAAACTTTCAGAGCTTTGAATGTAAAACGTAGATAAGAAAACAGTACAACTACATTCAAAGATTTCTAAAATATACATACTCCACCTGACAAACTAAAATTTGAAAAATATTGTATACGGTATTTTAGGTCATATACAAGATTCTTTGAGAACGACGTTATTTCCTAACATTAAATATGCAGTACCTCTGTCTTCATACCCTGATCTGCATCGTAAAGGCTGAACGGAACCGGAGGTTGTCTATTTACAAGCTTCATATTAACTTGAATATAACTATGTAAGTTCGGGTAAAATCTAACAAGCTAAATTTTACAAACTTCCCGGTTTCCGATTGAGCTGACATTGACACGCAGATTTATATCGCGTGACAATGCAATAATATGACAAAATGGCGCTATTTGATGATGTATTCGGAAGGTGGTCGAACTCTTGTCCTAAACAAGATAGACCCATCGTGTTTGAGCTGGTTTTGCTTGTATTAGCTTGTACTCTACTGCTACATGATATCCAGGATCTTAAATGCAGGAGTCTTCATATCCTGATCTGCATCGTAAAGGCTGAACGGAACCGGAAGTTGTCTATTTATAAAGCCATTTATAAATAGACTGTAACTTCCTTTACCGAAGCATACGGAGCATATCCTTGCAGTAAGGACACGTCTTCTCAATTAATTAGGATGATGATTGAGGAAATAGAATTACTTTTATAATAATTATAATTAAGATATTATTTACTCAATTCGTCAGTATTTTAGATGTTTATTACTTGGCTTTTGTTTTGATGGACCGATTCGGATGATTCTGGTTTCAGAGGTCATAGTCGTGGGATCTCATTGATTTTTTTATAAAAAATATTTTTTAACTGAAAAGATATCACGTTTAGCATTTTTGTAGTAAGTGGGCTGTTGGGACTGTTGGGCTCAGGTCTCCTCAGAAGCGGGATTGGGCATAGTCCACCACGCTTGCCCAGTGCGGATTGGGGACTTCACATATCTTCAAAAGATTTATAGAACCCTTTTTCCGACATGCAGGTTTCCTCACGATGTTTTCCTTCACCGTTTTTAGCCAGTGGTGTTGTGAAAAATTGCACATAAATCTTTCTCACATTTAGATTCAGAGGTGCAAGCCGGCCGGATTTGAACCCGCGACCTCCCGTTCGGAAGGATGCGCTTCGACCACTCGGCCACCACGACTCTTTATCTTTTGCATATATTTATTTTTATATAAGCCAATTTTTGTTCAAAACAAAAACTCTTCTATAAAAGGCTATTTTTATTTTCCTCAAAATCATTTATTCAGATACCTGCACTTCCAGTGTAGCAACAGTTTTAATACTTAAAACGCGTACAAAACTATAAAGCGTTCATCTGTTTTATCACCGGCTATAGACATTACAGAACAGGACAGAAGGCAATCTTAATACAAATCATGTTTGACGGAGACAAGCTTGCAACGCCATATTAGCCAATATGGCGTTGCAAGTCGTGTCGTGCGTCGTGCGTTTGTGTCGTGATAAAATTAAATTTTACAAAAAGAAAACGACTGAGTTTCGTTTTTCAAGAATAGCACCTAATTTACTTTTCAGATCTTTATCAAACGAAGATGAGTTTCCGTTCTATCTTCTTTATAGCAATAAAACATCTAAATAAGCAAACTGGACTGATTGATTTTTTGGTTATTGGTTCTGTTTTGTGTAATAATAATAAATAAACAAATAAATAAATATTAAAAAGCTACATTTAAAAAATAGCTGCAAATTTATTTCATGGCCTCATGACGATTATCACCTTTCGTGTGGTAAATAATCATCTAAATCGGTCTTCCCAAACTAAAACAAGAACCTTTTAAGTGTGTTATATACTTGTATGAAAACTTTTTAGTATTGTATTACTTAATAGAGAATTAATAGACTGTCATCTGACATTTGTAAAATTACATGAATGGAAGAAAGAAATATTTTTAGTTTTCATTAGATTAATTTTTTGATTCAATATTGTGTAAATAAATAGCTTTAAATGTTTTTTTTGCTATTGTAATTTACATTTAACGCAATTTTGTTATTATTTACTTCCAGAAGATTATATTACCATTATATACTTACTTGAAGACCAATAACTGTAGTTAGTGAGCCTTCTTCTTTTGGGAAGTAGGATTAAAACATGCTACTAATCTAACCAATACGAATATGAAAAATCAAAGCACTAAAACAATTATTTACATCAGTATCATAATAATCTTCAATAAACTGTCTTCTGTAACAAATATTCTGTGGTTGCAGTTACCTCGCCGCAAATGGACCACAAAATCGTTGCGGCTTTTCAACAATAGTCTTTATTCTTGTTACTCGAGAGCTTAATTCGGCTCACCATTGTTTTGCAGACGGCTGAGTTATTAAGCTATTTACTGTCTCGACTTCAGCTGCAAGCTAAATGGATTTCAGGGTGGAAAGTCTTGAGTGGAATGTATTGACAGTATTCGTCGAATACGACCAATAATAATTCGTATTTGGTTTGATTTGACGTTCGTTAATTGTGGTTGAAATGACATGATGTTTTTGTTTTTTAGGTAAGTGTTACTTAACACGTTTGCTGCGAAACGAGGCCTAAATGACCCCTCCTGCAACCTTCCTGTGGTGCGGCAAGGAAAAACGATCGGTGCGAACAGTGTAACTTTAATAAAGCCATTGGGGTCTAATAGACCGCGAGTCACCCTAACGTCTGGTTAAGGTCCGGGCCAATTACACCTCGTGTCGCAGAGAACGGCAAATATGCATAAATCGGTCTCGCACTGAACGTGTTAAGATCGATTTCCCAAAAAGAGGTTAGGTTGATTGAATATTTGTCTTGTCTTCGCATAACTATTAGAGTTTTTTTTTATTCCGTGGTAGATAAACGAGCCTACGGCCCACCTGGTGGTAAGCGGTCACTATCGCTCATGAACGTCTGCAATGCCAGGGCAATGAGGGGCTGTTATCTATTGCCTACCGATACAGGACTTTTCTTAAACCTCGTTCTGAGTTTCACAATATAATATGTCGGTTTTTTTTTCTGGGTAAAACTGATTTCGATGATTTTTTTGTTAGAAAGCAGACTTTTGGACTTAACCTCATTTCAATTTTATAAAGATCTGACTACTAGTTTCCATGTGCTATTTTTGCAAATCATAAATCAAAGTTAGTCGTTTTCATGTAATTTATAAATTTCTCGTGTCACAGTTTTCGTTGCCATACTCCTCCGAAACGGCTTGACCGATTTTGATGATTTTTTTTGTCCTTATCCGGTATTTATGAGAATCGGCCAAAATCTATTTTTCATCCCCCTAAATGTTAGGGGTAGTCCATCCCAAAATTTTTTTATTTTTTCGACGCAGACGAAGTTGCGCTAGACATTTATGAAAAAGTAATATTTTATATTAAAACTAGCTGCCCTCTCTATACCTCTATAGCTATAACCTCTAATTATGTTACCAGCAAACATTATTTTACCAGCAAAACTACCTGAAATTCCTAGTATTTCCGAGACAATTCTTCGAACAATCTCACGTTCAACTTTTAAATTCCTCTTGAAATATAAATTTTTACAACATGTCCGCAATGTGCAATAACTGTATATCATGAAATAAAACTGTATTTCGGTGGTTTTCGAGTTGTATTCTGTGTTCATTTATTGTTACAACATAATGCAACATTATTTTGTTTTAGTCCGTTTTATCTTTGTTGTAAATGTGTTTTAATGTCGTTTATTTTTATTGGTAAACTGTTTAGCATATTTCACTGCGGCAAATTTATCAATTTTTTGGAACGAAGTTCCTTATCGCGCATTGTGAAAGGGGGCTAGAAGGAAAAAATTCTTACTCTTTTTTGTTTTAGATGATTATCGCTAGATGGCGCTGTGATCTAAATCTTTTAAAGCACGTTCCTTATTTTTGTTTTAGATGATTATAGTTAGATGGCGCTGTGATCAAAATCTTTTAAAACACGTTCCTTATCGCGCGTTACGTTAGGAAAAAAAAAATAAGATATCTTTTAATCGAAAGGAACTTCGTTCTATTCGGGTGTCCCATGACACCTCTCAAGTTTTTTTTAGGTCTTTTTCACATCTTCAAAGTCAAAGTCACATCATTTATTTCAAAGTTGATGTGGACACATACATTTTGAATGTCAAAAAAAAAAACGTTCTACCACCAGTTCGCTAAAATTACGCCTCCGTCCTGAGAAGAACCGGCGCAAGAAACTCAGTGGGCATGTCTTTTTGTAATTTAAATTGTTTCTTTTTTTTAATATTATCTCGATTACATTTAAGTATAACTGCGGGTATGTCGAAATGTGAGTTCGAGTTCATGTGGTACCGGCAAACGAACGAGAAAGAGGGTAGATAGATTTGTCTGCTATTAAATGACCTACCCGCAGTTCCTCAGTCGTCCCGTGATCATGGAGCTTGAAACAGTGCTGAAATATCGGGACCGATCAATTAAAAATAATCATGGTAAGAACCCGTTTAGTAATAGTGTAATTGATGTAGATAACCGCGAGTATTTAAAGAAATTCATCAAGGTTATTAATGGATTATCCAATACTAAAAGAATGGTAAGTGGTATCATCGCCGACTTCAACACTACCAAAGACAGAAAAAACACAGGAAAACTAATACTTTTCACAAGTCCAATAACAAAGGAATTTACTTTGCTAAAATAAACTTCAATAATCTCCAATTCCCTTGTTTACAATACTGCTATTTCCAATCAATTATTTCTACAAACACCGTGTCACACAGTGTCAAAATAAACTGCAAAAGTCCAAATGTTTTTAACACTGTGTCTTCAGTTGGAAAACGGTTTGCTTCAGGCGTAATGCATTTCCTGACATCGTCGAAGATTCCCAGTACTTTTGTTTCCTTTTTAATGAGAAATGGTCTTAGAGCGAATACAACAGGAGATCGTATTGCGATCAAGAAAATATTTGTTTTTGTTTGAAACTATGGTGGATGTTAATTTGGATAAGCTGAAGTGAAACTGAAACTATGACCTGCTGAAATACAATGTAGAACCATTCTAAATTTTGTAGACGGTTAAACTTTCGAAATACAGTCAAAATAATAAAAGAAATGAAATTTATTTATCCTCAACGTTAATAACTCCATGCTGCTGAAATGAAAATGTTGAGATGGGCGGGAGGTGTTACCAGATTGGAAGAATCAGTAGTGAGAAATTACCTGAGAGTCAACTTCGTTGGTACGGTCATGTGATGCGCCGAGATGACGACCATCCTGCAAAAAATGCTTTAAACATTGACATAGGAAAATAACCACAAGGACGCCCCAAAGCTACTTGGTGAAACCTGCAAAAATTATCACAAAATGTACCTGTACATTACAATGACAGACGACCCCAAATAAAATGGGAAGAGGCACGGAGAAACAAGAGTTAATGAAATTATCATGCTTGTTGATGTCAAAAGGCTACCGCCAGTTCAGAAAAAAGAAATAGCCACCGTCCTGAGAAGAACTGGCAAGAAACTCAGCGGGCATGTCTTTTTTTGTATTATTCTTACTGGCGAAACGATTTTTAAAAGTGGTCTAGTAGTTTTTGGGTTTATTCATTACAACCAAACAAACCAAGTTTTCCTCTTCGTAATATTAGTGTAGACTAAAGGTACAGTTCCACATGCTAGTTAGTAGCATGCTTTTTAGTATGCTCATTAGCATACTTGTTTCAATCACTTGTCTCATGTCTGTTTTGTCTGTGCTCATTATAAGCAATGTTTCGACACACGTACCACTAAGTAGCAATTGCTCAAAAGTAGCATGCTTTCGTGCTATTAACTAGCATGTGTAACTGTACCTTAATGTATTGAAGCACAGCCTTTATTAGGATAAGTTTTTTTTTTATTGCCATGTAGGTAGACGAGCCAACGGCCCACCTGATAGGAAGTGGTTACCGTCGCTCATGAACCTCTGCAATGTCAGGGGACACTGAGGGGTCGCTACCTACGACCTAACTTTAAGGACCCTCCTCAAGCCTCGTTTGTAGTTTTTCGTTATATCATCTCCTGTTGTTTACACTCCAAGGAAATGCTTCTACACAGCGTCCATTGTGTGTGTAATTAGGCTTGCACTTTGTCCGCGATAAGGTTTTTAATTTTTAACTTTTCCACGATCACTCTTTTGTTAGTAGTTCATTTGTATTCTTGCATTGTTCTTGCTTCGTTGTTTTTTAAATCTCGCATTTTCTATTGTAAGGTTTTGAAGAGGATTTTAATTTGAAAACAATTTCGTGGTTACATTGGAAAGTTTGTTTTTACTTCCACTGGATGTAATTATGGGAGTTCAGCTGGAGCTGGACGATTGCACAAAGTGGGAATGAGTTGCTCGCCAAGACATTTCATTATCATAATCGATTTTATTTTTGTATATTTAATGTAAAATTGTATAACATTGATAACATATTTAAAAAAAAATATGCTCATAATTAAAAAAAGATATGCCTGCTGAGTTTCTTGCAAGAACTGGCAACTCAGGACGGTGGCTATAATTATTATTTTTTGTGTCCGAACTGGTGGTAGCTTGTATCTTTTGACGTCAACAAGAATGAGTACGTCATCAATGTTGAAAAAAATAAAGTATTTCAGTAAGTATTTCAGAGCTGACGTTTTGCACGCGGATCGCGTGACAATGCAATAATATGACAAAATGATCATACAATTTTTTTTAGCTAACTCTTACTTAAATATAAATATTGGATGCTTTTCATTCCATTAGTCAACGTTAGCGATGAAAAGTAATATAGACTAAACATTTACAGTGCAAACTATGGATTTTCTTTTGCTTAATGTTTAAATCGATTTAAACTGAAAACTTTTTAAGACATGTTCAAATACTTGCTGTTTAGTATAATGTGTAATTCGTTTTTAGACACTATTTTGTTCTATTCATTACATTTAGATCAACGCAGAGAATATTATATTATAACAACATTGTTTAATTTACGAACAAGAGCCTAATAATCTGGTACAAGATAGTTTCCTCGATGTCTTGTCAATTATAATTGGCAGTTTTGGCCCCCAATGTTATTGTCATTTAACTCGTCACAACATAATTACTGAACAGAAGTAAATGTTTAGACAAATCTCTCATACAAACTCAGATACACATGTGAGGACATACTTGACTCATATGTCGAGATCACGAGAGGTTTCAAACGAATGTTGTATGAAGATTGTTATACGTTGATTGTGTGTGATACGACTTGTGTGCAAAAAAAGAGTTTGAGCTCCCCTCCTCGGCATTCCCAGAGCGCTACTTGTCCTTCTTCAAACGAGGCTTGAGGAGGGTCCTTAAAGTTAGGTCGCAGGTAAGCGATCCTTCAGTGTCCCCTGACATTGCAGAGGTTCACGACGGTAACCACTTACGATCAGGTGGCCCGTTGGTTCGTCTGCCTACATGGCAATAAAAAAAAATATGTTGATTGTGTGTAATACGACTTGTGTGAGAAAAACAGATTGGTTAAACACCGAAGAGTCCATTCGAAAGCAGGTTGACACGTTCACTGCTAAACGAGGCCTAAATGATCCTGCAACTTTCCCGTGGTGCGGCAAGAAAAAACGTAAACTTCCCTGCGGTACGTTGAGCATAACTTTGTTAAAAAAATTGGGGTCTAATAGACCGCGTGTCACTCTAACGTCTGATCTTGGTGCGGGCCGATAGCACCTCGTGTCGCAGCCAATGACTACTATACAAAGAATGGTTTCGCAGCGAACGTGTTAATTCGTGTCAGAAAAAACTCCTGAAACGTACTAAACTACAAACTAAGTTGCAACGCAATTTACGTTTCATTTTTGTATGTAAATTGACACATGATATCTAAGTCTCTAATACACTGGCCTACATTCATTTTCGTGCCTAGGATTTTATACTTGATTTTGGGTCTATTTTGTGAGGTAAATTAGTCAAATTTTTCATATTAAGCTCTTCCTTGAATTTTACGTTTCTGAAACAATTGAACCTCGCATTTCAATAAAACTTGATTTCTGTCCAGTTTTCCTGTGATAGCCTTAATCCAACATATTCCCAGCGGTGTACAAAATGATTGTTATATCTGACAATCTATTGGACCTCAGCAAATTTAATTGAAAAAGCAATCAACGGCGACAACCGGTACTGCGACGTATTGCGACCACTGTGAATACGAACTCTGGCGTTTTAATTAAATTTTTTGGGACAGTTTTTGGTGGAGTTCGAGTTTATAGTGGTATAAGCTGTGGAATAACTAGAGAAAGAGAGCTTTATAAAGTCATGCTTATGCGTAACATAGACATTACAATTGGTTTCAAACTAGGAACGTTACGTAGGTATGTATGAAAACAAAACATGTTTTTGTTGTGGTTATAGATGGTATTAGGTCAAAGAGAGATCTCCAACCGGGCGAGGTAGTGTATGCCCGGTCAGAGCCAAAGCCCACTGTAATAGATTTCAGATGTCGTATATATGCGTCGAACAATGCAAATGTCAATACAGCGATTTAGGACATTTATAATTATTTAAAGTACCTATCAAAAGAACATAGCTATAATTGTGCTATTTGTGTTTATATCTACATACCTAAATGTTTTCTGAGTATGCTACAAGTGTCCTGTCTTCATTCAGTTGTTCAAGTTGACAAGTAATATTTGTACAAAATCAAGAATAACTTAATTTAAAAAGTTCCCCTCGATACAATAAAAAAATAATCATCAAAATCGGCAAAGTTATCCACGAAGAAACATAATTTTTTGAAATCGCTTTAATATTTCAGAATCAAAATATCGACATCCCAAACATATTATTTTCGAAATTCGACCAAACTATTATATAAGATCATTCTTCCTCAATCCCTATATAGTCCTACAGACAATTCTGTACTAAAGTAAAAGATTTACAGCGAAATCCCTTTTACGGCCCTCTAATTTGTGGATCAATAACCTTACGTTCAGTCTCGATACCCTAAGTTTCGGACACATAACCGACGGAGGTCTTCTTTATTCAGACATTATGGCTTCACACAGAAAAAATACTGAACAGAAGTAAAATTAATGTATGTACCGCTGTGTCACTTGACAGTAGAGTGACATTAGAGAAAAGTAAGGTGGTAAAACTAAAGTAAATAAAAAAAATAAAAATAGAAACAAAAAAGAATCTTCTAAACTCTTAGATAACTAAAAACCTATAACATAAAACATTGTACCTTTCGTGCAGGAAGTTAAATAAATAATAAAAGCACAGAAAATGATATTAAGCACGTTTATGTTATTATGGACGTCTGCAATGTCAGGAGACACTGAAGGGTCGCTACCTACGACCTAACTTTAAGGACTTACATTAAGCCTCGATTTCGTTGTTTTCAAATTCTGAATTTGAGTTAAAATAATGTTGAACGAGTGTGCGACTTAATATCCACCGCGTAAACTAAATAAATTAAAGGTTTCTGAAACGTACGACATTTGAAACTCGATTAAATCATTCAACACGGTATTTTGGGTGGTGCACTGAAATATTGTTTCAAGTTATATTTCTGTATATATATTTGTGCTTCGACCATCGAACGAATAAAACAAGTGAGCGAGACTATTGCAGAGATAAATAGCCGGTATTTTTACTTGAATTTACCATCGTAGAGGATTTTATTGATATTGCAAACAATGTTTACTGTTTGAAGTTTAGAAGTTGGGGAACTATTTTAATATTGCTCGTTGGTGTGACATTCAGTGACCCCAACTGGGCTTTGTATTAAAAGTCTAATTATTTAGTCTAATTTAAGAAATAAAATAGTTTCAATTGAAAAAACGGTCAATAATAAATAGTGAGTTGGTCTCTAAATCTTAATTTGTGAAAATATATGACTGCGTAAATAGTGTGTTGAGGTGTAATGACGTTGTAATTAGTCGATCTTCATTTGGTTTTGTCAGGAATGACGCTACAATGTCCACTTGAACACTCGATGATCAACACTTTTGAATAAAAACTTCAAAATAGCGAGTTTTAACAGTTTATTATTTTTACATCAAGAGGTCCGTTCGCCTCGACAATTCAAACACGAATGAATAATAACAGCGGCCAACGCCTGTATTTATAGCGAGTCTCCACTTCCAACTACCCGCACCGTGAATAGGTTTGATTAACTTGTTATCACCCCGTCATATACATACCCTATAATATAAAAATTAATCGTAAAATGTGTTGGTAAGCGCATAAGTCAATAACGCCGGAATTAATTTGGCTAATATTTTTTTTAAATTTCTGTTAAAGTTTAAGAATTGTACGGCAAGAAAAATTCGAATAATTGACGTTTAGGTATTTGAAATAGACGCAGACGAAGTTGGCCAAATCTAGTCTAAAAATAGGGATAATAATATTTTACCTAATAAAGCATCAATTCTCAACTTTCTTTATGCTATAGCCTTGAAAAGCTCAAAGAATGTTTACTACATTTTCCAACGAAGTTAATTCTTGAAGCAAAAGCGATTCTTTCTCATTAATTCATACTATGTACATTTCTTTACACATATTTCAAAAGAACGACCTAGTTTTTTCATTTAAATTGCCTATAAAATGTATTGAAAAATATCTTGAAGTCATTATCGCATTTATCAATCTAGATTTCAATGGAACGGAATGAAACGACTCCATTTAAGTATTTCTTTTGCTTGTAATGTACGAAATAAGATTTCAACGGTAAAGTGTGTGTTTAAAAATAATAGGTTTATGAGTTTATTTGCGGTTCGAATGAATTCGTATAATAATGTCGTAAGTTGTCTATTCGATGACTGACTTCCTCAAGGAGGAGTTTATTGATTCGACTATATTTTTTTTTACCGCAACCTTTTGACGTGACATCGTCTTATAAATTGGTTTGCCGGGTGACACTTCAAGAAACTGCGTTACGCTCCGCTCACGTTATGCGCTCACAATGAGAGCGAGTGAGAGGCACGCGTGCCTTTCACTTTTTATGTCTGTCTCTCTCGCTCTCAGGCGGGCTAACCATGCCCGAGTTGTTGTCACGTAAAACTTTCGCCCGTATACCGACTTTACAGGCAACCAATTTTTTTGAAACTTACCCAAGTCCACAGTTATACACTTATCACATATGATCGGTATTGCCGAACTCCGCGTCGTATGACCGCCACACCGGGTTATTGCGAAACCAATATTCACACAAACGATACTTGAGAACGACGTTTTTCCCTCATCTTGTTAGATTCTTTTGATATTAGATATCTGCTAGAAATAGGGCTTAAAATAGCAATTTTCTACTGCTAGTTTGAGTATCAAGTTATTTTTAGGTGGAGGAAATCGTCGCGTTAAAACCTCCAACTGCTTACAGTCTGAACCTCAGCTGAGGCCAGAACAGCACGAGGTTATGCGGCACGACCCATTTTTTTTTTAAATCTAAATCCCCAAAATTATCGGGGATGTTCTTAGTCTAATTGTTGGTTTACTCTTTCATTCCAGTTATCGCTTCTGTTTCATACCGCATACTTCACATCCATCCTTCCCATTCACACTTTCCGTTGGTGGAGTGCCACCCTATACCTATTCTTCTAATATCTATATCTATAGTGAGGTTCTTTATTTAAATCATTGCTACATCATACATTTATTGAACTTATTTCTAGTGATTTATTTTGTATACTTTTTATATCCTATGATCTATACAGTAATACGGCATTATTTACAGTCGCGACGTACCTTGAGTATTGAGTAGTATAATATAGAGGGATTAGGAACAACTATACTAGCCTAGTGTGTATTGGGAACCTAGTGTTACCTTAGTAGTAAAATTTGTAGCATCTTTATTAGTATAGAGTATTATAGTTTTCGTTCCAGGCTGTGTCAATAAACTTAATTTTTATTGTGCTCCTGTTCCTGTACAACCCATTACTGCCCACTGTTGGGCTCAGGTCTCCTCAGAAGAGGGATTAGGCATAGTCCACCACGCTTGCCTAGTGCGGATTGGGGACTTCACATATCTTCAAAGGATTTTTAGAACCCTTTTCCGTTATGCAGGTTTCCTCACGATGTTTTACTTCACCGTTTTTAGCCAGTGGTGTTGTGAAAAATTGCACATAAATCTTTTTCACATTTAGATTTAGAGGTACAAGCCGAATTTGAACCCGCGACCTCCCGTTCGGAAGGACGCGGTTCGACCACTCGGCCACCACGACTTTTATTGTGTTAATACGTGTAAAGTATACAACAATTATAATTTAAAAAAATATATTACAGCTAAGTTTGTATTGCTAGTTCTTCACAGGACGACGTAACAAATACCTAGAGATTTGAATTCTCGACCTTCCACGGACAGTTAAACCCTTTGGCCACTCCACTCCTACTTGACCTAATGAGGATTCAAATAGAACAAATATTTAGAATATCTTTTTTAAACTAGGTTAATGATAACTTATTTAGATTTTATTCGATTAATAAACCTTTTATTTCCTAGTATTGTTGTAAAATATCGCGTGTGGTATTTAATACTTCCCATTCCGTAATACTGGGCTGCAAATTTAATATGGACGTACTTGGGCGCTTAAAAGGTGTTCGAAAACCCGATTATAGGTATACCGACGATCTGGTCAGGATGACGGGAGGTCACTGCAGACAGTGCAGGACCGGTCGTTGTAGCGAGATCAAATCAAATCAAACCAAATCAAAAATTATTTATTCCGAGCATCAAACAAAGAACAGAAAAACAAAAAAAAACTAAAACTAAAAATATCAATGCCCGGAAATGGTTACCGACTCAGCAATGCCGCAACCACCGCACAACACGGGGCTGCGACGCTGATCTTCCGTCGGCACCACACGTACACGCTAGCACTGTGCTAACCACTGCGTATAACAATTCCATGAAGAAAAAAAAATAAGAAAAACCTTATAAACTATACATAAAGAATAATATTTGTTTTGGCGAAGACCTATGTCTAGCAGTGGACGACTATAGACTAATGATGATGAGCGCCAGTAACCATTTTCCATCACTTAGGCCGTAAATTCGTCAACTTACGGTCTGGTAAAAATGCATCTGTTTTAAGCGAAAATTTTCAATATTGAGCTATCCAATTTGGAGTTCATTGCCCATTATATAAGGCTTAAAATACAAAACGACAATAAAAGCCAAATAAACAATCATTATATTTGCATTTTAAGCTTTAAGTGCAAAACGTTAGGCTTAAATTTAATATAGCCAGCTCTACGACTAATTTCTGGTTCGAACAAGAAGTAAATCTAATAATATTTAGTTGATTGTCCTAAGTACATACCTGACTACTGCATTCCTACAACTGAACCAGTCATTGCGCCAGCAATTAAAAAATAAATTTCATTCGAAGTGTTGTAATGTTTCACAATTTGTGCTTTATGATTGTTTAAATACTAATGCTTGGGCAAGTCGGTTTATGGATTAAAAATAATATTTGTTTTGGTAAAAAAAATATTGATGCATTTGAAGGATGAATGTAGTTGAGTTTCCAATCACTTGATTTAAAAAAATAGGTAAAAAGCTTTTTAAATTAAACGGTTTTATGTTAAACATACATTGCAATGTTTAAGATAAATGTACTAAAAACCAAAAAATAATAAAATAGATACAGTCGTGGGAATTATAAAACAGTGGGGCACGTCAATAGTCTACAATCGTTGATTAAAATGTTTGTTTTGTAATTTTACACTATAATTAAGACAACATTGCAGAGGTTCATGAGCGACGGTAACCACTTACGATCAGGTGGCCCGTTGGCTCGTCTGCCTACATGGCAATAAAAAAAAAGCTAAATAAAACCGTTTAAAACGGAAACAGATATTGTCAAAAAGACGTTCTTGTCAATGACTGTAAGTACTTCTAAATTTTCTTTGCATTTTTCTCAAAACCACTACATTAAGACATTCAATATTCTTAACATATACCTTTCATTTACATTATTGAAATTTATTGCTATATATATTACCATGACCACCGCATAACCACGTAAGCGCAATGTGGACAGACCTCCTACAAGATTGACCGACAACCTGGTTATGATCGCGAGAGGTCACTGGATGCAGACAGTGCAGAACCGGCCGTTGTGGCGAGGTTCGGGGGCCACCACATGGATAGATAGGATTATATCCATGAGGATGTCGATGATATCATCACGATACTTGCCTGCATGTTAATATGAGCAAAGCAAGTTATCTTAATTCATAAATATTCACTTAAATTATAATATTACTAGCTGCCCCGTGCAACTTCGTCTGCGTCGCATAGGAACTGTTCTCGGGAATTTTCTAAAAGTACTCATCAGGACGCTTCATTAGAGCCTAAACACGATGAGGTTATCTTGCTTGTTGACGGAGTTCCTGTGGCCACCTTCCAGCTCCATCATCAGACCTTGATCTAAGCTATCCCATCTCTCAAGTTGGACCAGACTGCTCACGGCGTGCCAATTTAATTTAAAATCGGTTCAGTAGTTTAGGAGTCCATCGCGGACAAACATCGTGACACGAGATTTATTTATATTAGACTAGATGACCCGCGCAACTTCGTCTGTGTTACAAAGGGGTTCAAAAATTGTAGCTTATATAGGCACGCGCCGCCCGGCGCAAACAACTACGACCCTGCATTTTAAATTTGTAATATCTTCGGTAATATTCACTTAAATTACATGCTGTAAAAAGCATATTGATCTATAATAAATGCACAATTTATTTAAGGTACTTAATTGGACAAGGATTAATGCTGTATTGTTTAAAATCACTTCGTAAATAACCATTTTTTAGTAAAGAATAAAAATGGTTATGCTGGGATCCCTAAGAGATAGACATATACCATCGCGGACTTTTTTGTTGAACTTTTTAAGGTGAACAATACTGTACTACATTATTTTGGTCTATCTCGTAGGGTTCAGCCAGCGTTTGCAATATAAGCGCAAAAAAACGTGCTTATTTACGACATCACATTAGAAACCTTTAAATTTATCAGTGTTTCTCTACTATATTATGCATTTATTATACATACAAACCCTTCCTTAAGAATCACTCTATCTATTAAAAAAAACCGCATCAAAATCCGTTGCGTAGTTTTAAAGATCTAAGCATACATACAGACATACAGCGAAAGCGACTTTGTTTTATACTATGTATTGATTAGATTATAAGGATATAATGATAAACAAGCATCACTGATGAACCTCTAAAATGTCGCATACTACCGTCAATTATAAACAACATCAAAGCTTCATTTCAAAAGAACAATAGCCTAGAATACAAGCCAGCAATTATCACAGAACATGATAAAACAAAAACTCATTTAAAATTCGAGCGATTTAAAAGTCGATCAACATTTCGCTTCGTCTACAAAAATAATTGAGTCCATTTATCCAAACAGCCATTCAGTGGTATTCGCTGAATCGTTACGAGCAACGTGTTCTGAAAGAGTACTTTCCATATATTGCATTTCAAAATTGTTTTTCGTCTGAAAGATATTGGATAAACAGATCTGAACGTATCTAGAGAAGTTTCAAATTCTTCGCATTTATGTATAGTAGACGGAGAATGAATGCTTCGTGCAAGAGGAGGTTTTGGAACTATACTGTTTATTGAGTTTTTTTTATGCATGATGCACGAGCCTACAGCCCACCTGATGGACGGACTTACTTTATATAACTTTGTAGAGAGACGAGCTAATGGGCCAGTTGCTATCAGTTGAGGATGAAAACCAGCGTTAGGTGTTGGCTGTGTATAGCGAAAATACCGGGTATTAAGCTTAGTCTCGACTGGTTTTTGGTGGAAAGTTGTATTGCAAATTAAAAATCAATCTATTCCTCAATGCGCTATTGCAACTATCCACCTTGCCATTTTTATCGAGAATATTTGCTATAACCCACTACCCATACATAGAGGAGCACATTGAGCACCTCTAAAAAACAGACTAGAATTCCGATATTCCATTTTGAATCCTCTCAGGTACCAGATTGCTATTTGATTGCCTCTAAATAGGACGATAACATGGAGTTCCATCGTCCGTCCCATCAACTTTTTGCACCACGTTTTTCGCAATCTCCCGAATTAATTGGGTGTCTAGCACGTGGTGGATCTTTTGTCTGACGCACGCCGGTGTCTCAATCAATCTACCCTGATTGAACGCGTCTGGTCAAATTGAATTTTCATTGGGTAGACGTTGTAATGAAGTACCTTGGACGTTTTAATGTTTTGTGGTTTTAAGTCATTAGTCCTCTCTTAGTTTTGTTTGGGTCACGTCGGGGTCACCAATTGTGGGTACAGTGGAGTTACGGCCAAAGGGAGATCTCCGACCAGGCGAGGTAGTGTATATAATATGCGCTGAATGTTGCAAATGTTGTAACCGCGATTCAGGATCTTGCGCGCTATTATTGGTCGCTACAGATAATATCTCGCTGGTGGGGTATGTGGGAGTCAAACTGGACCAAAATCTCCTGCAGGTCACATAGCGTCCGAACCGAAAAAAACCCAGCACGTGACGCGACGCTTGCTGAGACTTGCGTATCGCCCCGTCACCCTATAGGTTTTGGCCTTGCTCGTTTTAAAAAAAGAGACAAAACCAGCAATTAAAGTTATCGTAAACGTATACAAAACGTAGTAACTGCGGTGTAATTATAAATCATTTAGGCGAATGACAACGGCCCGTTATGATTGTGCACCATCGCTGGTCGCACGCCACCCAGTGATTACCGCGTCTATACAAAACTTCCACAAGTTTCTACTATTATAATAATTTATCGTGTGGGGAAAATGGGTCTTTGTTGATATTAACTTTTTATTCACCTTAAATAAATATATTTAGAGATCCTTCGAAAATATGTGGGGTCAAATGTTCAGTAACTTTAGGTTTGGTGACCTGGTCAGCATTCGTGATGCTCGCTTCAGAATAGCGTTACCAACTTAAACATAATTAAATTCTCCAATCCAACGAATTTACTTTACTACTATTGGAGTAACCAACTACCATCGAAATTTAATAAAATATGACACAAATCAAGCCTAAAATTACAGCGTAATGGTAAAAAGTTGGTAACACTTCAGGAGGTTTCAAATGCTGGCTTAAGCTCTGCCAATAAATATGGTGTTGTTCAAAAAAATATGTATTTTAACTGTCAGTGCCGTCCCTTCTACCGAAGACAACTCCGGGGACACAAGACGCGCAGGGCGCGATCCCACCGTGCGGGGCATCAAGCGCCCGCGTCACCACTTACTCTCGACCAGCGAACATATACATACGGTCACTTCAACTTTTGTAATAGTTAATCAATAAACAGTTATACAGTCCACCAGCATTTCATTGCATCACCCTAAATAGGGTCTAAACAATGGTCCTTCGAGCCGGAACAAAATTCACGTGACAATAATCACATACTAATTCTTCCTTACCGTACGCTTAAGACACAATGACGTAAGCAATAAATATTAATCTTTAAAAAGTTTCCAAAAACTCAATGTTGGTCTAATTCTTTCCCTGAATAAGCAGAATTGAGAGAAAAAGTCTAAGAACATAATAGTCTGGCAGTTACTCAGCCGTAAGTTGAAAAATGTAAGGAAAATTCACGAGGCGAGGTACAAGTTTTTATGGAGTAAACCACACGCGCTAAATTACAGGGAAAAAAGCTCCTACGAGGCTGAACGTAATACCTACTTTTGTATGAACGTGTCAAATGTATTACAAATTTCGGGGAAAATGTGATATTAGTGGGGGAATATTTTTTGTTGTTTTTTTTTGTGAGTAAACCAGAGTTCGTGAGATGTTTGTATACTGATTTTTAGTTCGGAATGTATATGGAAAGAGTTTACCTTTGGTGTTTGTTAATTAAAATTATAGTAGATACTTGGTCAAAGTCAGAAAAAGTCGTTCTTTAAGCAAGCTTTGAAAAGAGTTCTCAACAGTAGATCGTAGATGGCAATACTGCGTTGTTCTCATCCAATAAATATGGGGTGGGCCATATAAAGTTTGCATTTTCCAAAAGTTCGACTGTCATGTTGGCTGTGTGGCATGTTGCGCCATCCTGTTGAAACCAAATGTCGTCCATGTCATACTCTTCAACTTTTGGAAACAAAAATTCGCTGAGCATGGCACGGTAACGCTTGCCATTGACCGTCTCCTTGCTCATTTTCGAATGATTGCGCGGGACCGAAACCCACACCAAACCGTAACTCTTTGTGGATGCATTAGCTTCTCAATGGTGACGTGTGGATTTTCCGACCCCAGATGCGACAATTTTGCTTATTGACATAGCCTCCGAGGAGAAAATGGGCTTCATCTGAAAAGACGATATTTCGGTAAAAATGCTCATCTTCGGCCAAACGATCTTCTGCCCATTGGGCGAACCGAAAACGTCCCATTTCGTAAATGTCAAACCTTTAACTACATTATGAACACAAATTGAATGATATTTAAGCTGTCATCTATACATATAATAAAATGATAGAAAAGTCAACACTTCAAAATACACTCTTCCAAGTCAAGCAACCGTTGCATATAAAGTCACCGCGATGCAGAATCAATACATTTAGTATGGTACAAAATTCAGCTTTGTCCGGGGTAAACTAGAAAACTACTGCACAGATTTACTTCATATTTGGCAAGAATATTGCTTAAAAGTCGGGTCAACACATAGGCTATATTATAGTGCTATCATTTCCGAGGAACGGGATATAAATATAATAAATTTCATTCAAAAATTTTAGAGCACCGACATCTATCGGCGTTTAAGTCAAATTTCATGTGGAAGCATTTTTTTATTAGTACAAGAGCTAGCAACGTCGGGAAAACAAACATTTCAGTAAAGCCAGTTTTTATTTTTATATATACTATCTCTCATACTCTTTCACTTTTATATCAGTTGGCAAATTAATTTTAGGTTTTTAAGTGCTTAAAAAGATTCATAAAAAAAAATCATTCAGAGTTAGCGTCTGGCACAGAAAAACAACAAAAAATATCTGGCAATAATAAATTCATGCAACAAAAAGTACAATAAAAACAATTTAAAGAAATATCTTTAAAAAAAAAAAAATCGCTTTTTTAACCAGACCTTACCACTACCGGCTGGAGGCTACTACTAGACAGTCCGTATCGGTAAATACTCTGTCAAAAACGTTGCTAGCTCTTATACCATATTTGATTGTGTCATTTTTGGCACTGTCAATGGTTATTTTTTTAATTGTCATAGATACAAAGAGTTCTGTTCCTTCTTAAAAAATGTGTATTTAATTCGTTTCAGAGATTAGCAAGATCTATACATATAAATAAATTTCATTAAGCAATTTTAGAGCAACGACATCTATTGGCCTTCAAGTCGAATTACATATGGAAGCATTTTTTTGTTGATATAAATAATTTAAATTTCATTATGTCATTGTGGGACAATGTTTCCTATTTGCTAACTAGATGGCGTTGGCGTATAAATTTTAATTATTCTGAATCGCGCTATCATTTCGTACACCAAATGTCAAAACTGAGATTACCTGCTTTGCTATAAGTCATCGTGTGGTTAGTCAAATTGAACTCTTTAGCTATCATTTTATTATTATTTAGTTTCGACTTAAAATACTTAAAATGCCTGGATAACGATCTAATTTATCCCAATGTTCAAACGATATTCGAAGGAAAAGGTTAGCTCGATGTCTAGAAACCGCCGTTGAGCATGAAGCTAGGTTGGCTAATGGCTACTCTTTAAGAACACATTGCGGAAACTCAGTCGATCGAATATCTTGAAGAGCAGGATACTCAGTTAAGGAGAGATCACTCTCAGCCTGCTCTTTCACGGTCGTTGGAGACTGATGAGCAGCATGAAGAGCGTAGTGCAGCTGCTCAGCAAAGTTATCAGAACGTACGTGACGATACTTCTGCTCATGTATCGCAAGACCGGGACAGAATGCAGGAGTTGCAAGAGCAACCATGGCTAAATAAAGAGGGAAGTGGATTCATGTACAATGTTGCGATTAACTACGCCGCACACGGAGATATTAGCAATCTTAGAAGAAGCGCCCTTTGTCGAGCCCGCAAATGGAGAGGGGAGCCCAATGGGATGTGTTGTGCATCTGGTAAGGTACGCTTGGAGTCTATGCAAGACTCACCAGAACTGTTGAAACTCTTACTAAGCGGCGAACATCCGGGTCCAGCCATTTTTTTAAAAACATTCGAGCCTATAATAGCGCCTTGTTCGAGCATAAAACCTCCTTGGTGTTCGAAATTCAAAAAATTAAAAAGTTAGTGTTAGCTGTCAGAATTGTTTTAAGCGCCAAATGTAAAAATTAATAAAATAATTATTGTAAACCTAAAAAACCACATCTTATTTATTTCCATTGGTATTTCTGCAATTTACTCCCACATGATGGTCCATAATCGAACCGGATAATATTGGAAAATATTAATCTACGTTTATTGGGAATTATTCAAGAAGTTTACATTGAATACCAATGGAAACCCGTGCCGTTGATGCATCGTGGATGTGAAGATTGAAGATCTAGTTTGTGGTGTCATCTATTATTAATATCATTAGAATATTTACCCAGCACTCGCAAAAGGTTGTATAAATTAATTCTTTATTTAAGAATCTCAAGATCACATCTTGTTTAATACTGCCTATCATAATTACGTTGTGAGAAGTTAGGGTTAAGATATTAATATAGGTTATTTATTGAACACTAAACTATTTCTAAAAGGTTTGCAATTTGATTTACTGTATCAGTACTTATGTACATGTTAAATTGTATAATACTAGTAGGATTATTAGTTAACACATTGGTATATGTGACCTATTAGTAATTACCTCAGTAAATCAGTTATTTCATTAAAAAGTGTTAAGTTTATTGATAACGTAACTTTTCAACTTAGTTATTTTATTATATTAATAGGTAGACTTTATTATTAATTCTCTATTAGTAATAATAGTATTACTGGTGTATTTCTTGTAATAATTTTGGTTTGTATAAATTCCATATTGACGACACTCCCTTCCCAAAATGGCCGAGACAAGAGATCTTATTAAGAAGCGTGCAAGTTTCAAAGGTCGCTTGACTATGTTTGTGAATTACTTCGATCAACTGAGTGACGGAGCTTTAAGCAATGATGATGTGACCGAACTGCAGTTGCGTATTGGGAAAATGGAAGCGTTATACGAGAAATATGATGAGGTACAGTTACGGTTGGAGTGCATCACAGATGATCTTAAGGTACAATCGAACGAGCGTTCTGAGTTTGAGACTTCATATTATAAATATGTGTCTAGAGCACAAACTTTATTAAGTAATTTTAACAAAGATACTGAATCTGTCATCAGTGATAAACCTCCGCGTAGCATTCACAAGCCAGTTAAGTTACCTACCATACAGTTGCCTAAATTTAGTGGTTCCTACTGTAACTGGTTGGAATTCCATGATACTTTTACTAGCCTCGTCCATTGCAATGATGATATTGACAAAGTTAACAAGTTTCATTATTTGAGGGCATGTTTGGAAGGGTCTGCTGCCGTAGTTATTAATTCTATTGAATTCTCTGCTAGCAACTATAACGTAGCCTGGCAGTTGTTGTGTGATCGTTTTAATAATAAAAGATTGTTAGTGCAAAACCATCTTTCAGAATTATTTACTTTAGACTCCATTACTAAGGAGAGTTCTGTTAGTTTAAAGGGCCTCATAGATCAGCTCAATAAAAATCTACGAGCTCTTGAGTCATTGGGTGAGCCGGTCTCTTATTGGGATACTCTTTTAATTTACATAGTTACTCGTAAACTTGATCAGAAGTCGTATCGCGAGTGGGAAGAGTATAAGGGTCGGTTGGATAAGGATATCACAATAACATTTAATAAGTTCATAGAGTTCTTACGTGCCCGCGCTAACTTGATAGAAACTATAGAATTGTCTCGTAATCAGACTCAGGTTAGTCAGTCAAACAAGTCAGGTATTAGTCCTCTTCCTAAGATTAAGTCAATGTTAATTACTCAAACTCCTCATAATGCAGGCTCAGAGTTAATACCTAAGGTATGTCCGAAGTGTGCGTGTGATCATAATTTACAAGACTGTCCGCAATTTCTTGCATTAAATATTAATGAGCGATTTAAGTTAATTCCTAAGTATACGGTTTGTTTTAATTGTTTTAAACAAGGTCATTTCGCGAATCACTGCAGGAAATCTGGTTGTAAACTATGCAAACGTAAGCATAACACACTTGTACATATATCGGATTTTAAACGTATTATGAATGGTAATAGCGAGAATAAACCTGACATTCCATCGGAATCATCCTCAGCCTCGGAGTCAAATAATATTGTATTATCGGCTAGTATTTGTGGTGCAAAGCGTAGACATCAAGATGTTTTGTTGCCCACTGTTTTAATTAAATTATATGATGCTAATCATCGAGCTCATGTAGTTCGTGCAATACTTGATAGTGGAAGCACTTCGAGTTTTATGACTGAAAAGCTATGTAAGCTATTATCATTAAATACAGATCAGGTAGACAGGTCAATACTAGGCATAAATAACGTGTCCTCTCACGTAGGCAAGATGTGTCATGTCCGCATGACATCATTAAATGATAGTTTTAACTGCAAGCTTCATTGTTTCATTTTGCCATCAATTACAAGTACCGTGCCATATTGTGAAATTAATATTGCTGACCTGAACTTACCTTCAGATATATCATTGGCCGACCCAACTTTCAACAAGCCCAACGATGTCAATTTATTAATCGGTGCTGATCTCTTTTGGGACTTGTTATTATCGGAAAGAATCAAATTAGGTGTTGGTAAACCCATACTTTATAAAACAAGATTGGGTTGGGTTGTCGCTGGTCCGATGAGTTATGATCACTCTGTATCACGATCAAATAATAATCAAAGTTATTTTACTAAGACTAACAATTGTAATATTAAAGAAAACTTAAGTGGGGATTATTTCAATACGACACGGTTAAGTAACGGCCGATACAATGATCCTATACCTCTTAAACAAGATTCGTCAGTTCCAGGAGATTCCTTTAAAAGGACTAAATGTTTCTTCTCCTTGGAACATAAGTTAAAGAACTGCTCGAAATTTAGAGGTTTCGTTAAGTAGTAGATAGTAGGTACTGTTGTACATATTAAACTTGAAGCAGTTTAATTATTAATTATTTTATTACCCTATGTTATATATTAATACAGTCCACTCATGAATTTTATATATTATTATTTAATAAGGATAAGAGATTGATGTATGAATGCGATCTTAATTATTAGATGGTTCTATTAGGTTAGGAAACGTTTTAAATTCGCAACTTTGTAAATACGTCATGATTTTTATCAATTACGTTGTCGTAGGATTAGAAGGAACGTAGTGACTCCTTTTATGGGGAACTCACCATGGCAGCGATTTATTCTAGGTTGTTCCTTTGAAGCAACAGATTCAAATTATTTTGGTCAATATTATGTGTTAGTCGTTAAAGCCGTGGATGTAGGCTGGAGAAAGTAGATATACATGGACAAATTAGTTTTCGTTTGTGTCTCTACTAAGGCAGTCCAATTGCAGCTGGTGTGTGACTTAACTGGCAATTATTAGCTATTTACTGGCCTTATTAAGATTTATTTCTCGTAGAGACAACTTTGTTAACATGTACCTACTCTGATAACGATGTAACGTTCTTCGATCGTAGCTCTCCTCATTTTTAGTCTTATCTATGGTCTCCTTATTTATATTATAATATTGAAGTCAATGAAAGAATTAAATTTAGTTTTATATCATTTTCACGGACTTTGGGAAGCGAGTGTCAAGTCATTTATTGTCATCTTCAACGAGTGTTGGGAAATTGTCATTTAACAATTAAAACGTTATAAGTAAACTTTCGTCTATTAACACCACAAACAGAAGATGACACACCATCCAAACCTGGACACTTTCTTAGTAGCCGACCTCTTAGTGTACTACCACATCCTACCACCTTCAAGTTCAACCAGTTAAGAACATATCTCGTTATCGTCGAATATTCGTACAGCAACTCTGTCTGCAATTCTGAACAGGATGGAGTAGAGAAAATGTTTTGGAACTTAAGCAAAGAATAAAATGGTGATCTTGTAAGGATAATTAAAATTGAATATGCTGGTTGTGGTAAAAGAGGATTATTTGTCAACGGCTAAAGTGAAGACCCGAAAGAATTCTAGAAATTCACCCAGAATCGGATGCTGATCGTTCGGGATGCTGATCTCCGCTTTCAAATGGTGTCATTAGAAGGACTTTTAATTGAATTTGCCCATTGCCCGTTCCTTCGGATAACAGATTGGTTGAAGACAAAGTCTTCAACGCCCGGGGGTATGTTCGAGCATAAAACCTCCTTGGTGTTCGAAATTCAAAAAATTAAAAAGTTAGTGTTAGCTGTCAGAATTGTTTTAAGCGCCAAATGTAAAAATTAATAAAATAATTATTGTAAACCTAAAAAACCACATCTTATTTATTTCCATTGGTATTTCTGCAATTTACTCCCACACGCCTTCCAGATGACTTCGTTTGGTACAAATCAAATCGTTGAAACAGGGTTCATGCCGACATTCAAGATCCAGGGACAAGTTTACCATTAAATTGGTTCGCTGCTACCTACAGATATTTCAAAATTTTTGCAAATGTATTTTGTGAGTGATTTTGAAGAACAAGCAAACCTACGAAGTAGATTCATCCCCCATATTAGACTCAAGAATTCTCCGATGTCCTTCTAAGTCTTGGTGAAGGTACTCTACCAGAAGAGAGAGGTGGACAAGTGTTGCTTCCAATGTCTCTCGGTAGAGTTGTATCCAGCTTAGAAGAACTCATTCGCCGTGTGTACAACGACATCAGTCGTATATCACACCAGCAGAATTCTTGGGTGTGTGAGCGAGCCATTTTGACACCCTAAAATGACCAAGCTGCAGCAATTAACGAATTCTCTCAGAAATTGAGGGAAATGAACTGTCGTCGAGCAAAATGATGCTACACATTATCCTGTAGAATTTTTGAACTCTCTGTCAGCAAGTGGTTTTCCAGCGCATACTGTCAAGCTGAAGGTCAGTGTCCCGATTATGCTTCTTCGGAACCTATCTCCTCCGAAGTTGTGTAACGGGACCCGCCTTAAAGTCATCTTGCTCCACAAACACACAATTGAGGCGGAAATTCTTACGGGTTCTGTCGTCGGCGACGCAGTATTTATATCACTCATTCCTCTCATACCATGAGGTATGTTCCTGAACTTTCCGTTCCAGTTCAAGCGCGTACAGTTCCCCGTGAGTGTTTGCTTCGCGATGACTATCAATAAGTCGCTGGGACAGACACTGGGGACAGCGGGTGTCGACCTCAGGACGGGCTGCTTCTCACACGGGCACCGGTACGTCTCTTTATATTTTGGCTGCGGAGAGCCAAACCACTATTGTGGTTCATTGAGAAGTTCTATAAGCATGTTTGTTTACGCTATCTTCTAATCTTATCTTATATTTGTCTTAATTTGATTATTTTCTACATCTGCTTTAGTCACAACTTTTGCCTTAATTCAGCAAAATCACCTTAAAGTCATTTATTCGAAGCGGGTCTAAATTAGCACTTTTTGCACTTCAATTTTACAAAAAAAACAGTTCATTCTGTTACTCTGCTTAGTGTAGATATGAAAGGTAAAGAAGAAAACCAGTAAAATTAATGTTAGTTTAAAAGATACAATTGTTGGTATATTATTATGGCGCTGTACATAGCATTCACGCAGACAACGTCGCGGGCAATAGCTAGTTCTCTAAATAAACAGTAGTTCAAAATGCAAACGTTAGATTGCCCACCCTATACCACCATCAAAAGCCCTAAGTTAGAACGCTATCGAATACATTCCATGGTAATTTTCCGACACTGTAGATCAATGTTCCCTTATAATAAAGTGTTCTTGAAGCCCAGTTGCCCACTTATGATTAATGATCCTTGTTTGTTGGTTCGATAGTCTCGTTAACTTCAACTTTGCTTTCATATTGTTTGTTGGGGCCCGAACCAGCTTGTTTTGGAACGGTTATAATTATATTTGTCTTATGACGTGAACTCTCCTTACATTTTGTTAGGGAAACAATGACTGGTTTGAGTATGATGCTTCTCAATTTTTCGGTTCGTTTTTGAGTAGACTGAACATTGAAATTGTGTTCGATGCAAGCAATACAAGAATTGTTAATATAAAACTTTGTAAAGTTACGATTAAAATCCTCAGTTTAAGAGAGTAGGTATTTTTTCAACCACATGACAATGAAATGAAATTGAAATGAAATTATTTATTCTCAACGTTAATGTTAATACCCATGCTTGTTGATATCAAAAGGCTACCACCAGTTCGGAAAAAGAAACAGCCACTGTCCTGAAAAGAACTGGCAAGAAACTCAGCGGGCATGTCTTTTTTGTATTATTTTTCTGTTTTTTTTTATCTTTTCAACTCAATATTACAATTTTTTGTTACAATTTTGACCTGAAACGAAAGGAGAATAGGTCTGGGAATATAGTAAAATAGGTCTTAAGTTTTACCTTTTGTTTATGTAGTAACTATTCTTGACTGAGCAAATGGAAATAAATGAAATATAATCATGTGAATTTTCAAACCGTATACCTTCCCTAGATTTCCTCAAATATTTCAAGACTAAAATTACTCAATACGGTTAAGCCAATGTCGAATTAGATGATGACCTGAGGATGACTCTTTAAAAAGATTGCTCACTGTCTCATGTACTGTACTGTACTGTGCTGTACTGTACTGTACTGTAACAACCCATTACTGCCCACTGCTGAGCTCAGGTCTCCTCCGAAGAGGGGTTAGGCATAGTCCACCACGCTTGCCTAATGCGGATTGGGGACTTCACATATCGTCAAAGGATTTTTAGAACTCTTTTCCGATAAGCAGGTTTCCTCGCGATGTTTCCCTTCACCGTTTTTAGACAGTGGTGTTGTGAAAAATTGCACATAAATCTTTTTCATATTAAGATTTAGAGGTACAAGCCGGTTGGTTTTGAACCCACGACCTCCCGTACGGAAGGCGAGCGCTTCAACCACTCGGCCACCACGACTATCTCATGTACTTGAAATATATTTAAGATTTTAAGTTATTCAGACTAGAACTTGATCATACTAGTATATTTTCTTGTACTAAATTATTTGAAGAAGGGCAAGTAGAGTACTATAATGAATGAGTACAGGACAAGTAAAGTGCTACATCGAATGAGCTGTTATTACAGAAACTGACATACTTCAATATTTGTATTGTTTTTAATGGTGTAAGTAATTACAGTGCGGACTGTGGCTTTGTTTTCTATGCGTGATATATGGACAGTGTGCAAACAAACACTGCAATATGAGTTTTTAGTTGCTTTGTATTTTACAAGCTTTACATTAACTTGTAATGGATGTGACTATATAAATATGTAAATTCGAATGGAATTTTGAATTGAATTTGATAAATCTTTTCATGCATATGTATACTGCGTGAATACAATAATACTCGTAAAAAGATGGACCCGTCATTTTTGAACTCGTTTTGTTTGTTTGTCTTAGCTTAGAAAAGCTTGCATTTCAGACATAAGAGTTTTCACTATACACCAAAAACTCGGTCTAATCCCAGAAATAGCCTGTATACTACTTATACCCAGAGATTTTCCACAGCCTTACCAACACAATGAAATCTTGAAACTATAGTACTCAAAGTATTGAAATATGTGATAATATAAAGTTTAATATTAATTATTTGACAATGAAATGACCTCTTCACTAGGCCCTTGAATGTATTCGTACAGCCTACCAGGACCCAAAATGGTTTTCCTAAAAACACAAAAATAAGGAAGCCAAATCTAAACTATACCCATAAACAACATAACTATACAACTATTGTATCGGTTACGCAAAAGGAAAAAAGAAAACATCGGAATCTTATTTCCCGACATCAAAGATGTAATCTCTAATATATATTTATTGCAGTCGAGGAAAGACACAATCAGTTTTTATCGTCATAGGTACAAGTTTAATCATATCTTTTTCTATTTTATTTTTTATATCAATACTGAGACGGCTATTTCTTTAAGCTTTTTATAGATCTGTGCTATTTCGAGAATTGTTTGTTGTAATCTTAAAATGGTTTTTAGGAGATCTGGGTCTTCGCCTACACGTTGAGTGTATAGTGGGTGGAGAATTAAGTTAAACGGTCTATAATTACTAAACAGCTACGAAGAAATATTTTATTTTTAAAAAGTGTCAATCGTATTTGATGTTAGGATTGTTTTCATTTAATTTTTTAGAGTTCTATTTCAGTAGTACTTTTCTTAATGCCTAGTATTAGAGCATTTAAAGTCCACTTAAGGCTATGTGGTAATGATTAAGGAAATCGTACAACGTCAAGTGCTGAAATTTCTGCGTTCTTATTTTAATGAGATTTAAGAAAAGTCTTGCGTATACTGTGAATTATCGTGTCTTTACAATATGATCCCACTTAATGTCCGAAATCTTTTTACATAGAGTTAAAAAGGTAGACTTAAATGACTACATTAATTGGAAATATTTTTTGATCCTAAACCATGTTGATTAAAATTAATTTGTATTCCTTGGAAATCGTATTTGTAAAAGATACTATAACAAAGAAAGACTAGCCCATTGTTTGTTCACCAATTCTTCTCAAGACGGGGGAGCGGTTTGCAACTGGTGATATTATTGTTGGCTATTATTAAAGTTATTGGTGCTTCAGACACATTTAAGACTTTGAATAGGCTCTTCAATAGTTTTTTTGTCATGTAGGCAGACGAGCCAACAGGCTACCTGAGAGAAAGTGGTTATCGTCGCTCATGGGTTTCTGCAATGTTAGAGGCAGAAAGGCCGCTACCTACGACCTACCTTTAAATTTGAAATATTTACTTACTCCGCTAGATCAATGACACAAAGTGAGTCTCGGGCGATGAAAGTTTTCGTCACTTCTCTTGGTACTAGTATTTTTTTATTGCCTTGTAGGCAGATGAGCTAAGGGGCCACCTGATCGTAAGCGGTTACCGTTGCTCATGGACCTGTGCAATGTCAGCAGACACTGCGGGGCCGCTACATATGACCGACCTTTAAGAACTTTATTTTATTTTAAGGTCTTTAAGGAGTTTGTTTATATTTAAGTTCAACTAAATATTGAAATTGCCGGCCGGCTTGTACCTCTAGATCTAAATGTGAAAAAAAAAAAGATTTATGTGTAATTTTTCACAACACCACTGGCTATAAATGGTAAAGGAAAACATCGTGAGGAAACCTGCACATCGGAGAAGGATTCTAAAAAATCCTTTGAAAATATGTGAAGTCTCCAATCCGCACTAGGCAAGCGTGGTGGACTATTCCTAAAACCCTCTTCTGAGGCCTGAGCACAACAGTGGGCAGTAATGGGCAGTACAGTTAATATTGAAATGTGTCTCCATTGTTCCAGATTAAACTACGCCTTAGCAGGTCTTCGTCCGTGGTGGTGGCACGCTTGTAATGTAATACTCCACGCTGCTTGTTGCGCGTTAGTGGCGCGTGCATGTGTTACTATAGCAAGGCTTCAACGGCCATTTGCTGCGTTGGCTGCACTTCTATTTGCTGTGCATCCTGTACATACTGAGGCGGTAAGTCTTTTTTAGGTAAATAAATAAATCTTTATTGGCTTGAATGTTATACATAATATGGTAAGCCCTGGCTCCCGTGCTAGTATAAACTGTGTTACAGGAGCCAGTGTCTTCTCCTTAAACTAATTCACAGGTTAAATCAATAAAGTATAAAAAAGCGATCATTAAAAGTTAATATAAACAAAGCCAAAACAAAAATAAGCAAAGAAAAAAAATGAAAATATTGTAACATAAACTAAGGTGAATTATATCTAGGTATAAAGGTATGACAAGAGTAAAGTAGTACCTAATCATAATAAAGTAGCGGAGTGAGTGTATGTGTGTGTTTGTTTATATGGGTATGTCCTATGTGTGTGTGTGTGTGTGTGTGTGTGTGTGTGTGTGTGTGTGCGTGTGCGAATGTATGTGTTGATACAATATATGTGCATCGACAAAAGGGAAATCAATTGACAGGCGTCATCGTAAGTGGTTACAGTTGGTCATGACCTCTGCAATGTCAGGGGATACTGCGGTGCCGCTGGGGTATGGGGGACACCTGGCTTTAAGGAGTCTCTTCAAGTCTTGTTTGAAGTTTAGTAATCTTAACACATTTTTTTTTATTGTTTTCCTAGTATACGTAATTTTATACACACTATTACAATTACAATCTAGTCTAATTCAGACTAATAAGCAATTTTGTTTTAAGCTAAATTACTAAATGATTTTATGCTAAGAATGTGTCCATTGGCACTTTTCTTATTGTCTCTATTATTAAGGTGTAGACACAATGTTCATGTGGTTTTTATTATTAAACTTCATTGATTTTATGCACTAATTGTATCATTTAGTACTACACTAACTCGAACGGTTTCGTTCTTTTGAGTCTTTTTTTTAAATCTTAACACATGACTGACAAATATAGCGAACATAGCGCGTGGTGTAGCACGAATTCTGATTTAATTTTGAACAGACAATGAACCATGATTAAGGAATAGAATCTTATTATACCTATTCTACGTTTGTCTGCCTTAATTGCCTTTGACTTATTTCTGGTGTTAGTCTTGAGAAGTTTTTAGTAATATGTTTTGTTACCTATCAATTTCTTTTTTTTTTACAGGTGGCTGGTGTTGTAGGAAGAGCAGACGTGTTAGCTTGTATATTTTTTTTATCATCACTACTTGTATATCATAGGTAAGATATATTTCAAGGTATTTATCGATAATAACTATAATAAAGAATTAATGTATAAATTCATTTACAGTTTATTGTGTGGATAGATGTTTAATAGTTCCACTGAAAAACTTAACTATATGAAATTACTCTCGAATTTTGGCTGAAATATCAAGTTATTTTTTGGAACGTAGTTCCTTATCGCGCGTTATCGAAAGGGGGCTAGACGGAAATTCTTATGAAAAAGTTGGCACGACACTTTTTTTGTTTTAGATGATTATCGCTAGATGGCGCTGTGATCAAAATATTTTATTTAAGTTATTAAATAAAAAATAAAATTTTATTACAATTCCCTCACTAATTAATCGAAAGGAACTTCGTTCCATCCGGGTGTCCCTTGACACCTCTCAAGTATTTTTTTCATAACTAATTTGTTTTTGAGTTAGTTGTAAAGTTACTGAAAGTGAAGTTTAATATCATTTTAATATACTCTCAGAAAATAAGTAGAATAAGTTTCAAACTAAAAGATTATATTTAAAAACAAACTTTTATAGATTATTATATATTCTTCTTTCTACTTTGTGTTTATTTCGCGGAGGCGTTCATAATCTTTTGATAGAATTTATTTTATAAATTGAACAATACGTTGAGGATGATATTCCTTTTCTAAAACTGTAACAAAAGTCTGATAATGTATTTACCAGACAATTGAAAATATATTTTAGAGCAAATTTTAGTGTTAAAATAATATTACTTTTATGCATATTGTTCATCAAAATAACAAACAAAACTTGAAGGGTGTCATGGGACACCCGAATAGAAGGAAGTTCCTTTTAATTAAAAGATATCTTATAATTTTTTTCCTAACGTAACGCGCGATAAGGAATGTGTTTTAAAAGATTTTGATCACAGCGCCATCTAGCGATAATAATCTAAAACAAAAAGAGTGTCGTGACAGAAAAAGTGTCGTGACAACTTTTCGTAAGAATTTTTTCCGTCTAGCCCCTTTTCACAACGCGCGATAAGGAACTTCGTTCCAATAACACGAATATGAGATTCTGATTCTGAATATAACCTAATCTTATATTAATTCAATTTATAATATTAAAGCTGAAAAGTTTGTTTGAACGCGCTAATCTCATGAACCACTGGGTCGAATTGAAAAATTCTTTCAGTGTTTGATAGTTCATTTATCGAGTAATTATAGGGTGGGCAATCTAACGTTTGCATTTTGAACTACTGCTTATTTAGAGAATGACAGCTCAAATGTCATTCAATTTGTGTTCATAATGTAATTAAAGGTTTGACATTTACGAAAGGGGACGTTTTCGGTTCGCCCAATGGGCATAAAAGTTGAAGAGTATGACATGGACGACATTTGGTTTCAACAGGATAGCGCAACATGCCACACAGCCAACATGAGAGTCGAACTTTTGGAAAGTGCAAACTTTATATGGCCCGCCCCTTATATCCCTCTTTGACGCAGTCGAAGTTGCGTTGGTGAACTAGTAGTATATTATAAAGTTGATTGTCAGCATTTATTGTTTTGTCCTCAGACCAACAAGAAATAAGAAATGCGTGTGGTTGAGTGTTGTTCTTGGAGCTCTCAGTATGCTGGCCAAGGAAACTGGAATCACAGTGCTGATGCTGAATATAGTTTACGATTTTTATAGATGTTGGCCATTAGTCAGACGGTTAGTACAATTTAGATTTTTTTTTTTTTTTTTTCAGTTGGAGGAAATCACCGGATCCCCGCCCGCCCCGCGGGCGGGGTATGTGGGTGTTGAACCGCACTAAAACCTCCAACCGCTCACACTCAGCGTCCGAACCCCGGCTGAGGCCAGAACCCAGCACGGGGTTTCGAGGGACGGCACGACGCGTTACGCCATCGGCACACTTTCCCGTCGCTCCGTCCCCGGACGCCGAACCGGTAGCCGCCGGCGAATACGGCCACCGGCTCTCTCGGTCGAACAATTTTGATTTAGATCTTATTAGTAAATAGGGATAAAAGAGCTGTTAGGTTAGCAGCAGTCATCATCATCATCATCAATGCATAGAATTCCACTGATGGACAGAACTTTTCAATTTTTCTTTTCAGCAACAGCAGTAAATGGGATTCCCTAGATTCGGGGTTGCCAGACCAAATTTTTGATTGCAGTAGTTGTCAACAGGAAAATAGTTTTGGAACTAAAATGTTTTTTTTTATTGAGTATAACTGAAACAGTACTAGATGAATTCTAAAGCTGCACATTACAACTTCAAAATAAAAAAAACGTGCCACTAGATAAATTATTGGGGTCGGCGCGACGGGAAAGAGTGCCGTAGAGCGTAACGCGTCGCGCCGCTCCTCAGCCTGGGTTCTGGCCTCAACCGGGGTTCGGATGCTGAGTGTGAGCGGATGGAGGTTTTAGTGCGGTTCAACTACCACATACCCCACCCGCAGGGTGGGTTCCGGTGATTTCCACCAAGTAAAAAAAAAAAAATAACCATTACAAATAACAAAAAAACCTTCAGCTCAGAAATAAAAATAATTTCGTCAAAGCATCTTAGGTCCAAGATCATTTTCCGGTCCCGTACCTGACCCGGACAATAAGGGCCCGTTGAACGTAAAAAATAAATATTTTTAGCGGGGTTTACGTTCACCCCTAATAGAATTATAAAGGTCACTGGTTTTACACAGCTTCGAAAGGTGAACCGTATGATTTGATCAGGACTTCAGGATGGGATTGGAGTGGGTTATTGGAAGTATAATTGTTAAGGAGATTGATTAGGTTGTTAAATAACGAAGGCAGAGCTAACTTAGCTTTAGGACCAGAGGGGGGCGATGTGACGGTAAACATTGCCGTCGTCCCAAATATCCGACCAAAGACCTGGTCAGGATTGCGGTAGGTCGCAGGACCGGTCGTTGTGGTCAGGTTTGGAGAAGGCCTATGTCCAGCAGAGGACGTGTGCTGATGATGATGAACTACTTAATTTAGAGTGTCATGTAAGAGGAAGATTACCGTAGCTCATGGACCTCTATAATGTCAGGACATACTGCGGAGCCTCTACCGTTAGTTCTGGGCTCAGTGGGGTTTGGACGAGATGGGTTAAGTGCAGCCGCCTCCTACATTTCACACCTTGGGCAGGCTAGTCAGTCCGGCGATTTCCTACTAAAGAAAAGAAGTACCTGACGCCCTTATAGCGTCAGTGAAGTGGTATAAAGAGTTTTTTCTGCTGCGAGGGATTGGTGAAGATTATTAGGAGGGGGTTACGAGTATGCCCAGAGTTTCCTAAAAAATATTTAGACGAACATTTTCTTATTAAAATCTTTTTCCATTACTTCTCACCACTTAGTTTAAGCTTTAAATACTTTTTTTTTTTGTCTAGGCCTTTTTGGCGAGCCGAAATAGCACTTTATTACTTTAGGTGTTCATTGACCTTCAAGTGTCTTTATTCTTTCGAATACCAATAAACGGTAGTCTCGAGGGCATTAGAAAAATAGTCTAAGTCTACAACCGTAGGTGTTGTAAAACTTTAGGGCCCTCTGTATAACTTTTATCGTACTCCTGACTTTGAAATAAAATGTGTTGGTATATTTTTGGTATAGTGACATAATTTTTGGTATTTATGTTAAACGTTTGTTTGAGAACAATATAAATACAACAAATTATGGTTTTCAAAATACATTATTTTTCATGTTATATAAAAACTGTTGACTTGATAGGCAAAGATCTGAAGTCGGATACAAAATGCTACAAATTGCACAAAGTGGGAATGAGTTGCTCGCCAAGGTCATTTCATTATCGTAATCGTTTTTTTTTTGTATATTTAATGTAAATTTGTGTAATACTGTACAAATACTTAAAAAAAGAAAAATTATGATTTTTTTGTGTCCGAACTGGTGGTAGCTTTTAACTTTTGACGTCAACAAGAATGAGTACGTCATCAATGTTGAAATAAAGTATTTCATTTCTCAATTTACAGTTACAGATTTTGCCCAAAATAATCCATAAAATAAGTTCCCTGATATATTTTCTTATCTTGATATGAAATGAAATGAAATGAAATACTTTGAAATGAAATACTTTATTTTCAACATTGATGACGTACTCATTCTTGTTGACGTCAAAAGTTACAAGCTACCACCAGTTCGGACACAAAAAATAATGATTGCAGCCACCGTCCTGAGAAGAACTGGCAAGAAACTCAGCGGGCATGTCTTTTTTCTTTATGATCATATATTTTTTTTAAAGTATTTTACAATTTTACACTAAATATTTAAAAAAAAAAAAATATCGATAATGTTAATGAGATGACCTTGGCGAGCAACTCATTCCCACTTTGTGCAATCGTCTAAGTAATCATTGACCTTATAGTAGGCTTTCTTGCACAGACGTTCTTTAATAGTTTTCTTAAACCTATGTATAGGTAGGTTTTGAACATCTTGTGGGATTTTGTTGTACAAGCATACAGACAAACACCTGAAGGAATTTCTTATTTTATGTAATCGACTCATCGGTAAATCAAGTTTATGTTTGTTCCTGGTGTTTCTACTATGTAGGTCAGACTTTTTAGGAAATTCCTCAATATACTTTCTAACATACATTAAATTTTCAAAAATGTATTGGGATGGTAAAGTGAGAACTTTAATTTCTTTAAATTTTTCCCTCAGGGATTCCCTTGAGTGCATATTATAAATAGCGCGTATAGCTCTTTTCTGCAAGATAAAGATCGTTTCTACATCGGCTGCATTGCCCCATAGCAAAATGCCATAGGACATAACACTATGAAAATAACTGAAATAAACTAAACGAGCCGTGTTTACATAAGTGATGAGTCTAATTTTTTTTACCGCGTATGCCGCAGAGCTGAGCTTACTCGCTAATTTATTTATGTGGGGTCCCCACTGCAGCTTGGAATCCATTGTTATACCAAGAAAAACAGTTGACTCAACAAGCTCCATTGACTCCCCACCAACAATTATATTACTATGTACCTGTTTTACATTTGGTAAACTGAACTTAATACATTTGGTTTTTTTTGCATTTAATAAGAGATTATTAACACGAAACCAATGGACCACACACGAAATCGCATCATTCACTTCGTCATAAATGATCATTCGTCGTTTAATTTTAAATAATAAAGATGTATCATCTGCGAATAAAACGACGTCGTGTCGGGTCTCAATAAAACTAGGTAGATCATTGATATATATTAGAAATAAAAAAGGACCCAAGATGGAACCCTGAGGTACACCCATACTCAATTCGGCACCCGATGATCGGTTTCCTTTAACATCGACTATTTGTGTCCTGCCCGATAAATAGGATTTAATAAGCGCTAACGTACCATCCCTAATACCATAGTGATGTAGTTTCCTCACCAATGTTTCGTGGTCAACACAGTCAAATGCTTTGGATAAATCACAGAATACTCCAAGAGCATCCTGAGACTCCTCCCAAGCTTGAAAAATATTTTTGACTAAATAAACACCTGCATCAGTAGTAGAGCGACCCCTCGTGAACCCGAATTGTTTGTTGTGTAGCAGGTTATTTGACTTAAAATGTTCTAAAAGTTGTTCTAGTATTATTTTTTCAAAGATTTTACTCAATGTTGGTAGTACTGATATAGGTCTGTAGTTAGAGGGGTCATCAGTACTACCAGATTTAAAAAGGGGAATCACTTTACTGTGTTTCATTAAGTCAGGAAACACACCACATCTAATACAATCGTTAAATATACTAGTAAGATGAGGAGATATAACATCTATAATAGATTTCACGACCTTTACTGATATTCCCCACAGATCAGCTGTATTCTTAACATTAATACTATGGAAACTCTTCATAATATCTTTTGAGTTTATATTCTTAAATTTAAAAACTACATTACATATATTAACATGTTTCCTTAGTAATTTTTCAGCTTCTATTGGGGATGAATTTAAAGTGGAAGTAGTTGAAACTGGAATATCAGAAAAAAACTTTTCGAAAGCATTAGCCACACCTTCGTGACTAGTTATCAAGTTATCATTCATTCTCAATGAGAATTCTTGGTGGTTATTTCTGACTTTACCAGTTTCTTTACCAATGATGTTCCAAGTCATCTTTATTTTGTCAGAGGCATTTTTTATTAAATTACTTAAATGTAAGGACTTTACCATTATGCAAACTTTCCTGAATAATTTGGAATAATTTCTGACATATTGATGAAATGATTCATCATTGTTATACGATTTTTCATAATAAAGGTCATACAAAGTCTGCCTACTTTTATAAATTCCAACTGTGGCCCACTCACTAAAACGTTTTTTATTGTTAATAGTAATCGTTTTAGGAATAAATACATCTTTGAAAGCTAAATTAATTTTTTCAAACATATTCTGGTATAACATATTTGGTTCTCGGTTATAACTAACTTCTGAAATAGTTTGTATAATTTTATTTCTAAAATTTTCTATTCTTTTATCATTTACAGGAACAAACTTAACAGTAGGTTTGACTTCAGGAGCCACATAATATTCAAAAGACACTAATTGTCCCAAGTGGTCTGATGTTAACTGATTTATAACATTTTTTTGTAATGGATTAAAATTTGTAAAAATGTTATCTAAACAAGTTGCCGATGAACTAGTTATTCTAGTGGGCTCTAAAAATAAGTTCATAAGATTATATGATTTTAACAATGTTTTAAATCTAGTGGTGGTATTCGTATTTTCTAGAAGATTAATATTAAAATCACCACAAATTAAAATATGTTTGTTACAGACAGTAATTTTCAACAAAACATTTTCCAAAATATTTTCAAAGGAATCATATAACGCATCAGGTGGTCTGTACACACATACAACAATGAGATGCTCAAGCTCAACACAGGACATTTCAATAGTTCTCTCTACAGAGAGGGCCACTATATCCTTTCGTTCCTTACATTTCAAACATTTTCTAACTAGTATTAAAGAGCCACCGCGAATCGCGTTCTCTCTGCAGAAGGAACTCGAGACCTGGTGATCATTAAAATTAAATAATAATTCATAGTTTCTAAACCAGTGCTCAGTTACACAGAAAACATTAACATTGTTCAGATTTAAAAACATGTCAACCTCTAGCTCTTTACCCATCATTCCTTGTAAATTTTGATGCACTAGGTTTAGTATTTTATTAATTGAAACATTAACATCCTTTGATGGGTATAGTCTAGATTTTTTATAATCAATCGATTTATAAACGCAAGAGTGTAACTCCTTTGTCTTGTTCATTAATTTAAATTACTTTGAACACATTCTAAATTATCATATGTCACAATTTTTTTCTGCTCAATAGAAGCATTACTGAGTTTTAAATAAATATTGTTAGTACTAATACTAACATTGTCATTAATATTATACGCTACTAAAGTAGCTAAATGTCGTTTTGTAAATTTGGATACATACATAGTATCTTTTGTCAGACTAAATTTATTTACAAATTTATTCATGTCCATTAAAAAGATTCCGCTACAACGATGTGTAGCATTGTACATGAACATATTTATATTGAAAATACACTGATTATGTACTTTGTCTAGATTAGTACAGTATGGGAATGTACATAAAATAATTTTACATTTTTTTTCCGATTGCAAATCAGCCAGATATCGGATACTATATAATAGTCCAGTGATTTTTTGCTAACATTGGCATGACTACCGACCATTATTACTATAGTAGTAAGAGCGTCACAATCAATTGAATTCAATTTATCAACTATACTATGGAAGGGCATACCTGGGTAACACATATTAACAACCTTTTGTTTAAGATTCATTGCTAACATTGGACCAAAACTAACACCTATCTTATCGGATAACACTACAGTCTTTCTACACGATGTCGACGTCGGAGTACCGGTGACCACTTCCAGTTGCGTCAGAGGGGAGCATGGTGCCTCCTCTGCTGCGATGTGGCGCGCAGGCGATGCAGGGCGGGGACACGCAGCCGGTGCTTGCGCGGGGGGCGGCGCGTCCTCGGTGTCGCGAGGCGCCGACGCAGGTGTAGAGGAGGCGCGGCGACAGCGACGACGAGTGCGACGGGAGCGACTCGCTGCAGGACGTGCTTCGTCTGCCGAGTGTGACGTTGCCACGCGTTCCAAGTGGTCAGAGGCGGTCGGGGTGGTGTGATCCTTCGTCTCGTTAGAATCATCGTTGATTTGCACTGTGTAAGTGATATCAGTGCAGTCAACATTTGTGGATTCGGCGACACTGGTCCTCATCGACTCAAGTCTCGTAGTGTTATTGTCAATGAGTTGATCCATTTCCAAGCCCAGATCATGTATTTGCATCATCGATAAATTGAACTCATGTAATTCGGCAGTCAACTTATCAATGTCAGCCTTGTCTTTGTCCCAGTCTCTTTTGTTCTCTTTAATTTGTTGCTCCAGAACTTTGATCTGTTTTTCTAAGTTGATTTTATTTTGTTTCAGGTTAGTGTTTATAGCATGATGTTTGTTTTTTTTTTATTGAGTGTCTGGTCTTCTTGATAATTTTATTTATTTTTGATATTGATTTTCTGCTGATATGGCCTTGCTCTTTTGTTTTTGCATATATTTTGTCTGCATCCGTCCTCAATAGATCCAGGTCCATGTTATCTAATTCCTCGTATAAACTTGTCCTCATAACAGGTGGCTCAGTAAGTTGCTGTGCTTGTTCTGTTTGCAGTCTTTGCATGTCGTTGTAGGCAGCAGCAAGTTGATGTTCAAGGTGACTTATTTTTTGCAGTGCTTGTTCATACTGACTGCTGAACTCATCATAGTGTTCCAATATATGTTGCAACTTGTCTCTCTCCTCTCGGACACCTTCAAGTTGCTCATCAAGTTCAGTCAGGGTACTTTTCAACGTCAAATAGCGGTTGTTGATATTTTCAATTTCAAGTTCACTATCGTCACGTTCTTCGAGGAGCCTTTCATTCAGCTCTCTGCTGGCTCTGAGGTCCTCCATTGTAGTTTTCAATTTTAGCTCCAGCTCCTGAACGTGCGTCTGACGAGTTGTCACAGGCATGTTGCTTGTTTGAAAGCTGAAACACAAGGAGGAATGAATATCCACAGTACAGAAAACAAGTTCAGAGAGGAAATAAGTTTTGGTTTAATGCACAATAGTGTTTCGTTTATAATTTACTTAGTATAATAGAGAACAAAAGAGATTAATATATATTATTAATATATTAAAGAAATAAGATAAATAACATAAATTATTTAATTAAATTAGTCAATTCTAACACAAAAAAAACTAAACAAATTTAAAGATTAAATTTAATTTGTCAAAGTTAATTAATCCTTAAGTTATGGTCTTGCTGTTATTAATTATTTATGTTTAAATTTTATATAAAATTCAGTGTTGAGAGTATAAACAAATAAGTATAGTAAATTTAAACTTATAATTATAACATGTAGCTGCCAATTCAGAAACACTAGAATACTGGGTCCCCACAAGTAGCACCCGTTCACGAGTTAACGTGAGAGTCAGCCATCACCTTCCTCAACCACTATAGAGGGAAGTAGGCGACCCGGCTCCCAACGCTACCACAAGCCAAGACCGTCCAGTGAGCAAACCAATGTCTCCGTCTCAACAACCACACAACAAAAAAGTTGTTTGTTTTGTTTTTTTGTTTATACAAACAACAGCGGTCAACGTAATAGTTTAGTTTTACAAGAATATTATGTAATTGTGTGGATATAATAATAATGTGTAAATTATAGTATTTCTTACATTTAACTAGATTATTTATTTTAATACACACTAAGATTTAATGAAATTAAGCAATAAGATAGAAGTAAAAAAAAAATAATAATAATAAGGACTAGATTAAAAGTAGTATACAGATAGGAAAAATGAAATTAAATTTGAGAGAAGTCTGAGTAGAAAGTAGGATTGGGGCTAGATTGAAAGTGTAATACAATTATACCCAGTGTGTTATACAAGAATATAATTCTATATGGCTATTTAGTGTTCTTGTATCATAATAATGCAGTGGACGTTAAGTTTTAACAATTCATAACGATTATTCTTTTTTTGCAAAATGAAGGTAGATATTTTTATTTTTCAAACTGAATTTTCGTTAAAAAGTTCTTTAAAAAACACTTAATATTTACATAAATACACGAAAAAGCCACTAATAAATAATATTATATCCACTACTTAATAAAATAAACAAAATACTCCCCCGGTTTATGAAGTCTTCGATTAAAAACCGGTGATCTCCAGGCGTACACCGTTGATGTGTTTCACATTCACTTTTCTTCATAAAATTATGCTCCAATATCCAAGATAATAATTACTAGCACTTTATAAACTTCTTACAATGTAATAACACTTTTTAATAACAATTAACAATGGAAAAACTTAATAAAATTGATTTAAATTACGGAGCGATTCTACAACTGTGTTAACTCAACAAGCGCCACCATATCATTTAGATATCACTTAGTTTCATGCATTATCAACAGATTTGCCACGATATATAATTGAGTGGTCTCGATATTCATTTGTTCATCTTCAACAATTACCAAGAAGATTTCCAATAAACCCTTCTGCAATTGGAAAAATTGTCTTAAATGCCGTTTTTTTACAGATCAATATGCTCAATGAAAATAGAGAAGAAATGCGCTGGTCTGTCTATCCGGACCATCAAGATGGTGGTGTCTCTAGCTTTGCTGATCTGTCTGAGGCTTGCACTGCTTCAAGGAACGTGGCCAAGTTTCTCGCCTCAAGATAATCCGGCTGCGTTTCATCCTAGCTTCTTCGTCAGGTAAGTTATGAGGAATTCTATCATTAAGGTCTATCAGTAAGGTCACCCAATTTCGAGAGATGGATGGAAAATGGATGGTAATTCGGAGTTAATTACAAAAGTGTTGACTTCAGGCAATACACAAAACATTTTTTCAAATACACTTCTTCAAGTTATCTGTTCGTATTATATTATCAGAAAAGGTCAATAATGCTAGCATAGATATTATACCAGACAACCAGAGTTTTTAACTGTGATGAAACAGCTTTTTTCTTTGTCCTAGAACCTAAAAGCTTAAGACTTTAATGGCTTATTCGTGTAACAGATTGATGACCTTCTGCTACCTGGCTGCCTTCAATTGGTGGCTACTACTTTGCCCGTGGACCTTAAGCCACGATTGGCAGATGGGGTCAGTACCTCTAATCACCAGCGGGTGGGATCCCAGGAACCTGCTGACATGTGCCGCATTTGGCGCTGTTTTATTACTTTGCTATAGATGTATAGCTGATTTAGAGGTAAGATATTGTTTATTTTGATTCCTTTCCAAGAATGTAAAAAAAGATGCACAATAGATGTTATATTGTTAAAAGGGACTTCTTTTTAAGACGGTTTCAATTTAATTTAGTTAATTTAGAGCACTAAGAAATCTTTGCTAACTGTCTATCATTGCACTGCATTTTGCTGAGATCAACCAATTGATAGATACAGATATTACGAAACTATGCAATGACAAACATAAATTGTTTTATAACAGTCGTGATTATCATAATCAACTACACTCATCCATTCCTGGATAGATAAATACTTCTACCACTACTCTTTGTCTTCTCACACAAACATAACAAACTCCACTGATGTTCTTTTAACTCCAACCTTAGTCTGAACAGTCATCAGAAGTTTTGAAGTAGTTCCTTTCATTCTGATTCCTCATCAGGTTCAAAGACACACCCCAGCAGTGATAGGGCTGCTATTACTAGTGATACCGTTCGTGCCTGCCAGTAACTTGCTGGTCACCGTCGGCTTCGTAATTGCTGAGAGAGTGCTTTACATACCTAGGTAAGTATTGTATTTTGTTATAACATTGGTGAACGGTTAACTTTGTAGGTGTAAATTTTTTGTGTTTGTACCTAATTTCCTGAAAAAAATTATTATGTCCAAGCCGGTTATACTTGTAAAGATCTGATAACAAACTTAGTTACTTGGGTATTCTAGTGGTATAGTACAATAGACGTAATATATTCAAGTGTCCAAATATTGTATCAAAAATACAGTTTCAAAGACTTTCTCTAAAGCTATTGTTGTTACTAGATGCAAATAGTACAGAAGCAGTAGTTGTGGCGAGGTTTGAGGAAGGCTTTCTTGCAATGGACGCCTTTAATCATGATTATGATTATGATGAGAAGTCGTGATGGCCGAGTGGTCGAAGCGGTCCTTCCGAACGGGAGGTCGCGGGTTCAAATCCGGCTGGCTTATACCTATAAATCAAAAATGAGAAAAAGATTTATGTGCAAATATTTCACAACATCACTGGCTAAAAACGGTGAAGGAAAACATCGTGAGGAAACCTGAATATCGGAAAAGGGTTTTAAAAATCCCTTGAAGATACGTGAAGTCCCCAATCCGCACTGGGCAAGCGTGGTTGACTATGCCTAATCCCTCTTCTGAGGAGACCTGAGCCCAACAGTGGGCAGTAATGGGTTCGTACAGGAATGATGATTATGATTGTATTTATCATGCATATGATTTATTTCCAACAGTGTGGGTAGCGTGATTATCACAGCGTATGGTGTTCAGCTGATCTGGTACTCAAAGCCTGGCTCCAAAGCTGTATTGGTCATCGGCCTCGCAGTCTTAGCAGCCAGTGGCGTAGCTAGGACTTACAGAAGAAACACTGATTGGAGAGATAGAGCTACCTTGTTGAGGTATTTCAACTTTATTAACAACTTTAGGCTCCATTCCTAAGGACGTATATTTTAAGTTCGCACTGGTCTGAATAAGCTGGTTAGGGACGCGGAAAGTTAAAATTTTCGAAATTTTTCATGGAATCGGAAAGACCCGAGGATAAAAAATTCTACTCGTTAATTCTATCAAGTTGTGTATTATTTCATTTATTGTCTTAATTGTGGAATAGGTAATCTTAATGAATAGGTAAACATCTAGAGGAGCTTTCGCTCCCCGGTTGGGTAAAGAGCCTGATTCAGAAGGCGGTCGTTCTTGACACGGCGCGTATTGTGAGGAGGTTCCTCTCTCTTGAGCCCTGACCACTGATGGCTTGGGTCGTAGACTCCGCCTGCAGTGGCCCTCTGTTTTTATATTGTATTTTTAAATTTATTTTTTTGTATATTTTTTTTTAAATTATAAAAAAAAAAGATAATAAATTAATATGAAAAAATGAATACGTAAAAGAAAAAAGCAAAAAAATCTATGTAGGTATTTCCATAGTTCTTTCTGAGATGTCTGTCCTAAGTACTCCTAAGATCTAAACACCTGTAACACAACTTTGTATACGTTACAGTTTCGTTCGTAAATCACGTTCTAAATGTGTTTTGTTTGCCCCAGGGCGGATTTAGTGACTTTACCCCACAACGCGAAACTGCACTACAACTTGGGGAACTTCTTACGCGAGTCTGAACACCAGGAAAGCGCCATCAAACATTACAAAGAAGCTTTGAGGTAACAAATGTGTGTGGTTAACGCGTTTTGTTTGAGAAATATTTGGAGAAATATTATATATACTGTGATTTGAATATTTTGTATTTGTGTGTATTTTGACAAGCTTTATATTAACTTGCACTGGATGTAACTATGTTACCTCTGGTGGAATATTTCTTCTAAAAATGTGGTTAACCCTTTCACGCTCAAGGGAAATATTTTTCCCTTCTACAAAAATTGTTATTGAATATAATTGAATCGATATTTTTTTAATGAATGTCTAACGTAGGTACGTTGTGATAAAATGTTTCCCATGAAATTAATAGAAAAATTAAATTTGTACACTGTTCCCTACAGAATAACTTAAATATTGTGTAGTATTCGCATATTTAGTCTCAGCCATCTTATGGTCCTGAAAGGGTTAAAATAAAATATAATCAAGTCCACCCACGATAAGATTCAAATTTTATTATTAGTAAAATCTAAATTTTAGTTCATAGAATATAAATTTTGATTTAAACTTCATAGAGATAACTTAATAAAGCTTAAAGCTCGTCAAAGCTTTGATGCACGTGATACAGTTATCTAGATAAAGCAGAATCTGGATATAACGATTTTAGTAATAGTGACGATGCTTAGAATTAAGTTTTAGAAAATTTCAAATGGATTAAAGATTATGATTGTAGAAGTTTTATGGAGATTAAATATTAAACGTTTTGCTGATGTCGTTTGAATCACGATGAATAATAAAAACAATTTTAGAAGAAGATAAAACTAATTTTGAAACTTGTACTATAAATGAAAAATTTCAAACACTGTAGCATACAGCTACAGCAAACATTTCAGAGCACTATACTATTTATTTTTTCAATTTAATACTCAACAATTTTATAACAACACTTTTTTAGAATCTATTGAGTAATGTTGCGATTTGAACCTTACAACATAGATGTTAAGTACAAAATTGATTACAGCAATTTCATAAAGTTTGTTAAGATATAAAGTTCCTCTATAAAACATAAAAATTGTATTCAGGTTATGGCCAACATATGCCAGCGCCCACAACAATATTGGTACATTGGTCTCCGGTTTGGAGAAAGCCGAACATCATTTTCTGCAAGCTATCAAGTTCAATAAGTATCATGTCAACGCGCATTACAATCTTGGAAAACTTTACAAGTAAGACATAGCATGTAGTGGTATATAACTTGTCCTTCTTCGAATGAGGATTGTTGAAGAAACTAGAGAGGGTCAATTTGTTCTTATTCACTTTTAAGTTGCAGAAATTCTGCTATCTGGATGGGATATGTGGATGTAGAATTGCACTAAAACCTCCAAACGCTCACACTCAGCATCCGAACCCCGCATGAGGCCACAACCCAGCATGAGATTACGGGTTAAGCATCACAACTGTCGTGTCAGCTCCAAGACTGGGTCATAGATACTAGTTTTGTCATATCAGTTTTATTTTTTTTATCTGCCAGACGAGCCAACGGCCCACCTGATAGGAAGTGGTTACGGTCGCTCATGAATCTCTGCATTGTCAGGGGACATTGAAGGGTCGCTACCTACTACCTAACTTTAAGGACCCTCCTCAAGCCTCGTTTGAAGAAGGACAAGTCATAGCGCTCAGGGAATACCGAGGAGGAGTTGACGTTGTTATCTATGAACAACATTATCCATTACCATAAGGTGACCTGCATATAAGATTTGAAGTTCTTTAATTAGAAATTTTATACGAAATCTCTTTAACAATACCATTACATCAAGAACTTAACGAATCTTACTTTACATAAACTACAGATCAATTATAAGACCATCTGTAGGAAATCAAAGGCTGCCAGTGCATTGAAGAACATAAAACAATCATTTAATGAAAATAAAACTTAAAAGGACGAAAATTATGACGCAATCACAACTAATTTTTTCTACACACAAATTCGATATTTGAAAAAGCGCGCCAACATTCCTTCTTAATTTTAAAAAGAGTATGATAACAAAGAGGTTTTAATAAAAAAAATATTAAAACTATTTACAGAGGGCGCCATCGTCGTCTGTTCTTTACATTTTAAATGTATAAAATAAATAATAATGATTCAGTCGCCTACACCATCTATATATAATAATATATATTGAAAACAGGAAAAGCGGTCGCATCTCCCAAGCTACAGCGATGCTTGAAAAATGCATATGGCTACAGCCACGTTTCATCCAAGCTCACATGGAGCTGCTCAGTTTGAAGCCTGAACTGGAGAAACACAGGATCTTGATGAAGCTGGTGGAACTGGAACCGCATAATTGGGAACATTTTGTGTTGTTTGGAAACTGGTGGAGGAATAAAGGTAGGAATTAATATTCATTTGTAACAGGTGGATTATTTCCCTATTGGAACGAAGTTCCTTATCGCGCGTTGTGAAAGGGGGCTAGACGGAAAAAAATCTTACAAAAAGTTGTCACGACACTTTTTTGTTTTAGATGATTATCGCTAGATGGCGCTGAGATCAAAATCTTTTAAAACACGTTCATTATCGCGCGTTACGTAAGGAAAAAAAAATAAGATATCTTTTAATCGAAAGGAACTTCGTTCTATTCGGGTGTCCCATGTCACCTCTCAAGTTTTTTTATTTGTAGGTACTAAAAGAAGAAATCGCTTATTTGATATATCTACTATTAGTACTAACTACTAATACTATACTTATGTAAAGTGTCTTCTCTCCACTGAGTTCAGTCATCTGTAGTAAGAACAGACAGACTGCCACGTTACAGTAATGTGGGTTGGGGATTTAGCATAACATTTTTAGTATGCAGGTTTCTCCACAATGTTTTGGAACGAAGTTCTTTATCACGCATTGTGAAAGGGGGCTAGACGGAAAAAAATCTTACAAAAAGTTGTCACGACACTTTTTTGTTTTAGATGATTATCGCTAGATGGCGCTGTGATCACAATCTTTTAAAACACGTTCCTTATCGCGCGTTACGTAAGGAAAAAATAATAAGATATCTTTTAATCGAAAGGAACTTCGTTCTATTCGGGTGTCCCATGTCACCTCTCAAGTTTTTTTATTTGTAGGTACTAAAAGAAGAAATCGCTTATTTGATATATCTACTATTAGTACTAACTACTAATACTATACTTATGTAAAGTGTCTTCTCTCCACTGAGTTCAGTCATCTGTAGTAAGAACAGACAGACTGCCACGTTACAGTAATGTGGGTTGGGGATTTAGCATAACATTTTTAGTATGCAGGTTTCTCCACAATGTTTTGGAACGAAGTTCTTTATCACGCATTGTGAAAGGGGGCTAGACGGAAAAAAATCTTACAAAAAGTTGTCACGACACTTTTTTGTTTTAGATGATTATCGCTAGATGGCGCTGTGATCAAAATATTTTAAAACACGTTCCTTATCGCGCGTTACGTAAGGAAAAAATAATAAGATATCTTTTAATCGAAAGGAACTTCGTTCTATTCGGGTGTCCCATGTCACCTCTCAAGTTTTTTTATTTGTAGGTACTAAAAGAAGAAATCGCTTATTTGATATATCTACTATTAGTACTAACTACTAATACTATACTTATGTAAAGTGTCTTCTCTCCACTGAGTTCAGTCATCTGTAGTAAGAACAGACAGACTGCCACGTTACAGTAATGTGGGTTGGGGATTTAGCATAACATTTTTAGTATGCAGGTTTCTCCACAATGTTTTGGAACGAAGTTCTTTATCACGCATTGTGAAAGGGGGCTAGACGGAAAAAAATCTTACAAAAAGTTGTCACGACACTTTTTTGTTTTAGATGATTATCGCTAGATGGCGCTGTGATCAAAATATTTTAAAACACGTTCCTTATCGCGCGTTACGTTAGAAAAAAAAAATATAAGATATCTTCTAATCGAAAGGAACTTCGTTCTATTCGGGTGTCCCATGACACCTCTCAAGTTTTTTTTTCTACCATTTTTGGTTAGTGTTCTTTACTATATTACGTCGGCTATACATACACAGATATACGAAGTTTACCTGCATTGTTATAACTTTTGGTATAATTGAGTTGATTAGTATAACATAGCAGTTTTGAAACATCTACATCATCTACTGTACAGTTGAACTGTTCATACCAGCGTTAAGTTAATCTTCAAATTACAAAGATCAGCAAATTTTAAATTTTAAAATGTTTTTATTATTTTACTTAACCATTCAACTGGGACCGGCAACCAAATTGGTTTGTTTACTTTTGCCAAGTCTGTGGCAGGAGCCAAAATTGAGCACAGTTCTAAAACTTGTTTTGTTTACATTTTTTAACCATCTCATATTTTACGGAGATTATATATTTTCGCTGAAAATGCATTACAGCGTCGTTTAGTAATAAAGATTTACAAAAATATAAGGTTTAATTAAAAATCAAAATTAAAAATTATTGGAAAAAAATGTTTTAAAAAAGGGGCTCAAACACGGTATTGATTCCGAACGAAGTCCCAAGTTTCGCCATCTAGCGAATAGTGACGTTCCCAGTTGAGTGGTTAAGAAACTCATTCTACGTTCTTTCATCTTAAAATATATCCAGTTATCAATCAATTGAAAGAACATTTAGCACAGCTCGTGATCTTTGAAATGGAAATCGCAAATTGCGAACGAATAGAATTTAATTTGTCACAGAGCCGAGAAAACTCGTTGAATTAGAAGAGAACTATCGTAATGGAAATCATATTTCGTCCAGCAAATGAATTACGAAAGGAACAAAATGAATTGTTTGAAATAAACACCGAAGCTTTTCCACAGAAATGAGCGTTGAATATTCCGATCGATTCCTTCGCTGTTTATTTGAGTATTATAATGAAACCTTCAAAATTCTTCATAAAAGAAACCTGAAAAGAAAGATCATATTCCATTTAAAAGTTTTTGCATTGGAAAAAAATTTATTTGGTTCTCTGAATTGGGATCTCGTTACAGGATTGGTTGGGCCGGCATCGAAGTTTTATCTGGAAGCGATGAGGCTCAGTTTTCGGAGGCGTGATGTGGAACTGCCCGTCAGAAGTGATCTGATATCGTTCAGATCCACAGCTTTGATGTACAGGTCGTTAGGACAGAAATCGAGAACTTTACAGTTGTTGACGAGGTACCTGAATTTTGTCTTTAAATGATCTCCATTTGCCGCACAATGATACTGTTGAAAAATCGAAAAATGTTTTGTTTTAATATTATAACAGTGTCCAATTGTTTTACCATCGCTGCTGGTTTTATTCCAAATTTTACATGAAATAAAGAATTAATTAATTCATTGTACTTTTCTGGATATTAACACGCATACCAAGTAATGTTAAAAACAGACCACCATTATTTTTGAATTAGATCCATGCACTTTTGGTTGGTACCCCTGAATACAAAGTCCCGGCTCGATCGCATACCTCTTCTCTCCCTTTTTAGAGTAGATTATTTTAAAAATAATATTGATTATATTTATAAGCAACATGTAATTTAAATTTGAAACTCTGTGTGCATCGGTCTCTCGCAATTACCCTTTAAGTATGTGTTAATTTCTATAATTATGTTTTTTAATTACCTCCTTTATGTCAGGTGGCATACTTGGCGTCGTGGGTGGCCGAGTGCCGCAGCAGCCCACATGTATCTTAGAGACTGGAGGCTCAAGTTAGAACTAGAAGGACGAGTACAAATATATTCTAAAGCCGTCAATCCTACTGTGAGTATAAAGCACTACGCTACAAAGATTTAAATAAAATAAAAAATAAAAATAAAAAATCATTTATTGCCTGAATGTACTATGCTATGAAAGTTACAATTACTTACTGCTAAGCCCAAGTATTATTACTACATACTATCATTCGTCAATATCCAATATCCAATCTAATGTTCAATTGTATATTACATTTTTATATATATATTTTATAATTGCAACTTCAATTAAATTATGTTTAAGTGGCCTTGTTAGATTTTCAAAATTTACTATGGAGTAAATAAAGCCGAACGCTATGACTTGTCATTCTTCCAACGACGTTTGAAGAGGTAGGTAGCTGCTCCGCAGTGTCCTCTGGCATTACAATAGTGACAGTATACATTACGACCAGGAGGCGGATACGAGTGATTCATGATATTCACATTTAACCATTTGAACTAGAATCTTAGACAATTTCAGTTGAAATAGATCTAACAGTTAAGATATTTTCAGAAATCAACAAAATGCTTCGACCACTCGCAACTGGCCATCGAAGCCGTCACCGCCACTCCGGACGAGCCGAAACAAGAAAAAAACACAAAAACCGAAACGAAAATCAGTGAGAAAGTGAACAAAAAAAACGATAAAGTGAAAACGTGTGAGTGCAAAAAGTGCGGGACCAAAAAACGTAATATATCTGTGCCATCTCAGATCAAAACTACCCACAATAAATCTGAGATAGGACTAAAAGATAAACAGTGTGTAAGAAAAGACGAAAGCATCAAGAGTGACGTCATACCTGCTGATATTATGGGGACTCCTATAACTGAACACTTTCTGATGAAGACTTTTTAAACTGTAGTAATGTTATTCTATCAAGCGGATGGCTTATCTTAAATGGCTGATGGAAGTTTCGGAACCGCTTTGGGAATCGATTTATGTTTAGAAACAATTAGGATTGTTTGGGAACATCTTAACTTCAAAAATTAATTTTGTTTTTAATGTATTTTGTTTAGAGAGAATATAAAGTTAAACATTCTAAATTGCATTCTATGATAATCACAATAAGTCGCATTTTTGTAATTATATTAGCAATCTTTACATTTCAATACTGACGATACTATTCTATGGATATTGCAGGAGTCTATGAGCGATAGTAAATATTTGTTTGTTTGTAAGGCCCGTAAGCTTTTCTATCTACGTTTCAATAGCAAAGTCATTATTTTATCGAACCATCTGTATTTTTAGCTTTATTTTATCATTAAATTACTGAAAGATTATTTTGTTCATTTCTTTTCTGTTATCAGTAAAAAAAACTTGAGAGGTGTCATGGGACACCCGAATAGAACGAAGTTCCTTTCGATTAAAAGATATCTTATAATTTAAAAGGAACGTGTTTTAAAAGATTTTGATCATAGCGCCATCTAGCGATAATCATCTAAAACAAAAAAGTGTCGTGACAACTAAAAAAGTGTCGTGACAATTTTTCGTAAGATTTTTTTCCGTCTAGCCCCCTTTCCATAACGCGCGATAAGGAACTTCGTTCCAATAGTTTTTTCATGTTCTTCATTGAAGGACTTTAAGGTTCAAGTCATCCGCATTGATCAAGCGCTGTAAATGAATGGACTATAAAGGTGTGATACGTGTGTTTATAATGTGGCAAGTCAACGCTTGGATCGTTATATTTTTTTAAGATACATCATGTAACTAGGTATAGGCCGCCGACAATATGCAAACGTATGTTAAGGACGTTTTAGTGCGAGGAATTTCATTTGAGAAATATTCTTGGAAGCTTTTTTTCTAGGGCGTTTTTCATTCATGTTTATCAAATGCAGCATAATTGGTGATCTGATACAAGATCTTGGAGTAAATATTAATTATATTCTGTTCAATATACCATTTATATCAATATATATAAAGAGTCCAATAGCCTTGTGGCAAAAAAGAGATCTAACAGTGCTGCCTGAACTCCTTTTTAACGCAGACGATATGACGAGGATCAGCTAGTAAGAAAATAAATAAAATCCAGTTCGTTGAACTTCAAGAATAACAACAAAGATTTACAGCCCCCATCCCCCATTAATCTACCCTCAAAATGAAAATATGTACTACATTTCTTCACCAAATATTTCATATCGAGACGCTCCATAAATTACCTATAGTAATATTAATTTCTCAAAAGGAATTCCTTGGTACTGATGTTATAGATAGCGTAAAAGTTAGTGAAAATTTAAGGAAAAGGTATATTTTTATCGTGAGTTCTAGAATGTTTGTATCAAAAGGAATTGCACATATTTGTATGCTGTTATGATTAGGTAATTGTAAACTTATTCAGACACTCGCGGTTTTCTATAAAACTTTCATGCATTTTCAACGGGTTCTTACCACGATATTTAATTGATTGAGTTGTCTCGATATTTCAACGTTGTTGCAAACGTCATCATCACGAGAAGACTGGTTACTGCGCGTCGATTTAAGAGCAAACAAAACTGGAATCCAGTGCTAAACACAACAGTCACTAAGGGTTCATGCTCAGAGAGTCTTGTAGATACAGTGAGTGTGGTGTGTCATGATGTAAGTTCGAGTTCCAGTGGTACTACCCAAAAGCGAACGAGTGCGAGGGTAGACAGATTTGTTTGCTCTTAAATCGACCCGCAGTATCCAGTATTGTCGTGATCATGACGTTTGCAACAACGTTGAAATATCGAGACAACTCAATCAATTAAATATCGTGGTAAGAACCCGTTGAAAATGCATGAAAGTATTAGGTATTTGTATTGTGGTCAATTTTGATAACACCAAGCAGTTTCCCCAATGCTCTGGAAAGTTTAGTTTTGTCCAAAACATTATCTTCATCTCTCTGTTCTTTGCCACGTAGGCAGACGAGCTAACGGCCCACCTGATCGTAAGCGGTTACCGTCGCTCATGAACCTCTGCATTGCCAGAAGACATTGCGGGGCCGCTACCCTATATTATGAAACTGTTATAGGTGTGATTCATGAATGGTCTAAAAGGTTCTGTTTTGTTCTAGATTTTTAATTAATGTTTCATTTCTTTCCACTACAAATCTTTTCGGAACTTAATATTACGTAATTATTTCTTCACACAACTAAAAATTTACGTGTTTTGATGTGTATAACGTCATATTCGATAAAAAGTATAAAGGTTGCTTTTCTATTTATGTAATATATAATAATATATTTAAGTTAACCATTTTGTACAAAAACATGAGATCATATACAACAAAATTGATTTGATACTAAGCTGTACATATTGTTAAGTTAGTTCTTAAAGCACGTAAAGGCTTTGAATGTACTGAAAATAAACAAATGAATTATTATATTTGTGTTTTAATTTCCTTCAATGTCATTTCAACGTAAACCATAATGAGAAAAAAAGCTTATTGAAAAACTAGCTGCCCCGCGCAACTTCATCTGCGTCGCATAAGAATTGTTCCCGGGAATTTTCCAATAGTACTCATCAGGACGCTTCCTTAGAGCCAAAACACGATGAGGGTAATGAGGTTATCTTGCTTATTGACGGAGTTCCTGTGGTCATCTTCCAGCTCTATCGTCAGACCTTGATCTAAGATATCCTATCTCTCCAGTTGGATCGAACTGCACATGGTGTGCAAATTTTATTATAATCGGTTAAGTGGTTTAGGAGTCCTTTGAGGACAAACATTGTGATACGAGATTTATATATTATTATATTAAGAATAATCCCAAAATTGTGAATCTATATGTGAAGTCCCCAATCCGCATTAGGCAAGCGCATAAGATGGATCAGGATCAGGCATAGTCCTGGTGATCCAACTACTGAAGTGAATTGAGCTCAGCAGTCGGCAGCAATGGGTTGATACAGTATAGTATAGTACTGTAATGGAAATTAAAATTAAAAGAGAAAACTTGGCCGAGGAGGGGTTTTTTTTTTTTTTTTTTTTTTTTTTTTCATTTGGGGGAAATCACCGGATCCCCGCCCGCCCCGCGGGCGGGGTATGTGGGAGTTGAACCGCACTAAAACCTCCAACCGCTCACACTCAGCGTCCGAACCCCGGCTGAGGCCAGAACCCAGCACGGGGTTTTGAGGGACGGCGCGACGCGTAACGCTCTCGGCACACTTTTCCGTCACGCCGCCCCCGGACGCCGAACCGGCAGCCGCCGGCGATACGGCCACCGGCTCTCTCGGTCGGCGGGCTATCCGAAGCCCGCCAAGATGGCTGGACCGCGTGTCACCCTCCCACGGAATACCCCGCTGGGTCAGAACCAGCGTGGGTCGGGGAGCGCGGTCCGCCATCCTCCGGATGCTCTGACGCAAGGGCGTGCTGAGCGAGACACGACACCTTCTTGGGTCCCCGCTCGCACTCACATGCATTGGGGACCCGAACTCTTAAGGGGCCAGATTCCGGGCGAGATCCCGGTTCCGGCCCCTTGCCCGACGGCGGCGGGTTGTTGCGGGGCGGAGAGAAGAATAAATTCTCTCCCTCGCACTCCCCGCCACCCTCTTCTGCGAGATGGTGGACTCGCAGAAGTCGAGCATCGCCTTCCAGGACTCGTCGTTCTCGAGCATCGATGCCACGACGCCCGGGAGCGACAAGTCCGGTCCTATTTGTTGGACCAGGACACACCGCTGCTGCTCCCACGCGGGGCAGACAGCGAGCGTATGCTCCGGTGTGTCCTGGTCACATCCTACGCAGTGATGGCACCTCGTCGTCGGCTCCACCTGAATGCGGTGCAGATACCGCCCGAAGCATCCGTGCCCGGTCAGCATCTGCACCGCCCAAAAGGTGAGGCGTCCTTCGCCACGACCCACCCAATCCTTTAGGACGGGGCGGATCGCCTCGACGGTCCGCAGACCCCAAGTGGGGTTAGCGATACGTCGCTCCTGGCCGAGGAGGGGTAGAAAATAGTTATAGATACAAAAATAGATGTTGGTTCAAAATATTGACTAATGCAGAGATAAGAAAAAAATGCGTGAATATAACTACTAACTTAGAAAAACCTTTTTCACAATTACAGCAGATTGACAACCAACGTCACAGAAAATGATGTCCTGTTTTTTTACCATTCAAATCCCCCTCGGGCAACCACTACAAGCTTCACCGTACATTTTAATAAAAGTAACTTCAGAATCCGTCCAAGCAGGGTACGGTAACTTTCATAAGATTCGAATAAAATATCTCTAGAAATGAATACTACAATATAATAAATAAAAAACACCTAATCTGTACCTACTGTACCGGGGGTGTCGCGACGAGAAAGTGTGCCGCAGTGCGTAACGCGTCGCGCCACCCCGCATAACCCCGTGCTGGGTTCTGGCCTCAGCCGGGGTTCGGACGCTGAGTGTGAGGCAGTTGGAGGTTTTAGTGAGGTTCAACTCCCACATACGCACATGCGGGTGGGGATCCGGCGATTTCCTCCAACTAAAACAAAAAAAAAACCTACTTCCACCCACGAAGAAAAACTACTTAAACTTAAATATTACGCCGTGTACGGAAATGTTAATTCATTAACATACAAATGGCGTCAAAAGTGAGGTCGCCACCTTAACTTCACCATAATCGCCAACTTAATCCCTCAGATTGAATCTTACTACAATGGAGCTCTCTTCAACAAGTGGTTTCGAAACATGTTTTTCTTTTCGACCTTAAGACTGGGAAATAAGGTGTATTATTGTTTGATAGTGAACTGTTTACTTCAGTTACCTTGTACACAGCTGTTTGTGATGCTAGGTCACTGATTCCGATGTTGAATGCAGTTTATGCTTCGTTTTGCACTTTTTTTATGAATACTGTTTCTGTTTTTTCTCTTTGAATAGTAAATGCGTTTTGAAATAAATTTAAAGAGTTAGTGAATTAGATCATGTTTGTGGATTGTAAAAATATATTTTTGAGCAACAATAGAGTGAGTTTTATCTCTAATATTACTTCTATGTCTTTTACCCGACACTGATTTAACAGAAACTAATATTGCATGAGAACAGTAATCTATAGTAATATTACAAGAGGTATTGACGTTGTAGGTATCGTTGGAACCACTGAACCGATTTCAAAAATTTTATTACTAATAGGCAAGCTAGCCCCTTGTGGCGCAGTTAAGCTATTCTAAAATAAAGTGTTTTTTGGACAAGAGTCCTTCTGTTCATACTCAGCGTCCGAACTCCAGCTGAGGACAGAACCCAGCACGGGATTATGCGGGATGACGCGACGCTAAGGCTTACGTATTGTTCCTGTACCACCCCATTACTGCCCACTGTTGGGCTCAGGTCTCCTCAGAAGAGGGATTAGGCATAGTCCACCACGCTTGCCTAGTGCGGATTGGGGACTTCACATATCTTCAAAGGATTTTTAGAACCCTTTTCCGACATGCAGGTTTCCTCACGATGTTTTCCTTCACCGTTTTTAGCCAGTGGTGTTGTGAAAAATTGCACATAAATCTTTTTCACATTTAGATTTAGAGGTACAAGCCGGCCGGATTTGAACCCGGGACCTCCCGTTCGGAAGGACGCGCTTCGACCACTCGGCCACCACGACTTTTGGATGGACTGGATGGACTTACGTATTGCCCCATCACCAAATAAGATCAGACATTCAAATAGCACTATTGCAAGACATACAAACGAGCTTACGGCCATCCAGATGATAAGAGTTTACCGTCACTCGTGGTCTGCAATGCCAGGTATGCAGATACTTCAAAAGTTGTCGCCAAACTTTATCCTATAGAACTGTCTATGTGAACTGCATTTTCTAACTCAAACAAATCCTCGAAACCCGTTCTATGCAGTTTACTATCTCCTAATTTCTTCGAAACTGCTTTCTGAGTTCAAACATCGTTGAAACTTTGAGGAAATAGAGGAAATTTCTGCACTTAAACTAAGTTAGGGCGTTTGAAATTCAATTGTTGGTATTTTGTGACTATTACAATAATATTAAAGATGCTATTGGTCAAGGAAAAGGAAACCAATATAATTTTTTTAATATATTAAATTTTTATATAACATTTTTTATCTATATTAATATCTGTATTATACAGGGTAATTTCCTAGTGAGGGTACACATTGAAGGTCATGGTAGCTGATGGTCATATACGACCATTAAAAATATTATTACCTAAGAATATGGCTTAATGCCTTAGAAATCGCAACTTAAAAATATCTAAAATTCTTGCAAAATGATGGTTTTTCGACAGTTGATGGGTGTGGTGGAAGTGTGGGGTGCGCGAGATCACTAGAGGTCGTTAGTCAACATTCTTTAAGCCGAAATTGTTTATGTTTGAGGTAGTTTTGTCGTATTAGATTTAAGAAAAAAATGTTTTTTTTGTAATTTTACCTATTTTTTGTAATATTCCGTTTTAGAGCAGAGTACTAATCACCCTCCTGCAATATGTACCTTCTTTAAAAAATCACCCTGTATAGAAGTCTGTCTGTTTGTTCAGAGTCATCACTGAAACTGCTGGATCTATTTTCATGGGATTCGCACTTACAGATAGCTGATGTACAAGAGAGTATTTTTTTAGATAACAACTATATTCCCGGCACTCACGAATCTACAAAGTCCAGTACAGTATTAACACCATTTACATTTTTGTTGATTACTTGCAATCGGTATTATCCGGTGTAGTCGTGGTGGCCGAGTGGTCGAAGCGCGTCCTTCCGAACGGGATGTCGCGGGTTAAAATCCGGCCGGCTTGCACCTCTAAATCTAAATGTGAAAAAGATTTATGTGCAATTTTTCACAATACCACTGGCTAAAAACGGTGAAGAAAAACATCGTGAGGAAACCTGCATGTCGAAAAAGGGTTCTATAAATCCTTTGAAGATATGTGAAGTCCCCAATCCGCACTGGGCAAGCGTGGGTGACTATGCCTAATCCCTCTTCTGAGGAGACCTGAGCCCAACAGTGGGCAGTAATGAGTTGGTACAAGATACAGGTATTATCCGCTGTTGTAAGTCAGAGTTCGTGGAATCCACTAAACGTAGAAATTTCTCGCTCTCTCAGGCAGCGCCTAGATGGGACCGCGTGTCACTGAATACCCCGTTGGGTCTGAACCAGCGTGGGTCGATGAGCTTCGTTAACTATTTTAAGGCCGCCTATAAGTTCACCTGCCTGAGTTTCAAAAAATAATCATTTAAATTGCAATCCGAAACTATTGTAAAGTTGAGGGAACCGCCATATTTTAATCCCAGTTCGTCTTACTGATTTATCTCAGGTACGAGTTCAACTTAGTACAATTTAAGCCGATGCAGTTTAGTTTGAAACTCTTCGTACGGTCAGTGTTGCCATATCGACCCTTTCATAAAATCAGGGATTTTTTAGAGTGTGTAGTTGTAAATGGATTTTTAGCTTCGAATTAGCATTTAATATAATTCATTTAATTAAACGCAATTTAGAAAATAATATGATCTATGATTAAGATAAAGAAATAAAAAAATCAATTGTATTACGTACGTGATCGTAAGTGGTTACCGTTGTAAAACTATTGAAGTTTAGAACTTTTGAGACACAGATAATAGATTTTTGATTTATATATTAATATATATTGTCGAATTTTAATTTTTTACCCAATTTTTTTTTACCAATATTACCTTTTGTCTTATTTCGTATGAGAATAGAGTACTTATGACCTTACTTCAATATGTGCCATCATTAACTATTCACTTTGTAATCATAATAATATTTTTATGTATTTTTTTTTTAGAAAAAAATACATTTAATTGAAAGTGACGCAGACAAAGTTGCGCGGGACAGCTAGTCCTATTTATCGAGGATATATTTTCAAAACAAATATAGATTCGTACTAAAAGTCGAATATTGTGACCCAAGGTGTAATAAAAGGATCAAAAAAAAAAATACTTTCATGCATTTTCAACGGGTTCTCACCACGATATTTAATTAATTGAGTTGTCTCGATATTTCAACGTTGTTGCAAACGTCATGATCACGAGAAGACTGGATACTGCGGGTCGATTTAAGAGCAAACAAAGCTGTCTAATTCATAAAAGTCTCTTATGATAGAAGAGGTAAAAAACGTAGATATTTTTAGAAAATAATTGGCAATACCAACGGGTGTGTAACTTAGCAAGTTCCCGTGATAGCGGTTCGAAGTGAACTTTGTAATAATATTTATAGCATATTAGCAGATTTAATCATATGTTTGTCGTGATAATATTTATATTATTATCATTAGTTACCTACTCAACATTTATAAAATATCTATTACTATAACTGATTGAACAATTGAGCATAGCTTTAAAAGTACTAGTCTTGAAAATTATTGAATTACGATGATTATTTTTCAAATTATGGAAAAAGTATCATCTGAATTACACCATTACATCATCACACAACCCACAACCCTATGTCCGAAAAAAAAACCTACATCTAAATCGGTCCACCAAAACTATAGTTATGAATGAACAAACATAAAAAACATAAGACGAATTGAGTACCTCCTTCTTTTTGAAGGCGGTCAAAAATATTTGTCATAAAATAAAAGATTTTTATACATGCACTGTACTGTACCAACCCATTAGTGCCTACTGTTTGGCTCAGGTGTCCTCAGAAGAGGGATTAGGCATAGTCCACCACGCTTGCCCAGTGCGGATTGGGGACTTCAAAGGACACATATCTTCAAAGGATTTTTAGAATCCTTTTCCGACATGCAGGTTTCCTCACGATGTTTTCCTTCACCGTTTTTAGCCAGTGGTGTTGTGAAAAATTGCACGTAAATCATTTTCACGTTTAGATTTAGAGGTACAAGCCGGCCGGATTTGAACCCGCGACCTCCCGTGCGGAAGGAAGCGCTTCCACCACTCGGCCACCACGACTATATATAGTTACTCATTATTCATAAAATATACAATATATTACTACAATTGATTGAACAATCGAGTATAGGTCTAATAGAAAACAAATGCAGACGAATTGAGTACTTCCTTCTTATTAAAAGCGGTCAAAAATATTTGACATAAAACAAAAACCGTTTCCCAATCATCGTAAACCAACATATTACAATATTTCAAATTAACTAGCACTGGATGTAACTGCTAAAAATCTTAAAGGATCTTAAAAGCTTGCTTTATAAAGTGTTATTTCAAGTAAGTATTTACACACTCCGCAGCGTAATCTAAGTTTTAATTGTATAGAAGTAAGTAAACTGCACTGGTATTAGTCATTTCGACCGGCATGTGCCAACTATTCAGTTTAATTTAAACTTTGATGTGAACAGTGACTTGGTTGTTTGCGAGCTATTTAATGGCTCAACTGTTTTGTTCTATTGCCGGAGTTTGAGACGATTTTGTGTACGTTTCGCGAATATTATTGCATGCGGTAATTTAGTGTTGAATTGTGTATTATTTCAATGGTTAAAGAATGATTTGGGTTGCAATCCTTCTTTCTATATCTTATATGATAATAATATAATCTTTCTTGTAGTATAAAAGAATAGCAAATTGTGTTTTATCTGGATACTGCGGGTCGATTTAAGAGCAAACAGATCTGTCTCTTTCTCATTCGCTTTTGTGTAGTACCACTGGAACTCGAACTCACATCACGACACACTACACTCACTGTATCTACTAGACTCTCTGAGCATGAACCCTTAGTGACTGTTGTGTTTAGCACTGGATTCCACATACTCGATAATCAGAATTTCAACAACGTTGAAATATCGAGACAACTCAATAAATTAAAATTCGTGGTAAGAATCCGTTGAAAATGCATGAAAGTATTATAGAAAATCGCGAGTGTCTGAATAAGTTTAAAAAAAATAGTTAAAATCTGCCTTTTTTGTGGCCCAGCAAAGTACCTATAACAAATGGCCCATTTGAACAAACATTTAACATTTGAATTTGTATGAACAATATTTATACCTAACGTTCTTTATCCTACAATTGAGTCTATCAATTTAACAGAAACCTTATCCCTAATTGACATTATGGCTTTCTAGAATTTTAATGACTGGTTCTAAGAACTTTTTCCAGAGAAATACAGGGTGATTTCCTAGTGAGGGTACATATTGAAGGTCATGGTAGCTGATGGTTATATACGACCAGTAAAAATATTATTACCAAAGAATATGGCTTAATGCCTTAGTAATCGCAACTTAAAAATATCAAAAAATTCTTGCAAAATGATGGTTTTTCGACAGCTGATGGGTGTGGCGGAGGTGTGGGGTGCGCGAGATCACTAGAGGTCATTAGTCAACACTCTTTAAGCCGAAATTGTTTATGTTTGAGGTGGTTATGTCGTATTTAGATTTAAAAAAAAAATTGTAATTTTACCCATTTTTTGTAATGTTCCGTTTAAGAACAGAGTACTCATCACACTCCTGCAATATGTACCCTCTCTAACAAATCACCCTGTATAATCGTCAGATCAATGTTATGTTACCATTAACAGGAATTAATATTTTCCATTTCTAAAACGTTTTCTTACTTTACTACTAATGGTATCATGATATTAAATTCTGTTCTCGGAAAACAGACTTCGATGCTTAAGAATTCAAAGAAAGAATTTTCAATGGAAACCTTTAGATCGTAAGTGGGTGTATCCATAAAACATTTTAGGTATAAACTCGTAATTTACTGATTTTTATTGTATCAGGCAATTGAGTATATAGTCCGAGAGCTAGTGGGAAATTTTGGAGTTTGGAGCAAATTTTCGAGTTGGGTTATATCAAAAGAACCAAGTACTTTCATGCATTTTCAGCGGGTTCTTACCACGATATTTATTTTTCTGAGCATGAACCCTTAGTGACTGTTGTGTTTAGCACTGGATTCCACATACTAGATAATCTGAAACCAGAGAGTCTTGTAGATACAGTGAGTGTGGTGTGTCATGATGTGAGTTCGAGTTCCAGTGGTACTACCCAAAAGCGAACGAGAAAGAGGGTAGACAGATTTGTTTGCTCTTAAATCGACCCGCAGTATCCAGTCTTCTCGTGATCATGACGTTTGCAACAACGTTGAAATATCGAGACAATTTAATTAGTTAAATATCGTGGTAAGAACCCGTTGAAAATGCATGAAAGTATTATAGAAAACCTCGAGTGTCTGAAGAAGTTCATGTACCAAGTTTTCAGATTGCCTCGAATACCTGCTCAAAATTTGCCACTAGCTCTTAGACCGTTACGGCTTACCAAAATTCATATTTTTTTTAAAAGTCAAAAGATAAGATGCCGGCGATTGTCATAAATTATCTTTGGTAACAAACTGTTCAAAATAACATAACGATGATGGTTTTTCGATGAGTAATTTTAAAAATAAAATTTACCTGTACACCCTTTCTTTTACCACTACCTTAATGTGATTTTCACCTTACTCAGCTCTATCAATCTTTAAATCAAATTGCTCCAATCAATCGAATGCTTTATCCAAAACCATGTGATGCAATGCAAGTGTTTAGTTTCAGTTCCCACGAAGGGAAGCATGTCTCAGGGATTTCTGTAACTAAATTGTCAGTGGACATATAAGGGGTGGGCCATATAAAGTTTGCATTTTCCAAAGTTCGAGTGTCATGTTGGCTGTGTGGCATGTTGCGCCATCCTGTTGAAACCAAATGTTGTCCATGTCATACTCTTCAACTTTTGGAAACAAAAATTCATTGAGCATGGCACGGTAACGCTCGCCATTGACCGTAACGGCGGCTCCTTGCTCATTTTCCAATGATGCCGCCGAACCAAAACTCACACCAAACCGTAACTCTTTGTGGGTGCATTGGCTTCTCAGTGGTGACGTGTGGATTTTCCGACCCCCAGATGCGACAATTTTGCTTATTGACATAGCCTCCGAGGTGAAAATGGGCTTCATCTGAAAAGACGATTTTTCGGTAAAAATGCTCATCTTCGGCCAAACGATCATCTGCCCATTGGGCGAACCGAAAACGTTCCATTTCGTAAATGTCAAACCTTTAACTAAATTATGAACACAAACTGAATGAGATTTGAGCTGTCATTCTCTAAATAAACAGTAGTTCAAAATGCAAACGTTAGATTGCCCACCCTATATAACCTACTCTTTAAAATTGTTTAAAGTCTTTTACCGTCTTTCCTGTCCAGAAAATTCAGCTGTCACAACTATTTTAATCTGATTTTCATCTTACTCAGCTCAAACAGCACCAAATCTTTAAATCAGAGCTCCAATCAATCGAATGCTTTATCCAAATCCCGGCAATGCATGTGTTTAGTTCCAGTTCCCACGAAGGGCACGTCTCAGCCGTCCGTTTTATGTTGATCGAGGAGGATCGCATGAGGTCTTACAGCATGAAATCTGGCTAGTTTTATCCCGGGTGATGGGAACGATAAATTGTGAAAAGCGTTGGTTTTAGTTTTTGGTCGGTAAAACGAATTTGCTTGTGTTATATTTTGAGTTAAAACAAATAACAATTTATTTGATGACCGTGGTAGTGAAATAAATGGCTTATGACTTATAGAAAATTTCGTATGTATTATATGGAACTCATTCAACAGAGAAGTAGTTTAAAGTCATAACTGAAGAACCTTTTTAATAAAATTTTATACAATTTATAAGAATATTTAACGTCACTACTGTGATTCTGAATTGGAACTTGAAATTGTTCAAAGAATGTTTGAAAAAAACATCGTTTTAGTACAGGCGTTAAACAACCCAGCAAATACTAAAGTAATCACAGTTCGATGCACGACAAAACAACATAAAATAAATTAAGAAAATACTAACCAAATTGTCTAAACTTCATTTGAAAATCCAACCTCAATGGTTCCCACAAAACTAATTCCTTAAGGAATGGAAGCGATGCACCAGAGTGTGAGAACACAAAGGACTCTTGAACAATAGTCTTACGCAAACATCTCCCGTTTTATTCTGCGTGCCACGGAATTGAATGCAAATGATCTCGCGTGAAATTGTGCATTCACTGCATACAAACAATTTTAACCCGTATATTTATTGCAATAGACTCTAATTTTCTTTGAAGTTTTGATTCTGATATTAAGAGCCTTGTAATGTTGTAAGCCTTATTTTCTAGGTCGTAAACTACTTAATCGTTTGGCGTTTGTTAGTCTTTAAAACTCGATAGCTTTTGGTCTCAATTGCTGAGAGATAAAGTACTATTTTGCTTAAAGTTTGGATGAAAATACTGTTGTAATGTTGTAACCTCTATGTTATAGGTTGTAAGGATTAAAATCGTTTGTTTGAACATCGATTGACAGATGGTGCAGCTGTAGTTTTGATCAGTAATTCCTTTCTCGTTTCATTAGAATAAATTGAACCCTTGGTTACGAGTTTTCTCTTGTAATATTTACTGCAAAATTTGAAGTGAAATCTGTTTTTAAACGAGTATTAACAAAGGCTTATCATATTAACCTATTTTAACGTTTGTCTCTAAAATTCCTTGCTGACTTTACCCTTATAGCTATAGCTAGACGACAAAATATATCTCATAAAATATAATATCGATATAATCTACATAATCTTTAGAAACTCATTATTGACCAATTGGCCAAAAGGGTAAGGGACCAAAAGGCAAATCTTGGAGATTTGCTCGCTTGCTGCTTGCTGGGGTGGTCCTGCCATATACAGGAGCTATTGAGGATGTCCCTGACATCAGTAATCGAGAAGACTCAACACAGAGCAACTTGGAAGTAACTTGTGATCAACTCCACGTCTTACTAGTAGACATGACTTTCAGTCATAAGGATATGATAAAGAAAAAGAAGAAGTAACTTTATTTATCAAAAACTTAATGAATCTAGTGGCTTTACTACTCAGAGTCATTACGGTGGTCGCTGTAGTTCCTGGCTACAAAGGAGTTACAGTAGTGGGACGTGGGAGTGACAGATCGGCGAATACCCGATATTCATCATCAACATAGGATAGAATAGGAATATCAAAAAGTCTTGTAAAATCATAAATCAAGTCTTTATTTTGTTGTTCATTGGTGTACAATAAAGAATATTCTATCTATCTATCTATCTATCATAATTTATCATAAGTTTCCTCAATAAACTGTTCGTTAATCTTAATTAGATCTACAGTTTACAGTTAAAGGTCGATCAAGGATAATTTGTGTGATATAGTTGGAATAAAAGATTTCGACAAACGTTGGCAACGTTCTGTAAATAGGGACCGTCACGCTACCGCTTGTTACAGGATAACGTTGAGAAATTAATGACTTGTCGAATATTCTTGGGGCATTCGATATATTTCACATGAGTAACATTAGAGGTTTTAGAGGCAGTTTGGAAAGAGCATCTATATGTGACAAACTGGGAAATAAAGGTCGATGTGGTTTGGACTTTGGACATGTGATGAGGTAAGATGAGGACCACGTTGCAAAGCGAATGTGGAATTTGAAAGGAGAGGAAGGTCTAAAAATAATTGGATTGTGTGAAAGAAAATATGAAAATATGAAATTAAGCGTGGCAGAGGACTTATGCCATATTAGGGATAAATGGAGTGAAAAACATATTGCGCCGACCACATTTGAATAGGATAAGAGCTAAAGAAGAGCTGTCTCTTCATGTGACTAAACTTAGTGAAAAAAGTTATTTCTGTACCCAGGGAATATATGACAGTTATTGACCTTTTTAATTCTCTTACTTTTTTATAAGTCTGAGAAAAGGGCCAAACACATTAAACTGCAGCTCAGGTATATCTTAGTAAAGCGTACCGATCGGTTCACCTCAATCCAAATACATATCTGTTATGCTCTTTATGAAATCAGCTTAAAATATCGAATCCACAAGAATCAGAGCACATAAAACTAAAATGACAACGTTGCATGCCTGTTCGCAATAAAAGCAGGGGGCGCCACTGTCTCCGAGCAATCCGGATACGAATTATTGTAATCATTTCCGTTTTAAATACCCGTTCCGGCTGAATACAGTCTAGTTCGTGACAATCGGGATCTGCTCCGGGCCTTCAAAACTGATTTAGTGTTCTTAATTTTCATTGTTAAATGTTCTGATTTTGCTGGGTAGAGATTTTAGAACTTGTTAAGTTGGAATTTTATTAAATGGTTCATGAGTTTTGGTAATCACCTATAATCTGGTGGTCTTTTAGCTAGTCTGTCTGTGTGATAATATCAAAATGAAAACAGTATGTTGTCGGTCAGTGGCATGCAGTCCATAAAAGCAAATACGCATTGCATGACCTATCAAATTGGTTCTAAAAATACGATCCGGTGGGTCGTTAGCTCGTCTGCCTGCGTAGCAATGAGAACAAAAAACAATGAAGTTAATTAAATGGTGTATATTTAATAGAAGTAAACTTATAATTATTGGCAGCCATGAACCGGTAAGCGCAACGTTGGTAGACCCCCCACAAGATGGACCGACGATCTGGTCAAGATCGCGTGAGGTCACTGGATGTAGATTGCGCAGGACAGGGCCAGGTTTGGGGGGGGGCCTATGTCCAGCAGTGGACGTCTATAGGCTGATGATGATGATGAAACTTACAATTAATATTTTGTAAAACTGTTCTATTTATATTTCTGCATACCCTGACCAAAATATACAAGCACGCTACTGTCGTCATAGCTAAATTCTAAATTTTATATTTAAAGGTTTGGTGGAATCTCTTTTGAAGGGGGAAAATTTATTTTAAAACCAATTCTATTAGAATTTTGTACACCACGCCAAATAAATACTCTAAATTTTAATACCTCAATAGTGGATTTCATATTTTTTTTTATTTTGAAAACAGATACATATTATGTATGTAAGGTATTTAATTATTTTGTCCTTATTTATGTAATGTGGAAAAAGTTTTTTTCATGTGTCAGCAAAGCACCTACCATAGTTCTCTCTACACCACCTTTGGTTGACTGGTAGAGAATACCTTCGGCATTAAGTCCGCCAATGTACCTTTTGTACATGAAATTCAATAAATAAATAATTTAGCTTATTGTTATATGTTAATGTTTTCATCATTTTTCTTTCCTAAAGGAGGTTTTTTTTTCGATTTACAGCGACAACCCTATTTCACTATATCTTACTCTCTACGTAACTGTATTTTTAAATAACTCTGAAAACAGCGAATATACACTATCAAATTAATTAATTATTTTAACACATGCATAGGTGAGCGTCTGTTCATCTGATATCATACAGAACATTTATATACAAAGTAATCTAACCCTTACACACCTTGCAATTGGAGTTATTTTCTAATGGAGTCTCTCCAAATGGAAATCATGATGCAAAAATAATATTTCTGTTGAAAAAATGAGGACATTAGCGTACAGTCGCAGCTTGGATTCAAATGTGGAATTAAGAATGAATGTTTTATGCAAAATTCTTATTTTTAGAATAACTCGTGGAGACAAGTATTTTGCTTGCATAATAGTATGGTTTGTAAAAATCTTAACTTTAATATTGTAGATGGTTGTTAGTGACACAGTTGGGGTAGGTCATTGCTGATATTCATAAAGATCGCATTTCGTCCACTACTGGACGCCAGCCTCCCCCAAACCTCGCCACAACGGCTCTGCAATGTATGCATGCGCGTTGCTACTGATTTGTGGCCGCCACTCCAGAAGTTTTGGTAATATTACGATTTATGTTTCAAGCTGAAGTCGTGGTGGTTGAGTGGTCGAAGCGCGTCCTTCCGTACGGGAGGGTCGCGGGTTCAAATCTGGCCGGCTTGTACCCCTAAATCTAAATGTGAAAAAGATTTATGTGCAAATTTTTCACAACAACACTGGCTAAAAACGGTGAAGGAAAACATCGTGAGGAAACCTGCATGTCGGAAAAGGGTTCTAAAAATCCTTTGAAGATATGTGAAGTCCCCAATACGCACTAGGCAAGTGTGGTGGATTATGCCTAATCCCTCTTCTGAGGAGACCTGAGCCCAACAGTGGGCAGTAATGGGTTGGTACAGGTTTCAAGTGAAATTATCTATTTCACGAACCGTCCGGCTATGAAATGAGCTCTTTCCGATGGTGTTCCCGTTATGACTTGTCCGTCAGTCCAGTGTTTAAAGATAGGTCGTAGGTAGAACCCCGTAGTATCACCCGATGGTAACCGCGAACAACAGTTGGCCTGTCAGATAGCTTGCTTATATGGCAATAAAAAAACAGTATAAAACAAAGTTCACATCCTATCTTGTCATTGTCACCATACTACACTAGTTAAAAAACAAAAATATATTATGTATATTATAATCGATATTATGAACCCATCATGTCCTCACGATACCACTGGAAACTTTCTTTGTAATAAGTGTGTAAACAATAAATAATTAAATTAAAATAAATAAATAAATAAAAATAAATCTTCTATATAAAACCTTCTACAACTACACTTAAAATCGCAAAAGCATCCCTCGGATCTCCACCTTAATATTAAGTTCAATAAAAGTTAAACAGTCTATTACGATTCGTGGCGAGGCGCCCTCTGCCGGAATACCAGAGGCATCATTAACGGTACTACGGGATTTTAAAGAGATCTTCCTTTCCGTGGGGAAATGGAAATGCACTTAATGCATACATAATCGAATTATCTTGGAGCTCTCCGCCGCTCACACCTTTCGTTCTGTAACATTAATATTCAATATCGCACGTTTGGAAATCGATTCTGCAGAATGAAAGTTGTATTTGAAGTTGGTGGAATTTAATCGATAGTATTAAATAGTGATTGGATCGATGAATAGAGTATAATAAGTTTTACAATGAAAATTAAATTAAGAAGTTAAAACTTTCTACATAAGCTTGTAGGGGGCGGCGCGACGGGAAAGAGTGCCTTGGGCGTAAAGCGTCGCGCCGTCCCTCATAACCCCGTGCTGGGTTCTGGCCTCGGACGCTGAGTGTGAGCGGTTGGAGGTTTTAGTGCGGTTCAACTCCCACATACAGGATCCGGTGATTTCCTCCAACTAAAAAAAAAACATAAGCTTGTTGGCATCTAAGGAAGGAAAAAGCAGTCTAACTGATTGTCTTAAGTTCCATTTTTTTAATTGCAAGACATAATAATATGACATAATTAAGCCTACTACGATCCACCTGATTGTCACCATCGTTCATAAGAGACATAATATTGTCATATCAATTTACAAAAAGACTATTAATTTACTTTTTAATGAACAAAGGTATTAGTTTTTCACGTAAAACACTTTTTCCCCTTCATTTGAAGTTGTCGGGTCAGAGAGTATTTCATAAAACTTGGTATGTTCTCGTTATCTCGTATCATAGTAAGAGGGACCATTTTTTGGGTAGATATTTGAGGCAAGCTGATATACCACAACTTGTAACTGTAGACCTGTCTGGAAGGACGTTAGTATTTTTAAACGTAAAACTACAACATAATTATAATAGTCACTCCGACCAATACTAAAAGTGTAGTCACGTTACGAGACGGTGTGACTAACGTTCATATCCACGTAACATAGTGTCGTGGGGGACAACCTGTCAGGTACTAATGAGGAGTTGAAAACGCACGAACACCATTTTTCATTTTAACACTTTTAAAACGTGAACATTTTCAAAGGACCGTTCATATACTAACGATACGATGTTTTTAGAATTAAGGTTGGACTCAAATGAAATAAAATACTTTATTTTCAACATTGATGACGTACTCATTCTTGTTGACGTCAAAAATTAAAAGCTACCACCAGTTCCACAAAAATAATAATAATAGCCACCGTCCTGAGAAGAACTGGCAAGAAGCTCAGCGGGCATGTCTTTTTTGTAATATGAGTATATTTTTTTAAAATTATTTTAACAGTATTATACAATTTTACATTAAATATACAAAAAAAAGAAACGATCACGATAATGAAATGACCTTGGCGAGCAACTCATTCCCACTGTGCAATCGTCCAGGTAATCATTTCATCAACCAGGCTTTCTAGCACAGACGTTCTTAACCTATGTATAGGTAGGTTTTGAACATCTTGTGGGATTTTGTTGTACAAGCATACAGACAAACACCTAAAGGAATTTCTTATTTTATGCAATCGATAAAGCCTTCACAAGATGTTGGTTTTCGAGATCTACAGGTTTTTGATAATAGACTATGTTGTATTGTATTTTTATATCTTAGAATGTTCTCAAGGCCGCGGGAAGTCACTGAATGCAGATAACGCAGGACCGTTCATTGCGAGGTTTTGGGGGAGGCCTATGTCTAGCAGTGGACGTCTATACCTAAGCTGTTGATGATGGTGATGTAATATCTATGCAAATAGTTCATTTGGAGTGACCACTAACAGGAGTACTCTTATTCGGGTTATACAACCGTTGCAAATGTCAGTGGCGTGAAGTGAGATGTACCAGTAACGCCATCTATTGACGACGATCATGTTTATCTTTGTTCAGTTTATATACAGGAATGGCATAAGAAACCTTGTGGCTGTGGTGGAAGGTTTTTCTTTTCTTTATTCCTATGAGCCTTAATATTGTTACCATATCTCGGCATGGTGAAGTTGGTACCATTATAGTGTAGCGGTTTGATATGTAAAGTTTAAAGTGACAGCATAAACTCCTTAATGGAATTCAATCTCAGTCGAGATTTAGACGCTTAACGTGAGCGGTGGGTGGTTTTTGTGCGGTTCAACTACCATATACCTAGCATGTGTAAGCTCGCAATTTCCTCTTGACAACTGAAGATCGTAACATTATTGATATATTATCGTAACGATAAATCGGTAGATCTGAACTGTCCCAAAACGTTTTATTTGAACACTAGCTCAGTTTCATTTCTATAATCGTGTGCCCATTATGATGCACACGGGAGAGCGTGAATAATAGAAGAATTTTATAAAGTTATTTCGAGATCTTCATTTCACATTTTAACAACAAAAAGTACTTGAAATGCATATAATGTTGGCAAAACACTGACTGAATGAGATTTTTTGTTGTCTTCTGATTAATTTCGTTGAGGGGATAAAGACAAGTTAGCTTTCTCTTTGGTTCCTGAGCTTTGCTGCTCAGAGTCATTACGATGGTGGCGACCATGGTGGGTGGCTGCACAGGAATTACAGGTGGGAGTGAGAGATGAGAGTCTACCATGTCTTACTAAATAAGGCTTTTTTGTAGCTTTGTAACAAACGTTTGCTTAGCAAAATAAGGAAATTGGAGTATCTGGGGCATATCATGAGAAGCCCGAAGTTCGATTTGCTGCACTTGATCGTACAGGGCAAGATTCAGGGGAAGAGATCTGAAGGTAGAAGGAGAACATATTGGCTGAAGAACTTACACCAGTGATCAACAAAAGCACTCGTGCTTTGTTTCGCGCTGCTGTGTCAAAAGTACAGATCGCCTTAATGATCGTCGACCTTCGATAGATGATGGCACAGGAAGAAGAAGAAGTATCTTTGTTGGCAAATAAGCTAACGGACCACCTGGTCCTAAGTTGTAACCGTAGCTCATGACCCTAGCTACGACCTTCCTTTAAGGACACTTGTCAGGTCTTTGAAGAACAACACGTCATGGCATAGAGAAAAACACTGTTATTAACATTTCAGTATGTCTAATAAATTTCTGAATTTTAAAGTATTTTGTGAAAACATAATGATATCGTCATTGGTACTTATCAAGCTTTGATATGGTTTTGACATTGATCAAAACAACAATTATTATGTCATACAAGTTACTATAAATTTTCTCACATTTTTTCTACATGCATTAATTGGAAAAAAAACCTGAGACATCGTTGCTTCTGATATAACTTAAAATGCTTAAGAAATTAAAGGAAAACGATGCTTTGAAGTAAGTCAATTGATTCCATACTTCATTTCAGCAGTACAATGTTTTTTTTGTTATGGAGGCAGACGCACAAAAGAGCCACCTGATTGTAAGTAATTACCGTTGCTCACGGATCTCTGCAATGTCAGGGGATACTGCGGGGTCGCTACTACGACCTGCCTTTAAAGACTTTCTTCAATCCTCGTTTGAAGAAGGACAAGTCATAGCACTTGGATAACTTCGAGGAGGTCATTTTATAGCTATTATATATAAACGTTTTGTAAAATTGTTTAAGGTACTATTTTTTTATTCGGGCTTACCTAAGTTAGATAACTATAACTTGAAATCTTTTGGCGCGTCACTCGAGAATGACAACCGATTCGTCTAATTTTAGTCTTGAAGTATTCGTGAAAGAATTTTTTGGAACGAAGTTCCTTATCGCGCGTTGTGAAAGGGGGCTAGACGGAAAAAAATCTTACGAAAAGTTGTCACGACACTTTTTTTGTTTTAGATGATTATCGCTAGATGGCGCTGTGATCAAAGTCTTTTAAAATACGTTCCCTATCACGCGTTACGGTAGGAAAAAAAATAAGATATCTTTTAATCGAAAGGAACTTCGTTCTATTCGGGTGTTCCATGTCACCTCTCAAGTTTTTCTTTGTTTTTCCATCTTATGTGGCACAGATAAAGTTGTACTGTGCAGCTAGTAAATTTTATATTATTTTCAGAGCAGTGAACAGTCCTCAAGAATACCGATACATGAAGTGGCTACGATTTAGTTTGAATAGCATAGGAGGTTGGCCGAACACGGACTCCTATGATGATAATATACTATGCACAATGACTGTTATCTGTGTTATTGAAGTTATTTTGAGCCTAACTGGTCAATTTTTGTACGTTTTTAACAATTATGGGAAATATTCTTTTTTTATAATTGGTCAAACCTACATAAACTGTTTGATAACTATTGTAGCTGTAGTAAGTATGTTTAAAATTGTTTTGATGTTATAAGTTACAATATTTTGTCAAGTGCATTAGGAAATACACGTACTTGACGATGTTATTTAAATAAACGTTTTTGACGTGACAACGTCTCATAAATTGGTTTGCCGGGTGACACTTCAAGAAACTGCGTTACGCTCCGCTCACGTTATGCGCTCACAATGAGAGCGAGTGAGAGGCACGCGTGCCTTTCACTTTTTATGTCTGTCTCTCTCGCTCTTAGGCGGGCTAACCATGCCCGAGTCGTTGTCACGTAAAACTTTCGCCCGTATACCGACTTTACAGGTAACCAATTTTTCAGAGCAAGTCCATTCTGCAGTGTCGTACTAAGTATCAAAAGGTGGGAAAATATTTTATTAACAACATACATCTATATCACTTTAAAGATTCGTCAGAATACGCTATGCAGGTAATTTAAGTCGAACTATAATAATCTATAGGTACTAATATTATAAAACTGAAGAGTTTGTTTGTTTGTTTGAATGCGCTAATCTCAGGATCTACTGGTACAATTTCAATGTAGAAGTAAATTACTTTTTGTTTTATTCCAATCGGATTTTTCGTTTAGAAGTTATTACGAGTATAAAACACAATGAATATGTGGGGCCCTGCGGGCCGCGAAAATAATAACTCGACGTCATTGCGAGTACTGTTTGAACCCCTTTGTAATGCAGACGAAGTTGCGTGGGTCAGCTAGTATTATATATTATGCTACCACTAACTTTTTTACTTAGCGGCCGAAAATTTTGTACATCAGCATTTAGACACGATGTTTTAGCGCACCAACGCGACACGAATTTTCCATACGTGGACGACTAACAAACACATCAAATAGATAAATATTGAAGAAGTAGTGTGTGACAAGGATAATGCTCTATAACACGTAAATAATGAACTGCAGCTCCAAATGCCGATGTGCTAAATTTTCAACCTATGACTGCAATGGTCCATGAGCGACGGTAACCGCTTTCGATCAGGTGGGCCGTTAGCTCGTCTGCCTTCGTGGCAATAAATTAAAAATCATTTTACCTACCGCAATTCCTCGATGGTCATCCGTCCAGTGGGCAGGCGGACAATGCTTGCTGATTCTTGGTCTCAATTAGAGAACTCGTCTGCTCCATCCGTCTAATGGTAGACATCAGATCTCCAACCTTCATGGTCGGCCACTTAGTGCCACTTCAACTTACAGATCTTTAAGGCTATTAATTAACCACTCAATTGAGAATAAATCAATGACGTTTGGCTGGTGGTGCCACCGATAGCGACATTTATTAAGGACGACTTACACCATAAAAGTTTTACAGAAAACACTAAACACAGTAATGCACTGTGGTTTATGCAGTCTGAATTAACAAACTATTTGTATAATAAGAGTCGATTGAAGCTACATTCCGATAAAAATACATGCACAAGATATCCGTTAACACTGAAAACTGAAACTGTGAAAACACAATTGAATTTCCCAAGCCAGAGTTTAATAATATTATTATACCTATTTTTGTTAAATATAAATTTTCTTCATTGCAGACACACATTCTGGTTCACAAACTGTCTCACTACTACACACTGTACTTGATCATTCTTGTCGTTGTTGCTGCGTCTATGTTTAACATCGTTCCCTTATATCTTAATATAACCTCCGGATCATTTAAGAACCTTCATTCAGGGAACGTCACCTTGATACACTCAGTGTACTTCAGTTTACCTTTCGACTATGTAACTGATATAAGAGGCTACTCAACTGTATTCTTTGTAAATTTGCGTTTATCTTATGTTGCGGCATCAACATTTTGTTTTTCTGATCTATTTCTCTCCTTAATGATACTGCATTTGTGGGGACATCTCAAAATACTTATCAATGAGTTACAAAGTATTTCGGGACCTAAATTGGACAGAACTATTTACACTGAAGAGGAAAATCATGAAGTATTTTTAAAACTACGTCATTGCATACAACGCCATAATCTTATAATCCAGTGAGTATAGATAATACATTTGTGATGAAGACAAATAAAACAGAACAAGAATATTTTTTTTAAATAAATAATTTTTAAAAGCGCTCGGGAAGCACCGAAGAAGAGAGCACATTCCATAGCCGGATGGTGCGTGGCAAAAAATAATTCTTGAAACGAACCTCCATTTAAACAAAAATTAGATTTTTAGCATAAAACCAGTCAAAACTCAGTTTAGTGCAATTCTAGGCTAGTAGGCTGTAGGGCCAACAGGCCATGATCGTAAGTGGTGACTGTTGCTCATGGGCGTGTGCAATGTCAGGGAATACTGAGAGACCGATACCTATCTTCAAGGAATTTCTTCAACCCTCGTTCGAAGAAGAATAAGTCATAGCGCTAGTGAAACACCGAGGAGGGGAGCTCATCCCATAACCAGATATTATTCATATAATGTTTGTATTATTTTTAGGTTTGTAGATAAGATGTCCAATACATATGATGAGGTAGTAGCTATTTGTTACCTGTTTTATCAACTGACTGGTTGTCTGATGTTACTGCAGTGTTCGTCACTGGTAAGTTCTACATAAATAGTTTAGGCACCAGTCTCCCACAATATGTATGTCATAATAATTAAAAAAAAAAAAAAAAAAAAAAGTAACAAAGAAAAATTTTACTTGTGAAACTGTAAAAGAGCGTACGATTTGTATTTTGTAGATCTTGAATGGGCTAAATGTCAGATTTTGTGTTTTTTGTTTGTGTGATTGTAAAAACTTACGTTCTCTGGTCAAAACAGACTTCCTCTTCTTTGTAAAAATATTTTTTGTACCGGGGATCCAGAAAAGTGCTTTTCTTAAATTAATATCACGACCAACTTTACAAAATCTGACATCAAGCCCATTCAAGATATTATCTACAAAATACAAATTCTTGTCCTATATCCGATGCATCGTCGTAGTCAAATTCGATACTATTCGAAATTTCGGATTATTCGAAACTTTCCGAATTATTCGAAATTTTTCGAATATTCGTTGAATTTCGAATAGTTCGAATCTTCGAATTAATGATTCGATTCGAACGATATTCGCACACCCCTAGTATTTAATTATACGGTGTAAATTGTAAGTACCTATTAATATAGTAATATGTGATAATAAGGGAGAAATACATAACACGATTCTTCTATGTATCCAGTTTTTTTCAGGAAATCTAATTTCGATATATTTTTTTAGGAATTGAATGCATTAACTCGATATGGACCAGTTACAGTTATTGCGTTTCAACAGCTCATTCAGATATCCTTGATATTCGAAGTATTGGGTTACGTGGTAAGATTTTAATGTATATTGGTCTACACAGTTTCCAGATATGTAAAGTCAGTACTTATCCTGGATAGGTACCTGTACCAACCCATTACTGTCCACTGTTGGGCACAAGTCTCCTCAGAAGAGGGATTAGGCATAGTCCACCACGCTTGCCTAGTGCGGATTGGGGGCTTCACATATCTTTAAAGGATTTTTAGAACCCTTTTCCGACATGCAGGTTTCCTCACGATGTTTTCCTTCACCGTTTTTAGCCAGTGGTGTTGTGAAAAATTGCTCATAAATCTTTTTCAAATTTAGATTTAGAGGTACCACTCGGCCACCATGACTTTAACGGGTTTAATGTCACTTAACTAATGAGACGTACCCAACATAACGTGTATTGTGAACTTCTTCATTTTGAACTACTAACCATTGGTGTCTTAAAGACCCAATTTTACATTTTATTTTCAACTAGCTGCTTTTCATTATTCTGCTGCTTGCTGGCCAATTTTTTGTTTTAGATTACTATCGCTAGATGGCGTGATTAAAATCTATTAAAACAATTCCTTATTTTGTTTTATGTGATTAATGCTAGGTGGCGCTGTGATTAAAATATTTTATTTATTAAAAAAATAACATTTTATTACAATTCCCTCACTAATTAATCGAAAGGAACTTCGTTCCATCCGGGTGTCCCTTGACACCTCTCAAGTTTTTTTATATTTTAGATTATGAGTACGATGTTTCAGAAAAATTAGGTTTTTAATACCTATATATTACTTAATTTTATAACTCTCGTTTTTGACCGACTTCAGGTACTCAATGCATCTGTATTTTTTTATGTTTGTTCCTCGATACCTCTTGTTCGGGTGTACCGATTTAAATGATTCTGGTGTCAGATGAAAAGTGATGGTCCAACTTAGGTCGCATATGATTTTGAAGTGAAACTTCTCGAAACTTCTTTATCGGCATTGGAAAAAAAATTACCGTCACATTTTTCGGTTACGCGTCACATTTTTCCGTTACGCGCCAACTTTTACAAGATCTGGCACTACAATTGATGGAGTTTTTACTCGGTCACTAAATTTCGTGGAATGTAAACCATATATTTCATATTTCAGTTACAATAAGCCATTAATTATAAAAATATATAATAACGATGACAATGATAGTAATGATTCTATTACTATTAATGAAATGCTGTAATAATCTTAGTAGCAAAAACTTAAAGTGAAATAGTTGTATTATTTGTATTCATGTCTATCATAATAAAATCCTTTTGTTTAAACCTTATCTAATTTAACTTTATTTAACTAATTTCTGGAAAGTTGCATATAGGTCATTTTGCGAAAAATAAGGCCTTAAAAAAGTTTCACTTCTTATGTGTACACTAGTACACGCACACATTTTGTTTTAATATCGAACATGTACTTATGGATCTGTGTTTAAAAATGTGTATTTTGAACGGACAAAATTTCACGATTTGCTATGCATTTTTGGGTAATTCTTGTTCATATGAACCGATGTTGACTATTCTTTTTTTGTTAGAAAGCAGGCATTTTGAGCATTATTTCAATGTATTATATAAATTTGATAAAGATTTGACTGGTAGTTTTTGTGCTATGCAAATGGAAGTCGGTCGTTTTCATTTTTATAATAACAGTATTATCTATACTAATATTATAAAGCTGAAGAGTTTGTTTGTTTGTTTGTTTGAACGCGCTAATCTCAGAAACTACCAGTCCGATTTCAAAAATTCTTTCACTGTTGGAAAGTCCATTTATCGAGGAAGGTTATAGGCTATATTTTATTTTCAAAAAAATTAGGGATCCGCATGACAATATCGAATATGTAACAAAAGGTGAAAAATCAAAAACCTATTTATGCGTACGCTGCAAAAACTATTGACAATAGAACAAAATGATGTACTACGGGTTTTTAGGTCTTTTGAAGACAAACAAAAAAGTCCGCGACAGCATATATCTAACTATCATAGTTTAGTCACAATAACCGCTTTTATGTTTATAAAAATAAAAAAATTGTCCGAAAAATTAATTTAACGTTAAATGAGTATCGTTATATTAACCCTTATCCAAATTAAGTATTATATTATCAAGAGTATTAATGTAGAAGTAAATTACTTTTTGTTTTATTCCAATCGGACTTTTAGTTTAGAAGTTATCACGAGTATAAAACGCAATTTTATTAATACATAACCCACAGCGGGTGGCGAAAATAATATCGCGACGATATAGCGAGTACTGTTTGAACCCCTTTGTAACGCAGACGAAGTTGCGCGGGTCAGCTAGTTCATTATAATTTTAAGAGCGATAAGCTGCCAGATGCCGTGTATGGTATCCGTTGGGAGTGCATGAATACAAGTAACAGGAAAATAGTGCAAGTTTTGCTGTTCAAGTCACAGAAACCCATTCAGTTCAGGGTTTTGAATATGTTGAACATTGGCGTTCAAACTATGGCTTCGGTATGTATTAACATGTGTAACTATTGAATTTAATGGTTATTTTATGTATCAATGCAGTCGCTTTAATTTTTTCGAGTTAATTTTCTGAAAAATGTCTACTCATAACAATCAAGAAAATTAAATAAAAAGCCAAAAATCATATGGAACGAAGTTCCTTATTGCGCGTTATTGAAAGGGGGCTAGACGGAAATTCTTATGAAAAAGTTGTCACGACACTTTTTTTATTTTAGATGATTATCACTAGATGGCGCTGTGATTAAAATCTTTTAAAACAATTCCTTATTTTGTTTTATACGATTAATGCTAGATGGTGCTGTGATATATTTTTTTTAAGTTATAATAATTACTTAGTTTGAAACGTCTGTCTCTCTTTATTAAATTTTATTACAATTCCCTCACTAATTAATCGAAAGGAACTTCGTTCCATCCGGGTGTCCCTTGACACCTCTCAAGTTTTTTTTTCTCAAGCGCAGTTGTATAATAATTTGATACACACAAATTTTACGAAGCGATAAGAACGTGTTGGTTAACTATATTTCGATTTCAGATCCTGAAGTCTTCAATATCCTATTTCATCATGCTACGGACCTTAAATAAAAATGAGTAATGGAGTCATTAGATAATGAAAGGAACCAATATTATAGTGTCACTTTATCAATAGTCACTAGAATTAATTACAATAATAAGCACTTATTTGGCACATTTACACTCATATCTGAGAGATAGCAAGAATAAGCAAGTTGAAGTGGCAGTGGGCGGGCCACATAACACGTAGAACCGATGCCCGTTGGAGCACGAAGGTTCTGGAGTGGCGCCCACGTCAAGGCAAGCGCAGTGTGGGACGACCAGCTGCAAGGTGGACGGATGATCGCAGGAACACGCTGGATGCAGGCCGCTACCAACCGGTCGCATTGGAAATCTTTGGGGGAGGCCTATGTCCAGCAGTGGACGTCTACAGGCTGAGAATGATGATGATCTGAGAGATTTCATTGTCACGGACAGAACTGTCTGATAAACGCACGTGTTAAAACGACAATTCTATTATACTTTTTTTCTGAATAAACCATTTCAATGATTTTTGTTTTTTAAATTTATACTTTACACAAAAAATCAAAGATTTTGATTTAATTTTGAGTTTTAGTTCGTTCTTTGTCATACCTAATTACCTGTACTAAAAAGTGCAGTCAACTTGGAAGTCGGTCAAAAAGACACGTCGTATACAGGGTGTTGGTGCCCGGTGAAACAATACTTTGAGGGCTTAATCTATATCACATTTCAAATCATATACACATACTTTTGAAACGTAGATGATCACTTTATTTTCCCATACAAAGTTGAAAAATTATTATTTTGTATTATTTTTGACAACCCTATCCTGACCTACATTCAGCGTACTATATCTAGTTTCACGAACACAGGCGCATGTATCCTGTTTAGAATATGATTTTTGTCCCGTGTATTATTACAATGTTCTATGATACAGGAGGTGACTAGCCGGCTTAAGTCTTTAGCTGTTGGTGTACGTCAGTACGGTAGGGTTGATCACGCACTAATTAACACGTAGTTTTGATTAGTTATAACTTGTGATATATTATGCCTAGAAAACTCAGACTTGGTGGATGGCTTCTACATCAAGTATACTACTTGCTGTAAAGGATTTTTTTCATCAGATTTTAACACCCTGTATAATGCTCCAAGCACTCTTGTATCCAGACTAAGCTGTTGTGTTCCTTGATTTACACACACGACCGAACTTCGCAGTTTTTATTTGTTCCCCACTTTAAAGTTTAAGCACGACGAAATTTATATTTTGAACCGACTGCAACTTTATAACTTTGTGCTGGAATTTAAAAGGTTTTGTCGATGTTTTAACCGAGTTATGTTGGAGTGGTTCAATGTTTTTGTTCTCTTTCGTGTTTCGAATAGTTTTCTCGTACGATGTTGCGGTTTAAGACTGAAAATTTTAAGAAAGTAGTTATGTGTATAAATTTATTTACCTAGTTAGAAACTTCAGATTTAGAATTCAGTTTATAACATTTTAGGTATGTTAATATTACATGATTATGCGGAACTTTTGAAAAACTGAACGTAAACTTTTCTTCGTTTTTCTGAAATCAAGATGGCAGAAAGAACTAGTTGGTCATGACGAGAGCGATGTTTTTTAATAAGGTGTTAATTATTAGCGCAATAGTTATTTTTTAGAACCATTGTATCATTTTGTTATCTTTTAGATTATATTTTGTTTTGAGATCGATATATTTTGGCACATAGTTTTATAAAAATTCGAAATCATCTATAAAGTATTAAATAAATAAATAAGTAATTGACCCAAACATTTTAAACACGGATTAATTTTACTGTGACCGAAAATTTATCTGAATATTTCAGGCATCGACTAACTTTACTAAACCAACGAACATAGCAAACTAAAAACTGAATCAGAAAAAGCATAAATTTTTAAGGTGATTTAAACTCGAACGAGATAAAACGAACAAGAATCAGTGGCAAATTGGGCTGATGACAAAAAAAAAAAACATGAAAAATTTGCATTTTTGATTACAAAAATCTTAACGAGACTTTTGACGATTTACCTTGCCTCGCTAATTTTGACATTTTTGCTTCTCTACGGAGTTTAACTTAGTTACAATTTGACAGATATGCTAAGTTAGAGAAACATGTTCGTTGTGTTTTAATGGGTGATTTTGTGTACTGGGTCAGGAAAGACAGTAATAAACTTGCTTTCTTTCTTCTTTCTTTCTATTTTTTTATTTAATTACGCTATACAACACCAAAAATACAGACGATTATTAGGTTATTCGACTTGAAGTCTCATAGATGGCGTTGCTTTAAAATGTCGTTGCTAAAAAAAATATCTTTTTTTTTAAAAGTACGTTACTAGTCGTGGTGGCCGAGTGGTTGAAGCGCTTGCCTTCCGTACGGGTGGTCGCGGGTTCAAAACCGGCCGGCTTGTACCTTTAATCTTAATATGAAAGAGATTTATGTGCAATTTTTCACAACACCACTGGCTAAAAACGATGAAGGAAAACATTGTGAAGAACATCGGAAAAGGCTTCTAAAAATCCTTTGAAGATATGTGAAGTCCCCAATCCGCATTAGGCAAGCGTGGTGGACTATGCCTAACCCCTCTTCGGAGGAGACCTGAGCTCAGCAGTGAGCAGTAATGGGTTGTTACAGTACGGTACGTGATAATATTTTCTCTCTCTACACCTTTCTATCCTGACATATATAGTCTGTCACACCACAAATCACCATAACATCCTTGGTATAATCATAGTTCTCATAATCATGACCATCTCCTCTTAAATCCAACTATTATTATTATTATTATTTATTTATTTATCAATCATCTTAGGATCACAGTACACAATATACAATTAAAAAACATTAAAATAAAGATAATTAATTCAAACAAACATTTCATCATATAAAAATTAATATAAATTATTAAAATATGGTATAAAATTTTGAACATTAAATACAAAACTGACTATAATCATTATATTAAAGTAATAAATAAAATAACATTACACAATCGGAATAAAGTTGATGTTAGGTAAACTGCAATTAAATTAACAACTCAATCATAATGTAAATAACTACTAGTAATAAAATGGTGGTGGTAAACCTTAACTAAAATAATATTTTATTGTCTGTCCGTAAATGAAGCAATGAGCAGTGATTAAGGTACAGACAATCAAACCGTTCTGCAAAAGCTTCCAAGATGGTGTTGGCGCTGGCCCGCACCCGGCGCACCAGGGATGCACACCGCTTGCGCATAGTTGCATAAAAACAATCTACTCGCGCCGCGGCGAACATACCCGATGCACTACAGAAACGGGGCAGCCCCAACAGCATTCTGAATGCATTGTTATACTGTATGCGCAGTGCATTGTACTGCTTCCGCGAATAATCAACCCACAGACTGCATGTATAGAACGATGTACAAAAGGCTCTAAATAATGTGATTTTAACCGTTTTGTTGCACCTAGCAAATCTACGGACTATCATATTCGCACGAACAGACAACGCCCTGCGCTCTCTCTCTATGTCTGCATTGTCCTTCAAGTCCGAGGTCACCAGATGCCCTAGATATTTAAATTTTTCAACCCTATTAAGTGGCCTTCCATTTAGCTTTATGGTAGGTATACTGTCCAATTTTTTCCCTCGAACTTGGAAGACCATGCATTCACTTTTCTTGACATTATAAGACAGACCGTGTCGATCTGCATACCCCAAGCAAATGTCAAGCAGCTTCGACAGTCCACATACAGAAGCACTCAGAAGCACCATATCGTCGGCATAGCTTATATTATTAAGACACACACCACCAACATGACAACCAACATGCATGTTACTAAGCCGCTCAATCAAAGCATTGATATATAGATTAAATAGTCGAGGGGAAGTTATACCTCCTTGTCTCACTCCACACTCCATCTTGTATGGACAGGAGTAGGCCCCCGACCACTTGACAACATTGCTCTGATTCTGATACCAATATTTAAAAATATTTGTAAGCTCATCCGGCATTGCAGTTTCCTGCAGCTTTTGCCACAGAATGTCATAGGAAACCAGATCGAAAGCTTTAGACAAGTCAAGAAAACAAGCATAGACAGGCGTGTTTCTTTCAACGTAGTATTTTACCGTTTGTTTCAGGCATAGCACAGCTGTTTCAGTTGATAGACCTGACTTAAAGCCAAACTGATTATCATGTATTTGTAGATACTGTTCAAGCCTATCATTAAGCATAGCATCTAGAACCTTAGCAGTGATCGTGGCCAAGGAAATTGGCCTATAATTATTACTATTACTTATATCGCCAGTTCTGTTTTTCGCAATCGGTACAACTATAGTTTTCATCATTTGTTCAGGCAAATAAGCGTGTCCTATACATAAAGAATAGAACATAGCCAAAACTCGAGGAAGGTGAACACCCGCATGCTTAAAGTGCTCAATACTCAAATCATCGTGCCCTGGAGACTTCCCACGGGACATGTGTTGGATAACACGTTTCACTTCCTGAGATTTAAATATAACATTAAGTTTTTGATCCTGACAAGTACCACTGCTCTCGGCATGCGATGGTCCCAATGGTGACGTCACAGTAAACTGTTTTTTGAATATCTCAGCTATTTCCATAGCATCACTTTGTCCGTTAACACTGACTGGTAAGCCTGGTTTAGCATTGAGCTTATTGGTTGCCTTCCAAAAACTACTAAAGTCACCCTTAGCGTGATGCGAAGCCAACATATCCATTTTAATACGGTCCTCATTATTCTGACACCATCGCAAGCGAGACTTAAATATCTTTCTACTTGATTGCATATCACGCCAGAAACAACCCTCACGCTGCCTACCATACAACACCCACAACTTAAACTTTCGCCTTGCCTCTTCATGAGCGTCACTCACATACCTATTCCATCCCACAATTAATTTGCGACCTCGTTTTACCTTCGTAATATGACTGTCAGAAGCTGCTCGGCACAATGAAGTAACAATCTCACTATACAATTTATCAATAATCTTTGTATGGTCACCATTACAACATTTTATTGCACCACAGTTTGTCAATTCAACAGGATAGTCAATTAATCTCAAATAGTCATTACAAAGTTTGTTATATAAATCAATTTGTTCCGCCTGTCTAATCCCCCATCGAATTTTATTACAACTATATTCTACATTAATCTCCTGATATCTAGGTCTAATAACATCTAATTTACATTGAATAACAAGAGGAAAATGATCCGACCAAACAACATCATATTTAACGTAAATATTTACAATGGTTTTACTACTATAATCCGTGGTTAAACAATGATCGAGCCATCGTCTCGAGCCGTTTGCTTCGCTTATAAATGTGTAAGTTTCAGAATTTAAACCCAAAAAACAAGTATCAGCACATACCCATCCATTCTCCGCACACATACATTGTAATTCAGTATAAAATTGTTCGTTCGGATGCGCATTAAAGTCCCCAAGTATATACGCACAACTGACTAAACTATTAGAAATAACAGCGCTCACCAAACTAAGACAGTCCGTAAATTCCGGCAGGTTCATAGTTTCATCCGTCGGCATATAAACACTAAACACTAAGAACGATCTTTGATTCATCGTTATTTTGATCGCACACACTCGCGAGTTATCACATTGTATCACTGATACGTTTTGAAAAACACTTTTACGCCACAACAATGCGACGCCTCCGTGCGGCCGGCCTCTAAGAATACCGGCCGATGTATCCACTGCCGAGGTCCCGGTAAACTCAAAATCTGTATCAATCCGACTTAGAAACTGAAGGTCATTCGGTAATAACCAGGTTTCCTGCAGTGCAATCAAGTCTGATGACTTACATAACTGTCGTACACATTCAACAGAACGTTTAACACTTTTGCAATTAAAACTTACTAAATTATATGTAGATTTACTATCCATCAAAAATAAGTTAATGAACGTGCACTGTGCTTTCCGTCGCACCGTTCAAACCTGATTGTCGTCTCTTGAAATTAACAAATTTTCTGAATACTATGCCCTCAGGCCATAACTTTGCATCCAAAAATAGCGATAATTTAGTTTCATTTACGAAAAACTTATATGCATTGTACTCCTTATCATATTTGGGCATAATTTTTAACAACTTAATATTTTCTCGCGTTTTCTCATAAACATATTCAATTATGTCTTTTTCCGTGGTTTCCTTGTGAACCTTTGTAATGAAAATTGGTACTTCTTTTATCGCGGCTCTAAATTTTTCTCCAATATCCTTCGAGATACCAGTACTTCCGATATAACGGTATTTCAACGGCTTCTTACGACTTTTGACGGTTTGCCAACCTTCCTCGCTATTATTCGTTTTGATGGGCTCATTTTCTCCGAGCGCTGAAACCTTTGCAACACATTCCACTTCTCTCAAAGCCAATGGTGGTTGCCTGGTAGAAGTCTCTGTAAGTCGACGCGGCGCAGTTGGAATCGAGTCAGCGACGACTGCAGCACGTAATGAGGAACCCGATATGAAAGACTGCTGAACCTCATTATTCGTCGAAATATTCTCGGCAAGAAGATTTACGTCTACCGTCTTTGACGTCTGGAGCAGATGTCTTTCATTACTCAGCTGACGACACTGTGGCAGATTATTATCCGCCTCGGCGATATCATTGTCGATCGACAAGTGAGATAATCCTATAGGACCACTATCCATCATCCAGGCTCCCCTCTTCATATTAACGTTGCAGGTTGGCCCTATTAATGAGTCATTTTGAAATTTATACATCTCTGTTTTGAAATCACTGAGTTGTTTTTGAGTAACATACGTGGTTTGCACTTCCTTTAATCCATTTTCTATTCGTACGAGATCCTTCAGTAATTTTGTGCAATCGAGGTGATCAAACAAAACTGGAGGTAGTCGTTCAAGATCTTTTGCGACGAAAATTTATATTATAGTACAGGACCTAGTTCTTAAAACTTTAGGACTAGTTTTTTTTTTCAGTTGGTGGAAATCACCAGATATGTGGCACTTGAACCGCACTAAAACCTCCAACCGCTCACACTCAGCGTCGAGGTCAGAACGCACGGGGTTATGAAAAACGGCGCTTCGCGTTACGCCGACGCCTTGTCCCTAGTAACTACTAGTAGCCTTATAAACGAGTTAAAAAATATAAAACGATTTCAATTTTAGTGTCTTTTTATTATAAAAGTTCTCACATTGTTTATCAAAAATTAACAAAATAACTATGTATAAATTCAGCGTGGTTTTGATAAAGATTTCCACGAAATATATTTAAGTAAATCCGGCGTCAGCTGCATGACAATAACGCCCTTTTCAGGCGACGAATTTGATTCTAGAGATGAGATTTGAGAAAGTGAAGTGATTCATTTGGATGAATTCTTTTCAATATAGGAACCTAAACAGACCTCTAGCAGTTCTAGTTACTAACTATTAGTAACAGATTTTACAACAATAAATTAAAAAACAGCTTATTTAATTGTAGGTAGGAATATGTATTTCTGATTTAATCATTAATGTAAAAAACTTATTAACATTACTATGTAGTATTATGATCATCTATTTATGATGCAATGAGCAATTTACATGTCAGTCTGTTATTATCATCAGCAAAAAAGAACTAACGGCACTTGAAAAAGAAGATGATTACAGCGAGATGACGCTCGTCCGAACGAAGGAAATATGTAACATCTCGTCACCGCGATTCAGAAAGGTATCAGTTTTAGTGCAGCGACATCTATTAGCAACTTTTAGCAACGTTTTCAATTAAAATTTGTTTGCATGGAACGAAACTTGAAAATATTGACGGACGGCAGTTTGTATTTCATTTTACGAAAAGATTTTCACGATTTGAAACTAATTTTTGTATTTAATGTTTATTAAAAGTTTTTATTTAACTTGCACTGGGTGTAACTATGTAAGTTCGTGTGGAATCTTGCGAGCTAAATTTGACCAACTTCCCGGTTTCCGATTGAGTTGATATTTTGCATGCATATTTATATTGCGTGACAATGCAATAATATGGTACCATGGAGGTGATCTGATGATGGAGTCAGCAGTTGTAGATAAGAACTACTAATAAACCAGATATACCGGTCGTGTTTGGATTCGGTTTACTTGTCTTGACTAGCACTTAGAAGGTACATGATATTCATTATCATTCATCATCATATTCATGGTCCATCTGATCGTAAGTGGTTACCGTTCATGGACTTCGGCAATGTCGGAGAAATACGCAATAGTTTTTTCTTTCGGACAAATGTTGCCATAACATTAATACTGATCTTAAAAGAAAATGATTCAACGAATCAAATTCTTTAACGGTTCACCTAAGCCCATCACTAAACAAACCGTGCTGCATACATTTCCATAAGGTTTTTGCATTTTTGATGAACCAAAAAAAAAGGCGTGGGATCGGCCGCGGAAATCGCTGCTTATTTCAAACCTCCTCTCAGTTTGTCATTTCTGGCCATGCAAAGTGCTCATTTTAAATTTGGAATAAGTTAGTGCACTTCAGCGCATTGTTATTCTGTGAAAAATAGTGAAAGGTAATTTTGATGGAATGAGCTCCCCTCCTCGGTATTCCCTGAGCGCTATGACTTGTCCTTCTTCAAACGAGGTTTGAGGAGGGTCCTTAAAGTTAGGTCGTAGGTAGCGACCCCTCAGTGTCCCCTGACATTGCAGAGGTTCATGAGCGACGGTAACTACTTCCTATCAGGTGGCCCGTTGGCTCGTCTGCCTACATGGCAATAAAAAAAAATGTAGGTGTGTTTTTCTGTATTATTTTTTGACCAATGTTTTTATGTTTGTTCCGTCTTAACTTTAGTATGGGTGGACTGATTTGGATAATTCTGGTGTCAGATGGAATGTCAGGAACGATGAAAACGACCTACTTCCAATGTTTTCCGTTAAAAAATCACATTTTAAAACACAGATCCAAAAGTTCTTACTCGATCTTAAAATAAATTAATAGGACCCCATGACGGTTCACCTTTCATCTGACACCAGAATCATTCAAATCAGTCTATCCAACCTAAAGTAATGACTAAAAAACTTTAATATTTTTTTTAACACGAATTAAGTCCTTTTTTTGGAAGCCGGTCAAATATATATAAGATTTCTCCTATTAATTTTTGACTAGGACGACAAATCAAACACAATTGAGTTTTTGTAAAAGTAAAGTTTATTTGAATTAATTTAACATGTAAAACTTAGTAATTAGTACAAACTAAAACAAACTAACATACCTACATAAAATTATAAAGCGTTGCTTTCGCATAACGTCCCCCGCGATGTTTTTAGGTTATGTTTTCAGGTTATGTTTTTAGGTTATGTTTTCCATTGCTAATACACTCCTCCTCATGTCACGCGCTTGTGCGCGGGAAAATTTAAATAAAGAAAATTATAATTCTCTTTAAATATACATAAACAACGTAAATACCTTCTAAAAATCAGTCATAAATATTACATTCTTAATTACGACGAAGCAAATAATTAATTTTGAAACTAACAAAGTATCTCAATCTTTCATTATTAGCCGGCCATATTAAGAGAGCGTTGAAAAATGCCAAATAATTACCATCTCACGGTCGTTTTAATTTTGCATCTTTTCCTTTCTTTGTCTCTTTATTTTCGCTGTTTTTCATCGGATCTCGTTACGTAGTTAGTTCATCTTCTTAATTAAGCGATTCCGCTGATTTTTGAGAGTCTGTTTTGATACTGAACAAAACAATGCCGGGGAGAAATTAATTTGATTAAGCTCTGCCTCTAATGGTGTTTTTGTGAAGGCTTTTTTTGCCTTTTTGTGGATGTTATGCTGTTGGATGTTTTTGCAAGAGTAAAAAGGAACTTGTTTTGAACTTGTTGATACGTTCTAAGGAAGATAGGTAATCAATAATGACTATCCAGATATAGCTGAAGAGATAATTCTCTTTACATTAATGCTTCTTAATTTAAACAAAAAGATTATAAAATAAATAAACAAACAATCTTCAATTGTCTTACTCCGAATCAGGGTAACAACAATCCTGTTACCAAGTTGTACAGTTCCTCTAATTTGTATGCAGCAGACGTCTGGAGGCTAATTACTCTGGAGATGCGCCAGAAGACTCCACCATATTGAGATACTAATGTTAACGACAGGTTTAAAGAAGATATTTAAAACATGATGTAAAGGATGGTATCAAAAATAAGTATACACATAGGGATATGTACTCTTTTCATATGAAATTTGCAATGTATTTGCAATTTGTTTGTAATGTACAAGATGATTTTTTAATGATGATGATGAAAAGGTAATCCCAAAATGGCGGACAATTTTTTTTTTATTATATTTTCCTCAAAACTAATTCTACAAACAATAATTCTGTTCTCGTAATACAATTTAATAACATTAAAACAATTCGTTATGAATACAGTTTAAAAATCGTTCTTTAATGCCATGGATACGAGCTAACTTGATAGTAAATGGACTGCAATGTTAAACGACACTGCTACCTACCAACTACCTTTATACTCTCTTCAAGCTTATTTTAACCACTAAAATAATTTGTTTTATAGAAAACTTTTAAATACAAGCTTTTAATATCCTCGATATCATGAAGCAGCAGTGTTAGCTTATACAAGTAAAACGAGCCCAAGCACGACGGGTCTAACTTCTTTAGCATAAGAGTTTCTACGACCACCTTCCGAAGCCATCACAAGATCAACGACATTTTGTCATTTTCTTGTATTGTAACGCAATATAAGTCAATCGGAAACCGGGAAGTTTGTCAAATTTAACTCGCTTACGACCTTACATAGATACATTATAGTACATTTAGGGTGGGCCAATCTAACGTTTGCATTTTGAACTACTGTTTATTTAGAGAATGACAGCTCAAATGTCATTCAATTTGTGTTCATAATTTAGTTAAAGGTTTGAAATTTACAAAATGGGACGTTTTCGGTTCGCCCAATGGGCAGAGATCGTTTGGGCGAAGATGAGCATTTTTACCGAAAAATCGTCTTTTCAGATGAAGCCCAAATTCACCTCGGAGGCTATGTCAATAAGCAAAATTGTCGCATCTGGGGTTGGAAAATCCACACGTCACCATTGAGAAGCCAATGCACCCACAAAGAGTTACGGTTTGGTGTGGGTTTTGGTCCGGTGGCATCATTCGAAAATGAGCAAGTTACGATCAATGGCGAGCGTTACCGTGCCATGCTCAACGAATTTTTGTTTCCAAAAGTTGAAGAGTATGACATGGACGACATTTGGTTTAAACAGGATGGCGCAACATGCCACACAGCCAACATGACAGTCGAACTTTTGGAAAATGCAAACTTTATATGGCCCACCCCTTAGTTACATCTAGTGCAAGTTAATATAAAGCTTGTAATTTCCTAAATTTTACACATCAACGGAAAGTCTCATAAAAAAACCCCTAATACTGTAATCTCTAGCGTAAACCCGTAAATGCTGTATCGAGATAAAATATTTTATTCGACAGATGAACCCAACAGGACGCTGGCGATCGGCCAAACGAGGATTTTTTTATTTTAAAATTTGGCAAGTGTATCCTACAGATACCTAATTTAATCCGAACATACACTGCGTTCCGAAATGTACAATATTGATTCCAGTATGGAGTATTTTTACCCAATTACCAAAAGGACGCTAAATTTGGTTTTTGGAACGAAGTTCCTTATCGCGCGTTATCGAAAGGGGACTAGACGGAACAAAATCTTACGAAAAGTTGTCACGACACTTTTTTTTGTTTTAGATGATTATCGCTAGATGGCGCTGTGATCAAAATCTTTTAAAACACGTTCCTTATCGCGCGTTACGTTAGGGAAAAAAAATATAAGATATCTTTTAATCGAAAGGAACTTCGTTCTATTCGGGTGTCCCACACCTCTTAAGTTATATATTTTTCCATGTTTGTTTAATTACTTTAGTTTGGCTGGACCGATTTGGATAATTCTTGTTTCAGATGAAAACTGATGGTCATGTGAGGTCGTTATTTTTTAAAATCAAATAAGTATTATTAGTATCTTTGTTTAAAAATATCATTTCTAACGGACATGATTTCACAATTTGCTATGCGTTTTTGCGTGTAGGTATTTACTTTTTAGATATACCAATGTCGATGATAATCTTTGAACAAAAAAATCTTTAAATATGGAACACGATTTAGTATAATGTTACCAACGTCGATGGTTGACTTACGATAATGGTTAAAATATGAGTATATTTCATCCAAAAGTATTCCCCATCAATTTATATAGAAACAACATTAAACAAAGTAAACAGAAATCACGCTAACAACTCGCAAACAAATGTCTAAACTCGTAAAGGGTGTGAAAATGGTCACCTCACCTTTATAAATCGTTTCATCGCCCCTTAAGACACAACACTTCAAAACTACAAGCGAAAATCAACCGTATTCTTACCACATAAGAACTATCAACGATAAAACATTCATGAATATGTCTTCAGGAATACTTTGATTGTTTTAATGTCATACGAAAATGGAATCTATGTGTTTGGAATAAGATCATTGTGAATGTAAATGTGAAAGGTTGTTGAATATTTGTCAGTGAAAAACAACTTTTTTGTTCAATTGCGTAGAGTTCATTATTCAATGTAAATGTCAAAGCCTAACGATGTTTCAGAACAATTCGTTTAGTCAAAAACAAAAGATTTTAAGGACCATCAATTAGACAAAGGAATATAGGCTTTAGAGTCTTAAATATACGGTTGATATTAGCTTGTTTGAGAACGTGTCTTGGCTCCTTCTGAATAAGGTAGTAAATGGTATGTGTTCGTATTTTCAGGTCATTATTTAAACTTCTTTTCGTGACATCGATCCTAAAAAGGCAGAATAGATACTTAGCGATCGTAATAAGAAAGCCGTGTCATTGTATGAAAAAAAATACTTTTTCCATTTGAGATGTAGTGAATCGCAAATGTGTTTTATGTAGAGAACTGTGAATTTTGAAGGTTTATACTTGGAATTGTGTTATAGAATATGATTTTATATCTCTTTACAATACTTTCACGTCCGTATGAGAAGTAAATAAATTTGTTTGAATTTTGACTTTTAACTAATTTAAATTTGGAACTATTATTTAGCCTATTGTGGGAAGCCTGATTATGATTATTAGTAAAAGATTTTTTTCCGTACTGGAACAGATATCGTGTTCACAGGTTTTAACCTTTAATTCTATTTTCTTGTTATTGTTAATATTGGTCGTAATACTGAGCTGCAATACTGCACACACACACAAGATATCGGATAGTTTTATCGGAGTATGATTCCGTGGGTTGTGGGCAAGCCGTTCGTTCTGGTAGCCAGAACTTCGACCGACGAACGGTAAGTCTTTCAGCTCCACGGAATATCATACAGAATTTTCGAAATCGTTTCAGAAGATCTAAGATTAACTAGTGAATTAGAAGTTGGTAGTTTCCATTGTTAAAAAATATCATAAAGCCTGAAAAATACTGAATAAGTTTTACTTAAAGTACTTGTATACAAGTTAAACTAAACACATTTACGAGAATTTTCTAGAATTCTTACATCGTTATATTTACGACTAAGCTAGTTCAAAGTTTGTAGCTTATCAGAAAGCAGTTTTAGCTATCTACAACAATATTCGTACAGAAGACTCATTGCGAATTAGTGGCGACATCTATTGTTAAAAACAAGTAATAGGTCTGTACCAACCCATCACTGCCCACTGTTGGGCTCAGGTCTCCTCAGGAGAGGGATTAGGCATTGTCCACCACGCTTGCCTAGTGCGGATTGGGGACTTCACATATCTTCAAAGGATTTTCAGAACTCTTTTCCGATATGCAGGTTTCCTCAAGATGTTTTCCTTCACCGTTTATAGTCAGTGATGTTGTGAAAAATTGCACATAAATCTGTTTCACATTTAAATTTAGAAGTACAAGCCGGCCGGATTTGAACCCGCGTACTCCCGTACGGAAGGAAGTGCTTCGACCACCACGACTTGTGTGTAATAGATATTTTCACAAAATTTAAGGCAACTGACATCTTTTTTCAATCCTTCGATGTATCTGATCTTCCGTACCAACCCTGATTCTTATCATGGTACTTGCAATCTACACTACATAAATACTAACAAAAAAGAATCATCAAAATCGGTTTACAAAAAACACGTCCCTCTTTAAACGAAGTTTAATAAAAGTCCTGTGTGCGTAGGTGATAGATAACGGCCTTGCAGAGGTTCATGAGCAATAGTGACCGCTTATCGTCAGGTAGGTTGTTATCTATCTTTCAATTAAAAAAAACGACGAAGTCCGCATTCAAACATATTTTTATAAATATTTTATTTACATATTTAGATACAGTCGAATTGAGAAATTTCCTTCTTTTAGAAAATCAGTCAAAATGCTTTAAAATAAGTACATTCCATTTTGAGCCCTATTGTCGACCAATTATCATGACTTGTCCTTCTTCAAATGAGGCTTGAAGAAAGTCCTTAAAAGTAGGCCGTAGGTAGCGGCCCCGCAATGTCCGCTGACATTGCAGAGGTCCCTGAGCAACGGTAACCGCTTACGATCAGGTGCCCGTTAGCTCATCTGTCTACATGGTAACAAAAAACCGCTAAAAGAAGTATATTCAATTATAAACCCTATTGCTTGTTAATATTCATACCTTCTGTAACTATTTACGTTTGTCTCGAAGTTACACTGTTATGGTAGAGAGAGTGGCGTTTCGCGGAAATTGAATACCGAACTTAGTTCCTAGGTACCTACTACAGACCTAAGATGTTTAGATAGTTTCACAATATTAACTAATTTTAAAAATTTTTTAGATTTTTTTTTTGAATAATGTAAAGTGATTTTTTAGTGGTGGTCATATACGGCATTATGCTTATTTGTACCTAATCGAAGAATGTGATGTAATTTAGTAAAGGCCACTTAAAAATTCCTGCAAAATAATTGTTGCGATACAGCTAATGGCTCCGGCGTATGTTGTCTGTACTTACTCGTAGTTTTTAAAGATTTTCCTACCGGCCACCTTTCGTGTCCATAATAATATACTTTTTATAGAGGAATTAAGTAAAATTATTTAGTAGCTTTTGTTTTATTAGGTTCTCAAATTAATGTCAACCTATTTTTTATCTATGAAATTAAAATTATAAGTAAAAAATAGTTAACTCAATCAAAATAGACCTTACCGTCACTAACTTAAAATTCAAATTTAAACATTTCATGTTATAAATTTGCATAAATTCTTAAATATTGAAAAAATCATCTCCCATCAAATAATACTAGCTAAATTAGTCCTTAACGTTATAACAATAAGAGATATAATCGCATAATCGGAAAACGATGCAGTGGCCCGTTCCATGAAACATTTGCAGGAATACCTCGACGTTTTGAAAGAATTCCTGTTGCAGTTGGAATGCGTTTCGAATTTCGAACAGTCGACAATTTAAAATACGTTCAAGAATTTATTATTTTTAAAATTTTCAATGGGATATTTTATTCTTTATTCAAAATTTAACGTTAAATACTGGTTTGTCGATATTTATTTAGGTTATTTGAATATTTTCGAACTTTTTATATTTTATTTGATTTTTTTCTGGACCAGGACCGTTTTTAAAATTCTTTCACCATTCGAAAGCTTCATTATCCACGAGTAACATAACAAGTTGTATTTCGATCCATTCACCCCACGTCAGATTGTCCAAAGTTACAAATTCACCCAGTATATAAATTGTAAATTAAGTTATGCGGATATTGAGAATTCACTGTATTGTTACCTTTAATACTTTTGCAATAATTATCATTTAACTGTCCCTCGACCTCATAAAAACTAAAACTCTTGTACAAGAATCAAAATTATGCTCCGTTCTCAGAAATCACTAACCTACCTCACTAATTTCAGTCTAGAACTAACGATTAAGACACATAAAGCTAGACTAATAGGGTATAAATTGGTTTGAGCAATTATATTAATACCACAGTCCGTTTGCAGTAAATGACCAGATTAAGTGTTGGTTTATAGTTTACCATTGTTTTGGCTCGCCAACTTCCAATGTACGCAAATGACAACTGGTGGGCCAACTGTCAAACGGTGTTAGAACCGTTTACCTACATGTTGGTCGGCCGTCGTAAAATTTGTTTTTTACGTGAGTTGGATGTTGGTGAGCCAATATGGAAACGCGGTATTAGAGTTGCCGTCTCATTAGTATGAAATAGCTTATTTCAAAGTTGTCTAAGTTATTAGAGGCATGCAGTTTATACAAGCATTTATGCATTGCATACTCTAACCGATTAAAATGGATCAAAAGTAGTGATTTAAATCGATTATATTATGTTTAATGGAACAGTGTTCATTATTATTATTTACGTGTATTTAGCTAATTAATGAAACAAAATTGTTGTGGGAGGTAAATTAAAATCTCCACATTCCGCTCAAATAGTCAGGCACGCTTCTCCCAGGGAGCCAGTGGTCGCTGCGCCGACGACTGCTGGTTCGGCGTCCGAGCGCGTCCTGTCACCCCTACCAGCCTCGTGCCGGGTTCTGTCCCGGCCAGGGATCGGACGTCGAGCGTGAGCGGCGGGAGATTTTAGTGCGATTCAACCCCCACATAGCCCACTCGCGGGGCGATTGGAAGTCCGGCGATTTCCTCCCGTCCAAAAAAAAAAGGCACGCTTCTGGTATATATGTAATTATGTATAAAAACCACTTACCATCAGGTGAACCATATTTACCTATCATGCAATAAAATAGAAAAAAAACAATTTATGGTATTAGTGAAATCTTGCGAGTCAAATTTGACCTACTTCCTGGTTTCCATTTATTACATTAGTAGGGATACTCAATTTTTTATTTCAAATTCTGTAAAAATAGAATTTCAGTAACATAAATATTGACTTGTATTCAGATTGTGTTTGCTAAAACAAAGTTTTGATTGAAACGTAAATATTTCATCTGTTTTTATTAGGATTCGGGGTACCTGTAACGCATCGATGCTTTTATGTAAACACACATCACAATATAACTTATTTTGTTAATACTGGCTTTCCCGTGCAACCTCGACTGCGTATCCTTAAACATACGAAGTCTATGTTGTCTACAAATATTTTTAGACTAAAATGAGCCAAAAAAAGAAAAATATAAGGGTTTTTAGTTCGACAAACAAATAATTATTAAGTTGATGATTTTTTTATTGCATGACAGATGAACGAGCTTCCAACCCACATGATGGTAGGTGGATTTAAAAAAAAACTGTTACCAAAATTTATACCACCGAAGAAATCCTTTGTTAATTTGCGTCTTTACTCTATCAAAGCAATAAAAACCCACACAGTCTCACTTCTACGCACACTAAAGCATTAATCTCGTCACTATATTTTCGTTCTAAAGCTCCGTTGCTTACACGAGCTTTGTGAAGCTCTGCTTAGCTCGAACTTAACTCCTTTAAGCTTGTTAAGGTAACTTAACACCGACATTGCTCGGATGACACTAAATTCGCGTACATTTTACTTAAATTAAGTTATTTGAAGATTTTCTTGGATTTAATTAAAGATTATGTATGTTACAAATTGTTGAAGTATGGGTGGCGAAGGGGTTTTTTTTTTTTTTTTTTTTTTTTTTTTTTTTTCAGTTGGAGGAAATCACCGGATCCCCGCCCGCCCCGCGGGCGGGGTATGTGGGAATTGAACCGCACTAAAACCTCCAACCGCTCACACTCAGCGTCCGAACCCCGGCTGAGGCCAGAACCCAGCACGGGGTTTGGAGGGACGGCGCGACGCGTTACGCCATCGGCATGCTTTCCCGTCGCTCCGTCCCCGGTGGCGAAGGGGTAGTGAAATGCTTGCTTTCTGCAGTTGTCGCAGGTTTGAACAAAGTTGTATCTCTAAAATCGTAATTTGAATTTATGTGCAATTTATCCACCACTGATTGAAAACTTGAAAGGAAAACATCGTGTTCATCATCCTTTGAAGATATGTGAAGTCGCCAATCCGCATTGGGCAAGCGTGGTGGACTATCCTGATTCTTCTACTGAGGAGACCTGAGCCCAGGATTTTTAGAACCCTTTTCCGATATGCTGGTTTCCTCACGATATTTTCCTTCACCGTTTACAGATGATGTATGCTAATATATAAAAATGAAGAGAAAAATGTATGTTGACCATTTCAATTCACAGGGAGCTCGATAGGAATGGAGTTCAATAAGCACTACGCCACTTGTTTCTAAAAGAATAACATACTAAAAAGAGCTAAAAGGACGCTAAAACGGTAATAGAGAGTTTAGTACTATTCTGTAGGCCATCATTTTCAGATGAAAGGGTACGTAATCATATGAATTTATAATGGAATGGACCGTAGGCCACTCGTAAGCCGCTGAATTTATTCAAAAATATGCAGTAGATGTTGTTAGACACGGGATAAGATTGAATAGATGTGACGTAATTGTAAAACATGGGGGATATGTTTAATGTCAGGTCATTCAACACTGATGGTTAAGGAAAATCTAAATATTTTATATAAAGACCAATAGGCTTGCATATTATTATGAGCAACCAATGCTGCAACAATAATACATAAAATTGCACTAATGAAATGAAAAATTGAATTACAACCATTTTGTTTTAAAACTTGTTCTATGTTCATTGTCTTTCGTATTAAAACTATTTAACTTAAAAATAAAATGTATGTTTGTTATTCCTAGTAACCTCTATTGAAAATTTACAGGACCCGTATTGTTTATGCCATCTTATATGAAAGAAAGAAAGAAAGAAAATGATTTATTAGCCACACATATCCAATAAATATTATTATTACTAAAAAAAAACAAGATAAAAAATAGAATATATGTGCCCAAAGGGCAACCACCTCAGCTTTATGCTGCACACAAAGTTGCAGCTCTGGTAATCTGGTGGAGCCCGGCAATGACGTCACACATACGACTTAATTGCAAAACAAAAGTATAGAAAATAAAAAAAATAAAAAATAAAGGAACAAAAATAAAATCAAGATAATATTATCTTTACAACAAAAAGAAATAAATAAATAAAAATACAGAAAATACAACTGCGTGCACAGCCATGACATATGACAGCAAAAAAACACGCAGACAAAATGGCGCTGGTCAGCTATTAAAATAAAATCTCGGATCAACTTTCTTTAAATGCCACATCTATTCGTTCTTATCCGTGTCAAAGTCATTAAGGTGAAAACAATGGGGTCGCTGAAACAGTAAAATTACATCCCGACTTAAGTGTATAAAAACGTGTTCTTTATGTAAAAGAGAACTATGGTTTTTTATATTTCCTAGTTTATGAAATGTTTGGCGAAATTTTTTCATCTTTGTTTCATTTTTCAGAACTTTTTTGGTGTTTTTTGCCTGCTTATTGGAAAAGATATACTAAAACCCGATTTGAGTATTCTTAATATATTATATCTATATTTTGCTATAAAATTTGTGTTTGTATTTTGGGTATATATTATGAATAAACGTACATTTTATATGTTAATTTAAGTAGTATATTTATGTGTAAATATCTAATATATATTTTTTTTTAAATTACTCTGATTTTTGGAGATGCACCTACCTTCTGCTTTACTTATTTCTGCACCACCTTTGGTTGACTGGAAGAGAATTCCTTAGGCATTAAGTCCGCCATTGTACTTTCCATTGTGCATAATAATAAATAAATCTTCTGGCTTGGGTCGTAGATCTCGTCTGCAGGGCTTGGGTCGTAGACCTCGTCTTCAGTGGGCCTCTGTTTTTTATATTGTATTTTTAAATTTTATTCCTTTGTTAATTTTGTTTAAAATATAATGTAAAAAATAAGTGTAAATAAATGAATACAGGAAAAATAAATCTTCTTATATATAAAAATGAATTGCTGTTCGTTAGTCTCACTAAAACTCGAGAACGACTGAACCGATTTGGCTTATTTTAATCTTCAAATATTCATAGAAGTCCAGGGAAGGTTTAAACGGTGAGAAAATTTCCTTATGTGACGCAGACGAAGTTGTGTGGGCCAGCTAGTAAAAAATAAAAAATTGAGTATCTCCTCCGTTTTGGAAGTCAGTCAAAAGGAACATTGTAAAATGAATTCCTAGATAATATGAAAGGTCTTAAGTTCCAGTAGTAGCTTACTAATTACCGGTTCATTTTGTTCATTTATTTGTAGCGCGACGTCGAGAAACTTGAACTAAGACTTTACTGTAATAATTCATTTAAAACTAGCTGTCTCTTAACACGGAAGTACTAATTAAAATGAATTACCTTCTTGCTGAAAATCTCTTTTTTTCGTGGCAAATGGTTTAATGATAATCTTTTGTAACAACCCATTACTGCCCACTGCTAGGTTCAAATCTCCTCAGAAGAGGGATTAGGCATAGTCCACCACGCTTGCCCAATGTGGGAGGACTTCGCATATCTTCGAAGGCATTTTAGAATACTTTTCTAGTATCCAGGTTACCTCACGATGTTTTCCTTCACCATATTTGCCTTTTTTTTCAGTTGGAGGAAATCACCGGATCCCCGCCCGCCCCGCGTGTATGTGGGAGTTGAACCGCACTAAAACCACCAACCGCTCACACTCAGCGTCCGAACCCCGGCTGAGGCCAGAACCCAGTACGGGGTTATGAGGGACGACGCGACGCGTTACGCCATCGGCACTCTTTCCCGTCGTGCCGCCCCCACCATTTTTGCCTCAGTTGTGAAAAATCTAATTACACAGACTACGAATATTTCAATAACTAGAACTTATTCTTAATTATCTACGAAATCTAATAAACAAAGATATAAAACATTAATCACTGAACTACAAAAATACATTTATCAAGTAAAAAGATGAATGCTACACTCAGTTGGAATCTCGCCAATTAATTAATTAACAAAATAGTTTCATGAAACATTCACTACAAATTTCATGAAATTATGAAAAATGATAGTAATGTCAGCTCTTTTATTAATTAGCTTTCTTATTAAGGGGTGGGCCATATAAAGTTTGCATTGTCCAAAAGTTCGACTGTGTGGCATGTTGCACCATCCTGTTGAAATCAAATGTCGTCCATGTCATACTCTTCAACTTTTGGAAACAAAAATTCGTTGAGCATGGCACGGTAACGCTCGCCATTGACCGTAACGGTGGCTCCTTGCTCATTTTCGAATGATGCCGCCGGACCAAAACCCACACCAAACCGTAACTCTTTGTGGGTGCATTGGCTTCTCAATGGTGACGTGTGGATTTTCTGACCCCCAGATGCGACAATTTTGCTTATTGACATAGCCTCCGAGGTGAAAATGGGTTTCACCTGAAAAGACGATTTTCGTTAAAAATGCTCATCTTCGGCCAGACGATCTTCTGCCCATTGGGCGAACCGAAAACGTCCCATTTCGTAAATCTCAAACCTTTAACTAAATTATGAACACAAATTGAATGACATTTGAGCTGTCATTCTCTAAATAATTAGTAGTTCAAAATGCAAACGTTAGATTGGCCCACTCTATATAAATCAACTTTAATTATTGTCTTTGCTTATTGTTCTTCTTTAGCTCAACCTTATCCCATTCAGATAGAGACGGCGCAATATGTTACATCTCTCTATTCATTCTTAATCTGGCATAAGTCCTTTGTCACGCCGCAAATTTTCATACCTTTGCTTATTAGTCATAAATAAAATCTAGCCTATGTTACAGGTCCCAGGTCCAGTAGTTTTTCAGCCTATTAATTTTAAAATAATAAACAATAAAATAAAATTTATTCAAACAGCAAAAAAACATAATATAGGAATATTTACATTTCCAACTTAGATTATAGCTGATAGGAAACATTGTACATTTCAATAAACTACGATACCCGCACTAGGCATGCCTGTATCGCGGGAACCAGATTCATAATACAATTAATTGCTTAACAACTTGATCACAGTATTATAACCAAACAAACAAAGTTTTGCTCTTTATAATATAAGTGTAGATGAGTTAAGGTAAGGTTATCCAGAGTGTTCCAAAGCTATGCGACATGAACGGAAAGTACCTTAAATATCGGTTTTAAGATGTATTGCTGAAAGGAAACATTATTGTATTTTAGATGTTCAAAATACTGCATTCAAATATTTTTCATAAATTGCTTGGTTTGTCTGAAAATGGAACTAAGAAAATCTGAAATCTAACGTCCTGTATTTTATGATGTCAATCGAAAGAATATTGAGTTACAAATAATCTTTGCAAATAAACATAGATTATCGAGTATGTGGAATCCAGTGCTAAACACAACAGTCACTAAGGGTTCATGCTCAGAGAGTCTTGTAGATACAGTGAGTGTGGTGTGTCGTGATGTGAGTTCGAGTTCCAGTGGTACTAACCAAAAGCGAACGAGAAAGAGGGTAGACAGATTTGTTTGCTCTTAAATCGACCCGCAGTATCCAGTCTTCTCGTGATCATGACGTTTGCAACAACGTTGAAATATCGAGTCAACTCAATTAATTAAAGATCGTTGTAAGGACCCGTTGAAAATGCATGAAAGTATTATAGAAAACCGTGAGTGTCTGAATAAGTTTATAAATAGTGTCTTAAACAAAAGGAACAGTGTGAAATGCGTGACTCAAGATTTTGAGTAGCTTATTTTCTAACATTGTCAAACTAAAACGACGTACGTACTTATGCCATCATTATATTCTACCATGCGATAAAAAATACACAAACAATAACCAAATACTAATAAACGATATGTTTTGATTCGTCTCAATAAACATTTTCTATTATAGAAGAGATATAAATTCCATACGAAATCACGACCCGTTAAATTTTCCACCGAACCGTATTTTAGTATAAAATGATAAGCAAAATATGAAGATACATATTCCAGTCGATACTATTAAAATTAAATTGCTTTCTGCTTCAAAAGAATATCTTTTTGGGAAGAATAGTTGATATAATTTAGTTACCAAATACGGGTTTGTTTTTGATAGTAGGTGATAGGTTACGATTCTCAATGCTTTCAGAGGTCCATCAGGTTACCATTAGGTAACCATTTCATGTTGGTTGTAATCTCATGCTCATAATAATAATAATAAAAAAGACATGCCCGCTGAGTTTCTTGCCAGTTCTTCTCAGGACGGTGGCTATAATTATTATTTATTGTGTCCTAACTGGTGGTAGCTTTTAAATTTTGACGTCAACAAGAATGAGCATATCATCAATGTTGAAAATAAAGTATTTCATTTCATTATTTCAATTTCGCGGTTATCTACATCACTTACACTATTACTAATCGGATTCTTACCACGATTATTTTTAATTGAGCGGTCCCGATATTTCAGCACTGTTTCAAGCGCCATTATCACGGGAAGACTGAGGAACTGCGATACTGTCAGTGTGGGATGTCGAAATGTGCGTTCGAGTTCCAGTGGCAGTTCGAGTACCGGCAAACGAACGAGAAAGAGGGTAGACAGATTTGTCTGCTCTTAAATGACCTACCCGCAGTTCCTCAGTCTTCCCGTGATAATGGCGCTTGAAACAGTGCTGAAATATCGGGATCGCTCAATTAAAAATAATCGTGATAAGAACCCGTTTAGTAATAGTGTAAGTGATTGTTTCAATTGTTTATCTTGTTATATATCACTTAACCTACAATTAAATCCACTCGTTTTTGTTGACTTATATAGATTTTTTCCGAAGCATTCCTTTTGACCTTCCATCATGAATAAAACATTTCTGTTCACATATTGAATGACGCCAGAAGGGGTGATTCCGTTTTTTTATGATGATATGAAATTTCCTTTGTTATAATTTTAGTTTCTTTTATTCCGTATAAAATATTGGGTTTGGACGAGGTATTGTCTGGTTCAGCTTTTAGGATAGATTGGAGTATGTACCACAGAATATTGATACAGAAATAAATGACGAATAAACTCACAGTAACCTATCAATAATACTACAGTGAGTAACAGTAACTGCTTATGATCAAGTGGCCCGTTGGCTCCTTTATAAGGCAACAAAGAAGACACAAACATAAAATAGTAAGTTACAATGACTTGACCTTCTTCAAACAAGGCTTGATTGTTGATAACGGGACAGTGTCTCCTGACATTGCAGAGGAAAGAGGTAAAGAGAGCGACAGTAACCACATATAATAAGGTAGCCCGTTAACTCGTCTGGCAACAGCGAGTATCAAAAACTTAAAAAGGTTAAATGAAAAATAAAAATAGGTAAAAAACTTTTTAAGTTAAACGGTTTTATGTTAAACATACATTGCAATGTTTAAGATAAAGGTACTAAAAACCAAAAAATAATAAAATAGATACAGTTGTGGGAATTATAAAACCGTTGGGCACGTCAATCCTTGATTAAAATGTTTGTTTTGTAATGTTACATTATAATTAAGACAACAACGATTGTAGAAAATTGATGTCCCAACGGTTTTATAATTCCCACGACTGTATCTATTTTATTATTTTTTGGTTTTTAGTACATTTATCTTAAACATTGCAATGTATGTTTAACATAAAACTGTTTAACTTAAAAAGTTTTTAACCTATTTTTATTTTCTAGTTTTTAGTTTGATAAAAAATTGTTATCAGCCATTTGGTAGCGAGGGCCATCTTGGATCTCAATTTTTTATAGTATATTGAATTTATAATGATAATGAATAAACATAATTGTATTGTCACCAAAATGTAAAGTGTATACAAAATTTCAGATTAATCGGTTGAAAGGAAGAGGGTGAAATTTGAATTACTAGATTTGACGAAATAATAAATTAATTATTAATAAATAATAAATAATAAAACAAACGGGGTGAGCTAAATAAAACCGTTTAATCATAATAACAAAAGCGAACAAGAAAGGGGGTAGACGGATTTGTTTGGTCTTAAATCGACCCGCAGTATCCAGCCTTCTCGTGATCATGACGTTTGCAACAACGTCGAAATATCGAGACCAATCAATGAAGTAAGCACCGTGGTAAGAACCCATTAATTATGTATGAAAGTAATGAAAAATAACAGTCATATTTGTTGACCATCTGTCAATGTATTAGATGTAGGTACCACTCGTACATCTAATATATAAAATTCTCGTGTCACAGTTTTCGTTGCCATACTCCTTCGAAACGGCTTGACCGATTTTAATGAATTTTTTGTGCTTATTCGCTATCTATGAGAATCGGCCAATATCTTTTTTTCATCCCCCAATGTTAGGAGTAGTCCACCCCTGATTTTTTTTTTTTCGATAAACAAAACTTCTGTACGTTATATTATTCTGTGTAAGTACTATATTTGATTACTAATGCTACAGTATGTTGTATTTTTTTGTATTTTTGTTACTTGCGGTATGATCAATCTACAGAGTTACTACGTTATTTTTGACGTTTATCTAATAGAAAAACTATAGGATTGAGTAATATTTTTTTACATTACTTATAGATAAGTTTACTTTGTTGAATTATTACATTGGAATTAATATCCTGAACAAAAAACTCCTGTCCAAAAACGTAACGCAGTTGAGATCTAAAAGCCAGAGATATTTATTTTGGTGGTTAATTGATGTCATTTTGACTCGCTATACTGATTCGAATAGGTATAAAGTTCACAAAAAACCTTGAAAGTAACAGTATTAAAATACATGATAAGATAATAAGACGCATAGTTAAGAATATCTTGACACGTGATACCGACTCCGAGGATAGCTCGTTATAAGACTAATGATTAATACATTTAAATTTACTGTTCATTGAACGAAGTTCCTTATCGCGCTTTATCGAAAGGGGGCTAGACGGAAAAAATCTTACGAAAAGTTGTCACGACACTTTTTTTTGTTTTAGATGATTATCGCTAGATGGCGCTGTGATCAAAATCTTTTAAACACGTTCCTTATCGCGCGTTACGTTAGGAAAAAAAAAAAAAGATATCTTTTAATCGAAAGGAACTTCGTTCTATTTGGGTGTCCCATGACACCTCTCAAGTTTTTTCTTGTTTTTCTTTAAGGCACGTACCATTTTAATAAGGTTTAAGTTCAGTATACTAAATGATGGATAATGGCTCCTAATTCCGTGGTATTACAATTTTTTATGAGCGTCGGTAACCACTCCCTATCATATGGATCGTAGGATCGTTTATCTTGAAGGAAAAACTAGTATTAAAATACATGAAAAAAAAACTTGAGAGGTTTCAAGGGACACCCGGATGGAACGAAGTTCCTTTCGATTCAAGATTTGTATCTTAAAATTTATTTTTTAGGAACGTGTTTTAAAAGATTTTGATCACAGCGCCATCTAGCGATAATCATCTAAAACAAAAAAAAGTGTCGTGACAACTTTTCGTAAGAATTTTTTCCGTCTAGCCCCCTTTCACAACGCGCGATAAGGAACTTCGTTCCAAAAACTAGTATTAAAATACATGATAAGACGCATAATTAAGGATATCTTGACGCGTGATACGGAGGATGTAATCCGAGGATAGCTCGTTATACGATCAATGATTGATGCGTCTGGAGTGTGTCGAGAAACACTACACCGGGATACTTTTTAATTTAGTATTTATACTTGATTTTCTTTAGGACACGTACCATTTTAACGAAGTTTAAGAAAACTCCTGTATGTGGTGTTGATGGCACCTAATTCCGTGGTATTGCAGAAGGTGATGAGCGACGATAACCGCATCTGGTCAGTTTTTGTCTGTTCATCTGATCTGAATGTGATGAATCTGATGGGACTTTAAAAGGTCAGATTGTGAAGAAAAGTTTTAAATAATATATCAATCAATCGATCAATCGTTTAAGTTAGGTTTATTAGTAAGTCCATTTAAATAGCACAATTCCTTTCAAAATTATCTAAACTGTTATAATTATGAAGCTAAATCCCTAAACGTTTTGTTTGAAAGTGCTAATCTCAGGAACCGCTGGTCCGAGTTGAAATGAAAAATACTTTTAGTGTTGGAAAGTCTCTTTATCAAAAAAGATTATAGGCTATATTATATTTTCAACTATTTACAAATATTAGGGATCTCTGAAAGTTCAGTAATTTACGCAAACTATATTATTTATTCCGTCTTATGTGACGTAGACGAAGCAGGTCCTAGTTTAGTGATAATTATACCAAGAAATGCATTTCTCATTAAGACTAGAGAGAACAATTCAATTGCAGGAATAATGAAAAAAGTTTTACAACTTCTCAAAGGCCACTCAACACCTTCAAACTTGGACCGGACGCTGCTTTAAGGCAAGCTTGGAATTTAAACTAGAACTATGGTAATTATGAATTTATATATATATATATATATCTAATATATATTATAAAGGCGAAAGTTTGTATGTATGGATGTATGTTTGTTACTCTTTCACGTAAAAACTACTGAATGGATTTGAATGAAACTTTACCACAATATAGCTTATACATCAGAATAACACATAGGCTACAATTTTTGATAATACGGGACGAACCTGAAGTCCACGCGAACGAAGTCGCTGGCAAAAGCTAGTGAATTTATAAAATAAGGTTTAAGGAATAGTAAAGAGTAGGAGATGTTAATTAAGTGCCTTATAAACCCTATTTATAAAATGAATTTAAATTCGAGGTTCACTGATGTCGACATTTTTTGGTTGTCTGCAACCAATTATAAGAAAGCCTTGATACAATCTTTCAACATCACCTAATAGTTTTATAGTATGTTTAATTTAGGTTTTAATTCTTTGTTTGTTCCTAAACTTTTTTTAGACCGATATTCATATAATTGTGTTCAAGAAATGAATGAATGAACCTATTTGTATATTTTAAATTGTAAGCTAAAAACTTATTGTATTAATTTAGGTAGTTTTGTATTATTATTTTTGAATTATTTACGTCCACTATCTCTTTTCTGACTTGTTTAGAGGTGGAAACTTATTTGGTCTGAGTTTAATTTTTTGTGTCCCTGTTTTAATGTAATAACTTGTACTGTTGTTTCACAAAAAAAAATAAAGAAACTTTTTAAATACACGCTTTTAGATCCTGGATATATCAGTAAAGTGATAGCTAAGACAAGTAAAACGAATCTTATTTTATTTTGGTACAGGAGTTTCGAGGGTTACAATCCGAATCCATCGTCAGATTAGCTCCATTGCGATATACATATGCATGCACTGTTTCAGCGCAATCGGAAACCGCGAAGTTGGTCAAGTCCTTACAAGATTCCACTCGAACTTACATAGATAAGTACTCAGTTACATAGTTACATCCAGTGCAAGTTTATAAAAAACTTACGGCACATTACGTGAGATTGGCTGTACTGATGTGGATAATTATTTTTTAATATATTATGCAAATACGCATAGCGAATCGTGACAATTATTCCCAAAAAACTACATGTCTCAAACAGAGTTCCATCAATCTTGAAAATATATATAGAGATTTATATAAAATAAGATCCAATTAAAGAATACAAGTTCAAAAAGTAACTTCAAATACAATAATAAGCCCAATATAGACACACTTCTATTACATTATTACTAAACGGGTTTTTACCACGATTATTTTTAACTAGATGACCCCCGCAACTTCGTCTGCGTCACAAAGGGGTTCAAACAGTACTCTCAATGTTGTTATTTGTACGGATCGCGTTGGGTATATTTTTATACTCGTCATAACTTCTCAACGAAAAGTCCGATTGGAATAAAACAAAGTAATTTACTTCTACATCAGTACTCTTGATAACATAATACTTCATTTGGATAACGGTTAATATAACGATACTCATGTAACGTTAAATTAATTTTTCGGACATTTTTTTTATTTTTATAAACATAAAAGCGGTTATTGTGACTAAACTATGATAGTTAGGTATAATAATATACTCTCGTGGACTTTTTTGTAGGTTTTACTAACACCTAAAAACCCGTAGTACATCATTTTGTTCTATTGTCAATAGTTTTTGCAGCGTATGCATAAATAGGTTTTCGATATTTCACCTCGTCCCCTAATTTTTTTTTGAAAATAAAATATAGCCTTTAACCTTCCTCGATAAATGGACATTCCAACAGTGAAAGAATTTTTGAAATTGGACCGGTAGTTTCTGAGATTAGCGCGTTCAAACAAACAAACAAACAAACAAACTCTGCAGCTTTATAATATTAGTATAGATTGAGAGGTCCTGCGAGTAGGTCATTTAAGAGCAGACAGTTCCTCAGTCTTCCCGTGATCATGGCGCTTGAAACAGTGCTGAAATATCGGGACCGCTCAATTAAAAATAATCGTGGTAAGAACCCGTTTAGTAATAGTGTAAGTGATGTAGATAACCGCGTGTTTAAAGAAATTTATTACACTTCTATTATACTTTTCAAGTTACATAACGTCACACGTTTGAACAAATTCCAAACCTTATTTTCGCTCTCAGTTTAGGGATCACCAAAACTGTTATAAGAATATCAATGGTCGGTTGCATTTCAGAATATATCTGGAATGGATCGCTAGTCGACACCGAAACGGAATATAAAGCGAAGAGAGATGTTAGCTTCTCGCTTTGTGTGTAGTGCTGTGTTTGATACGAACTTGCACTTGCTTGTTTACTTTCTTTTAAAATCACTTGACAAATATTTTATTGTATTTTATCCCTTTCCTTGTGTATAGGATAGAAACAGGCTTGTGTATTTACTAATTTCAGAATATATTTGGGATGGACACCCTAGTCTACTAGTCGATACCGTTGGATACGAACTTGCACTTAATTGCTTACTCGTCGCCCCAGTGCTTGTTTGGCCTATCTGACATTTTTTACGAAAATGACTTTTTAATGCAGTATTATAAAGAATTAAATTTCCATCTTACTGGTAAAATAACTTTTTAAAATTTTCAATTCTAAAGCAATAAAAATCTTATTTTAATTTTTTTCTCAACACGGCACTTAACGAAAATTCCGTGCTTGTTTGCTGTATCGGTAGTTTTTAAAAATTTCAGTGCTTGTTTGTTGTATCGCAACTCAATTGACCAATCACAGCCGGCGTAGCGCCGTATCCGCCATTTTGTATGACGTCACAGTAGTTCGAAACACAGTGAAATTCGCATGAAATCACCATAAAAAATGAGAAATAGTTTATTAAATTATGTTTTTTTTTCATAAATTTGTTTGAATATCATTTTATAAGTATTTCTTCAACAAACCATAAAAGCAAAGATGAGCAGACACCGCTAAAAATAGAGAAATACGTATTTTTTTTAATTCACCGTTGACTCAGTTGAATTTCAAACAGGGTGTTCTATTTAAAAACTTTAAACCAATTGTCAGGTTAAAACAAGTATCACGCCCGTTTTCCATACAAATAAATAAAATTCGAGTTTTCGAAATCTGTGTGTAAATTGTTCTGTACTGTGAATCCTGGATCCGAATGTTGAATTCTGCATCCTGGATCTTGAATATAGGATCCTTGATCTTAATCAAGATCTGATGATGGAGCTGGAAGGTGACTACGGAAACTCCGTCAATAAGCAAGATAACCTCATCGTGCTTAGGCTCTAATGAAGCGTCTTGATGAGTTCTTTGAGAAGAGGTGAATGTCAAGGTTTGATGATGAAGCTGGAAGGTGGCAACAGGAACTCCGTCAATAAGCAAGATAACCTCATCGTGTTTAGGCTCTACTGAAGCGTCTTGAAGAGTTCTTTGCATAGACATGAATGTCAAGGTCTGATGATGGACCTGGAAGGTGGCTACAGGAACTCTGTCAATAAGCAAGATAACCTCATCGTGTTTAGGCTCTAATGAAGCGTCTTGGTGAGTACTTTGTCCCTAGATGAATGTCAAGGTCTGATGATGGAGCTGGAAGGTGGTTACACCTTTGTCAGTAGATGAATGTAGATGAATGTCTATGCAAAGAACTCATCAAGACGCTTCATTAGAGCCTAAACACGATAAGTTTATCTTGCTTATTGACGGAGTTCCTGTAGCCACCTTCCAGCTCCATCATGAGACCTTGACATTCATCTAGGGACAAAGTACTCACCAGGACGCTTCATTAGAGCCTAAACACGATGACGTTATCTTGCGTAATGACGGAGTTCCTGTGGCCACCTTCCAGTTCCATCATCAGACCTTGATATTCATGTCTATGCAAAGAACTCATCAAGACGCTTCATTAGAGCCTAAACACGATAAGTTTATCTTGCTTATTGACGGAGTTCCTGTAGCCACCTTCCAGCTCCATCATGAGACCTTGACATTCATCTAGGGACAAAGTACTCACCAGGACGCTTCATTAGAGCCTAAACACGATGACGTTATCTTGCGTAATGACGGAGTTCCTGTGGCCACCTTCCAGTTCCATCATCAGACCTTGATATTCATGTCTATGCAAAAAACTCATCAAGACGCTTCATTAGAGCCTAAACACGATGAGGTTATCTTGCTTATTGACGGAGTTCCTGTAGCCACCTTCCAGCTCCATCATGAGACCTTGACATTCATCTAGGGACAAAGTACTCACCAGGACGCTTCATTAGAGCCTAAACACGATGACGTTATCTTGCGTAATGACGGAGTTCCTGTGGCCACCTTCCAGTTCCATCATCAGACCTTGATATTCATGTCTATGCAAAAAACTCATCAAGACGCTTCATTAGAGCCTAAACACGATGAGGTTATCTTGCTTATTGACAGAGTTCCTGTAACCACCTTCCAGCTCCATCATCAGACCTTGACATTCATCTAGGGACAAAGTACTCACCAGGACGCTTCATTAGAGCCTAAACACGATGAGGTTATCTTGCTTAGTGACGGATTTCCTGTGGCCACCTTCCAGTTCCATCATCAGACCTTGACATTCATGATTATGCAAAGAACTCATCAAGACGCTTCATTAAAATCTAGACACGATGAGGTTATCTTGCTTATTGACAGAGTTTCTGTTGCCACCTTCCAGCTCCATCATCAGACCTTGACCTTCATCTACAGACAAAATACTCACCAGGACGCTTCAAGCGCAAAAAACCCATCAATCAAAAATCGAGAAGTTGGTCATATTTTAAAATAATAAACACAACGGAACAAGCGAAATCGGCAGTAAAACTTATACTAATTAAAAAGTTACATCCTGTATCAACAATATTAGCACTTAGCACAAACAAGCACGGAAAATTATCACAATCCTTTGGTCAATCTTCAGTGCACGTTTGTTGTAAGTAAACATCCGAAAAATTTTTAGTGCACGTTTGGCCTATCGTCACACAAAACATGTAAAATACGCTAGAATCATAAACTATTGTATATTATTTCTTTATAAATCAATTTGTGGGTAGCTCGTGTATTTATATTAAGTATCACATTAAAAAATTAAACGTTAGTTAATAAATAAAACAAAAAAAACTTCTCCTGTAAAATTTGCTCGAGTGCAGATAGGCCAAACAAGCACTGAGGCGACGTACTTGCTATTTTATGTTTTTTTACAAGCTTTATATTATCTTGCAATGGATGTAACTATGTAAGTTTGGGTGTAATCATAAATTTGACATTTTGCATGCAGATAGATAGATTCGGAAAGCGGTTATAGGAATTCCTGTACTAAATAAGATAGACCTGTCGTGTTTCGGTTTATTTTACTTGTCTTGGCTAGCACTCTACTGAAACATGATATTAGTATTTAAAGTTTGGTTTAAAAAAAATATTTTTTTAATATCACTTCACAAATAATTACTTAATAATAATAGTAACAGCTATTTTTTTATAGTTATGTTTCAGCTTAACGCGATAATAATTTTCAAAATAAACAAATATTCTAACTTACTAAAATTAATTCCAAATTAATAACTTCGATCAAGTATGATTGCAGGTACAAACGCAGCAGAAGATGCACCACAGCGTTTACATACTATTTCCGCTGTTTTTCCGCATTCTCGCTCGCTCAAAATTACGTTTTGTTCGTCTCATTTCAGAATACACTGTTGGGAAAATACAAATACTCTTGAACTAAAAGGATTAAGTGTAAATAAAGAGAAAATTAAGAGCGTTTCTTTTTGTTTATGACATAATTGAGATTGTTATCGAATGATTACGAGTATGAAGTTTTTTCAATTGTTTTAACTTGCAATGTATATTTGTACTAGCTTTTGCCCGCGACTTCGTTCGCGTGGACTTCAGATTCGTCCCGTATTATCAAAAATTGTAGCCTATGTGTTATTCTGATGTATAAGCTATATTGTGGTAAAGTTTCATTCAAATCCATTCAGTAGTTTTTACGTGAAAGAGTAACAAACATACATCCATACATCCATCCATACATACAAACTTTCGCCTTTATAATATACAGGGTGTTAAAATCCGATGAAACAATACTTTCACAGCAAATAGTATACTTGATGTAGAAGCCATCCACCAAGTCTGGGTTTTCTAGGCATAATATATCATAAGTTATAACTAATCAAAACTACGTGTTAATTTTCTATTAGTAGGAGTTTATTATAGTACGGAACTCTAAAATTGCGATCGGATGCGCCTGTGTGCGTTAAAATAGCATATAGATATAGCACGCTACATGTAGGTCAGGGTAGGGTTGTCAAAAGTAATACAAAATAATAATTTGTCAACTTTGAATGGGAAAATAAAGTCATTATCTCCGTTTCAAAAGTATGTGTATATGATTTGAAATGTGATATAGATTAAGTCCTTAAAGTATTGTTTCACCGGGCAACAACACCCTGTATATTAGATATTAGATATTTTTAAGGCTTCGTTTCACTGCTAGAGGTAAATCTAATATATGAAAAGCTTTTATTGTTGTTCGTTTTTTAACATTACTAAACTAATTTCACTACTTATTATATTAATAACTATAACTGTAATTATCGGCACACGGTTCTTCTGCAACTTGTCTGTCGTCAAACGCCTCTAAAGAGCACTATTCTACTCTGTTCCTTGCTTTACGAGTCCATGTTGTACCTGCCACTTTCTTTAGGTCGTCCTCCCATCTCTTAATCTACCTCAGTTCCGTTTTCTATCTAGTGGGCACCATTATGTTATTAGTCTTGTTCATTTTTGTGGTTTTACTTTTGACGTTTAATAATTTTACTCGATCCCTTCTTTTGACGTGACAACGTCTTATAAATTGGTTTGCCGGGTGACACTTCACTTCACTGCGTTACGCTCCGCTCACGTTATGCGCTCACAATGAGAGCGAGTGAGAGGCACGCGTGCCTTTCACTTTTTATGTCTGTCTCTCTCGCTCTTAGGCGGGCTAACCATGCCCGAGTCGTTGTCACGTAAAACTTTCGCCCGTATACAGACTTTACAGGCAACCTATTTTTTTTACTTGGATATTGAGTTGAGATCATCTGTTGAGAAACAGGCGTCAGTCTTCCTATCTATTAAGCCTTTAGTTGCTATCGCGGTCACCGGTGACCGACACGCCTTTGACAAGACAATAGATTTTTTTCTCGGCAGTTAACGTGTTAAGCAATAATTGTATCAATTAGTCACACGGACAGCTGGTAGTGTGTAAAATTACTACACATTTAATTCGAATCAAAGCTTATAGCAATATATTATCGAGTATTAACATTAATTACATTTTGCATATAAATATAATCGCATCAGTAACTGCTGAAGAGCTCTCGTGGTGTGAAATCACTCGACTGCACTATTTCATTCCTGACCCGCTATTAATGTTACACGGAGAATAGTGACATTTTATTAAATAAAAAATAAAAATAAAGTAAAATAAGCCTTTATTACTGCTAATCTTACATATTACTAAAATCTAAACTATAATAAAACTAAATTACAGCTTGTCTCTCGACAAACGCCTCCTCAAAGGACTTCCAATCTTGCCTATTCCTTGCCACTCGTATCCAAGTCGATCCAGCCATCTTCTTGAACTCTTCCTCCCACCTTTTTATATTGTCTTCCTCTGACATTTTATTACGAATATTTTAATCATGCTATAGTAACATTTTAATGATTTAGGTAAACGTGGAATTGTCCTTGAGTGTAACCGAAAATATAACTTGATGTAAGTCATCATCAGCCTATACGTCTACTTCTGGATATAAGCCTCCCCCAAATCTCGCCACAACGGTCAATTCAGCGCTGTCTGCATCCTGTGACTTCCCGCGATCCTGGTCGTCGATCCAACTTGTGGGAGGCCTGCCCACTTTACGCCTATCGGTTCGTAGCTACCACTCTAGAACTTTTCAACCGCCGCTCCACTGAGCGGCCTCATTATAAGTACGATTTACTTCTATAAAAGTTGTAGTCACACGAATTAATTTCCCTGTGTTTAATCAGATAAATGTGAATTAACAAATTCTAGCTGACACTGATAGCCTGCCTCGTATAGGTAATCTTTCCAAAACTGAAAGAATTTTTGAAATCACACCAGTAGTTTTTTTTTTTTTTATTGCCTGATAGATAAACGAGCCTACGGCCCACCTGATGGTAAGCGGTCACCGTCGCTCATGAACCTTTGCAATGCCAGGTCAATGAGGGGCTGTTATCTATCGCCTACCGATACAGGACTTTTCTAAAGCCTCGTTTAAAGAGGGACATGTCATAGCGCTCCGGGAACACCGCGGATGGGAGTCCATTCCAAATCGGAATGGTAAGTTTCGGAGCCTTTTCGAGACAAACAATCAAATCTTACCTCTTTATAATATTAGTATAGACTTTCAAATAGAAATAATTACAATTATACGAATATAATCGCATCAGTAACCGTAGAAGAGCTCTCGTGGTAGCGAAGCACTCGACTGCACTATTTCATTCCTGACCCGCCATTAATGTTACGCGCAGAGTAACGACATTTTAATGCGAATATTTTAATGAATGTATTTCGATGCACATACGAGTACTTCAATAATTCACGCAAAACATAGTATTTTCTGTTTTGTAAATTGCTTTCACAAACCTCAGTTTTTTTATCCAAAAGGGGGTACTTACTCCATTCATCTGTATTTTGTTTGTTTGTTCCGTCGTACCTTTGGTTTGGTTTGACCGATTTGGATGAATCTTGTGTCAGATGAAAGTTTGTTTAAAATCGAAAAGTTCTTGACTTTTGGATTTGTGATTTTTTTTTCTTTTTTCTTTATTGCATGATAGATAAACGAGCCTACGGCCCACCTGATGGTAAGCGGTCACCGTCGCTCATGAACCTCTGCAATGCCTGGGCAATGAGGAGTTGTTATCTATCGCCTACTGATACAGGACTAAAATGATTAAAATGAAAATAATGTAATCTTTTTTCGAACAAGTTTTCACGACGAAGAAGAAGGTGAGTAAGGTAGGAGACACATATTACAATATATTCCTTACCTTACCTTCTTGCGTGACGGGAAAGAGTGCCGAGAGCGTAACGCGTCGCGTCGTCCCTCATAACGCCGTGCTGGGTTCTGGCCTCAGCCGGATTTCGGGCGCTGAGTGTGAGCCGTTGGAGGTTTTAGTGCAACTCACACAAAAACCTTACCTTCTTCAAACGATGCTTAAGGAAGGTTCTTAAAGGTCCCTTCAATGTCCTTGTCAATGCAGAGGTCTAGAAGCGACGGTAACCACTTACGATCAGGTAGCTCGTCATATAAGACACTTAAAAATCTCACCTTGGAAATTACGCATTTTCTCCTACAAAAATATAACCAAATCTTAAACATAATTTCTTAAGTCGATACCAAATTAATCACGGCACGCGGAAACACGTAACATTAACAAGTTAAACTAAAATTACTTAACCGATAGATTAGAGGAGAGTAATTAAACTTAGTCGAGTTATTATTTAACCGGGAACCGAATTGTTGCGGTATTAATTGATTTTTGATTAACTGTTCACGAGGTAGTTTGTGGTTATTTACGAATCTATACTTATAATATTATAAAGCTGAAGAGTTTGTTTGTGTGAACGCGCTAATCTCAGGAACTACTGGTCCGATTTGAAAAATTATTTCACTGTTGGAAAGTCCATTTATCGTGGAAGGCCATAGGCTGTTGTATACCTCTGTGACGCAGACGAAATTGCGCGGATCACCTAGTAGTAGATATAGAATAAAACAGAAGTTAATTGATACTAATTTTTAAGGTTAAATTGTTTTTTGAACCCGCTAATCTCAGGAGACTAGTCAGATTTGAAAATGTTTTTCAGTGTTTGATAGCGCATTTATCGAGGAAGTCTATAAACCATTATAGGTATAAAAGAATCAAGGGATCTGTTCTAAAAGTTCAATAATGTAGTAGAAATTGTTAAAAGATCCTAGTCTTAATATAAATAGTGTTTGAATACACACAACTGATTTTATAATATTTTTTTGGAACGCTACTAGCTAACTAGCCAAATCAGACTTTAGGCTACAAAACATTGTCTTAGGTTCATCATCATTGAACTTAGCACCCATTTAGATCTCACTTCTTTTGTCGTTGAAGTCATTTATCATAATATTGAACTTGGCTCTCATTTCACATTTATATTTTTGATTGGATTTATATTTTCCAAAAAAAAGAGTCTTACGTACTTACAAGTCTATTGTCGACAGTTTTCCCAAGGTATCATATCAGGGGGTGACGGGGCGATACGTGAACGACAATCGCGAACGCGTCCTGTCACCCCTACTAATCGGATGTTGACCGCGATTGGCGGGAGGTTTTAGTGCGGTTCAACCCCCACATATTCCACTTGCGGGGCGAGTGGGAGTCCGGCGATTTCCTCCCGTCAAAAAAAAAAAAGGTAGCCGATAGCCCTTCTGTTGCGATAGACATACATTAAGCCTCAGCATTTCCCACCACCTACATAAACAGTACATACACATACTTTAAAAAGACAAACAAAGATTTATTTTTATCTAAACTTGAGTACTTTGAAATGATATTTATTTATATTTTCGAAACTCGTAACATTCTGTAGGTCCACGGTATTCTACTATTTACGGAACAAACAGTCGACTATCGCCTCTCGGTTAGTTGTCAAATATTTGCCAATACACTATGTAACAACAAGGGTGGATTCAGAAACGATTTGAATATAAGACTAGCCACCTGAAGTCGTGGTGACCGAGTGGTCGAAGCACTTCCTTCCGTATGGGAGGTCGCGGTTTCAAATCCAAAAAAAAAAAAAAAAAAATTATGTGCAATTTTTCACAACACCACTGGCTAAAAACGGTGAAGGAAAACATCGTGAGGAAACCTGCATGTCGGAAAAGGGTTCTAAAAATCCTTTGAAGATATGTGAAGTCCCTAATCCGCACTGGGCTAGCGTGGTGGACTATGCCTAAACCCTCTTCTGAGGAGACCTGAGCCCAACAGTGGGCAGTAATGGTTGGTACAGGAATTAGACACCTTTTTATCATTGACAGTCAGAATCACTTTAATTTTTTTAGCAGATTTTGACTGCATACTAGGGGTGTGCGAATATCGTTCGAATCGAATAATTCGAATCTTCGAATTATTCGAAGTTCGACGAATATTAGAAAAATTTCGAATAATTCGAAAAGTTTCGAATATTCGTTGAATTTCGAATAGTATCGAATTTGACTACGACGATGCATCGGAAATAGGACAAGAATTTGTATTTAGTAGATAATATCTTTAATGGGCTAGATGTCTACAAAATAGTCGTAGTCGTCGTAGTCGAATTCGATACTATTCGAAATTCGACGAATATTCGAAACTTTTCGAATATTCGTTCGAAACTTTTCGAATTATCCGAAGATCCGAATTATTCGATTCGAGTTTCGAATCGAATATTCGTATTCGATTCGGAACGAATAATTCGTGAGTTCGAATTATTCGCACACCCCTACTGCATACCCAAAAATTTGTATGTTTTGTCATAGTCTTTAACGGTTTTACACTGCATAAATTAAAAATATTTCGAAATTAAGTACTGCAAAAACATTATGAAATATATTATTGTTTTTAATTGCAAGAGGGCTTACCCGATGTTTAGTGGTTACCATTACTCTGTGAAACAACATTTTTTTATCTTTTATTTTCCAGCCAGCCAGCGGTCATACATAGTTACGAAATTTATAAATAAATAATATCTAAATTCGGCCCTGTATGATGTAACATAAACAATACACTCTCTTTCATTGCTCAGCGGATCCCATTTTAGAAAACAAACTAAAAAGTATTCAGACCAAAATAATACTTCAGCATGTTTTCTAACAATCGTTGATACAGAGTTGTCAATAAATATACAAGCTTAGGTATTTGAAATGTTATTATTTTATAAACTACAATATTATAGAAACTGGTATAAGACGAATTTCTGCCGAGAAATTCGTGAATACTAAATACGAAACGAGGTTTAAGAAAAGTTCTGTATGGGTAGGTGATAGATTGCCCTGGTATTGCAGAGGTTCATGAGCGGCAGTGACCGCTTACCATCAAGTGGACCGTAGGTTCGTTTATCTATCTTACAATAAAAAAAAAGTCTTCCTGATATACATAACATATACCTATCGATATTTTTTTGAGTAAATGGAAATTGCCTGAATCCTGATTAGTAAATAATCTGGGAAATAAAAGTAACATAACATAATCTTAAAATACGTAAAGATTGCAAGCAACAGATGGTCTTCACGCTTCACCAAAGACAATAGAGAGCAGTAATTTGCCTCCTTATTCTGTTTTCAAGGTTTATTTTATTGCAAGACATTTAAACGAGTCTGTGATCTGTGGTCCACCGGTAAGGAGCTATCGTCACTACATTTGCAATGGTAAGGAGGAAGGTGGTGGGGTGGATGGTAGGAACTACTAGGAACTCTCCATTTGTGGCATAGATAAAGATGTGTGGATTATCTGTTAAAAACCAAATTTTTGAGCTTATGATACTCAAAAAAAAAAACTTGAGAGGTGTCAAGGGACACTCGGATGGAACGAAGTTCCTTTCGAGGAATTAGTGAGGGAATTGCAATAAAATTTTATTTTTTTAAGTTATAATAATTAGATAGTTTAAAACGTCTGTCTCTCTCTTGATATCAACAGAAGCTGCTCCTACACCGGTTTCTGCTTTAGTTCATTATTTTACATTAGTAACTGCTGGGGTTTATTTGTTAATTCGTTTTAATTTTTTATTAGTTGATATATATATTTTTTTATTTTTATTATTAATATCAGTTTTAACTATATTTATATTTTATAGGTATTTCTGCTAATTATGAATTTGATCTTAAAAAAAGTATTGCTTTATCTACTTTAAGTCAATTAGGATAACGAGAGAGAGGGACAGACGTTGTTAACTAAATAATTATTATAACTTAAATAAAATATTTTGATCACAGCGCCATCTAGCATAAATCATATAAAACAAAATAAGGAGTTTTTTCAAAAGATTTTAATCACAGCGCCATCTAGCGATAATCATCTAAAACAAAAAAAGTGTCATGACAACTTTTTCATAAGAATTTCCGTCTAGCCCTTTCGATAACGCGCGATAAGGAACTTCGTTCCAATAACCTAGCTTCCTATCAGTAAACCAATTTTGGAAATAAGTTTAGTGACTCCAAAGATTACCTACAACGATAAGTTCTGGAGTGGCGACTGAACAAGTAGGCGCGGCGTAGGAAGACCTACAAGATGGACAGACGCGCGACGACCTAGTCAGGATAGCAAGAAGTTAATAGATGCAGACAACGCAAGACCGGTCCTTGTGGCGAGGTTTGGCGTAGACCAATATCCAGCAGTAGACGTCTATGGGCTGATGATAATAATGATTATTGGAACGAAGTTCCTTATCGCGCGTTACCGAAAGAGGGCTAGACGGAAATTCTTATGAAAAGACACTTTTTTGTTTTAGATGATTATCGCTAGATGGCGCTGTGATCAAAATATTTTCTCTTATGTATAAGAGAGAGAGAGAGAAAGAGACGTTTTAAACTAACTAATAGGGGTGTGCGAATATCGTTCGAATCGAATCGAATCGAATATTAAAATTCGATTCGAAATTCGAAGCGAATAATTCGAATCTTCGAATTATTCGAAGTTCGACGAATATTCGAAAAATTTCGAATAATTCGAAAAGTTTTGAATATTCGTTGAATTTCGAATAGTATCGAATTTGACTACGACGATGCATCGGAAATAGGACAAGAAATTGTATTTAGTAGATAATATCTTTAATGGGCTAGATGTCTACAAAATAGTCGTAGTCGTCGTAGTCGAATTCGATACTATTCGAAATTCGACGAATATTCGAAACTTTTCGAATTATTCCAAATTTTTCGAATATTCGGCGAATTTCGAATAATTCGATTCGAGTTTCGAATCGAATATTCGTATTCGATTCGGAACGAATAATTAGTGAGTTCGAATTATTCGCACACCCCTACTAACTAATCATTGTTACTTAAAAAAATAAAATTTTATTACAATTCCCTCATTAATTAATCAAAAGGACTTCGTTCCATCCGGGTGTCCCTTGACACCTCTCAAGTTTTTTTGTATTTTTAAATTTTATTTTCTTGTATTTTTTTTTTTAATATAATGTAAAAATAAGTGAAAATAAATGAATATGGGAATATGAATATTAGTACAATTTTTTTTTTGGAAATAAATAACATTTATAGAATAAGGCTTAACAGTTGATGGAAAGTGTAATAGGCACACTTAGGCGCCACAGCGATTTCCTTTTGCATCCACCAGGCTAATGGAAAAGGCATTTCTATATGGAATTATTGTCTTTTAGCATTTTATTCTTCCAAGATGAGTTGAAGCGTTGAAGATTAAGAAAAATAATATATTCAAAACATTTTTAGAAAGTATTGTAAATCAGCAGCAATGGACAGAAGTTCTTTTTCTCTTCTATGTCTTTTGTTTTTCTGGTTTGTCATCATCAAACCCTGATTCTCTTATCATGGGATAACCTTTGAAATATCTTCCTTCCAACAAAAAAGGATTAACAAAACCGGTACACCTCCTTTGCTCAAAGTTGTCAAAAAGAAAAATAAAACAGTTACTTCTTCGTCCCAATACATCAGCTAAGAACCAATATCAAACAGTGGCCCGTTAGCGTCGAAATAAGAAAATTAAAATATTCAGAAAGTATTGTGAATCTGAAGCATTGGACACAAGTTTTCATAAAATGAAAACGACCAACTTCCTTTTTTCAAGAAAAGCACAAAAAAGTCACTTCTATTTATCTGGTCTACCGTCATCAAGCAATCTTTGAAATATCTTCCTTCTAACAAAAAAGGATCATCAAAACCGACACAACTCCTCCGAGTTTAAAGTCAAAATAACTGCCCAATACATCAGCTAAGAACCAATATCAAACAGTGGCCCGTTAGCGTCGAAATAAGAAAAATAAAATATTCAGTGGCTCGCAACGAGCGTACATTACTCCGGCCTAACGTCCCCATAACTTAAAGTTGGTGGGGCCCTGCGTATCCTTAGAGGAAACTGCCTAACTTAGCCGATACAGACAGGATAGTAGACTTGATGACTTGTTGGGTGATATGTTGGTCAATAAATATTGATTGGTTAAATGTCTTTCTACAAGCTTTATATATTAACATGATCTAAATATAACTATGTAAGTTCGAGTGGAATCTTGCAAGCTAAATTTGATAAACTTGCCCGGTGTGTGTGACAAAATGGCGTTGACCTGATGATGGATGCGGAAGGTGGATATAGGAACTCAATGAACTCATGTGCTTTACTTGTATTAGTCAGCACTCTACTGCTACATGATGTCCAGAATCTCAAAAGCTTATTTGATTAGGTAGAGGGCTTGTTATTTATTTCAGTTCTTGTTTATTTATTTTATTCCATTTTATGTCTTACTAACACCTAGTTTTTGAGTTATTTTTGTTAATACTAACAACTTGGACCACTGAATAAAGAAATTTTGGATTTGAATTAATACTGAATTTTAGTTAATAAGGAATTTTCTTTTATTCATACCAAATTAAATTTACTTTTTAACCTACTTCCGTTTTCCTTTTTTCTTTTGAATTTGAACGGAATTAAGTTAACGCGGATTGCATTTAAAAACCTTCTGATGTGATTCATTCGCAGTTAATTAAGTAGAAACTTGGATGAGGGTGAAAACGATGAATTTAAGGTTAATTTTCTTCATTTTTAATTGACTTTGGTTTGGAGATGAAGTACTATAATTATTTCGAAGATGGTAATTGGGAAGTGTTTCAGTGTAGCTAATTTATGATAAACACAGATTTAGTTCTTATTAATTTATTATTTTTTTTAGTTTTGGAACGAAGTTCCTTATCGCGCGTTATCGACAGGGGGCTAGATGGAAAAAAATCTTACGAAAAGTTGTCACGACACTTTTTTAGTTGTCACGACACTTTTTTTGTTTTAGATGATTATCGCTAGATGGTGCTGTGATCAAAATCTTTTAAAAGGCTTAAAACAAAAATTATAAGATATCTTTTAATCGAAAGCAACTTCGTTCTATTCGGGTGTCCCATGACACCTCTCAAGTTTTTTATACTTAAAAGTAATTAAACAGCCAAAACTGTCAGCCAGCGCAAAACTAGTCGTTGTGGCAAGGTTTTGGGAAGTTCATGACCAGCAGTGGTCGTATACAGGCTGATTACGATGTATACAGTAAACGGTAACTCTATTCTATACTAATTATTAGTATAGTACCTATAGTATTATTAGTGTAGTAATTATTATTGCCACAACGACCAGTTTTGCGCTGTTGGTATATATGTACTTAGATATAGGTACATATATACTGTGTAATATTTTGTGTTAATTTATATTAATATTTGTTTTTTTTTTAGTCTGAGGTAAACGCCGGTCGACAAACGTATCTGAGTGGAAGTCGAAAAACGTACCTATTAAAACGAAGTTTAAAAAAGTCCTCAATGTTCGGCAGTAGTTTGTACTCACGCAATATCCTACACAATACAGAATCCATGAGTGACGGTGACCACTTAACATCAAAAGAGTTTTTAACACGTCCTGTTACGACAATAAAAAATGTACAGCCGATGCAAGTACAAGTATACACGTAAAGTTTTTTATCGCCTTGTGTACAAGCTAACGGTTGACAGTTGTTCTTAGCAGTGTGTATCAAAACGAGCCAAGAGAAGTGTGAAACAGCAACATAATGCCCGTAAATGCGACCGCCGCCGGCCGCCCCAAACTGTACTACTTTTTTCATTACCTACGCAACCTTGATGGGGCTATCAAAACAGCGAGTTACTGACTCGTAATATCTTTTTTTTTTTTTTAGTTGGAGGAAATCACCGGATCCCGGCTGAGGCCAGAACTCAGTATGGGATTTTAAGGGACGGCGCGACGCGTTACGCCCTCGGCACTCTTTCCCGTCGCGCCACTCGTAATAACTAGCTAAATTAAATGCACTCGAGGCTGGTAGATCAACTTTCGAACCAATGAAAATGACGCATGGACCACGTTATGATTTTGCAATCAAATGGTATTTTTTTCATTTGTAAAATATTTTATTAAGTAAGTATGTATTTGATGTAAGGCTTTTTCGTAATGTCGTTCTAAAAAATTTGGTCAAACAAGTTCTTTGAAACTGGAGAAATCGATTGTTAATGTTATTGTAATTTACATTTATTAATTACTAAGCAAACCATTAGTATAGTTGAAATAAGCCCCACAAGAAAGTAGCGTTGAAGCGACATTTTTTTGGCCAGGACTAAATCGCCGTACTTCGCCCCGCCACGCAGTATGCGAGAGTCAAACCTCACTAGAATATCCTGCAGCTCACACTCAGCTGAAACCCGGCTGAGGCCAGAACCCAGCACAAGATTGTGCGGACGCGACGGTTTGCACACTAAGAGAGAATAAATATAATTTCATTTCATAACATTGTAACATCGTTTTTATATTATTGTTTTATGCTTTTTAGCGGTCCGCTGTTTTCTCTTCCATCTTTCATTTGGAACCTGTAATTGTACAATCCTTACGGCCTCCCGCGATACAGGCCTAGCCTAGTGCGGGGGCCATTGTTGAACTCCTTATGTAAATTAGTTTTTATGTTAGAAAATAAATTATTTGTATTTTGTATTTGTAAGGCCTACGCATCTTCAAGTCACGTCATCTTATGCGACTACACTACTTAAAATCCACGTTATTTTTTAGCCAATTAGAGCTAACGAGCCACATAATTCACGCTTAATTCATAGCCACACTCGTATCGCTAAACTGTCCCCCTATTTTATTGTTCCACGGGGCGCGAGGCTCGACATCGTTCGTAGTTCGTAACAAGTTAGTAGCTTTTTGCAGTTTTTCCGAAGCTCACGATTTGTTGGTTACCAATGTCGTGTATTGGAGAAGTTTCGCACCTCGCTTTCTTAACGACCTGCTTTATTGCAGGTTCCGCTGATTTCGCAGTTACGCGATAAATTTTTGGTGTTTTTTTATTGGTTTCTTGATGTATGTTTTGATTGTAATTGTTTTTTGTATTTTGTGTTTAAATTTATTGAGGAGCACAAGGCAAGTTAGCTTTACTGCTCTAAGTCATTACGATGGCTGCTGTGGATCCTTTCTACATAGGAGTTACAATGGTGGGAGTGAGAGTGAATACCCGAAGAAACATGAATTACAAGATACAAATAAACGCAATGCAAAATTACTTTCATATATTATAAACAACGTTTAAATATCAAGATCATTTAATTAACTACATATCGTGGTATGAACCCGTTTATAATGCATTAAGATAATATAGAAAACTGCGAGTGTTTGAAAAAGTTTACAATACAAAATTGTTTTAACTGACTTTCACCTACCATACTTTCATGCATTCTCAACGGGTTCTTACCACGATATTTAATTAATTGAGTTGTCTCGATATTTCAACGTTGTTGCAAACGTCATGGTGACGAGAAGACTGGATACTGCGGGTCGATTTAAGAGCAAAGAAATCAGTCTACCCTCTTTCTCGTTCGCTTTTGGGTAGTCCCACTGGAACTCGAACTCACATCACGACACACCACACTCACTGTATCTACAAGACTCTGAGCATGAACCCTTAGTGACTGTTGTGTTTAGCACTGGATTCCACATACTCGATAATCTGAAGCCGTCACCTCTGTTAAAAGTGCTATGTCTTGAAATTTCACTTACCACTTTACCCACAGTTACTGAATTTTAGAAGTCCTTAAAACTCATAAAACACTATTAAATTCTTTCATTCACAAATTTTAATTCCACCCTCCAATAATTTCAGCTTTATCGAACTGAAAACGCTGACCAACATTAAAATCAGTTTCACTTAATTCCCATTGATGAAGACTAAAGGGGACATCTCATTGTCATAGAGAGTTAATATCCAGTAGAGATCAGAGCTATTGTTCAGTCTGATATTACGGTCTAGATATGTGTCGTGTGACATAGAATAACTTTACAGACATAAATGTCGGTGAAAATTTTGAACTTGTGAGGGTAAGGCTTGCTCGTTTACCTGCCTTTAAGAAAAATCCTGTACGATGAAAGGTAACGGCCCTCTAATAGAAAGAAAGAAGAAGAAAGAACCTATATCTCAAATGCTGTCTGAACTCTCACTTTGTGACCCTGACAAAGCTCCACTAGTTATAGATAACAGAGCCTAAGGCCCTTCTAATAGTAAGAGATTACCGTTGGTCATAAGTCTCTGCAGTGCCAGCATTAGGTGTTATGGGGCCTTTACCTATCACCTCCCTCCCTCCCTCTCTGAGGAGACCTGAGCCCAACAGTAGGCAGTAATGTGTTTGTACAGATACCTATCACCTACAGGCTTTTCTTAAACCTCATTTCAAGAGGGACATGTCATAGCGCTCCGGGAACATCGAAGACGAGATCATTTTAAGTAAACTTTCGTATAGTATACTTTTGTATAGTAATTTATGCTGCGTCAGTGTAATTAGAACTAGCTTCGTGACATAGGCACATTTTATACCTACGTATATAAATATTTGCAATAATAGCGGTCGTATTCCATTTTCAAAAAATATCTCTTACGCATTGAAATGGAGCTTTGGACAAACAAAAAAGAATCATCCAAAATGTTATACACGTTCGTTTACAAACTTTATAAGGGGTGGGTTGCGCCATCCTCTTGAAACCAAATGTCGTCCATGTCATACTCTTCAACTTTTGGAAACAAAAATTCGTAGAGCATGGCACGGTAACGCCATTGACCGTAACGGCGGCTTCTTGCTCATTTTCGAATGATGCCGCCGGACCAAAACCCACACCAAACCGTACCTCTTTGTGGGTGCATTGGCTTCTCAATGGTGTCATGTGGATTTTCCGACCCCCAGATGCTACAATTTTGCTTAATGATATAGCCTCCGAGGTGAAAATGGGCTTCATATGGCTTCAATGGGTATCTACGTAAGTTCGGGTGGAATCTTGCAAGCTAAATTTGACAAACTTCTCGGTTTCCAATTGAGCTGTCATTTTGCTCGCAGTTGTATATCACGTGACAGAATTATATGACAAATTGGAGCTGATATGATGATGGATTCGGAAGGTGGTCATAGGAAATATTGTGCTTAACAAGATAGATCCGTTGTATTTAGGATCGTTTTACTTGTTTTAGCTAGCAATCTACTGCTACATGGCATCTAGGATCTTAAAATTTAAAATTTTCTTTAAAACAGGTAAATTTCCATATATATAGAACATCGTAATTAATTGCTTTAATTAACTGAAATTCTTCAGTCAAAATATAACATCAAAATTTTATTAATATTGTTTCCCCCAATTAATATCAATTCAATTAGGGAACTACAAAGAGGCGGTCCCGTAAAATATTTGCACGCGAAACTCATTTCAATCTGTTTTGCAGGAATTTTCGTTAATTCACAAAATGACAATAATTAATTAATATTAACAAAACGTTATGAACTCAATTTAATTGATTTTTTTCTTAATTGAAAATTAACGGTGATTTAATTTTAATTAAGTATGAGGATATTTATGATGAAGTAGCTTTCAGTTTAGGACGATTTTTATGATAGGTTTATAAGAAATTGTGATTTAGGTACCTTTGGAAAATAATATTTTTACGGTCAAAAAATGAAAATAAGTGGCTTCGCATTATTGTAGACCACTAAAACCTCTCGCCGCTCACGCTCGACGTCCGATCCCCGGCCTGGACAGAACCCGGCACGAGGCTGGTAGGGGTGACAGGATGCGTTCGCGATTGTCGCTCACGTATCGCCCCGTCACCCCCGGACGTCGAACCGGCAGCCGTCGGTGAAACGACCACCGGCTCCCTCAGACCTCGGATTGTAGACCAAGTAGGATTTTTATAAAACTTATTTTAATTTAATTTTATAAAAATCCTACTTCTATTGTATTAATACAATGCGATGACGAGACAATAATTTTATTGAATTGGTTCATAAAAAAAACTACGTAGTTGCTTGATGGACTTTTTTCATCGCCAACAACACGAATATACTTAACTTTTTAGACAAAACAGAGCAGTCGAATTTTAATGACATTATACTCTAAAAAATAAAATTCATAGTCTAAAAAGGTGATGCTGAGATGAGATACCAAAAAAAGTGAGAAAATTCACTTTCGCATACAAATTTTTCGTCACTTACACTATTACTAAACGGGTTCTTACCACGATTATTTTTAATTGAGTGGTCCCGATATTTCAGCACTGTTTCAAGCGCCATGATCTCGGGAAGATTGAAGAACTACGGGTAGGTCATTTAAGAGCAGACAAATCTGTCTACCCTCTTTCTCGTTCGTTTGCCGGTACCACTGGAACTCGAACTCACATTTCGACATACCACACTGACAGTATCGGCTGCCGTCTCAAAACGAGCCTTGCCTTTATTTTCGTCTAACACTAAGAACCCGTTTAGTAATAGTGTAAGTGATGTAGATAACCGCGAGTGTTTAAAGAAATTTTTCGTCATTTACCAAATGATGTTCCAAAAACTTTAAAGGCTCTTGGACTATGCCATGAACAATCGACAATGTGACGATAACATTGAAATTGATTCAGAAACGCATTTTAGCTGCGAATTGCCGCAGAATCAGATTATGAGCCATTTGTTTCCGTTCCAACATTGGTTTGGTGATGTTGGTCAAATCTAGGTATTGGACGAACATTTGAATGGGTTGGTTTGGCAATATTGGTCAAATATGTGTATTGGACAAACATTTGAATATTATGTTCACGTCTTTTCTGCATATACCTACTTTAAAATTAAGTTTGAAAGAAATTTGATTTAAATCGGAATTTGAACAGGCCGTAAGTTTGTTTATCAGTTTTGCAATAAAAAATAGTTACCATTTGAGTTAAACTGAATTAGTTTTTTGTTGTTGGAACGAAGTTCCCTATAGCGCGTTGTGAAAGGGGGCTAGACGGAAAAAATTCTTACGAAAAGTTGTCACGACACTTTTTTCGTTTTAGATGATTATCGCTAGATGGCACTATGATCAAAATCTTTTAAAACACGTTCCTTATCGCGCGTAAAAAAAAATTAGGGAAAAAAATATAAGATATCTTTTAATCGACAAGAACTTCGTTCCATCTGGGTGTCCCTTGACACCTCACAAGTTTATTTTAAACTAGCTATTGCCCGCGACGTCGTCTGCGTGAATGCTATGTACATCACCATAATAATATACCAATAATTATATCTTTTAAAATAACATTAATTTACTGGTTTTCTTCTTTACCTTTCATATCTACACTAAACAGAGTAACAGAGTAAGACTGTTTTTTTTTTAAATTGAAGATCAAAAAGCGATAATTTCGCGGGTCCCGTTACACAACTTCGGAGGAGTTAGGTTCCGAAGAAGCATAATCGGTAAACCGACCTTCAGCTTGATAGTATGCGCTGGAAGTCCACTTGCTGACAGAGAGTTCAAAAATTCCACAGGATAATGTGTGGCATCATCTTGCTCGACGACAGTATTTATAAAGTTTTAGACCACTTCATTTCTCTCAATTTCTGAGAGAATGCATTCGTCAGTTGGTGCAGCCTGATCATGGTGTCAAAATGGCTCGCTCACGCACCCAAGAATTCTGCTAGTGTGGTATACGACTGATGTCGTTGTACACACAGCGAATGAGTTCTGCTAAGCTGGATGCAACTCTACCGAGAGACATTGGAAGCACCACTTGTCCACCTCTCTCCTCTGGTAGAGTACCTTCACCAAGACTTAGAAGGACATCGGAGAATTCTTGAGCACGTCCAAGTTGGGGATGGATCTACTTCGAAGGTTTGCTTGTTCTTCAAAATCAGTCACAAAATAAATTTGCAAAAATTTTGGAATATCTGTGGGTAGCAGCGAACCAATTTGATGGTAAACTTGTCCCTGAATCTTGAATGTCGGCATGAACTCCGTTTCAACGATTTGATTTGCACCAAACGAAGTCATCTGGATGATGCTATTATAGACTCGGATGTTTTTCAAAAAATGGCTGGACTTTGGATGTTCGCCGCTTAGTAAGAGTTTCAACAGTTCTGGTGGGTCTTGCGGGTCTTGGGTCTAGACTCCAAGCGTACTCTCCATTTGCGGGCTTGACAGAGGGCGCACACTTCTTCTAAAATGCCAATATCTCCGTGTGCGGCGTAGTTAATCGCAACATTGTACATGAATCCACTTCCCTCTTTATTTAGCCACGGTTGCTCTTGCAACTTTTGCATTCCGTCCTGGTCTTACGATACATGAGCAGAAGTATCGTCACGTACGTCCTGGTAACTCTGCTGGGCAGCTGCACTACGCTATTCATGCTGCTCATCAGTCTACAACGTCCGTGAAAGAGCAGGCTGAGAGTGATTTCTCCTTAACTGAGTATCCTGCTCTTCAAGATCTTCGATCGACTGAGTTTCCGCAATGAGTTCTCGAAGAGTAGCATCTCGCTCAACGGTGGTTTCTAGACATCGAGCTAACCTTTTCCTTCGAGTATCGTTTGAGCATTCGGATAAATTAGATATCCTTTTTCAGGCATTTTAATTATTTTAAGTCGAAACTAAATAATAATCTAATGATTGCTAAGTATTTCAAATTGACCAACCACACGATAAATAAGCAAAGCAGGTAACCTTAGTTTTGACATTTGGTGTACGAAATAATAGCGCGATTCAGAATGATTCAAATTTATACGCCAACGCCATCTAGTTAGCAAATAGGAAACATTGTCCCACAATGACATAATCAAATTTAAATTAATTATATCAACAAAAAAAATGCTTCCATATGTAATTCGACTTGAAGGCCAATAGATGTCGTTGCTCTAAAATTGTTTAATTAAAATTATTTATATGTATAGGTCTTTCTAATCTCTGAAACAAATTAAAGACACAATTTTTAAGAAGGAACAGAACTCCTTGTGTCTATGACAATTAAAAAATAACCATTGACAGTGCCAAAAATGACACAATCAAATTTAAATTATGGTATAAGAGCTAGAAATGTTTTTGACAGGGTATTTGTCGATACGGACTGTCTACTCTAATAGTAGCCGGCAGAGTACGGATAAAAAACTGATTTTTCAAATTATTTTAAGACATTTTTTTCTTTAATTTATTTTTATTATTCTTTTTGCTACATGAATTTATTATTGCCAGATATTTTTTTGTTGTACTTCTGTGCCAGACGCTAATTCTGAATTATTATTTTTTAATGAAGCTTTTTAAGGACCTAAAAACCAAAATTAATTTGCCAACTGATATAAAAGTGAAAGAGTATGAGAGATAGCATATATAAAAATAAAAACTGGCTTTACTGAAATGTTTGTTTTTCTCAACGTTGCTAGCTCTCGTACTAATAAAAAAATGATTCAACATGAAATTTGACTTGAACGCCGATAGATGTCGTTGCTCTAAAATTGTGTAATGAAATTTATTATATTTATATCCCGTTCTTCGGACATGATAGCACTATAATATATAGCCTATGTGTTGACCCGACTTCTAAGCAATATTCTAGCCAAATTTGAAGTACATCGGTGCAGCAGTTTTCGAGTTTATCCCGGACAAAGCTGACTTTTTTACAGAACTAAATGTATGGATTCTGAATCGCGCCATCAAAATGTTCAACGGTTGTTTGACTTGGGGGAGTGTATTTTGCAATGTTGACTTTTCTATCCTTTTATTATATGTATAGATAGATAGATATCTTTTGAATCTTTTATTTATTTACTGCTTCATATTCATCATTTCCTTCTTTTTAAAGATGATTGATGATTCAACATTCAAAATTTAACTTTCAAGCTAAACTAAATAGTAAAAAATACTATCTGAAAGCCCACAATAAAAAACTTCTAACCTATCTTTCAGTAGATAAACTGGCAACATAAATATTTTTCTCACTCCGATATAAGTAGGATGTATGAGTGCTCTTCAACCGAACGGCGTACACTTGCCAAAGGAATTCAATCTACTAATCGGTTCAATGACCCGAGATAACATTCTTTACGACGAAAAAAATTAAAGGAAAACTATTTCTGTTGACACAAACATGAAGGTTGAATGTTTTTCGAAGGAATAACGGTATTTTGTCACTCGATTGCTCTGAACATTTTTTTTATTGCTAGATAGATAAACGAGCCTACGGCCCACCCGAAGGTAAGCGGTCACCGTCACTCATGAACCTCTGCAATGCCAGGGCAAAGAGGGGCCGTTATCTATCACCTACCCATACAGGACTTTTCTTAAACCTCTTTTAAAGAGGGACATGTCATAGCGCTCCGGGAACACCGCCGACGGGAGTCTATTCCAAATCAGAATGGTACGGGGTAAAAATGATCTTCTGAACCGAACTGTGGAAGAGCGCAACGATTCCAAGTAAAGGTGGTGAACCTTGCCCCTGCGGCGTGTGGTGCGATGGTAAAAAGGAGATGCAGGAATCATCTGAAAGAGTTTATTACGGTTTTTCTGGGACGCAGACGAAATTGTCGTTTTTTACATTATAAACAAGCAAATAAGAGTATTCATCTGCAACTTATCACAACCACTATACCATGAATGATATGCCTGTAGACGACGGAATTAGTTGTATTTACTTTATACGTTTAAATGTAAGGAACAGACGGCGATATCGCCCTCTGTAAAGAGTTTTTTGAAATAATACTTTTTTAAATCTAAGAAGCACTTTTAGCGCACTTTTTTATTGAAAATACAGATTACATCATACTTTTGTTTAAGTTATAATAAGGAACTTCGTTCTATCAAGGTGTCCCTTGACACCTTTCAAGTTTTTTTTTTCTCAAAATTTACTTTTATTCGACTGACGATTGTTTTTATGTTTTTCTTTACACTGGCAGCATTAGATTTCTTAAATGTCAAAACTTTAATACTCTATAGAGATTCTAAATCCATTCATGTAAATCCAAGCTTGGTACACAAACGTAGACATATGAACGTGAAAGGAAGGCGGTCAGATCAGCTGTCATCCATTGTCTGCAGTTGTAATAGCTTAGCTCCCAACTTCCTACACAATTCGATATGGAATAGTGTGGTGTAAGTTGTGAGATTTTGACGATTTGATAGACAATTGTGTGTACAAACATAGATAGAGAAGGTAACTATTTTTGGTTCACTAGAGTAATAGGTATTTGTGTTTAGTTTTTGCATACAGGTATGACAAGTCATTCAGGTATACAAGATAATAATATACCAAGGATAGGACAAGGGCTATACAAGATATCCCAAGCATAGCCCTTGGGCTTAGTACGAAGCACGAAGACCAAAGTTTTTGACAAATGCTTTTAAAGGATAAAATTAAAATTTAAATGTTAAATATTTTTGAAATTTTATTTTATATCTTTGTAAGTAAACAAGCATACGGCTGCTGATGGTAACTGTTTACCGTTACATGAACCTCTGTACAGCCAGAACACCACACAGTCGCTACTTATCATAATTTTTGGCTAACTACTTTGACATTACTAAGTCCAATTTGTGTATGGATCTTGACTTAAACAGGTGAAACAGTGATGAGATGAGAGTTGGACAAATGTCCGAATATTATTCCATGTTTGAGCAACCAGCTAACTTCCCATGACTTGTGTCATATAATATGTCTTGTTGCACACGATGTAGTCAGCAGCTTGATATCTCTTTAAATGTGAAATATGCATGAAATTCTCCGCAAAATTTTAATATGAGGAAGTTTACACGATAAAGTTTCTTGTGATGATGCTTCTATGATTTAGCATGAAACCATTGATGTTTTTGAGGGATTTTAGTTAGGTTTGTAAAGGTGTAAAGAGAGTACAGTGGGTTAAGCAGTTTACTATACATTATTAAGGAGCTGTGTCAATTTCTGATCATTCCAGTTTATAAGACAGGGGGCAGGGCAGCATTGAGCGACAAATAGCGCTGTTAAGTTCCGGAGTGGCGATCACGAACCTGTAGGCGCAGCGTAGGCAGACCTTCTACAAGATGGACCAATGACCTGGTGATGGTCACAAGCAACGCAGGACCGGTCTTTGTGGCGAAGCTTGAAGGATCTATGTTCAGCAGCAGACATCTACAGTCAGATGATGATGATAATATTGATTTTTTTTTACAAAATCTTCTTTAGCTCAACCTTATCCCATTCAGAAGCGCTCGGCGCTTATGTTTTGATCTTTATATTCTTTCTCTCTGTCTCTCTGTCATGCCACAAATCATCTTTCACACAACCCAACCCTCTCTTCTTAGGCCTGTCTCTCCTCTTACAATACTTTCAAATGCCAGATTCACTTTGTATCGTGGTCCTCCATTTTTTGTAAACTGATGTAATTATCAATATTTTCCAGTACAAAACCGGATCAACTTCAAATTATTAATAGATCAATTTAACCAAGCCACAGCGAGGTAATGAACATCCGGGAGTACGCAATGAATATAAAATGTCTAAAGCGTAATTCTAATCACGGGTACCTTTTATTTCGTTTATATCCTTGTATTTTTACCGGTTTTATTGCTGGTTTTTGGAAATATTGTACTGTTGTTTGTTTGTAAATCTATTGGTGGACATTTTAACTGTGTTTTTGTTTTGTTTGTTTGTTTCTGTTTTGGTGTATTTATTTGATCTTTGTACTTTTTTCTTATATTGTGCGCGTTGTGAAAGGGGGCTAGACGGAATAAATTCTTACGAAAAGTTGTCACGACACTTTTTTTGTTTTAGATGATTATCGCTAGATGGCGCTGTGATCAAAATCTTTTAAAACACGTTCCTTATTTGCTTTAGATGATTATCGTTAGCTGGCGTTCTGATCAAAATCTTTTAAAACACGATCCTTATCGCACGTAAAAAAAAAATTGAAAAAAAAAAATAAGATATCTTTTAATCGAAAGGAACTTCGTTCCGTGTCCCTTGACACCTCTCAAGTCTTTTTTTTTAAACTTTTAAGTTAAGTCAAATCTTATTTACTTTATCATTTTAATAATGTTACTGTTAATTAGTTAGGTCATATTTATAATCGTTTTTAAGAAACAATAAAAGTAACACAAAATTTTGTTGAATTTTTTTTTTAATAATTTTTTTTATTGCGTGATAGATAAACGAGCCTATGGCCCACCTGATGGTAAGCGGTCGCCGTCGCTCATGAACCTCTGCAATGCCAGGGCAATGAGGGGCTGTTATCTATCGCCTACCGATACAGGACTTTTCTTAAATTAATTTTCTTTAATTGAGAAGATTTTTCAAATTTTCATATTAGGTACATAAATGCAACATTTTGGGTTTTGTTTGAAATAATTACCAAAGTAGGAATTAATATAAAGGTTATTTAAGATTTTGAAATAATAAAACTCATTATATTGAAACAAATTGAAGATTATAATATTGTTATATTAAATGCGCTGTAAGCACACAACCAATACATAAATTAAAGTTTACCATATTGATGAAAAACAAACATTCGAGAAACTACATACCTAAATCTTAACAACAACACACACGATTCCCTCTCTTATTCAAAAGTCCTAACACCTATATTCCTGTGCACTAAACTTCAGTACAAGTCTATAAACTTAATTTCCGCAGTGTCCTATCAAGCAATTTACTGGTCTGAGCTGAGTACAATCGCTTCTAAGCTCCGTTTCACACGAGCTTCCTTATCAACGGGTGGTCTTCACAGTATAAATCACTTATACGTCCACGATATCGTGTGCACGGTCCTTAATTCCATTAAATCCTTACTAATATTATAAGTGCGAAAGTAACTCTGTCAGTCTGTATGTCTTTCTGTAAAATTTGGCACAGACAATCTTTAGACACTTTAGACCAAGACCCTTGATATTGGTCTCGAGTCTTGGTCTTGGTCTTGCTTTGCTCATCACTATGTATAATAATTGTGAGACTTTGATATAAATTGAAATATGGTTGATTTAAAAACTGTAGTGGACAAGTTTATCTGAAAGAAGAATATTATGGTATTTCAAAATAGTTATGTAGCACGCCATTCTGAATCTCAAAGTCAAATCATTTATTTCAAAGTTGATGTGGACACATACATTTTGAAAGTAAAAAAAAAAAAGTTCTACTACCAGTTCGCTAAAATTACGCCTCCGTCCTGAGAAGAACCGGCGCAAGAAACTCAGCGGGCATGTCTTTTTTTAATTTAAATTGTTTTTTTTTTATATTGTTTTACAATTTTTTTGTTTTTAACAAGTGTATCAATTGAAACGGCCCGGGACGAGCACCTCAATCCCATTTTGAGCAGTCATTTATATAATCATTAAGTTTATAATAAGCTTTACTGCATAGCCGCTCTTTAATAACTCTCTTAAACCTATTTATAGGCAATGTTTGAACGGCCACTCTAATCAAACTAACATGGAAAACGACAATTAACATTAATGATCAATAAAATCTACTCAAAGACATTGAACATCAGTCTTATTTATAAATCTACTAGCTGACTCGCGCAACTTCGTCTGCGCCGAAAAAAAAAATTAGGGGTGGACTACCCCTAACATTTAGAGGATGAAAAATAGATGTTGGCCGATTCTCATAGGTACCGGATAAGCACAAAAAATTTCATCAAAATCGGTCGAGCCGTTTCGGAGGAGTTCAAGTTCGAACACCGTGACACGACAATTTTATATATTAGATGTATTATAGCCTAAATGTCTCTCCATACGTTTAAAATTTAATTGAAGTAGTAACTAACTCCAAATATCTGTGTTTTTATCGCCATGTAGGCATAAGATTTAACGAGGCACCTTTTTCGCCATGAATAGCTCTCAGACTGGCTGTTACCTTCGAGAAACACATTGTAATCAAATATTAAAATTAAGTACACATAATGGGAGATTCCAAGAGTTCACAAACACTTCGTTCGCTGTATAGATCCCTGGGGGACATTAGATATGAATGAAATGCATGTTTTTGTTACTCTTTTTTAGAACGACCCATCTTGAGAATGTGATAAATGTATAGTTTGGGGCAAGAATAAATGCACTTCAACTTTTAGAAAGAGAGCAGTTCATAGCTTCCGATTTATAGAGCGCTTTCTCTGTTGCACACAGCTTTATTACATTCATTGTAAGTTGTTGCTCTGGTATACGGTGATATACGGTTTGAAAAAAAAAAACTTGAGAGGTGTCATGGGACAGCCGCATGGAACGAAGTTCCTTTCGATTAAAAGATATCTTATATATTTTTTTTCCGAATTTTTTTTTTACACGCGATAAGGAACGTGTTTTAAAAGATTTTGATCACAGCGCCATCTAGCATTAATCATATAAAACAAAATAAGGAATTGTTTTAAAAGATTTTAATCACAGCGCCATCTAGCGATAATCATCTAAAACAAAAAAGTGTTGTGACAACTTTTCGTAACAATTTTTTCCGTCTAGCCCCCTTTCATAACGACAGACAGACAGACAGACATCGTTTATTTGTAATGAAAACACGTTTAGAATTACAAAAATGATAATAATAAAAAAAACATGGATTAAAACCAACGCGCGATAAGGAACTTCGTTCCAATAGATAATTATTAAAAAAATTTCATGAGGCGTTTCAGAGGAGTATAGTAACTAACATTGTGGGTGGAATAAACTTGCTTTCTTTCTTTCATTGTGACACGAGAATTTTATAAAAAGAAAACTCTGTCGGAAAACGTCGAGTATTCGCAAAACTTTTATTTTTCATAACCGCAATCAAGTGAAACTTTCACTCGTTTTATTAAATGAACATAAAACAAAAAAACTTAGTGAACCATAAAAATATGTAACGGTTACTGTACAAGTCTTGTTTTATTTAACATTTTACGACTTTGAATGTATAGACACAGAATAAACACAGTGCAGAAGTCAAGTCGTACAAGCCGGCCGGCTTGTACCTCTAAATCTAAATGTGAAAAATATTTATGTACAATTTTTCACAACACCACTGGCTAAAAACGGTGAAGGAAAACATCGTGAGGAAACCTGCATGTCGGAAAAGGATTCTAAAAAAATCCTTTGAAGATATGTGAAGTCTCCAATCCGGCTTCGGCAAGCGTGGTGGACTATGCCTAATCCCTCTTCAGAGGAGACCTGAGCTCAACAGTGGACAGTAATGGCTTGGTACAGGTACAGGTACATATCTACCTAATGTATATTACTTTACAATGCAATATTATCATGGGGCTGATCTACTGATGAAGATAAATAAGATAGAATCATCGTGCTCATTACACTTGTTTTCGCTAATACTTATTCACGATTTTAAAAACTTTTATTTTTTCTTAAAAATGATTTATTTCTACTATACCTGTATTTCATTATCGTCATCATCAGCCTATAGACGTCTACTGCTGGACATAGGCCTCCCCCATACCTCGTCACATCGCCCAGTCCTGCGCCATCTGCATCCAGTGACCTCCCGCGATCTTGACCAGGTCGTCGGTCCATCTTGTGGGGGGTCTACCAACTTTGCGCTTATGTTGCGGTTCGTGGCTGCCACTCCAGAACTTTTCGGTTACTTGTATTTAACTTCTGCACATTGTTCTGTGATGTAGGACTGACGTTAAAGTGGGGTCCACGACCAAAGCCTTTATATGCCCCAAGATGGCGTCATTTTTGCGAATTTTCTCAAGAATAAAGACGTTACGAGTCATCTAAGGGCGTTACATATGTTGCATTTTTAAATTTATTGGTTGAGTTTTTTTGAGATCCGTGCTACTTCGTCTGTACTACAAAGAATTTACCAGTGTTCCAATTTTTTAATTAAAAAATGACGTAGATTATTAGTAAAAGAATTTTCGAAATCGGTTCAATAGATCCAAAGATTACCTCCTGCAAAGTAAAAGCAAAGACTGTCGTGGTGCGTAACGCGTTTTGCCACATCGCAAGATCAGATCTGGTCTTAGCCGGTGTCTGAACGCTGGGTTAAATGTGGAATGTTTTAGTGCGGTTCTACTCCCTCATAGCCGGAATCTAGCGATTCCCTCAGTAATATTAGTAAATATTTTTAAATAAGTGTGTTTCACTTCAACATAAATACAATGCTTAACCACTCAACTGGGAACGTCACTATTCGCTAAACCGCGAAACTGGGTCTTCGTTCGGAATGAATACCGTGTTTGAGCCCCTTTTTAAAAACATTTTTTTCCAATAATTTTTAATTTTGATTTTTAATTAAGCATTATATTTTTGTAAATCTTTATTACTAAACGACGCTGTATTACATTTTCAGCGAAAATATATCATCTCCGTAAAATATGAGACGATTAAAAAATGTAAACAAAACAAGTTTTAGAACTGTGCTCAATTTTGGCTCCTGCCACAGACTTGGCAATTTAAAAGTAAACAAACCAATTTGGTTGCCGTTCCCAGTTGAGTGGATAAGAACAATTAAAAACTGGAAACATTAAATTTAACACTAAACTTCCCTTAACTTAATGTATACTAAATCTCATTACTTAAACTCTTCACATATGCAGTAAAAAAAATCTTATAATGCTATCCCTGTATGGAATTCAACATTATGCAAAATAGATCCAACAATTTTTGACACTACTTATAATCTTTCAATGATTTGGAGACATTAATAGTATAGGTAAATTTGGATGATTCATATTTTGTAACTAGCTGCCCTGCGCAACTTTGTCTGCGTCGTATAGGAATTGTTTCCGGGAATTTTCTAAAAGTACTCATCAGAACGTTTCATTAGAGCCCAAACACGATGAGGTTATCTTGCTTATTGACGGAGTTCCTGTGGCCACCTTCCAGCTCCATCATTAGACCTTCACATTTATTCTCTACGCAAAGTACTCATCAGGACGCTTCATTAGAGCCTAAACACGATGGGGTTATCTTGCTTATTGACGGAGTTCCCGTGGCCACCTTCCAGCTTCATCATCAGACCTTGATCTAAGGTATCCTATCTCTCAAGTTGGATCAAACTGCACATGGTGTGCAAATTTTATTATAGTCGGTTAAGTGGTTTAGGAGTCCATTGAGGACAAACATTGTGACACGAGATTTATATATATTAAGAAGATAAAGGACGTTTTCTAGTGGTATGTTCAAAAATGTTGCTTTTTAATGGAAAATATTTCGTGTGTTTATGAGTATTTTCTGGATACGCTGATTTCGATAATGCATTTTTGTGTTATAAAGCCGATACTTTGATCGTAATTTTATATAAAATTCTGATTAATAGCGAATAGAACGTGTGAAAATACTGAAAGCAAATTCTCACCAAAAAACCAAAAAATCTTAACTCATCATTCGATTTTTCACAGCTTGAATCAATTTTGCATAACACCTCATTCCATAAAAGCTAAAACTCGCTAAAATTAAAAAAAATCGCATGAAAAATTCCATGCTTTTAAAACACTTTAGTTTATTGCATCCCGTAAAGGCAGTTGCACACAGCCATTATCTCTATTGAAACGGGATGCGTGTGCACTCGTCCTTACATAATATATGTTGTTTGAGATGACCTTTCAGCGGCTCTCATGTATATTCTGAACGCTTTGTTAATAACAGTATAGAGACAATATATTACGTGGTTGTTTGAATGGGTTTTGATAAGAAACTGGTGTAATATTTATATCGAATTTAAAAATGTAGATAGAAGCAAATAAAAGTGACTTGAAAAATAATTGTCTTGAATATTAGTGCACGTTTTTTAAATTTTAATATGCAAAATATTTTGAGTAAAGTTTAGTTTTTGCAAAATCTGACGAAAACTAAATTAAATCCTTAACCTCTTTTTATACGAACAAACTACAGGCCCAAGCAAGCTGGTTGAGGTTGTAAGCTTGGAGGAAGCAAATAGCTGTCTCCTAACTAGATTTAGTGAAGAAAAATTGGTTGCCTGTAAAGTCGATTTACGGGCGAAAGTTTTACGTGACAACGACTCGGGCATGGTTAGCCCGCCTAAGAGCGAGAGAGACAGACATAAAAAGTGAGGCACGCGTGCCTCTCACTCGCTCTCATTGTGAGCGCATAACGTGAGCGGAGCGTAACGCAGTTTCTTGAAGTGTCACCCGGCAAACCAATTTATAAGACGTTGTCACGTCAAAAATATAGAGATACAGGTGATTTGAACACTTTTTTCTTTGAAATAATACGGCAAAATATCATTTTTCTGTCTTGCACAAAAAAAATATAGACAAAAAGAAAATAGTAGGGTATATTTTTAGAGATATTCATCATTCACAGCGTGCTTTGTTTTTCGTTTATTTGCTCTCTCACTCCTACCACTGTAATCCCAGGATCCATAGTGGCGACCATCGTAATGACTCTGAGCAGTGAAGCCCAGGAACCCGAGGGAAAGCTAACTTGTTTTGGGCCCCGCAACGAATTTCATCAGAAGATTATAGAAGGAGTACGAAAACATGAGCATGCTTTATTTATAACTGTATCTTATATTTGAAGATTACTATCAAAATCTGACTCTAGAAAACATATACAGAAATAAACATATTTTAAATTTACAAATTAACAACACTGGTTTTCATCACAAACTAGTCGGGACTCAGCTTAATGCGCGATGTTCACTGTGGATTTACCACAGCAAACACCAAGCGCTGGTTTTCAGCCTCAACTAGCAAAAATTACGATAGAATAAAATTAAAAAGTAAAAGACACAGTACAATTAAATTAAAAAAATTAAAATTAATAACATTATCAGTAAGGGGGAGGCTACACCCTTGCAGCCAAAGCCCTATTTGAAATTTACCACCAAGATCTGACTCTACGAAGATGCCTGGTTGTACTAGAACTCCGCAACGACATCAATTCGTGGTATATCATTAATAACCATGGCGGTTAATGTCTAAAAAACCCTGGCGAGGCGTAAAACGCTTCGATTCAGCGGCAGTTAAAATCGTATCAATCAGGCGACTGCCACCCCTTCATACATTATCGATAAGTTGGACCTTTTCCATTAAAAAGATCTATAAAGTACTGGAAACGATAGTGAGAAAGTTTTTTGAGGCGACCAATAACGCGCGAGATCCTGAATCGCGGTAACGACATTTGCAAGAATCTTCGCACGACATCTGAAATCTACTACAGTGGGCTTGGGCCTGACCACCATACACTACCTCGCCCGCAAGGAGATCTCCCTTTGGCCATAAGTCCACCGTACCCACATTCTGGAAAAAAAATACTTTTAAAGCTTTGATCATAATGAAACACGGTTCCGAAAAACAGTGTTAGAAATTAATTTCTCCAAAAATAAGACAATACATAGTATTTCAGTATTTCTGTTGAAAAATGAAGTTGCATTTTAGTGTAAACATGTAGAAAATTATAAGAAATATTTTTTCATAAAAATAGTATATAGTCATAAACTGAAATAGCCTTTACTTAAAGATTTAAAAAAAATTATACGGTTTTTCAAGTGCGTCTAGCAATTTCGTAATCCTACAAAAAAACTTGAGAGTTTACGGGACATCCGGATAGAACGAAGTTCCTTTTGATTAAAACGTATCTCATAAAAAATATTTCCTTTCGTAACGCGTGACAAGGAACGTGTTTTAAATATTTTGATCACAGCGCCATCTAGCATTAATCATATAAAACAAAATAAGGAATGGTTTGAAAAGGTTTTGATCACAGCGCCATATAGCGATAACCATCTAAAACAAAAAAGTGTCGTGACAACTTTTCGTAAGATTTTTTTCCGTCTAGCCCCCTTTCACAACGCGCGATAAGGAACTTCATTCCAATAGTTTATGCCAAAGCATAGCCTTCAATAACTTCAAGATGCAAAGTCGCAAAGTGTTATGACTTCTTAGAAGACCCAAAATGAACCATTAGAATAATATTTTGTATTGAATAATGCATTGAATGAACAATATTTAAAATATATATATATTAAAACTAGCTGCCCTGCGCAACTTCGTCTACGTCGCTTCATTAGAGTCTAAACACGATGAGATTATCTTGCTTAATGACGGAGTTCCCATAGCCACCTTCCAGCTCCATCATCAGACCTTGACCAACTGTAAATCTAAACCATTCTCGAATCTCCACGAACACACACAAAAAATTTCATCAAAATCGGTCCAGTCGTTTAGGAGGAGTTCAGTCTCATACACACGTACACAAGAAATATATATATTAAGATTAAAAAAAAGACATGCCCGCTGAGTTTCTTGCGCTGGTTTAGTAAGGACGGAGGCGTAATTTTAGCGAACTGGTGGTAGAACTTTTGATTTTATTTTTGACATTCAAAATGTATGTGTCCACATCTAATTTCAAATAAATGATTTTACTTTGACTTTGAATCATATCTAGTATTTTTATATTCATACTTTCGCTTACAAAACAAGGCTCGTATCTTTCTAAATTACTTTTTTATATTTCTCGTATAAATATCAAGGGTATACTTAATATTTCCTTAGAGAGGTTTCAGAAGTTCTCCGGAATTAATGATAGATTCATTCTTGTATTTGTCTGTTTTTATATGAATAACAATATCGCCGACTATTGACTTCTTCTTTAAATTGTTTTTGAAAAGAAGTTCCTTATCGCGCGTTATCGAAAGGGGGCTAGACGGAAATTCTTATGAAAAAGTTGGCACGACACTTTTTTTGTTTTAGATGATTATCGCTAGATGGCGCTGTGATTAAAATCTTTTAAAACAATTCCTTATTTTGTTTTATATGATTAATGCTAGATGGCGCTGTGATCAAAATATTTGTATAAGAGAGAGAGACAGACGTTTTAAACTAACGAATTTTATAACTTAAAAAAATACAATTTTATTACAATTCCCTCACTAATTAATCGAAAGGAACTTCGTTCCATCCGGGTGTCCCTTGACGACACCTCTCAAGTTTTTTTTTACTCTGTACTGTACGTAACAACCCATTTCTATCCACTGCTGGACTCATGTCTCCTCAGTAGAGAGATCAGGCATAGTTCATCACGATATCCTAATGCGATTTCGGAATACACTTAATAACTATTAAAAAAAAAAAAAAACTATTCAATATTATTATGCTGGTTTCCTTACGATTTTCTTTCACCATTTTAAGATAGAAACAAACACAAAATATTATCTTCTTTAAATTAAGATTTAGAGGTTGTACAAGCTGGTTCGATACCACAACCTACGCCTGTATTAGTACAATTAAACCAATTTTAAAGATGTTTTAAGCGCGTCAGAAATGTTATGCAGGTAACGATCAGACTGCAATCTTGAATTTCCAAAGTGGTTATAAAAATATCATTGCCTAATTATAGAGTATCTATGCCATAGATATAGGTAGATTTAATCAAACAAATCACCCACTTAATTGTTCATTTTTGGATAGTACCAATATAAATTACATCACGACACACCACACTGTATCTAAAAGACCCTCCGAGTATGAACCTTTAATGAACCTAGTGTTTAACTGTGAATGCTTAGGTTTATCTTTACCTCTGAATAGTATATTTATCTATGGTGGTTTTCTTGAGTTCAAGAAAATTGCCGGATACTGGGATAAGTGGGAGTTTCCCTTACTACCTTCGCTCACACTCAGCGTCCGGACCCCGGCTAAGGACAGAACCCAGCACGGGGTTATGCGGGGCGGCACGACGGCACTCTTTCCCATCGCGTTGCCCCCTTATCTATTGTTGTAACGTTTCCATGATTATTCGGAAATAAAGAATAAGAACAATAAAACATACGCACTTTTCGAAACTCATCTAAATATAAAAGCTTCATTAAAGAGAAAACGAAACCGTTTTTATAGCAACCATAAAAACAAAACTTTGGTATAAAGGTTTCGCAAATAACCGAACTTTGTACACGTGAGCAAAAAATGTACGTCTATACTAAGAAAAGAAACACAAAATAATTTTACTAAACAGAATTGTTAACTCCTTAAAACTAAATCTCAATTTGTTATGGTGGACCAATAGCGTGCCAGATCCTCAACGCAACGTTCGGCGACATGAATACAACATCTAAAATCTACTACAGTGGGCTTCGGCCTGACCGGGCATACGCTGTCTCGCCCGGTCGGAGATTCGGCCTAGTACCACTGAAACCCAAATTGTAAGAGATTTATGTGCAATTCATTACCACACTACTGGCTAGAAACGATTAAGGAAAACATCGCGAGGAAACGTGCATATTAGAAAAATACTTTCATGCATTTTCAACGGGTTCTTACCACGATATTTAATTAATTGAGTTGTCTCGATATTTCGAGAAGTCTTCTCGTGATCATGACGTTTGCAACAACGTTGACAAATTGAGACAACTCAATTAATTAAATTTCGTGGTAAGAACCCGTTGAAAATGCACGAAAGTATTATAGAACCGCGAGTGTCTGAATAAGTTCATATTAGAAAAATATTAAACTCTTTCGAAGATATGTAAAGTCCCTAATTCACATTGGGCAAGCATTGTGGACTGTACCTGGATCTTTAATGAAGAGTCCTGAGCCCAACAGTGGACAGTAAAGGGTTGTTACAGTTACAAATTCTTAATTCTAGGGATGTAATGATTCGCATGTTTTATAAAAAAATATGTGAATATCTTGATAATGAGTTTTTTTTTATTGCCATGTAGGCAGACGAACCAACGGCCCACCTGATAGGAAGTGGTTATCGTCGCTCATGAACCTCTGCAATGTCAGGGGGCACCTACGACCTAACTATAAGGACCCTCCTCAAGCCTCGTTTGAAGAATGACAAGTCATAGCGCTCAGGGAATACCGAGGGGAGCTCATTCCATAGTTACAATAAAGATTTTCTTATGGCCTTTTAAATGAGCCTATAAGGGTCTACGATTTTCCAGGTAACAATTGACATGTTTTACTTCTGTAATTATTTTGTGGTACTTTACTGGACATTTATACTGACTTAGTTTTTGTAAGGCTTCAGTTGTTGAGTTTTATTCCTTATTGCGTCCTAAGTTACGTGGACCATTTATTGCTGAGTGTCGTTAATTTGATTTCTTCTTTTATATTTTTATTAATATTTCTTCAATTTTATAAAATATGCTAAATACTTTCACGCATTTTCAACGGGTTCTTACCACGATATTTAATTAAATGAGTTGTCTCGATATGTCAACGTTGTTGCAAACGTCATGATCACGAGAAGACTGAATATTGCGGGTCGATTTAAGAGCAAACAAATCTGTCTACCCTCTTACTCGTTCGCTTTTGGGTAGTACCACTGGAACTCGAACTCACATCACGACACAGATCTTGTAGATACAGTGAGTAGATACGTTTGCAACAACGTTGAAATATCGAGACAACTCAATTAATTAAATATCGTGGTAAGAACCCGTTCAAAATGCATGAAAGTATTATAGAAAACTGCGAGTGTCTGAATAAGTTTATGAATATAGTAAAGTTAAATATAGGTTAAAGTCGTATCCATGCACATTATGTGCAAACGACTTTTTGCGGTAAAGCAAGGAAGGCAGCCGATACTGTCAGTGTGGTATGTCGAAATGTGAGTTCGAGTTCCAGTAGTACCGGCAAATGAACGAGAAAGAGGGTAGACAGATTTGTCTGCTCTTAAATGACCTGGCAGTTCCTCAGTCTTCCCGTGATCATGGCGCTTGCAACAGTGCTGTAATATCGGGTCCGCTCGATTAAAAATAATCGTGGTAAGAACCCGTTTAGTTACACTAGTGTAAGTGAAGGAAGAAAAGATTCATATTTTTTACTTTTTTCTACTTTTTGTTTAAGAAATAAACATTAATATGATCACAGATGATTTTGGATTCAAAGAAAATAAATGTTATCGTTTTTTTTTATTAAAGAATTTATGTCAAATTATGACTAAAATAACGTCATACAATGAAGTTAAAAGTCAAAACAGACGAAGTCGAGAAATTGATTTCAAGAAATAATCACTAAGCGTTACAAAAAACAATTATTACTTTTAAATAAAATAATTATTTTGTCAGACTGAACTATATTCTCACGAGAACAGAAAATACAAAGACATGATCACAATCAGAAATCCCATAGACAAATATTTCGAAAAAGTAACTTGGTATCACATCTACTTTTATACTTCAATGTTTCTCTCTCTACTTCCCAACTTCTGGCATTTATTGAGCATCTTCTTCATATCACCACCAATGGATTTCTATTGTAACAGTACCACGATGGTCGAAAGCTTGAAGAACAAGTGTCCTTGCGATGACCCACATTGGGATAAAAGTGTGTTTACTAAAACGATGCAGACTAAATATGAAATATATTGTGAAAAGAAGTGGCTGGTCAGCTTTTCGGAGAGTATGCTGTATTTCGGCAGTTTGATTGGGTCGTCACTGTTTGGATTCTTATCTGATATGTAAGTAACCCATTTGGACATATGTGTAGTCCAAAAATATGGTTTCACGAGGTTAGAATGAGGAACCTTTTTACGTTGCGTGCTATGTCAAGAACAACTGCCTTCTGCATCAGGCCCTTTATCCAGCTGGGGAGCGAAAGCTTATCGAGAAGAGAGTCGAAGTTATCCTACTACGAGTATTTACTCTATACCATAGAATGTTCATTAGGTTTATTATTAACTAAATATTGTTTTTTTTTTTATTTACAGTTATGGTCGACTATCCGTCTTCTCATTAAGTTGCTACCTACTCGCCACATCAGGATGTTTTGTCATAATCATGCCAAACGTAGCTTCGTTCATCTTAATGAGATGTGTGGAAGGTTTGGGCGCTGGTGGAGTTATGGTGACAACATATGTTATATGCATCGAATACAGTGGAGTCAATTACAGAGAAATTATAAGTGCTCTGATCCATGTGCCTATAATTTTAAGTCAGATTACTTTGCCAGGAGTCTCGTTTGAATTGCGAGATTGTAATCAATTTCAACTGGCTATTTCAATTCCTATATTCATATTTGCGACTTATGGATGGATATTTCGTGAATCACCGAAGTGGTTGATGGATAGTGGCCGTGTTGATGAAGCTGTTATCGTGCTTAATAAGATCGCAAAATTGTAAGTTGATGAATTTGAAATCTGCCCCAAAATAGTTGTAAGATTATTACTCAATTTTATTGACGTGACAACGTCTTATAAATTGGTTTGCCGGGTGACACTTCAAGAAACTGCGTTACGCTCCGCTCACGTTATGCGCTCATAATGAGAGCGAGTGAGAGGCACGCGGCCTTTCACTTTTTATGTTTGTCTCTCTCGCTCTTAGGCGGGCTAACCATGCCCGAGTCGTTGTCACGTAAAACTTTCGCCCGTATACCGACTTTACAGGCAACCAATTTTTATTTTATTTGTTTCAGTAATAGGAAACCAACTGGGAATATAAGAAGAGAACTATTAGAATATACTGAATCACAAAACACGTCAGCTGCAAAAAAGCTAAAATTCGTTCATATCTTCAAAGATAGAGTTATGATCCAGAGATTTTTTTGCATGTGTTGGATTTACTTTGTCTGTGGTTTGGGCTACTATGGACTATCACAGTATATAAGTGAAATGACTACACATACTCATAGGAACGTAGTGATTTCTGGAAGTTTCTTACTTCCTGGAGCAATAGTCGCTATATTCCTTATCCAGAAACTATATCGAAGAACCCTTCTCATGGTATCATGTTTTCTTTCTGGCATGTTTATGATCATTGCTGTATCTATAGACACGTCACATGTATGGGTGAGAATAATCATGGTTTGTACGTGCAACTGTTGTACATTTTTCTCTTTTATGATTGCATATTTGTATGGAGTAGAATTATTTCCTACATCGATTAGAAACTCTGCGTTAGGTGTTCTAACTTTGGTGTCTAGATCAGGACAGATAGCTGCACCTCCTATAGTCAATTCCTTAAATGAAGTCCATTCAGGTATTGTGTTTGGTGTGACTGCAATTTTGGCATCTATTGCTTGCTTTCCTTTACCAGAACCCAAAGGTATAGAATTACCATCGAGTATGGAAGAATCTAAAAAGTTGCCATTTAAGAAATCTTTAGTTGAAAGGAGTATAATAACGATACTGGAAAAACCGAAGCCTCAAAATGTAGAGATTGTAGAATGACATAATTTCTAAGCATTTTTATGATAAGTTAAATAGAGAAATAAATTGTAAAATTATGAATTATAAAAGATGTTTGATTGATTTCTTATTTTTCACATAACATACGTACCTAATTCTAATGTTAATAATATTGAAAAGGTCACTGACGATCAAACAAAGGAATCAATGATTTGCTGTACTGTACTGTAACAACACATATCTACCCACTACTGGGCTCAGATCTCCTCAGGAGAGAGATTAGGCGTAGTCCACCACACTTGCCCAATGCGGATTGTGTACTTTACATAATCTTTGAAGGATTTTTAGAATACTTTTTCAAAATTCAGATTTCCTCACGATATTTTCCTTCGCCTGTATACTTATTTTTTATTTATATTATTTTATAGGAATAACAAACAGTTGTACATTAAATCTTATAACTAGTTTGAATCTTATCTACATGTTAAGGCTCCAGCGCCTGTTTACAATCGAGAGAAACAATTGCTATTTAAAGGCGACAGGCGCTTCCTTACATATTCATAAATTTAACTGTCATTATCACTCGACCATTAGAACTCGGCACGCGAACATTGTACTCATTAAGAATAATAAATTTGTAACCACGTATACCTACGGAACTTTCATTTTGGCACCTGTACGTCCGCTAAAGTCGTAACATGGTGGCCCATGAGGGGAACTACTAACAAAAACCACAAGAAGAACCGCGACAAAACCGAGAAAATACAAGAATTGGGTGACGCAACCGAACACGACGACCACGTCACGAGGGACAAGAGGAGCCTTCCAGTGAGCAGCCTAAAGCCACAGAGCTCCAGGGATCGGTGCAAGCCAACTATACAAGGCAGCGAGCAGTAGTACAGCTAAAGTATCACATCGTATAGCAGCGTTCTACCAAAGATAAGTGTCCTTCCTATACCAATATCATATTTTGTTATCCAAAACTCCAAAAACCTATCCAAATCTATTGTAACTTTTCAAAATACTAATCTATTTGTGCAAATAAAGGCATTTCCGTGCTATTTTTGTCAAGTTTCCGCAAAGGGAAACGTGGTTGCATCATTATATTTTTTTTAATTACCCACCGCTTCGAAAAAATATTTTACAAAATCGAAGTATTTTTTGATTTATTGCTTTAAAATAATAAAACTAATATTAAATAAGGATTTTGTAAAGACTTTTGTAATATTGCATTATAATTTCATTAGTTTCTCTAACAATTACGTACGAAAATTAAATATTCGTTTTAGTTGTGCCGGTGGTTGTATTTTCCTTTGTTACATTCATTCCTTTGTTGAATTTTATACTTAAATCCTATCAATACCAAGCACTTAGCATAGTTTGCCGACTATTTCAGGGTTCATGTTCATTGCGTCGTGCGTATTTACGTGCGATAGCGACTAACGAGCAGCGAGCCAGCTGCAGTAAGTGCGCCGTTGAGGTCGCTGCACCGGTTTCCTGTTCGGCAAGTGTCACCGTTAGGAGGAGCGTGAGCCAATCAATTTATTTGTTTTAATTTTATTCACATAAAAATAAAAAAGTTTTAATAATGTCTAGCGAGAATAAGCAACGATTTAGAGAATTATTAGCAAAAAGAATGTCCACTAAGGGACAAATTACAAAATTTAGAAATTATTTAAATAGTATTTCTGACCTTGATGAACTAACTAATATTCAATTAACGGAATTAAGTTTGAAACTTACAAAATTTGAAGCTTTATCATTGAAATTCGATGACTTGCAAGGTGAGATAGAGGTACTGAATTCTGAAAATGTTTCGATTGAAATTGAAGAACGCGAAAATATTGAACGTGAAATTATAACAAACATAGCCACTGCAAAGAATTTGGTCGAGATATTTTCTAGAAAAAATGAGAACGAGCAGAGACGACATTCTGCTCATAATAGTTCTTGTTGTGTTGATCATCAACAACAGGAGGTACCATTGAAGCTCCCACAAATTCAGATTGCGAAGTTTGATGGACAACATTTCCGCTGGTTGGAATTTCGAGATACGTTTGAGAATTTAATCCATAATAATGCAAGAATTTCAGCAATCAATAAATTTCATTATCTCATATCGTATTTACAAGGTGACGCGGCCAGAATAATATCGAATCTCGAAGTTTCCACCACCAATTATGCTGAAGCATGGAAGCTGATATGCCGTCGCTATAATAACAAAAGAATATTAATAAATCATCACTTAAATTCATTAATAAACATTAAGCAGCTTCCACGCGAATCAGAAAAGTCATTGAGATTTCTAGTTGATCATGTAAATAAAAATCTGCGCGCGTTAGCCGGCCTCGGTCAACCAACAGATAAGTGGGACGTGTTAATCATATTTATGCTTACATCTAAATTAGACTCTACTACTTTACTAAAATGGGAGGAATATCGAAACAATATTGAAGGTGATGTTCCTACCTTAGAGCAATTTTATAAGTTCATGACAGACAGAGCAGACGTTCTTGAATCTCTAAATCGAAATCGCCCTGAGCACATGGTCTCAAGGGCACCTGCGCAATTAATACAAAATAACAATAATCTAAAACATGGTGTTCCATTTACAAAAACATTTGCAAGCGTAAATAATAAAAATAAAAATTATAAACAAAATCAAGTTAATTTCTCGTGTATAATATGTGATGAAGGTCATAGGATATATGACTGTCCTACCTTCAAGGCTAAAGGAGTTGATGAAAGATTGTCGGATGTAACAAAATTTAAATTGTGTATTAATTGTCTACGCCAGGGACATGCCGTGCGTGAGTGTCGTATGGGACCATGTCGTGAGTGCAAGCGGAAGCACAATAGTTTGCTTCATCGCCCATCATCTTCCAATAACAATATCACTTGTCTCGAAGAACAAGGTGAGATTATAGCAAATTGTACAAATCAAGTTACTAATTTAAATACAAGTCAGGTTCTGCTGTCCACTGCTATGGTTGAAGTATCGAATCCATTTAATCATCAAAAGGTTAAAATTCGTGCTCTTTTGGACAGTGGAAGCCAATCATCTTTTATATCTGAGTCTCTAAAGACTAGATTATTTCTTAAACCTAATCCCATTGACTCGCTAAAGGTCATAGGAATAGGAAACACAACTGCGTCCAATGTGGTCGAAAGTTGCAATGTACACATCAAATCGATACATACAAAATTTAAAGCTATACTACCATGTCTTGTGATGAAAGAATTAACAGGTTGGTTGCCAAGATCACCAGTTGCTGTTGATTCAATGAGACTGCCAAAAGGTATACAGCTGGCTGATCCGTCGTTTCATCAGCCGGCCCCAATAAGCATGATAATTGGAGCTGACTTATTCTGGGACCTTCTAGAAAACGAGCAGCGTACTCTAAAATTGGGAGCCAACAATCCAAAATTAATAAACACAAAGCTAGGCTGGATTATATCCGGTCCTATGAATAGCTGTAAGAACGCTAGTAAAAAAACGCTATGTAATCATAGTACGATTTCAATACCAAATTCGCAACAAGAAAACGTTGACGAAATGTTAACTAAATTCTGGGAATTGGATGGAGTTCCTGCAAAAAGGGTATTGAGTCAGAATGAAAGAGAGTGCGAAACTCATTTCTTAACTCATACTTCTAGAGACAATACTGGTAGATTCACAGTTAAATTGCCATTAAACGATACAATCGACTGCCTTGGCGATACATATTTATTAGCTAAAAAAAGATTCATCAATTTAGAAAAGCGATTTAGGTGTAAACCATCGCTTAAAATAGAATATGCAAAATTCATCAACGAATATGCTGAGTTGGGACATTTGTCTATATCCCAAAATTACTCAAAATGTATGTCATCTTATTATTTGTGCCATCATCCAGTTTTCAAACAAGAGAGTGAGTCCACGAAGCTCCGAGTGGTGTTTGATGGTTCTGCACCCTCCACTTCAGGGTATGCACTCAATGACATTTTAAAGGTAGGTCCGAACGTCCAAGATTCACTCTTCTCAATACTAGTACGCGCTAGGCAATATAAATATCTACTCACCGGCGACATAGAAAAAATGTATCGCCAGGTTCTAGTTCACAAAGACGATCGTGTCTTACAGATGATACTTTGGCGAGAGGATGAGTCACTTCCTATTCAAACATTAACATTAAACACCGTAACCTATGGCACTGCAAGTGCCAGTTACTTGAGTACACGCTGTCTTTGGCAAATAGGAGAAGAGCAAAATGATGGCATCATAAAAGACATAATCCAAAGAGATTTTTATGTTGATGATCTAATCACTGGTTCTGATGATTTACAGACCCTTAAGTATATACAAATTTCAGTATCAAATGCCTTAAAATCCGGATGTTTTAATCTCAGAAAATATAAAAGTAATTATCCACTAATATTTGATACTATAGATATAAATAAACAAGATAATTTAACGTTTAGTGAGTCATCCGCCACACTAGGGCTTGGATGGACTCCATCTAGTGACACTCTGCACTTTCCTATAAAGGGTTTCTCTTACGATGATAATGTATTGTTGTCAAAGCGATTTATAATGTCAAACTCATTTAAGATATTTGATCCACTGGGCCTTCTAAGTCCAGTGGTCATTCAACCTAAGATTATGCTGCAAAGGCTGTGGCAGCATAAATTGGATTGGGATGATCCTGTTCCACAAGATATAAAAGACGATTGGACCAAGTTTACTAATAATTTAAAACATATTCACAATTTGCAGATTCCAAGAGTAGTTCTAGGTAAATCTCCTAAGCAGATAGAACTTCACTTATTTAGTGACGCTTCCCAGTCCGCCTATGGCGCATGCATATACATGAGGTCTATTGGCAACAACAACGACGTTACAATTCGACTTTTATGTGCGAAATCGAAGGTAGCACCTCTAAAGCCCACCACCATACCACGCCTTGAGTTATGCGGGGCCCTTCTAGCCGCTAAGCTTGTCAAAAATGTATTAAATTCAATCAGACAACGGCCGGGAAGGATACTTTACTGGTGTGACTCCAGTGTGGTGTTAGGATGGATAAGTAGCGATTTGTCAAAACTAAAGACATTCGTCGCGAATCGTATCGGGGAGATAACAGAACTTACCGAAACGTCTTCGTGGCGATATGTTCCCACCGATTCAAATCCCGCAGATTTAATCTCTAGAGGAGTTGACGCAGGAGAATTAATGTCAATGAATCTGTGGTGGACAGGTCCAGAATATTTGTACAATCAAAACGAGGCCGAGTGGCCAAGATTAAACAATAACAAAGTCAATATTCTACCTGAAATAAAATCTCATTCAACTATAATAGATCATAGCTCCGTAATAAATTTCGAAAAATATTCATCTTTAAATAGACTCAAAAGATCATTTGCATACGTTCAACGATTCATATTTAATTTAAAATATCCTAATAAAAGGTGCATCGGCCCATTATTGGTTGATGAACTGCGTGAAGCATTCTATGCACTTTGCATTATAGCTCAACGTCAAACATTCCGCGTCGAATACGACGCACTCGCAAACGGCAAGCCACTGAGTAAGAAAAACAAAATTTTATCTCTTTCTCCGTTTATTGACGCTAAAGGGTTAATTCGTGTCGGTGGAAGAATTGAAGCGTCGGATTGTTCATACGAGAAAAAACATCCTGTTCTTCTCCACGCTTCACACAGACTTACCAAATTGTACTTTGAAAACGAACATTCAAACAATATGCACGCTGGCCCGCAATTGTTATTAGCGATAGTTAGAGAGATCGTATGGCCAGTAAACGGACGTTATCTTGCAAGACGTACAGTTAATACTTGCGTGCGATGCAGGCGTCTTCGAGGGAAAACTCTTTGCCCCAAGATGGGTGAACTGCCAATTCAAAGAGTTAACCCAGGTTATCCTTTTTTATCTGTTGGTTTAGACTTCGCCGGTCCGTTTTTTATAATTAATCGTAAAGGCCGCGGAAGCCGCGTTATAAAATGTTATTTGTGTATATTTGTATGCCTACGTTATAAGTGCGTTCATCTCGAGGCTGTCAGTGATTTAACGAAAGACGCATTTATAATGACACTCAGGAGATTCATCGCTCGGCGAGGCAAACCAGCGGAAATGTTCAGCGATAATGGAACAAACTTTGTGGCAGCTGCTAAAGAAATTGGTAATTTCATTAAACAATCACAGGTTCCGATATCTGATTTTGCAAGTCAACAAGCTATAACTTGTAAGTTCATACCTGCGTACTCTCCTCATTTCGGTGGCATATGGGAAGCCGGGGTAAAGTCGGCTAAATATCATATAAAACGTGTAATTGGAAATAGTCACTTAACTTTCGAAGAATTGTCAACTTTGTTTGCACAAGTGGAGGCGATTTTGAATAGCCGTCCCTTGTGCCCTCTATCCTCATGTCCTGACGATCTCCTTCCACTTTCTCCAGGACACTTCATCATTGGGAGGCCTTTGACCGCGCTACCACCATCGATCCAAGACGGCAGCAGCAGTCATCGTAAACGTTACGAAGCCCTCGAGCGAATACGACAGCACTTCTGGCAAAGATGGAGCAAGGAATATCTATCTGAGCTACAGCAGAGAACGAAGTGGCAAACCAATAGTTCAAAGCTGAGCGTCGGAGATATGGTGTTGTTGGCTGACGACAATTCTTCACCACTACAATGGAGGCTTGGACGCGTTCTGCGTCTTATCTATGGACCAGACAACATACCGCGGGTCGCAGAGGTCAACACTACTAAAGGCCGTATACTTCGGTCATTAATCCGCCTCTGCCCACTACCAACAGCAGAAGAACTAAAGGGTTGAAAACCGCAGCTTTTCAACGGCCGGGAAGATGTTAAGGCTCCAGCGCCTGTTTACAATCGAGAGAAACAATTGCTATTTAAAGGCGACAGGCGCTTCCTTACATATTCATAAATTTAACTGTCATTATCACTCGACCATTAGAACTCGGCACGCGAACATTGTACTCATTAAGAATAATAAATTTGTAACCACGTATACCTACGGAACTTTCATTTTGGCACCTGTACGTCCGCTAAAGTCGTAACACTACATAAGTAAAAACAAAATAAATGTACTACTCACACCGTTATTCACAGAAAATTAATAAGTAATTTGTTGTAAAAAGCGGAAAAAATTAAATGTGTGTTAAAGAAATCTCTAAATCTAATTAAACTTTAAATTTGAAATAAAAAAGTAATTACAAAACGATAATTTAAAATTTTAGAATTTAAGTAACATTATTTAAAACAATTATCTTAAGGAATTTAGCAGCATAGAAATCAAATTGCGTCCCGTATAGTCTTCACAAGTTTAGACTTAAAGACTTCATTAATAATATATTAAATACTGGCACACTACACTAAACTTTGAGATCAATATCCCAAAAACCAAACAAAACAGATAGCACTAGAAAATAATAACATAAAATCTGAACAGACACCAATTCCAAAGCAATACGAAGATGTCCTTCCCCTGGACAATTTACAATAAAACAAAGGCGACACCGTTATTTTCAATAAGCTTCATGTACCGGGGGATAATGAAAAAAGTTTTTATTACCGACAAAGCGCGGTTTTGTTCGGAAACTCGAGCTATAAGGTAAAGTGTGACGTCACAATCTATTTTTTAGCTGATGTTGCGGAGCGTCGATTAAAAGTTTGAAGCTAATGAATGGGCAGATTTAGATAATGACTTGTTTCCTAAGCTAATTTAATTTTATAAGTTAAAATTCTTTTATAATTATAGTGAAAACTATTGGAAAGAAGTTCCTTATCGCGCGTTATCAAAAGGGGGCTAGACGGAAATCCTTATGAAAAAGTTAAAAAAAAAAAAAAAAAATTAAAAATATTTATTCAGCCAAAAATTTACAGTGTAATATACAATTATCCATTAGATCTCCACACTAGGTCAAGCCTGTCTCGTGGAGATCTACTAATACATTTAACAGGCGAATTAACCGTTTGTAGTTGTCACGACACTTTTTTTGTTTTAGATGATTATCGCTAGATGGCGCTGTGATCAAAAAATATTTTATAAAACAATTCCTTATTTTGTTTTATATGATTAATGATAGATGGCACTGTGATCAAAATATTTTGTTTAAGTTATAATAATTTTATTACAATTCCTTCACTAATTAATCGAAAGGAACTTCGTTCCATCCGGGTATCCCCTGACACCTCTCAAGTTTTTTTTTGTTTATAAGTAGAGTTTAGGTTAGGTTAGCGTCTCTCATAACCTGCAATATTAGGGTATACTACAGGTTCTCAAGAAGGACAAGTCATAGCGCTAGGGGAACACAGAATCTATTTTTAAACTGTCGTTTAAAAGCATTATAGAGGAAATTCTCTTGTAACTCTACTTCCTACTCTCACATGGTTTCTGTCAGGAGACCTGCCTTCTGCCGCTCACGTTCAGCGTCCAAACCTCAGCGAAGGTCTGAACAGCAGCAATTATGCGGGGTGACACGACGCGTTGCACGCCAACACTCATAATATACTTTCACATAAAATAAATAAAAATCTGATTTTTCACTTCCTCAACAATCCAAAATAACCTAACCTAATACAAAGATACCCAAACTCCAGACATGAGTAAATAGTTTATCCTCTAAACCTCTCCAGACAATTATAAATCAATTTGGTACATTATAATCTGGGTCTAATCCGGGTAACGGCCATTTACGCCTCGGCCATGGGTCGCGGGCTGTAAATCACGCGGAGAGATGACCCCGGATAACAGATGGTGACACGCCCACCGTCTGACTTCGTGTCAAAGAGGATTTTAAAAAGACTCGATAGCCTATCTTTCGAATTTTTCTCTTTAATGTTTGATAGGATCTGTTGAATGGAACTGCGTAAGGTTCTGGATAAAAGGGTTAGGAAATAGTGTCTCCGAAAATTAACCTGACAATAAAAAAAAAAACCTTATTTCTAAAATTCAATGTTTTCAAAAATATCTCACATTTAATTTGTGACACAAAATAATTCGATACAAATTTGAAATCGAATATTAAACGACATTACTAAGCTACCACTGCTTTTTTTTTGCTTTAAGCTCCTGAATTTATTTTTTTAGTCTCGATCAATTTTTATTAGATCCAAATTCTACATAATATCGGTTATTGTCGAGAACGTACTTCAGTATAATTGGTAAGTTCCTATCATCAATAAAACCTGTAAGAAACCAAGAAATAATGACAAGCGAAAAGGAATTTGGGACAGTAAAATTTCTTTAAGTTTAAAAAGAAATATATTTTATCTTATAAAAGTTTTTTTTTTTAAAGTACCAAAAAAGCCCACCCGGTGGTCCCGCCTTGTCGTGGCGGTGGGCTGGAGCGTGCACCCTCGCACCCCGCAAGGTGTTTAGTTGGCAAGAGGGTGCCGCGACCAAGAGGACCACAAGGAGCTCCTCTCCCCACACCGCTTGTTAAGCAAGCGGTGCCCTCGGGGACGAGGAGGGTGGCTAGTGGGCCACCGGAGGAGGACGCCGAACCGCAGGCGGCGGGTAACCTGCACCCAGGCGATCGTGAGCCTTGGGGGACTAAATCCCCCCCAGAAAGTACGACCGCACCGCCTTGGGAAAGCGGTGCGAGTAATCCCCATTGTAATAAAAATCGTACCATGAAAATGTCCACAAATGAGAATGCCTTGCCGGACGATCCGGCCCCAGGCACCCGGCGCTCGCGGGTATCCGGGCCCACGAGTGTGAAATCTCACACCGATGCCCGCGTAGGGGTAGGCGACCAGGCCCCTACGACGGAAGTAACACCTGGAAGGCGCTCGCAGGTAGCCGGGCCTGCGAGTGACAAAGCTACCGATGCCCGGGCCCAGATCGTCCCGTTCAATTGGGCGGACGAGATGGGCTCGGAGGCGGAAGAGGGGATGGATGCGGGACCAGAGCCGACATCGCTGGCGAGCACCGCCGCGAGCGATGTTGGCTCTGGAGAGCAGCAGAAGGCAGGGAGGGTCCTCCGCAAGCGGAAGTCCGCTACGCGGAGGACCTCGAGGAGCGACTCGTCCTCTGGCGGTGAGAGGCCGCGGAGGACGAAACGCTCGGGGAAACAGGCCGCCAAAAGCGGCGACGCTGGGCCCAGCCGAGACTCCTCGGCTCAGCCAAGTCAGGAGGAGGAGCTCGATGAGCACACTGCCGCCCTCGAGAGACTGGGGCGCAGGGTGCTCTATGCATCCAACCGGTGCTCGAGCAAAGGAGTCAAACAGGAGGGGATGACGCTGCGGGTGATCGCCTCCGATGCCCGCAAACTGGTGCCGGTGTTCTCGGCTGCTATCAGCCGAGCATCGGCGCTGGAGGCGGAGGCCGAGCGGTCTCGTGAAGAGAACGTTCGGCACAGGGAGGAGATCGCCGGCCTCAAGGTGAAGCTGGCGATGTTGGAGCGGAAGGGGCCATCGCGCTCGCTCCGAAGGGAGCGACGCCCGCCTACACCGGGCCCTAGCCCGAGGGACGTGGCGGCGCATCGGACCCCTTCCGCCCCAACTAGTGCAGAGCAGCCAACCTTGCCCCCTCCTGGGGAGGCTACAGGGCCCAGGCGCCACCCTTCGCCCCGCTCGAGGGCGGAGATCAGGGAGGCGACGGAATTGGAGGGGCGCATCAGGCGGGAGCTGATGGAGGAGTTCGGCAAGGAGATTGCCGAACTCAGGGCAGAAGTCGCTGCCCTGCGTGGTGCTGCGTCGGCTGCAGCTGCAACTGCGGCTGCTGACGCGGCGCCACCCTCCACCACCACCCCGCCTGGCCCCACCACTCGGCGGTCGGCTCGTCGGCCCCCTGCGGGGCCAACCCCAACCCCCAAGAAGGGACGCGGTGCTGGCGCGGCGGTTGCCCCAGCACCGAAGCCCCGTCCACTGCCGCCAGCGCCGTCCAATATGGACGACGCTTGGACGGAGGTGGTGCGGCGGGGCAACAAAAGGGCCAGGGTTGCGGCCCCTTCGGTGGCAGCGGAGGCCTCACCACCTGGAGGACCTGCAGCCCCCCCACAGGCGAAGACGCGGGCGGTGGCAGAAGCTCCCCAGAGGGGTCGAGCGCCTGCCACCCCCACCAACCGGACTGCGACGCGGGCGGTGGCGGAAGCTCCCCAGAGGGGTAGAGCGCCCGCCACCCCCACCAACCGGACTACGACCACGGCGGCCGTGACTGCTCCCCAGGAGGGCCGAGCACCGGCCGCCAAAAACAAGAAAAAGAAGAAGCCCAAGAAGAAGGGCCCGCGCGCGCCGAAGTCGGCGGCAGTGGTGGTAACACTGCTGCCGGCCGGCGAGGAAAAGGGCATGACGTACCCTAACGTCATGGCCCAGGCGCGCGCGGCCATCGACTTGGGCGAGATAGGAGCGGGGGAGGGCCTCCGCTTCCGGACGACCGCCAACGGGGCTCGTCTGCTGGAGTGTCCCGGTGCCGATAGTTCCGGCATCGCGGACCTCCTGATGGCGGGTCTCCGGGCGGTCTGGCCGGAGGAGGTGGTGCGAGTCCACAGGCCGGTGAAGATGGCGGAAGTCAGAATCACCGGTCTGGACGACTGCGCCACCAAGGAGGAGGTGGCAGCAGCAATCGCTGCCCAGGGCAAATGCGCCCTGGAGAACATAGTCGTGGGCGAACTTCGCCCCGGCTACTCCGGGGCCAGATCGGCGTGGGCGCGATGCCCCGTTGAGGCGGCCACCTCCCTGGCCACTCCCCCGCCGGGACGACCGGCTGGACACCCTGGCAGATTGCGCGTGGGCTGGATAGCGGCCCACGTGCGCCTGCTAGAGCCGCGCGCCTGGCGGTGCCTCCGGTGCTTCGGCACCGGACACAGCATCGCCAGGTGCACGAGTACGGTTGACCGCAGGGAACTTTGTTTCCGCTGCGGTCAACCTGGACATAAGGCGGCCATGTGCTCGGCCGCACCGCACTGCGCTCTGTGCGCGGCGGCCGGGCGCAAGGCTGATCACCGGGCGGGGGGCAAAGCTTGCTCCCCGTCCGGCTCCAACACGGAGCGGAATAGGCGCCGCAAACAGAAGCGGCGCCTCAAGAAGAAGTCGGCCGGAGGAGCACCGGCCGGCGTTTCGGCCCCCGCTGTGGCGTCTCAGGCGCCCGATAGCGGGGGCGATGGAGGAAGGGAGGAGGCGATGGAGGTGGTTCGATCTTAATGGACCACACCCTTCGCCTCCTCCAAGGTAACTTGAACCACTCCGCCAGAGCTCAGGACATGTTGCTCCAGAGCATGGCGGAGTGGTCAATTGACGTTGCCGTGGTCGCCGAGCCGTATTTCGTTCCCCCAGCCGACGATTGTTGGTTCGGGGACGACTGCGGCTTGGCGGCCATACATATTAGGAGGGCCGCGGCGATCCCGCCCTTGGTAATGGTGGCCAAGGGTTCTGGGTTCGTCGCGGTGTCGGTTCTGGATACCGTCGTGATCGGGGCGTACTTCTCTCCGAGCCGGCCTACCGTCGAGTTTGAGCAGTTCCTGGACGGGCTCGAGGCGATTACTCACCGCCTCGCCCCCCGTCCAGTGATACTCGCGGGGGACCTCAATGCGAAATCCGTCGCTTGGGGCTCCCCCCGCTCTACAATTCGCGGTAGGCTGCTGGAGGAGTGGGTGGTCGCGACTGGCCTCTGTGTACTCAACAGGGGTTCGGTCGCGACTTGCGTGCGATGGCAGGGCGAGTCCATCGTGGACGTTACGTTCGCGAGCTCTGCCATCGCGGATCGCATCCGCGGCTGGAGAGTGTTGGTGGGGGCGGAATCATTATCAGATCACCGCTACATTCGGTTTGATCTTTCCGTCCCCACGCCGGCTGCGGACGCCCGCGGGAGTACGACCCGGTCATTCCCCAGATGGGCATTGAAGCACCTGAACAAGGAGCTCTTGATGGAAGCCTCTACGGTGGCGGCGTGGACGCCCATGCGTCCACACCCAGTAGACGTGGAGGCCGAGGCGCTCTGGCTCCGGGACGCGATGCGTCGCATTAGCGACGCTTCGATGTCCCGGGTCGGCCCTTGGTCTCCCACGAGGTCGACGTACTGGTGGTCGCCCGAGATAGCGCAGTTGAGAACTGTATGCGTCCGGGCGAGGCGCCAGTGCGCTCGGCACCGCCGTCGCCGCCTTCCGCGTAGCGACGACCCCGTTGCATTCGCGGAGGAGGAGGCCCGGCTGCATGGCTTGTACAAAGAGGCGAGGGGAGCCATGCGGCTGGCCATCAAGATGGCCAAGGAGCAGCACACGGAGCGCCTTTTGGAGACGCTCGATGACGACCCTTGGGGGCGCCCATACAAGATGGTGCGCGGCAAGGTGCGCCCATGGGCGCCCCCCATAACCGAGCGTCTACCGCCTCAGCAGCTGCGGGACATTGTCACGACACTGTTCCCGCAGGAGCAGGAGGGATTTATCCCCCCTGCTATGGGTGAGCCGCCGGAGGATACCGGCGGCGAGGCCCCTGCTGAGGTTCCCCACATCACCGGGGAGGAGCTTCGTGTGGCCGTAGTCAGGATGAGTGCTAAAGACACGGCACCCGGCCCGGATGGCATCCATGGCCGGGTCCTGGCCTTGGCCCTCAATGCCCTAGGGGACCGACTCTTGAGGCTTTACGATTCTTGCCTCGAGTCGGGACGGTTTCCCTCGCTGTGGCGAGAGGGTAGACTCGTCCTTCTTCGGAAGGAGGGGCGCCCGGCGGATACAGCCGCCGGTTACCGTCCTATCGTGCTACTGGACGAGGTGGGCAAATTGCTGGAACGCATTCTGGCTGCCCGCATCGTCCAGCACCTGGTCGGGGTGGGACCCGATCTGTCGGCGGAGCAGTACGGCTTCAGAGAGGGCCGCTCAACCGTGGACGCGATCCTTCGTGTGCGGGCCCTCTCAAATGAAGCCGTATCACAGGGCGGGGTGGCCTTGGCGGTGTCGCTTGACATCGCCAAAGCATTCAACACCCTGCCCTGGTCCGTGATAGGGGGGGCACTCGAGAGACATGGAGTTCCCCCCTACCTCCGCCGGCTTGTCGGCTCCTACTTGGAGGCCAGGTCGGTAGTATGCACCGGGCACGATGGGACCGTTTACCGGTTTCCGGTCGTATGCGGGGTTCCTCAGGGGTCGGTCCTCGGACCTCTCCTTTGGAATGTCGGGTACGACTGGGTGCTGAGAGGCGCCCTGACCCCGGGCCTGAGCGTGATTTGTTACGCTGACGACACGCTCGTCATGGCCCGGGGTCAAGACTTCAGAGAGGCTACCCATCTCGCCACAGCGGGGGTGGCCCTCGTCGTCGGTCGTATAAGGAGATTGGGCCTCGCGGTGGCGCTCAATAAATCCCAGGCCCTGTGGTTCCACAGGGCTGGGGTGACGCCACCTGCAGGGGCCCAAATCGTGGTTGGAGGCGTCCCAATAGAGGTCGGGGTGCGATTGAAGTATCTCGGCCTCATACTGGACAGCCGTTGGACCTTCCGGGCCCACTTTACGGAGCTCGTCCCCCGACTGATGAGGACGGCCGGCGCTCTGAGCCGGCTGCTTCCGAATCTCGGGGGACCAAACCGTGTCGTGCGCCGCCTCTACGCGGGGGTGGTGCGTTCGATGGCCCTGTACGGCGCGCCCGTTTGGGCCGGACCGGGAAACCGGACAGCAACTGTTGTCCGGATCCTGTACCGGCCGCAGCGCGTCGTAGCTATCAGGGTCATCCGCGGATACCGCACCGTCTCCTTTGAGGCGGCGTGCGTGCTGGCGGGGACGCCACCATGGGATCTGGAGGCGGAGGCGCTCGCCGACGACTATCGTTGGCGCTGCGACCTCCGTGCTCTGGGTGTGGTGCGTCCCATCAGAGCCGCGGTGCGGGACCGGAAGGCCCAATCTCGGCGGTCCGTGCTGGAGGCTTGGTCAAGGCGCTTGGCCAACCCCAGCTGGGGTCTAAGGACCGTCGAGGCGATTCGCCCTGTCCTGGAGTACTGGGTGAGTCGTGGCGAGGGACGTCTCACCTTTCGTCTGGTGCAGGTGCTGACCGGGCATGGTTGCTTCGGGAAGTACCTGCATCGGATACAGGTCGAACCGACGACGAGGTGCCATCATTGCACGAGCGACCTGAACACGGCAGAGCATACGCTCGCTGTCTGCCCCGCATGGGAGGAGCAGCGCCGTGTCCTGGTCGCACAGGTAGGACAGGACTTGTCGTTGCCGAGCGTCGTAGCATCGATGCTCGATGACGACGAGTCCTGGAAAGCTATGCTCGACTTTTGCGAGACCACCATCTCGCAAAAGGAGGCGGCGGGGCGGGAGAGGGAGAGCTCTTCCCTCCCCGGCCAACCCCGTCGCCGCCGACGTCGAGCGGGGGGCCGACCTCGGGAGTTGTCCCGGGACCTGGCCCCCTAAGACTACCGGGTCCACCAACATCGGACCCGAGGGGTGCTGCGCTAGGCTTCAGCGCGCACCCTCCGTGCCATCTGTACGGGGGATGGCAAGCCGTGCTCCCCGACCCGGGCTGGCCCTGGGCCGGCCTGGGCCGAGGGAGATCCTACATCACACGGCCCCATCTTGGCGGGCCTTAATTGGCCCGTCCACCGAGTGAGCCGGTGGTCGTTTCACCGACGGCTGCCGGTTCAACGTCCGGGGGTGACGGGGCGATACGTAAGCGACAATCGCGAACGCGTCCTGTCACCCCTACATCATCGGATGTCGAGCGCGAGAGGCGGGAGGTTTTGGTGCGGTTCGACACCCACATACCCCACTCGCGGGGCGAGTGGAAGTCCGGCGATTTCCTCCCGTCAAAAAAAAAAAAAAAAAAAAAAAAAAAGTACCAAAAAAGCCCTAATTCCGTCCATCCAATTACAATTCATGTGTAAACTTGGATAACAAACAGTTTCGTCCTGAAGTCTAGACTTTGTAAAGCTGAGGTCTACAAACTTTTAAGACTTGGTTCCCTAACCTAGTCTATTTTAGGGCTAGAGCATTGTTTTTTTGAGAGATAAATTTAGGTTCCTATTTTTTCCGATAACATTTTTTTTGTGTCTATGATATATTTGCATACAGGGTATGGACCAGCTGAAGTGGGGCGAATGACCTGTCGACATACAACTTAGCGCCATTTTCATTTTTTGGATCGGTTAATCTTTTTTTCTAACATTGTATGGTGCATGTATGACTATCATTGTGAACTTCCATTTGACATTAAAAGTGATTCAAGTTTTTTCTACAGGTCATCACTTCACTTTAGCTGTTCCGGGGGCGGCGCGACGGGAAAGAGTGGCTTGGGCGTAACGCGTCGCGCCGTCCCTCATAACCCCGTGCTGGGTTCTGGCCTCAGCCGGGTTCGGACGCTGAGTGTGAGCGGTCGGAGGTTTTAGTGCGGTTCAACTCCCACATACCCCACCCGCAGGGCGGGCGACCCGGTGATTTCCTCAAACTAAAAAAAAAAAAAACTTTAGCTGTTCCAAAGTTACAGATCCAAGCTGTAAATTAATTGTAGAGCTTAAGTTTTCTATATCCCATTAATCTCATTTCGATACACCTTCCAAGTAAATAAGATTCTACTTGACTATTATTAAATTGCCACGGGCCGTAGCTTGATGACCGCTGGTACAAAGGAACTTAAAAAAATATATTCTTGGTACACATAGCTAAATTAAAATTCGGCTCACGGACCGAAATCTCCTAACGACCTAGTAATTAGAACAGACCAAACTCGGCTTAAAAAAATAAAAATAAATTTTCTTTTACAAAACGTGACTCTACTCTGTAAATTCGAATACAATGGTACTGGATTAGTTTCGACAGATTTTGCGAAGGGAGTTAGTAGATTTCAAGTTTCAATGAAAGAATTATTAGTTTAATTTTATTATAGTTCTGTTCGGGGGTGACGGGGCGACACGTGAGCGACAATCGCGAACGCGTCCTGCCATCCCTACTAGATCGGACGTCGAGCGCGAAGGGCGAGAGGTTTTAGTGCGGTTCAACTCCCACATACCCTACTCTCGGGGCGAGTGAAAGACCGGCGATTTCCTCCCGTCAAAAAAAAAATAGTTCTGTATAGGTAGGTGAAAGACAACGGCCCCTCATTGCTCTGGAATTGCAGAGGCTCATGAATGGTGACCACTTACCATTAGGTAGGCCGTAAGCTCGTTTATTTGTCATGCAAAATGCAGGTCTGGACTGGTCTAAACACGATCACGTCTGACATTTTTTAAAGTTCATACGAGGATCGTACCAATCGGTTTGAATCGTTTTCAGTGCGAGAATTGTCATTCGACCACTGTTGGCCTCAGGTCTCCTCAGAAGAGGTATTAGGCATAGTCCACCACCACCACACTTGCCCAGTGCGGATTGGGGACTTCACATATCTTCAAAGGATTTTTAGAACCCTTTTCCGACATGCAGGTTTCCTCACGATGTTTTTCTTCACCGTTTTTAGCCAATGGTGTTGTGAAAAATTGCACATAAATCTTTTTCACATTTAGATTTAGAGGTACAAACCGACCGGATTTGAACCCGCGACCTCCCGTACGGAAGGAAGCGCTTCGACCACTCGGCCACCACGACTACATTTCGAAGAGTAATTGATGCAATTTCATTCCAGTACCAAATCGCCTTGCTTTCATGCAAGGTTGAGCATATTTTCATCAATATTCCATAGCAATAAAACGCAATAATCTATTAACATATTTATTAAAACTAATCTATAATTATCTTACAAAGTACATATTAGATATTCATAAGAGCTTCAGTGAAGAAACGAATGCTATAATTAAAATTGCTATTAAATTTCAAACAAACACATTTCCAAGAATAATTAAATAAGTAGATAAAATGAAATACTTAATGAAGATTTTAATATAAACAATAATTTCGTTAAACTAGAATAAAATATCACGCAACTCAAAGTTAATACGAAATAGACTAAATAATTAATTTTTGGACTTCATAAACTACGGGTATCTTTGACCAAATATAACATTAGATACACAAGAGTTTGCTTTTTGGATAAAACAGATTTTTAACTGTTGGAACTGTGTAACCTTTTTTATTTGATCGAAGATTATGCAAATAAAATTACAATTTGTAATAAATGTGTGAATAGTTGTTAGTTAGTCTCGCTAAAACTTGAGAAAATCTGGACCGATTTGGCCGAATTTTAGTCATGAAATATTTATTTTTTGCGACGCAGACGAAGTTGCGCGAGCCAGCTAGTTTAAATAGAAAAAACCTCTTTATCAAATTAACTGCAAAATTCGTTCTTTTTATTTCATTTCTCGAATAAAGAAATTTCAATACAAACCAAATGCTAGTTACTATTTTGTAAATATTAAAGAGTCTCTTCAAAAATGCAGCTTTCTGAGATAACACATTGTTCTTGTAAAAAGGCAACTTTAAGCTGGTTATATCAATACTGATATGCACTAACTTATTCTAAAATCCTAAAGCTATGTAAACGATCAAATTTGCTGGACAAATTTCAAAGTGTTGTTCAAAATACCTACTCGTCTGTGTTTGTTAAATGACGTTAGATGTTCTAAGCCTACATTTTGTTTAAAATTATTTTCTTGTAGGACTGTTTAGAATAATATTATTACAAAAAAAAATCTTGAGAAGTGTCATGGGACACCCGAATAGAACGAAGTTCCTTTCGATTAAAACATATCTTATAATTTTTATTTCCTAACGTAACGCGCGATAAAGAACGTGTTTTAAAAAATTTTGATCACAGCACCATCTAGCGATAATCATCTAAAACTAAAAAAGTGTCGTGACAACTTTTCGTAAGAATTTTTTCCGTCTAGCCCCCTTTCACAACGCGCGATAAGGAACTTCGTTCCAAAAACGAGTGATAGCAATGTACGAAGTATTCAAATTCTAATTCTACTATTAAACCGAGTAACCAAGTCAATTGTGAAACTTGATAAACTTTGCATAAATACAAATAAAGTATATGCAAGTTACTTGATCATATATGGCGATGTTTGTCAAACAATTTACGGGTTGCTCGAAATCTGTCTACCAAACTTTATATGGAAACAAAGTTTGATCAAATATTGGTCAAACAAATGTGATCGTTTACGCCATGCTTAAGATATTAACTACAGCATTTCTGTTACACTCTTCAGTCGACAGTTATAAGCCCACATTCCCTGATAACTTGCTCGGCTGATACGGGATTTAGGAACACTGGAAATTAATTATAAACTATTGAATACTGATTACTCCTTCACGCTTTCTATATAAATTGACTTTTTTTATTGTTATGTAGGCAGACGAGCCAACGGCCCACCTGATAGGAATTTGTTACCGTCGCTCATGAACCTCTGCAATGTCAGGGGACACTGAGGGGTCGCTACCTATGACCTAACTTTAAGGACCCTCCTCAAGCCTCGTTTGAAGAAGGACAGGTCATTATTTATTTTTTAATGAATTATATTAATTTATTTATTATCAAGTTTACGCTAGGAACTACTGAAATTATATATAGTGTAATCGTTTTTTCGTTCGTGACGTGGAATTGGGCTTCAGCTGAAAATCAGCGCTGCAGTAATCTGCGGCATACGCTGAGCTGTGGCCTTATGGGCACACTGCACTGTTTGTTAGCATTGTTTTTGTCTTTATTCATCATCATCATCATCATCAGCCTATAGACGTCCACTGCTGGACATAGGCCTCCCCCAAACTTCGCCACATCGACCGGTCCTGCGCCATCTGCATCCAGTGACCTCCCGCAATCTTGACCAGATCGTCGGTTCATCTTGTGGGTGGGTCTACCAACATTGCGCCTACCGGTTCGTGGCCGCCACTCCAGAACTTTTCGTTGTCTTTATTAAAAATGTATATTTGTAAACGTGAATTGTGTGTTCATTAAATGTTTTTTCTTTCTATAAACACATCAATACAATGGAAAGGTTCAAGGGGCCAAAACATGTTATGACAAGAAAAGCAAAAAAATCTGTAAGCAAATTTGTCGTGTAGGTTTTAGATATTTTCCGTATAAGTGTTTTTGATGTTTCTAAGTCACATAACTAATTTGGCACTCTCGTCTTTTTAGTCGAAGTGAATCAATTCAGTGACGGCTGGATTAATTTTGAAAAGACTTTCATTGGTAGATAACTGTATCGCCAAGGTCGTTATTATAATAATCGTTTTTTTTTATATTTTGTCTATTTCATCTTTTGTATAATGCTCATAATAATAATACAAAAAAAGACATGCCCGCTGAGCTTCTTGCCAGTTCTTCTCAGGACGGTGGCTATAATCATTATTTTTTGTATCCGAACTGGTGGTAGCTTTTAAATTTTGACGTCAACAAAAATGAGCATATCATCAATGTTGAAAATAAAGTATTTCATTTCATTTCTTATCAAGATAGCTTTGGCATGTTTTATCATCAACGTAATAATTAAAAATTTAATTTCATCTGAATCTGTTGAACATTTTGCTTATGTTAATAAAGTTTATAATAAGAATAAATTGCTTTTTTGAAATAAGAAAATTTAAGAAAAAATCGAAGAGAATGTTTACTCTTATACTCACTTGTACTACCACTGAATAAGTCTTGATCTGGAATAATACTGGCAGCCGCAATGGCCGCTTCATCTAGCACAATAACCTGAAATTCATTATTCATCATTTAAAAACCCTTTGAAGATATTATGTGAACTCCACAATCCGCATTAGGCAAGCGTGGTGGACTATGCCTGATCTCTCTACTGAAGAGACCAGCGCTCAGCAGTTAGCAGTAATGGATTGGTATAGTAGAGTGCAGTTTCTTTTCTTAAGGATTTTTCCACGTTCGATAAACGACAAAGTACTAGTATAAGTGGGGTCAGCGCGACGGGAAAGAGTGCCGAGAGAGCAACGCGTCGCGTCGTCTCTCATAACCCCGTGCTGAGTTCTGGCCTCAGCCGGGATTCGGACGCTGAGTGTGAGCGGTTGGAGGTTTTAGTGAGGTTCAACTCTCACATGAAAGGATAGGGAAAGGATAATCCGGAAAGCAATCCGGTGATTTCCTCCAACTGAAAAAAAAGTCTCATGAGTAAAGAAGGATTTGCAAAAAATTGTTTAAAAATGAGAATTTAAAATTGTTGTTCTTGGTACCTTAATATTCGAGACAGTATCCACTATCTTCCGTGCACTATTCATAAGTAATTTTAAGCCCATTTTTTCCGACAAGCACCAGGTTTTTATAAATGTTCGTCCAAAGAATACCTCAGTTTTTAAGACTTAAAACTACAACATAACTTCATTCCATCCATATTTTACAACAATTGCTTTTCCCATTCTTAAGCAAACATTTTTTAACGAGGTGTAAGAAAAATCCTGTATAGGTGATGGAGAACAGCTCTTCAATGCCATGACATCGCAAAGATTCATGAGCGATGGTAACCGTTAACCATCAGGTGGACAGAACCATTTCCTTTAACAAAAAATCAGCCTACCTAAAACCATTTATCTCTTCAACACAGTATAAACTTACTTTAGGAAATCCAATAATTTTCGCAGTCTGCATTGGTTCAGGAGTTTTTTCCTCGTGTATAGGCGTGTTCCTCAGTGGTAACAAGTCGATGGCATTGGCAGCCAGAGACCAGAGATGACCGGCTCCTTGGGATGCTCTCGCTCCTTTACGAAAATGAGGGTTGATGGAGAGATTGTGCCGAACAGAGTTCTTCCAACGTTCGTCGTTCGCTTTGAAGAAGGGGAAACGATCGCTGGAAAAGATAAAAGAAACTACAAGGACCAAGGATACTACGAGGGAGAATAAAGCTATGGTAGTAACTATGTTACTAGAATCTGTAGAAGTTTAAAGATACACACGTACAAAAGATCATCATATTAGTGGCGTGCATGTATTTTTTGGTCAGGGTATGCAGAAGTGTTTTAGGAAAACTTTTTTGCCACGCACCATCCGGCTATGGAATGAGCTCCCCTCTTCGGTATTCCCAGAGCGCTATGACTTGTCCTTATCAAACGAGGCTTGAGGAGGGTCCTTAAAGTTAGGTCGTAGGTAGCGACCCCTCAATGACATTGCAGAGGTTCATGAGCGACGGTAACCACTTACGATCAGGAGGCCCGTTGGCTCGTTTGCCTACATGGCAATAAAAAAAAATGTTACTAGAATCTGTAGAAGTTTAAAGATACATACGTACAAAAGACCATAATATTAGTGGCGTGCATGTATTTTTTGGTCAGGGTATGCAGAAATGTAAATAGAACCTAATCTTTAGCAAATTTACACCATACAATCAATTTTATTATACTTTTACTCAATAAACGCAGATAATAGGCATGATAAGTATATTTCTACTAAATACACAGCACTTTTTTTTTTTTAATTTTGATGGATCAGCATAGGCTATGGCCAAAATAATACAGTAACGAAATCTAATTGCACACACAAAAATAATACACATTAACTAAAATCCCAACTAACCCAAATAGGACAAGCACCCAAAAACGCCCCAAAATTACCCCTAAACGGGCAATAAAGACCATCAAACAGATCCCTAAAACCGGCTAAAACTAAAACGTACACTAATACCGCGTTCACACTTCCTAAACATATTGTACCTGCCCTAACTTAACCGGGAAAAAAGGCCCTTTTCCGGAACAGGTGTAATCGAATTAACGTCGACAATCGAGGCCTAATCGGGGCCGTTTGGCGCCGGATGTTTTGTTAATGGGTCGTAGGGTTGCCAGCGTTAATTTAAATATTAGTTGGACAAGTGTGTGGTTAAATAGAATTATCATAGATTGAAATTTAGGTAACTTTAAACGAGGCTTAAGAAAAGTCCTGTATCGGTAGGCGATAGATAACAGCCCCTCATTGCCCTGGCATTGCAGAGGTTCATGAGCGACGGTGACCGCTTACCATCAGGTGGGCCGTAGGCTCGTTTATCTATCACGCAATAAAAAAAAAACTGTTGTATTACGGAGATGAATAAAAAACAGTAACTGCATCACATTAGGTTGGCCATTTGTTCGTTTACTTTCTCTTGCAATAAAGTAATATTTTTTAATGAACACTGTATCAAATATTTAAGTTTCAATGATTCGAATTAATTAAAACACTTGAATGACAGAATATGAATTTTAGGTTTAAAAATTAGCTGAAAGTAGATGCCCTCAAAATAAAAAAAATGAAACAACATGATTTTTTCTAAATTTAAAAAAAAATCACACACAACACACTTCTCAAATCAGCGCACAAAGCTGGGAACCCCGTCTGCGATGTGCGCTGGTATCACTCGCACGGAACCGTCGCCCGTGCCGGTCGGAGACGGTTCCGGCACCCTACAATGCACCCCCAATCGTAAACCTTCGTGTTAAACAAGTTGGAACATACTAGACAGAAGTCAAAATCTTTGGTTTAACTTGCACTGGATGTATTTATGCACCAGATGTAAGTTCGGGTGAAATATTGGGATTTGGATTTCACTGATTTCTCGGTTTTCTATTGAGCTGATATTATGTGTAATGCGTGATAATGCAATAATATGATACGATGAACTAATCTGATGACGGAGTCTGTAGGAACTAATTCATAGGAACTCCTGTACTAACCCAGACCCATCGTACCCATCGTGGTCGCTAGGTTACTTGTCTGGATCCTAAAAGCTTTTATTTAAACATTATTTATTGAAACGTCAGTGACAGAGTGGTACCCTAGGAATAGTAAAAGAAGTAGAGGGAGAAAATATAAAAGGTGGGACGAAGACTTCAAGAAGATGGCTGTATCGACTTGGATACGAGTGGCAAGGAATAGGCAAGATTGGAAGTCTTTTGAGGAAGCCGTTGTCGAGAGACAAGCTGTAATTTATTTTTATTACAGTTTAGATTAGTTATTTGTAAGATTAGCAGTAATAAAGGCTTATTTTATTTTATTTTTATTGAAACGTTATTTTATGAATTGGTTCAAGACATACTTTCATACAGTTTCGTAGTATTTAGTAGGAACCAAAGTTTGAAGTTATGTTTTTCTTTTTAATCTATGGTTCATTTAATAGGGCTCTATTAGGAGAGACGGTTGATTGGGATTTTTATTTATTTATTTAAGGAACACTTTACAACACACTATATAGGTTAAACCCAGGCTCTCAAACTAGTAGTAAAAACTACTGTGCTATGACAGCCAGTGCTCTCCCTTTAATTAGGTTATAATATACACTAAAGTCTAAGTGACAATATTTTTTTTAAAACCCTAAAGTAGAGCATAAATAACAAAAAAATTGTTACAGACTTTTACAATACAAGAGTAATTTTGAGTGGCACTATCAGTAAACAGTTTGACTTCTGTATTGTAGGTATTCTGTGTACTACTGCGGTTTACTATACACTCGTTTATTTTTGTTTGTGTTGACTTCTTGAAGGTTTTAAAGACTTGGCAAGAACATAGTATTACGTCCTTACGACAAAATATGATCTTGTTATAAACATTAATCAAAAGGAGTTTTATTTATCAAAAAACTAAACTTTCAACGTGTCGTTGTTTAAACTAGCCTTAAATTAGAATTAAGATGATTACTGTATTTTTTACTGTAAGGCAGATCAACTAGTGTAAGGTCTGCTTAATGGGAAGTCGTTACCGTATGAGCTTCTCCATTACCTGGGTATCGTGACCTTTACCTATACTTAAATTAAAAAAAAATATATTAAAAATAAAAAATATATGTTAAATATAAATAAAGGCGTAAATAGTGTAATGACGTTGTAAGTAGTCGATCTTCGTTTTGTTTTGTTAGGAATGATGTCACAATACTTTCATGCATTTTCACTGGGTTCTTATCACGATATTTAATTAATTGAGTTGTCTCGATATTTCAACGTTGTTGCAAACGTCATGATCACGAGAAGAGTACTGCGGGTAAGCAAATCTGTCTACCCTCTTTCTCGTTCGCTTTTGGGGTAGTACCACTGGAACTCAAACTCACATCACGACACACCACACTCACTGTATCTACAAGACTCTCTGAGCCTGAACCCGTTGAAAATGCATGAAAGTATTATAGAAAACCGCGAGTGTTTGAATAAGTTTATGATGTCACAATGTTCACTTTACACTTGATATCCTCATGGTCAGTCATGGTACACTTTGATGAGCAACAGTAACCACCTACCATCATGCTAAACCATCTACCACAGCAATAAAACCTATCTAAAAACCATATCGCCGTGACAAGTTGCACAAACAATCAAAACAAGTAATCAGCTTGATAATGATGGTGTAAACGCGTGCCGCACATATCGATATTAATTCGATCCCCCTCCGTCACGGAACGATTAACAATCCGATCGGAATAACACGCGACAATCGATACGAATCGATAACGAAAATCGATATAAAAATACTACAAGCCCCGCAGCTGTTTTTACAAGCTTTACATTAACTTGCACTGGATGTAACTTAGAGTGGAATCTTGCAAGCTAAATTTGACAAGCAAGGTCTCCGATTGAGTTTTCCGATTGACGCTGATCTGATCATGGATTCAAAAGGTGGCCATAGTAACTCTTGTGCTAAACTGGATTGGTCGTGTTTGGACTCGTTTAACTTGTGTTAGCTAGCACTCGACTACTTCATGATATCCAAGATCGTAAAAACTAAAAAAGTTTTACTTTAAAATATTTCTTTAGATCGGTACCCTACTAGACTTTGAAGGTGGTACGATATTAAAGAACGTCGTAGCTCGTAACGCGTCGTATCACCCCACAAACTCTGCGCTGGGTTCAGACGCTTAGTGTGAGTTGTAGGTTTAAATGTTATTCGGCTCCCAAATACTGCAGTTGAAAGAAATGAAACGAAATGTATTGAGAGGCAAGTAGAAGTCCGACGACATTAACCCTACTAATGTTTATACTGTGATTTTTTATTTTACTTCATTTTTACAAGTTCCTTACACTTGAATATTAGGATGAATTTCGTTAATAACACTACCTACAAGTAACTAGTTCTTAGACAACATTAAATATCATTTTAAATATAGATAAAAGAAACAATCACACTTTCTTCATTAATAGCCTTAATTTTTTTCAAAGTTAAGGCCAAGTCTTCGACAAAAGACTTAATTTTAACAAAATAAACATTAAAGAAATTGTTTAACAATGACTATAATGATATTATAATGTGAATTTAGCCCATTAGGAGACACAAAGGACACCCACAACGACAATTGTGAACAAAGAAAAAATATTAAGTCATTCTTCACCAATTTGATTCATCTATTGTGTACATTAAGTTTATAATCAGGGTAAAAGGTCTGTTTAAATAAAAAAAACTTGAGAGGTGACATGGGCACCCGAATAGAACGAAGTTCCTTTCGATTAAAAGATATCAAATTTTTTTTTCCTAACGTAACGCGCGATAAGGAACGTGTTTTAAAAGATTTTGATCACAGCGCAATCTAGCGATAATCATCTAAAACAAATAAGGAATGTGTTTTAAAAGATTTTGATCACAGCGCCATCTAGCGATAATCATCTAAAACAAATAAGGAATGTGTTTTAAAAGATTTTGATCACAGCGCCATCTAGCGATAATCATCTAAAACAAATAAGTAACGTGTTTTAAAAGATTTTGATCACAGCGCAATCTAGCGATAATCATCTAAAACAAAAAAAGTGTCGTGACAGCTTTTTCATAAGAATTTCCGTCTAGCCCCCTTTCGATAACGCGCGATAAGGAACTTCGTTCCAATAAACTTGAATGCCGACCGCAATTAGTAATTCTGTTAAGATTTTATGTAACTTGCACTGAAGTAACCTCGGTTCTCAGCAGCCAGGTCTGCAGTTCAGAGTTCGATATCAAGAGAACTATGGACCAAGTTTTCAGCTTGCCTCAAAACCTACCCAAAGATTAGAGCTAGCTCTCGGAACTAATAAACATCAATTTGACTATAAAATTTGATACCGGTGCAAATATTCCAAATGGTAGCCTATCATCAACTTATATTTAGTTTTATTGACTATTAAGGTAAAAACCTAACTTTTGAACTTGGTTTATCTCTACAACATAAAAACAGACAAATTGAGCATCTCGTCTTTTATGGAAGTCGGTCAAAAATAGACGGATCTCGACCTCCTAGATTTATTCTCAAACTAGCTGGCCCGCGTAACTTCGTCTGCGTCACCAAAATCAGCTCAATCGGCCCAGCCGTTCTCGAGTTTTAATCAGACTAACGAACAACAATTCATTTTTAATTATGTAGATAGATTTACAAGGCGTGACCATCTAGTTTTCGAGTATAAGGCTGTGGCCTGTTCAATTAATTTATTGATTAAAAAAATATTATTGAACTAAATGGAAAAAATGATTTTTTGTTTGATGATTTTAAGATTTTTTCTCTTTTATTGGCACTAATTCTAGTAAAACTTCATAAGACAAAGTATAAGAAAAACTTATATATTTTTTAATTTAATTTACCAACCATAAAATTGGTCTGAAACCTAAATATTACGTAACGGATTACTCACGATATCCACTGATAGATCCCAGACACAGTCAACTCTCCATTCTCCCTTAACGCTTGTTCTATCAGCTCAGGGTACGTATAAGGAGGTTTCCTTATAGCAGGAGTTTCCACCACAACCTTCGCTTCCTTCACCACCGGTTCATCATCAGGAACCCTCACTTTCACCACCTCATCCAGCCTGAAGTTCAGGAGCCAAGCCAAGCTCGCGCAATCGTTGTCGTTATCAACATTTTTGTTTAATTTTCTTCGTCGCCACTTTTCACTCTCGTTTTTGGCCGCCATTTTTGCTTTTGACAGTATAACTTGTGTGACGCGTGCTGACTGAATCGTTTTTCGAATTTGGAGCGGTTGAACGCAGTGTGCCAGTACGCGATATCTCTGAGATACGGTCGCGTGGAAGGAGTCCGCATTGGGCGTGTGTTATGGATATTCTGTGGAGGTTTTATTGTTTTTTATTTTTTATTTGTTTACTGAACTTTTTTATTTCGTAGTTAAAGTTTATATTTTTTAATTTTATTTTAATGCATGGCATATTTAATTATCATACTATTTCATTTTTACAGCTTACAGACGTGATTCAAGATTATACAAATTATGCAAGCAAGGTTTAAAAAGATATAAGATGACAAACTTATTTTATACTAATAATACAGAGCATTATCAGCGAAGGCAATAACTTAAGTACCTATGATTGAGTGAGCCGAGTGCATGTTTATCTATAATTGCAATAAAAAGATAATTTGAAACCTACAAAAATGCTTTTAAATCTTTCATACAGGTATTGTACCTACCTATAACTGTATCAACCCATTACTGCCCACTGCTGGGCTCAGGTCTCTTCCGAAGAGGGGATAGCCATCCTGCACGCTTGCCCAATGCGGATTATTCACACATCTTGGAAGGATTTTTAGAATCTTTTTTGTCGGAAAAGGATTCCTCTCGATATTTTCCTTCACTGTTTTTTAACCAGTGGTGTTGTGATAAATTGCGAGTAAAGCTTTTTCACATTAAGATTTAGCCCTTAAATGCATGGTTTTTTATTGTGGCCTGGAAGAAATGTTTCCTGGTAGGTATTTAGGTACATATAACATAAAAAGTAATGAAAAGAATCTGGTATAAAAAATAGGTATTTATTACACTCGTATATCAATAAATACAAAATTACGGAGACGCTTCTTATAACTTTAAAAATTTAGTCGACCGCCAAATAAAAAAAAAAAAAAAAATAGATTTGCCGCCGAAACTTGCATAATTTCTTTTTTGACATTCAATACATTTATTATCTACGGTCGTCAAAGTGCGTTCGGAAACACATACCACACGACTTCAATAAAATAACGTGAAACGTGGTATGTATACATTTGGCAACAAGATGCATTTAAGGGTTAAAGGTACAAGCCAGCCTGTTTAGAACCCGCGACCTCCACGGCTTCTCTCACTACCTTTGTACTATCTTCTAATATATAAAATTGTCGTGTCACGGTGTTCGAACTTGAACTCCTCCGAAACGGCTCGATCGATTTTGATGAAATTTTTTGTGCTTATCCGGTACCTATGAGAATCGGCCAACATCTATTTTTCATCCCCTAAATGTTAGGGTTAGTCCACCCCTAATTTTTTTTTCGGCGCAGACGAAGTTGCGCTAGTCAGCTAGTTATTCTATAAAATTTCAAAATGATATCAAAATTGGTACACGATCGTCAAAACCGTATAACGATATTTCATTACGTGAATTCGGTGTGTAATTTAAAATTCAATTACTTTTCCAATTTCGCACCTCGTGGTCAGACGAGTAATGAACAGGTCCATTGATTATGTGAGCACTGATGCAATTATATACACGTATTTTACTCCAAAATATAATATTAAATTTGGAATATGATGTTATAATGTTGATGATATTATGTCGTTGGAAAAACAAGTATTTAATGAGGTATGTTACTGCGTGAGGTTGAAATGGTTGGAGATTTAATTTTAGGTTAGTTGTTTTCGTTTTTAGGTGGTCTAAGTTTTGAAGCTAGTCTGTTTAAAATATATCTTAGTATGTAAAAAATATTTACAGTTTCTCGTAATACTATTAGCTTTAGCCATCAGTTACTCTCTTTAGTGCTTTAGCGATGAGAGTAATTGTAAAGAGACCTGCACATTGAAGAAGGCTTAAAAACTCTTAGAAGATGTCTTATGTTTCGATGTACAAATCCCTCAAGAAAAAGAAGTCAACTACCTGGGAATTTATCTGGATTCTCCTCTAACTTGGAAAACTCACATATTTACCAAAAGAAAGGCTTTGAGTCTTCAACTCAGAAATGTATACTGGCTTTTAGGGAGACACTCGCAACTATCTATGGAAAACAAACTACTCATCTATAAAAGTATACTTAAACCAGTGTGGTCCTATGGGATACAGTTATGGGGAACCGCATCCAACTCAAACATCGAAATCCTCCAAATGTTCCAATCCAAAATGCTCAGAATGATAACTGATGCTCCATGGTTTGTAACAAATGATCAGCTTCACAGGGATTTAAAGATCAGACCAATTAAGGATGAAATAGAATATGCAATGATGGGCTACAGAATAAGATTGAACAAGCACCCTAATATACTTGCAAGCAACCTGATGCATAGTGACTCTGCTTTGATCCGGTTAAAAAGAAAAACTCCATTGAGCATCCCGCAGAACAGCAGCGAATAAAGGGTGCGTGTCACTGAACCGCTTACCCTGCACGCCAACCTACACTTTTTTGACCATTTGCTGAATGTTTCTAATACAGATCGCAAATAAAAGGAAAAAAAAATATTTCGATGAATGATTTGCAGTGGAGGAATCTAGTTGTATCTATAAGTATTATTGTAAACACTTACGATTCCCTAGAATAAAAATAAAAGGTTCGTAATATCAGTATCAATACCAAACATGAAATCAAGAATCCTAGATACTATTAAAAAGTCAGCTACAACCGTAAATTCAATTACTGACACATTAAATCTGACCAGCCCACCTACGATTTACCTTTGAGTTCTGATCAAGTTCGAAATGTCCCACTTCAAGAACCCTCGTCAACGGGACCGCTGATCAATATCCGAGAGCCGCGCTTATATTAAGTTCTTGAGGATATGCCAAGTTTGTATAAGCCGATACAGGGACATTATCAAGAATTATTGGAGTATTTTTGACCAATTTACTGAAGAAAACTTTTTGAATAGATGTTTTTAAGAGCGTGTCTAAAATAAGCAAGTTGAAGTGGCGGTGGGCAGACTACATAGCACATCGAACCGATGGCCGTTGGAGCACGAAGGTTCTGGAGTGGCGCAGTGTGGGACGACCAGCTACTAGACGAGTGATCTTGTTAGGATCGTAGGAACACGCTGGATGCAGGCCGCTACCAACCGCGAGCACTGGAAATCTTTGGGGGAGGCCCATGTCCAACAGTGGATGTGTATATGCTGATGATGAAGAGGAGCCTGGATATTATGCGGATGTTCTGCTAAAGACAAGTAAAACGAGCTCAAACGTGATGATGTCTTATTTAGTATAGGAGTTCCTATGGGCCTTTCGAATCCATATTCAGGTCACCTCTATGATACCATATTATCACGCACAAAATATCATTTCAATCGGAAACTGGGAAGTGGAAGGGAAAGAGAGCATTATTTCGATCTGATTGTTTGATCAAAGGAAAGAAAGAACATAATTTTTGCCTAAACGGATTAGTAGTCGATGAAAGACAGTCGTTTTCACTCGTGTAAAGCTTGTTTTAGATTTAATCCAATTACTCAAACAAGAACAACCAACATCCTTAGCGTGCCCGCACACCTAAAACAGTATTGTCAATACTTGTGACAGAAGCAGAGATGGGATTTAAAAGTCATTACAATTTAGTTAATGTTATAAAAAATAGCATTAATAGCGTTTGAGTAGCATGATCTAAACATCTTTTAGATATTGAAATTGTGTTATTTGTATATACCTCCTGGTGCTTACGTCAAGTGAGTTTATTTCTACGTATTACGCTAAAAAACATGAAAAAAAGTAGTTTCAGGCAGCATCAAACCTGTAAAAGTATGAAAGAAATTTGAATTAATTAATTGCATATATTAAAAATTAAAATACCACCTGAATAGTAGACTTACGATGATAACATTAATATTTTTAACATTATACGATTTTGGAACTCGATTCTAAAATATAATTAAGTTTTTCAAGTATTATTTATCCTAAAACATGCACATGCTATTTTTGAAAATGGGTTTTTAATTAACACTTTCTTTAACATGCTATTTTTTATATCCTTTCCCATCTCTCGATCGAAAGTATTGTCAATACTTCTTTAGGTGTGCGGGCACGCTAGGTTATAAATTACTAACATCTTTGATATCGTCGTCTATATCGGTACATGTTAGTGACGTCATCTTGCGACAGATTAATGCGAGCGAATGCACAGCTCTGGTGGAGACGGCTGATGTGTACTTCGGAGCTCAGAGGAGATTAGAGCACAGATTACTTACACTTTAGTTGATGCTTAGTTGTTTTGGTGTTGAAATTATAGGTTATAATAATGTAGTAGGTGGCTGTAAATCGTTTATTAGATTTGTGCAGAAATTTAGAGAGATAAAAATTTGGTTTTAATTTTATATGATGTGCAAAGATACTTGGATGCTCATGCATTTTCATCATCATCATCATCATCAGCCTATAGACGTCCACTGCTGGACATAGGCCTCCCCCAAACTTCGCCACATCGACCGGTCCTGCGCCATCTGCAGGCTGCTCATGCATTTTATTTTGCAGTAAATTAGCATATATGGTAGCCGAACTGCACCAAAACCTCCTGACTTTTGCACTCAGCTTCTGAACCCTGGCTGAGGATTGTGTGGGGTTACGATGCGTGTGTAACGCAATGCGTATCGCCTTTTTTTTTTTTTTATGTGTAATTTGTATGTGGGAGTTGAACCGCACTAAAACCTCCAACCGCTCACACTCAGCGTCCGAACCCCGACTGAGGCCAGAACCCAGCACGGGGTTTCAAGGGACGGCGCGACGCGTTACGCACTCGGCACACTTTCCCGTCGCTCCGTCCCCTTACGTATCGCCTGGCGAGGCAATCTCAATTTAGATCCTAGGTTTCCACCTACCATAGGAAACCGTGCATATTTTTTTTTATATCACATAATATAGACATGGATGGTTTGATGATTTTTGACTGACTTCCTAAACGAGGAGGTATTCAATTCGGCTGTGTGTTTTTTGTTTATTCCTTCAAAACTTTGGTTTAGGTCAACCGATTTGGATGATTTTGGTGTCAAGTGATGATTGCAATCCCAGGGCAAAAATTAAACTATATGGAACCACCGCGGTCATCCACGGTCCGTTTCAGGAACACTTTTTTGCCACGCACCATCCGGCTATGGAATGAGCTCTTCGGTATTCCCAGAGCGCTATGACTTGTCCTTCTTCAAGCGAGGGTCGAGGAGGGTCCTTAAAGTTAGGTAGTAGGTAGCGACCCTTCAATGTCCCCTGACATTGCAGAGGTTCATGAGCGACGGTAACCACTTACGATCAGGTGGCCCGTTGGCTCGACTGCCTACATGGCAATAAAAAAAAAAAAAATGGAATCCCTTTTGACATAGACATAGACATTCTTTATTTGTGATGAAAAAAAAGAAACATACAAAGATACAAAAAATAATAATATACAAAAAATAACAGACAATTGAGAGTAATTTCTCTTTCACCACAAATCAGCTGTGACTCAGCATAATGCTGAACATTGACACATACCAGCAGGACAAATGCCAATATCCAGCATATATTTCTTTGCATATGAACCGATTTTGAACTGTTTTGTGAGAAAGCAGACATACATTTGACAAAGGTCTGTTTAGACCTATGTTTGAAAAATGAAAATCGGTCGTATTCATATTTGTTATAAAAATATTTATTTTTGTACGTCATCGAACAAAAAGCCCATCTCATAACCTACATTACCCCAGTCTACTATTATTAATACAGGATAATAAAATTTATTCAGACACTCGCGGTTTTCTATAATACCTTCATGCATTTTCAACGGGTTCTTACCACGATATTTAATTAATTGAGTTGTCTCGATATGTCAACGTTGTTGCAAACGTCATGATCACGAGAAGACTGGATACTGCGGGTCGATTTAAGAGCAAACAAATCTGTCTACCCTCTTTCTTGTTCGCTTTTGGATAGTACCACTGGAACTCGAACTCACATCACGACACAGATCTTGTAGGTACAGTGAGTAGATACGTTTGCAACAACGTTGAAATATCGAGACAACTCAATTAATTAAATATCGCGGTAAGAACCCGTTGAAAATGCATGAAAGTAGGATAATAGAAGCACTATTTCACGAGTTATATTTTAGTTATCACTTCAATCGTGAGTACCGTAATGGCTGTCACCGCCACTGTAATCGAATCAGACTCGGATCGCCACTTCGGTAAATGCAATATTGAAGATGGTTATTTCAGTTAAAAGTTACTTCAAGGAGTTTTAAAGATAAATTGCTAATATAGGAAATCTAAGGCTGCCAGTGAAAAGAAAACTTCAGAACAAGAAATTTAATAAAAACAATATAAGCTTAGAGCAAAAATATGACGCAATCTGAATTTTACAATGTTCACAAATTCGAAATTTAAAGAAAGCGCGCCAACATAAATCTTACTTTTTAAAAGCATTTGACAAAAGAGGTTTTAATCAATTTTACTAAAACTATTTATAGGTGGCGCTTTAGTCGCTATTACCTTTGCTTTTATAATGTTTGTTAACATTCAGTCGCCTACAGCTAAAGTAACTAGTTTTGATTTAGGATTATTTTGATATTTAATTAAATTAGTCGTTACATTTTACCTCACTGTACTAACCCATTACTGCCTACTGCTGGGCTTCCTCAGACGAGGAATTAGGCATAGTCTACCACGCTTGCCCAATGCGGATTGGGGATTCAACATATCGTAGAAGGATTTTTAGAATCCTTTTCCGATATGTAGGTTTCCTCACTATGTTTTCCTTTACCATATTCATAATAACTTTTATTATGGGTATATAAAATTTAACTTTAACACAAGATACACCTACCCTAGGAAATGCGGGGACGGCGCAACGGGAAAGGGTGCCGAGCGCGTAACGCGTCGCGCCGTCCCTCCAAACCCCATGCTGGGTTCTGGCCTCACCCGGGGTTCGGACGCTGGGAGCGGTTGGAGGTTTTAGTGCTGTTCAACTCCCACATACCCCGCCTGCGGGGCGGGCGGGGATCCGGTGATTTTCTCCAACTGAAAATAAAAAAGCCTAGGATGTGGGAATTTGCTATTTATTGTAAAAATAAATCAATTACTGAAATATATTTTATTTTAACAATTTCCAGGCTTTACAACTTAAACCTTAATTCCACGTGTTTTATACTAAAATTTGAAAAATCTTCAAATTCGTGCAACGAGTATAATATTATAGAGAAATGCTGAGGGGTGCCCGTTTCAAAGCCGGAACTGACGTGACCAGAATGATCCTTAGATTTCTGAACGATCGTGATGCTGAACGAACTGATCTTGTATAGAATATAGTATAGAATTGAGCTGTTTTTGAACGAATTTAATGGCTGGAGTAATATTAATAGAATTCATGGTCATTCATAAAGTCATGGTCGAGTGGTTGAAACGTCTGTCTTTCGTACGGGAAATCGCGTATTCGAACAGACTTGTACCTCTTGATAAAAATAATCTCTGATGAATTTGGTGAACGAAAAAATCGTGAAACCTTTAAAAATCCTTTCGAAGATGTGTGAAATCCTCAATCCACATAGGGCAAGCCTGGCATTACTTACATTGTCATATTATATTATTATACCACTTAAGATCAGGTGACCCGTTGGCTCTGCCTATACGGCAATAATAATAAAAATAGCCGATTCCAAAATTCAAAACAGTTCTATGTTGTATCCTACTTCAGCTGGTCCAAAGTTACCAATCCACACTGTAAATTTCACTAAAAATACTTCCGTTACATTTTACTACGAAAATAAAGATATCCACACTTTATCTAAATGACATAAGATAACCGAATGAATATGATGGCGTCGATATTACCACCCACAATTAATTCTGCTCAATATCTGTTACTAATGGATTCCTGCAATCTAAAGCCACTTCATGATGAGAGCTGGAACTTGCTTCGTGCTGCGTTTACTTTGCATTAGGATAATAGCGCCAGTACTGGATCAAGTTGTTGATGAGTTCTTCTTAGGAAGTTGGGGTTGTCATTGAGTATTTAATCTGTAAGTTTATTGGATTTATGGCCTCTAAACATGTATAAAAATCATTTTATGTAAATTACATTAATCATTTTCTAAGGAGAATTCTTGTATTATGTGTTCTGATTTTAGTCTTTAAAGTTGTGGCACATACGGTCTAACTTTCAAGTAAAAATTATAATCAATATCGACTCACCAAAATTATTCCATCATCCAATTGCAACTCCCAGTAGACGTAAGAAACAATAATTTATCTAAAATAAATGTTAATATTGTTGAATTACATCAAAATCAAGTTTTAGAAATCTACTAATACAGCTTTTCACTAAATATCATGACAACAGTCGATCATGTACCAATGTAAAAAAATAAAAACTTGAGAGGTGACATGGGACACCCGAATAGAACGAAGTTCCTTTCGATTAAAAGATATCTTATAATTTTATTTCCTAACGTAATACGCGATAAGGAACGTGTTTTTAAAGATTTTGATAACAGCGATAAGGAACTTCGTTCCAATATGAAGAACAGTCCCAAACATGGATCTATCACTTAAGATTTAAATTATTTTATACTACAGGTTCTTTAAGACGTTTTGTTATACACTTGATGTTTGTAACAATTGTTTTTTGGAGACACTATATTATACTGTTAAATTTAGTAACAGTACTAGCAAATCAATTTTGTTCAAGCATTTCTTTGATAGTAAACAGACCTTTTCTGTTCATAACGATTTGCGGGTGCCGACCGGTAAAATGGTAAATAATTGCATTCGGATACAAGCCCGAAGCGTGGCACCAATTAAATTGAAACACTTTTAGGAATCAATTGAATTGGTTCGTTTCAATACGATTCCTGTAATTGAATTAAAATCGTTTTACTGAACGCTCGCAGCGTTTCTCTTTTGTTCTCTTTATGCGTTTGTTACAGGATTTTCGTGTTGAATGATTACGATGGTATTTTTATTGGAAATTATAAATCATATTTTGCGGTATAATGATTTGTTCAATTGAAATTTGAACATCACTTACACTTACACTTTTAACCGAGGTGACGGCTTCAAACTATCCTGTATGTGGAATCCAGTGTAAGACGAAAATAAAGCCAAAATATCTAGTTTTGAGGCGGCACCCGATACTGTCAGTGTGGTATGTCGAAATGTGAGTTCGAGTTACAGTAGTACCGGCAAACGAACGAGAAAGAGGGTAGACAGATTTATCTGCTCTTAAATGACCTACCCGCAGTTCTTCAGTCTTCCCGTGATCATGGCGCTTGAAACAGTGCCGAAATATCGGGATCACTCAATTAAAAATAATAGTGGTAAGAACCCGTTTAGTAATTAATAGTGTAAGTGATGTTTAGGTATATGTAACATCAATCTATTTCAATTAATGTTCTGCTTTTTTTATTGTAGAAGAATAACTGGTACTTCATTGTCGATAAATTATAAACTTTTGAGTTTGCAAACGAATTAAAATCTCTAATAAAACTTAATAAGCTAAACTGTAAGTTCTGATAGAGAAGTTTCAATGTTGTTAATTAATTTTAATAATAACAAATCAGTAAATGAAACTCAATCATTTTGACTGATCATATTTTTTTATGTAGGCAGATGAGATAGTGGGCCATCTGATCGTAAGAGTTGCTCATGGACCTCTGCACTTCAGGGGACCATGCGGGACCGCTACCTACGGCCTGCCTTTAAGGGCTTTATGCTAAGAAAATTCCGTTTATATCTAATACATAGCCATCTTAATATATGTAAATAAATCTCGTGTCACAATGTTTGTCCTCAATAGACTCCTAAACCACCAACCAATGTGCAGTTCGATCCAACTTGAGAGATAGGATATCTTAGATCAAGGTCTGATGATGGAGCTGGAAGGTGGTCACAGGGACACACAATTCCAAGGAACAATTCCTATGCGACGCAGACGAAGTTGCGCGGGGCAGCTAGTAATATTATAAAATCATCAATATATTAAAACAATAACTAATAAAAAAAACCCAATTACAATACCATACCAAATTCCCAATTCAACTGATTCGTAATCGAAAAATTTTTGGACAAACGGAAACTGTTGTGTCATTACCCGTCGGATCCCTGAGTCAAGCGGTTCCAGATAATTATATAGGTCTAGCGGGTGCGGTAGTGCGCGCACAGTAATGTAACGACACGAGAAATTGTAGCACCGGAATAGGTCCCATGCGTCAACAACGACACGTATTCTCGAGCATTCGATATGAGGAATAGTGGTGACAAAATGTCGTGTGACATAAATGGTTGAAGAGCGAAGTATTGTAAGTAAACAAGGTTTTTTAACGCTATAAGGATTGAAAACTTGATATACATAGGTTTAGTCAAAGAATCGATGAGTCGATTGCATAAAATAAGAAATTCCTTTAGGTGTTTGTATGCTTGTACAACAAAATCCCACAAGATGTTCAAAACCTACCTATACATACGTTTAAGAAAACTATTAAAGAACGTCTGTGCAAGAAAGCCTACTATAAGGTCAATGATTACTTGGACGATTGCACAAAGTGGGAATGAGTTGCTCGCCAAGGTCACTTCATTAACATTATCGATTTTTTTATTTCTTTATATATAATGTAAAATTGTATAATACTGTTAAAATACTTTAAAAAAATATATGATCATAAAAGAAAAAAGACATGCCCGCTGAGTTTCTTGCCAGTTCTTCTCAGGACGGTGGCTACGATTATTTTTTTTTTGTGTCCGAACTGGTGGTAGCTTGTAACTTTTGACGTCAACAAGATGAGTACGTCATCAATGTTGAAAATAAAGTATTTCATTTCATTTCATATCTTTCACCTAAAATATTATTTTTTTCATAGAGAAGCAATAAAACAATAGCTCACTGTGCGATATTGTTACTGGTAGGCTTTCAGTGACAAAATGTCGTGTATTTCTTTAAACACTCGCGGTTATCTACATACAAAAAAAAATACAAAATAGTTTATTAACAGAATTTTACAAACAACTCATACATCTTTGACAATGATCCCCGCACTAGGTCAGACCTGTATCGCGAGAGACCGCTATAAGAGATTACAAGTGGTTTCAGTTTCACAGCCAGAGACAAAATAGAAGAATTTAAACTATTTAACAAAACAATAAAATTAATAACGCTAAATAAAAATAAAGAATATAAAAAGAAAAAAACAAAACACTATCTGATTCCATCCATACTACTTATAACTAAACAACGTTAACACTAAACTAAACAGGCACAAACACACGTTACACACATTTAACACTAACAAGATGTTATTTGTGTATCATCAGGATCGATTCAGTTTCACCATAATCGAGAGCTATATACAATTATTACTAAACGGGGTCTTATCACGTTTTTTTTTAAATGAACGATCCCGATTTTTGGGCACTGTTGCAGTACTCAGTCTTTCCGTGATCATGGTGCTTGTAATGTTCTAGCTACTATTGAAATTTAAGAAAAAAAATCTGAGCTATTCTTAACTATGATGATAGATATAATTATTGTATCATAATAATATTATAAAGGCGAAAGTTTGTATGTATGGATGTATGTTTGTTACTCTTTCACGTAAAAACTACTGAATGGATTTGAATGAAACTTTACCAAAATATAGCTTATACATCAGAATAACACATAGGCTAAAATTTTTGAACCCCTTTGTAACGCAGACGAAGTTGCGCGGGTCACCTAGTTTTGTCATAATTATAATTTCATTTGTTGCACTTAATTACCTTTTATACCATTAATTCACATTTATCTATATCAAAGCACCAAGAATAGGCTCCCAAACATGCTCAGTCCACATTAGACTGAATTCTTGTTGGTGTATATTTTTTTCATGATATGCGTAGTTAGGGGCGCGAGTGAGACCATAAAAATACAATTTACTGTTATAGCAGCCCCCGTGTATTGTGGTGTAATGCACCGGTACAACCTTATTGTTTTTTCATTGGATTATCTTCCTTAATATGCTTCATAGAGATTGGATTAAATAATTGATAAAGAGAATCGTGTGGATTAGATTATGAGTTTCTAAGTGCATTGGGTATGGAATAAATTAATGTTGGAAGATAGTAAGATAATCAATTTCTTTAAACACTCGCGGTTAGCTACATCACTTACACTATTACTAAACGGGTTCTTACCACAATTATTTTTAATTGAGCGGTCCCGATATTTCAGCACTGTTTCAAGCGCCATGATCACGGGAAGACTGAGGAACTGCGGGTAGGTCATTTAAGAGCAGACAAATCTGTCTACCCTCTTTCTCGTTCGTTTGCCGGTACCACTAGAACTCGAACTCACATTTCGACATACCATATCTCGGCTGCCGTCTCAAAACCCAAAAAAGAACCTGTTTAGTAATAGTGTAAGTGAGTAAGATAATTGTCAGTAAGCAGTGCAGCAAATAGAGAAATAATGGTAGTAATGGTAGGCGCAGCGTAGGCAGATCTTCCACTAGATGGACGATTAAGTCGCAGAGAGACACTGGGTTCAAACAGCACTGGACCAGTCATTGTGGCGAGGTTTGGAGGAGGCCTATGTTCAACAGTGGACGTTTACTGGTTGATGGTCATGATTAATAGAGGTAGTAGAGAAATATTTTCAGCAGCAATAATGTCAGTTTAACTACTGTACTGTACCAACCCATTACTGCCCACTATTGGACTCAGGTCTCCTCAGAAGAGGGATTAGGCATAGTCCACCACGCTTGCCCAGTGCGGATTGGGGACTTAACATATCTTCAAAGGATTTTTAGAATCCTTATCCGACATGCAGGTTTCCTCACGATGTTTTCCTTCACCGTTTTTAGCCAGTGGTGTTGTGAAAAATTGCGCATAAATCTTATTCACATTTAGATTTAGAGGTACAAGCCGGCCGGATTTAAACTCGCGACTTTCCGTTCGGAAGGAAGCGCTTCGACCACTCGGCCACCACGACAAGGCAGTTTAACTAAAAAAGTGACAATCTACGAACGCTTACCATATTGCTATTATTTCATGGATATAATTTACGAGACAACGTTCCTATTAGCCTAGAAGTAGGTGTTAATCTAGTTCTAGGACAAGGATACTAAAAGTTTATGAGCTACTTGGTAAGATGAGGTAGACATAGTTTAAGTCTAGATAATCAGCTTCATTAACGTGACTACACATCACACTTGTTACGCACTGGGTTTGATAAACGCAACGGTTTTTTGATGGACTTTTAATTTTGTCAGATTTTTCAAAGCTATACACGATATTCATAGTCATCATCATGGATTTTCTATCTACACTGTTGGGCGTATTTTTATAAAAAGAGCCCTAAAAGATAGGCGATCTGGCAGTGTCCTTGATAATGCAGAAGTCTTTCAACGAAAGTGAAAGACTTAACAACATTAATCGATATTAGCGATAAGACCGCCGATTGTATTATTCTAAAATGTTACATTTTTTTTTTGATTGGTGTACAATAAAGAATATTCTATCTATCTATCTAATTGTTAGACTTGTGTGCCTGGCCTTACCCTAATAAAAAAACGTTCCAAAGTCCAATCTTCCTCTGTCATCACACGATTTTTGCTGCTCATCTAATTTAAAACAGTGCACCTGACCAAACATACCTTGTATTTCACTCTTTTTTTTTTTTTTGGACGGGAGGAAATCGCCGGACTTCCACTCGCCCCGCGAGTGGGGTATGTGGGTGTCGAACCGCACCAAAACCTCCCGCCTCTCACGCTCGACATCCGATGTAGTAGGGGTGACAGGACGCGTTCGCGATTGTCGCTTACGTATCGCCCCGTCACCCCCGGACGTCGAACCGGCAGCCGTCGGTGGAACGACCACCGGCTCACTCGGTGAACGGACCTTACAGTCCGCCGAGATGGGGCCGTGTGTTGGAGGGTATCCCTTGGCTCAGGCCGGTCCAGGACCAGCCCGGGTCGGGGAGCACGGCTTGCCATCCCCCGGATAGATGGCACGGAGGGTGCGCGCTGATGCCTAGTGTATTTCACTCTTAATAAATATGCTGAAACTATTGAAAAGTTATAATCGCTCATGTATTTGAAATGGCATAGCATAAGTATACTTTAACTGCATGTGACAAAATGAAAGAAATATTATCAACACTAGGAAATACCTGAATTACTTGAGAAAATTAACAAAAAAGTCGCTTTTAAAAAATCTAGTGCGAGTACAATCCTTGTTAAGAAGTCGCTCGCAATAAGGAGTTTGGTATAACAAGTCTTACAGCGCTGCAACATTACTCCTGTACGCAGTACATACTAATTAGACGACCGCAGTGATTCAGCGGATTTATTTACGACGACGCTTTGTGGGCCACAGTGACCGTTAAGATGATTTATAACTGAAACTTGAATAGTACTATCTAGACTGTTTTATAACGTCGTTCCTGATTTTTTTTCACATGGGTTTCCTTGAACAGTAAATCCTTTTGAATGCAAACTTTGTAATTTTACTAGGACTTTTACAAATTGATTGTAAAATAATTTTCAGGATATAAAAACCATTTTCGTCATTTTGTCGGTTGTACCAGTAGGTATCCGTAGGATCCGTCGATATGCGCCATCCGATCGCAAGAAGGATATTCAATACTAGCTTTTGCCCGCGACTTCGTTCGCGTGGACTTCAGGTTCGTCCCGTCTAGCCCGTCTAGTTCACGACGTCTATAATACAGTACTATTATACCGCAATTATTTTTTTTTTTACGACCTTAGAAACCTTAAAAATTGTAGCCTATGTGTTATTCTGATGTATAAGCTATATTGTGGTAAAGTTTCATTCAAATCCATTCAGTAGTTTTTTTGTGAAAGAGTAACAAACATACATCCATACATACAAACTTTCGCCTTTATAATATTATTATGATATTAGATATTAGATATAGTAAAGAATAAAGTCGCTTCCACTGTCTATACTAATAAATTTTAATATTTTGTATACCTATAAATTTTAAAGTAAACCAAAGATTCAAATGAGTTTTTTTAATGTTAGAGTGATTTAACAGAAAGGTAATGAGGGGTCAAAAGTCGCTCCAAATGGTTCGTGTAATATTACACACGGTTCTGCTGGCCAGTTCTCTTTCTTGAACTTGGCTTGACGCGCTACCCCGTATCTAAATACACATAAGCATAAAATGGTGGAAAAATACTGAAAAACTTACTTTTATAGGGTGGGCAATCTAACGTTTGCATTTTGAACTACTGTTTATTTAGAGAATGACAGCTTAAATGTCATTCAATTTGTGTTCATAATTTAGTTAAAGGTTTGATATTTACGAAATGGGACGCTATAAGCTTGAACAAAATTGGGAAATATTGAAAAGTTACTTCCAAAGTGGTGAGTCTTCAGTCCAAACTGTAAGAAATATGTGTGTGTCAGATGAAGCCCATTTTCACCTCGGAGGCTATGTCAATAAGCAAAATTGTCGCATCTAGGGGTCGGAAAATCCACACGTCACCATTGAGAAGCCAATGCACCCACAAAGAGTTACGGTTTGGTGTGGGTTTTGGTCCGGCGGCATCATTGGAAAATGAGCAAGGACCCGCCGTTACGGTCAATGGCGAGCGTTACCGTGCCATGCTCAACGAATTTTTGTTTCCAAAAGTTAAGAGTATGACATGGAGGACATTTGGTTTCAACAGGATGGCGCAACATGCCACACAGCCAACATGACAGTCGAACTTTTGAAAAATGCAAACTTTATATGGCCCACCCCTTATTTTAAATTTTTCACACATACATCGCAACTGAATTCCTTTATGACGCAGATAAAGTTGAGAGGCAGATAGTTTGAAACGAAAAGTACTTTAAATTTTGCCTTTAAAATTAGCATAGTCTATTTTAGTTTAGTCTATGGTTTAAGTTATAATAACTTCAAGATCCACGACTCTACAAAATGCTGGTTGAATTAAACTAACACAAACTTAAATCAGTTTCTTCTTTGATATTAAATCAGTTTCGTAAAGTCCTTAAAGTATAATAAGATTTATAAAGGACTGTACTGGATGACATTATCCCTTTACTGAGGTGACCTGAGCTCAGCAGTGGGCAGTGATTAATTTGTTAGACAAAGAGAAGTGAGCTTGGTCTGACATTTCTTATAAATAATAAAAATAAAAATAATTCATTTATTTGCTCATTTTTTACATTATATTTAAAAAAAAACAATCACAAAAAATAAATTTAAAAATACAATATAAAAAATAGAGGGCCACTGAAGACGGGGTCTACGACCCAAGCCATCGGTGGTCAGGGCTCAAGAGAGAGGAACCTCCTCACAATACGCGCCGTGTCAAGAACGACCGCCGCACTGAATCAGGCACTTTACCCAGCCGGGGAGCGAAAGCTTCTCTAGATGACGGTCGAAGCTTTTCGCTATTAGACCGTACACAGATACAACGATAATTATAAATAATTACTATTACAATTTCAAACGAATCAAGTGGGAATTTGAGCATTGCCATCTGATAGGATTGGGTATCTTGTTTTTTTTTAACAATTTTTTTTTCTGAACCTACTCATATTTTAATGTGAAGTTTCATTGAGTTTCTGCATTTTAGAGTAGTTTGATTTTTAAAAATTACATTAAATTATAATTAGAAGATAAATAATATCTATTCTTCAATCAAATAATACGAAGTACCAAGTTTACTATCCAATAAAATGTTAGAAATAATATAATGCATCATAATAAATAATATTATTCTCTACAGTATCAAAATAAGGAACTAATTTCTTTCAAAAGATAATTCGACACCAATTTTGACGTGACAACGTCTTATAAATTGGTTTGCCGGGTGACACTTCAAGAAACTGCGTTACGCTCCGCTCACGTTATGCGCTCACAATGAGAGCGAGTGAGAGGCACGCGTGCCTTCACTTTTTATGTCTGTCTCTCTCGCTCTTAGGTGGGCTAACCATGCCCGAGTCGTTGTCACGTAAAACTTTCGCCCGTATACCGACTTTACAGGCAACCAATTTTTTTTCAATACGTCAAGATTATTTTGAATAAAAATCGATCCCTAAGCAACTATACAATTTATTGCTGCTATTTTACCCTTTACTTACCTCTACATAAAATTAATAACTGCAATATCATTAAGTATCAAAATCTCCAAAACGAAGCATCAAATTTTGACAGGAAATAAATAACAATTTCGCAACGCAAATTCAAAGCATAAATTCAACTTAATAAGATGCAAACAAAAAGGTGAAGTCCGTTATTAATTTGTAGGGAGACAATAAGCCCAGGATTCCCTGTAATGGATGAGTGTTGAGGAAGTTCCCGGGACACCTGAACCTACTCTATTATAAGTTATTATGGTAAATAACTTCGCGCCCCGGCAGCCTTTGCCTCGCCAGGATCAAGCCTCTTTATCACTTGGGCCTGATGAATTTTGAGAGAATTTGGAGTTTTCCTTTTTCTTCTGGTGTATTTGTGGTTGAGAAAAATTATAGGTTGTGTATTGTAATTTTAAACTTTGTTAAATGACAAGCTATGTCATATGTATTGTATTTACAAGCTTTATATTAACTTTCACTGGATGTAACTATGTAAGAACCTTTGAATTATTTTATAAGATCCTATTTGTACTCATGTTAAAGCAAATAAAGATTTCTATTTCCAAGTGCGGATGGAATCTTGCAAGTTAAATTTGACAAACTTCCCGATTTCCAATTGAGCTGACACTTTGCACGCAGATGTATATCGCGTGACAATGTAAAAAGGCGCTGATCTGATTATGGATTGGAAAGGTGGTCATAAGAACTCTTTTTTAGACGGTTTTATTTTATTGCAAGATAGATAAACGAGCCTACGGCCCATCTGATGGTGAGTCACCATTGCTCATGAACTAAACAATAAAAACGTACTCAACAAGATAAACCCGTCTTATTTGGGCTCGTTTTACTCGTATTAGTTAGCACTTTACTGCTACACGATGTCCAGAATCTTAAAAACCTGTATTTTAAAGTTTTCGTTAAAATAAATGATCACCCTTATTGTTGATAGCTAAAATCTGTAGCTGAAACCAGACATTTGTAGTATTCTGCAGTAGTTCCGTTACTATTTATGCCTGCCACAATAACCGTCCCAACCTTTAGTCCGCAGTGATTTACTAATTGTAATAACAGCGCTAAGTGCATCAAATCCAATTAAGGCCCGCAATATCAGTTATACGGGCTCGTAAATCGCCTCGTCCACTTTAATATCAAGTTATCAATTATGGCCACCGGATTGTGGGCCTGTTGACGGATTGCGTAGGAGATATGAAATGATTTGTGATTTTGATATTGCTGGAATGTTGTAGGATTGTGGGTTGAAAGTTACATCATCATCAGCCCGTAGTTGCTCGATATAGGCTGCTGCTTTTGTATTGTAATGACTCTTCGCGAACATAACCAGGTTGTCGGTCCTTCTTGTGGGAGGTCTTCTTACGCTGAGGTTACCGGTTTGTGGCCGCCACACCAGAACTTATTGGAAAAGTTTGCTATCACGGAATGTCAATATTTTATTGCATTGAGACAAACGAGTCAACGGGTCAACAGATCGTATGTCTTTACCATCGCTGATTGACGTACCACTACCTTCAAACACTAAAGAAGTTCACGAGCGAAACACTTAAGACCAGATGGCCACTATTTATCTATTTTTCCCCAAAATTGCTGAATTAGAATTACATTTAAAATTGAACTGTAATTTAGAGTGTTAGGTGTCAAATTCCCAACAACTCTAGAATACAAACTAAATAACAGATTAACTGTTACTTAGGTTAACCGAACCGCAGACAGGGAATGTGTCAGTTATCTATAACTGTATGTACCTATGATACACCTAGTGCACACTGCGGTTGTTTGATTATCTGTATTCAACATTAGATAGATTAATCTACTAATATTAAAAGCAATATTTGTTACCTATTTAATACTTTTTAAATCCAACAAACAGTTTTTAGACAATTAAAGAAATCTTTTAAAATTGTTAACATATAAATTCAACGACATAGCCCGAAGAATTGCATCTTTGAAATGACAATGGGCAGGACACATTGTGCGAAGAACGGATGGCCGGTGGGGCCGAAAAGTTCTGGAGTGGCGGCCACGAACCGGCAAGCGCAATGTTGGTAAACCCCCCACAAGATGGACCGACGATCTGGTCAAGATTGCGGGTGGTCACTGGATGCAGATGGCGCAGAACCGGTCGATGTGGCGAAGTTTGGGGGAGGCCTATGTCCAGCAGTGGACGTCTATAGGCTGATGATGATGATGATGATGATGATGATGATAAATTCAACACTTAAATGCTTACTAAATTGCTTAACGGGTGTACTTTTACGTATACGAGTATACCTACGTTTCTCAATAACAATATGTTGATACTAATATTATTTTTATGAGACACAGAATTATATACAGGGTGGAATTGGATAAAAAAAAATTTGTAGTATGGAAGTCCGCAACGATAGAAGTACGTTTTCCATACAATGTCAGAAAAAAAAGTTTAATGGATCCAAAAAATAAAAATGGTGCTAAGTTGTATTTCGACAGGTCATTCACTCCACGTCAGATTGTCCAAAGTTACAAACCACCCTGTATAGTTGTAAGTAGATAAATCGTAACAGTATGATAACATTTAATACCTAAATCTAAAAAATCTTCACCACTCACAAAATCACGTATAATTTCTCCACCGACCAAAAACAAACATAATTTTAAGGAAAAACTTACCAATATATTCTCAAAAGAAACCTAATCTTTTGATGTCTGATCAAAGTCCAAATATCGCGCAACGTGTACGATATTTCATTTTATTTTCTATATTTCATATACATCGTTTTATTCACCAAGAAAATTACCTGTCATCAGCAAACACACGTACTATCACTGATTTATTTTTGTGTGGCGCTCTATTCGATATTTTAGTAAAAAAATTGATTTTTGTAAAACTTTTGTGCTTATTTTATCGTTAATATAAGTCTCTGTAACTTTTATCTGGGGTACAATAAATAATTAAATTAGAAAATATGAAATGAAATGTAACGGTGACGAAATTTCGCGGTTCAGATTATATTCCTTCAATCAAATACAACAAGAAATACAATATGTTTTGTATAATACTAAGATGTTTTAGGCTTTTTCTAATTAAAATAAAACTTCACGTCTTTTATGCAGAGTTTTCTATTTGTTCTAAAATGTTTAATGACTCACTATAACTTGTCATTGCTATGAAATCTCAAAATATGCTGTTCTTGTATTGTCACTCCTCGATTGCTTGGTATCCGGCTCGAATTTGGACCAATAGTCATCAGTATTGCTCTAGTCAGCATTCAGCTCAATATCCTCCGCTTTTCGGAATTCCGTGAAACTGCAACAAAATAACAGTTCCAAAATTCAAATTTCAAACTAGCCGAAAATACAAAATAACGCATACAAAACGAGCTTTTGTTACCAATTCAAAAAGCTCGGTGTGTGCAATAAATTATATTTACGCTGTTTTCAGTGCGGGCGAGCCATAAACGTCATCAAGCTAGGTAAACGGTACCGCTGGGGCTGACGGTATCAGCTGTCGTTGGCGTATGGTGCAATGTGGATACTGCAGCGGGTAGTTTGAAAGTAAATAATTATAAACTTATTCAGACACTCGCGGTTTTCTATAATACTTTCATGCATTTTCAACGGGTTCTTACCGGTACCACCCAAAAGCGAACGAGAAAGAGGGTAGACAGATTTTCAGTTTGCAACAACGTTGAAATATCGAGACAACTCAATTAATTAAATATCGCCGTAAGAACCCGTTGAAAATGCATGAAAGTAAATAATTAATTTTAAAGAAAACACTTTAAATACAAGCTAAAGCCAATCAACTGGGAACTGCGCCAAAATTGTTCTATTTACTTGTGCCAAAACTGTGGCAGGAGTCAAAATTGAGCACAGTTCTAAAACGTGTTTTGTTTACATTTTAATCGTTTCATATTTTACGAACATATTACAAATACATTTTGAGAAAAAATATGATGACTCTTTTTTGTTATAAAACAAATACTATGGACGTTATGTAAAGATTAGACAATGAGATTTTGTGCTAGTCTCAAAAAATGGAATAGTCTGAAAAACTTTCAATTCAATTATTATCATTTTTATTTGAACTTTTATATTCAGTGACAAAATTTGCTTTTGCATACAGTAGTTAGTTCTGGAATGGCGCAACGCGGGCAGAGTGCAAAATGGACCGGCACCTGGTCAAGATCGCGGGAGATCACTGGATGCAGACGGCGCAGGACCGGTCGTTGTAGCGAGATTTGAGGGGGGCCTATGTCCAGCAGTAGACATGTAGAAGTTGATGAAGATGATTTTGTAAACCGTCGCTTATTGTTCGAAGTTAGGAAACAAGAAAGAAAGAAAAAAGAAAGTAATTAATTTGATTACACTCACACAATAAATTAAATAAAAATAGACTAAACGGTTTTTTCTTTATATTACGAGAGCTCGCGACCAAAACCATGTCTCATAGCAATACGGCAAAAACCCTATAAAATCGTTAGATTGTATGATTCTGAACCCGACTACGCGTGTAGTAACGATCGAAAGTGTAGCAACTGCGTGGGAGTCCATTTCTGCTGTGTCAATAAAAAAAGACAGTCGGTATTATAGCAATACGTCTGATACTGAAAATGTACATAGATTTTATAATTGTATTACGAAAAAGTTTGTTTTCAGACATTTTGCGCGTAGCATATAGCCTGAGCGCATTTTTGAAAATGTCAACAAATTTAGCCGACCTGTATCATAGCAATACGGATAATTTTTTTTTTTAACTTTTCGTATTGCTGCCATGATTACCAAAAACCTGTTTTCAGACACTTTAAGTGTAACAACTGTTGTTTTTCAACTTTATCCTAGTTTCCTTTTGTGCGATTTATTTCAGTCCTTCAACTTCAATGTTACGGTTTCGGGTAAATTCTTTGTTAATTATCATCTAATAAATTCAGGGACGCAACGTATTCATTGATTTGTAACAGAAAATTCAAGATGCCTCAATACGATTTTTAAAATGATATCTGGGTATCGAAAAGTTGTCTGATAGAGAAGGTGCTACACTTAATTTGTCTGATATAATTTTTTTGCACATGTGGACAACTTATTTTATCATGTCCAACAATTTTCAGACATATTGCTATGATACCGATCGGTAAAATTTGTTAACATTTTCAAAACGGTCTCAAAATTTAATGCGTTCACATTTCCGTCTGAAGATTGTTTTGTTCGCATCAAATAACCAAAATTTACTAATAAAAAAGATTTTCAGACGTATTGCTATGAGAAATTTTGTTTGTCTCATTTTTTATTTTTGTAAGTGATTTTACGGGTTTGCGCTACACCACTAACGTCTGAAAAATATGTTTCTGGTATCTCAGAACTATCATTCAACTACAGTCTGCAAATCAGACATATTGCTATGATGCAGTTCGGTAAAATTCTTTGACAATTTTGAAAATTCGGTCAGATCAAACGCTACGCGGAAAATGTCTGATATTGGTATTTTCGAGTTCAAGATAATCGTATCTATCGATTTGATGCGGTTTTGGTCGTATTGCTATGAGACAAAAATTTTTGTTGTCAGCTCTCGTACTATTATTATTGCCATGCAGGCAGTCGAGAAAAGGATTTATATGCATGTTTTCACAACACCACTGGCTAAAAACGGTGAAGGAAAACATCGTGATGAAACCTGCATTACGGAAAAGGGTTCTAAAAAAATCCTTTGAAGATATGTGAAGTCCCCAATCCGCACTGGGCAAGCGTGGTGGACTATGCCTAATCCCTCTTCTGAGGAGACCTGAGCTCAACAGTGGGCAGTAATGGGTTGGTAAAGGAGGCAGTCGAGCCAACGGGAAATGTCTGTAAGTGGTTACCGTCGCTCATGAACCTCTGCAATGTCAACACTGAGGGGTCTCTACCTACGAACTTTAAGGACCCTCCTCAAGCCTCCACTAAATGTTTAAAATATAATATTAATTAAAAACGCTCCGCTCATGCCTTAGGACCTTGCATATGAAAAATTGCACACTATAGGAAAGTCCAGTTATTAAAATTTACGGAATTGTCCACTGAAATTTTTATTTAAGTTTTATTTTGTTTCGGTTCAATATTATCTGTGAATATTGCGTCCGGTCGCTGCAGAGATGACTTTATTTGCAAAAAAGAGGTTATCAAAGTTTGAAAATGAAGTTGAGACCCGTGTAAATTTTCATGATCAAAAAACATCGTTGTTAATAGTGTTTTTACCTGCAGTAGAATGCAATAGTATTACTATTAATATAATAAATAATAGTTAAAAAGTAAAGCAATTATTATAAGACCTCAAAAATACAAATAAACACACCACACAGATAGTTGTAATCGACATCCGACACTATTATTTTTTTAATGAACCGATTTTAATGATTGTTTTAGAAAAACAACGATACGTTAGGTGATGATCGGACTAGTGGGACATATGCTATTTGTAAATAAAAAAAATTGTTTGCCTGTAAAGTCGGTATACGGGCGAAAGTTTTACGTGACAACGACTCGGGCATGGTTAGCCCGCCTAAGAGCGAGAGAGACAGACATAAAAAGTGAAAGGCACGCGTGCCTCTCACTCGCTCTCATTGTGAGCGCATAACGTGAGCGGAGCGTAACGCAGTTTCTTGAAGTGTCACCCGGCAAACCAATTTATAAGACGTTGTCACGTCAAAAATGGAAGTCAATCGTTTTAATTTTTGTCACAAAATTACTTAACACAAGATTATTTTATTCAGAAACAATTCTGCCCCGTATACACGTAGGTAAGAGCCTCATTACGTGGTATTAACGTTGTTTTTGTACAAGTGGCCTTTTAATTACCGTCTAACGAGTAATTACTTAGCGTCGTTTGTGTTCGCAAATGTTCGGCCGTGAGGTAGCCTTACTTTATTCTTTGACTTTGTTTATTTATTAATGCCTGCCACAAATGGATTGTTTAAGGTCATTATTGGACTTTTGGAACGGATTCCTTATTTGTTTTGTATATTTGAAAGAAAGAAAGAAAGAAAATACATTTATTTGTGCCACAATCTTACATGAAAAAAAACGATCAGTTTAAAAAAAACAAAAATTTCCATAGAAGATACAATAATATAAAAAATAACAAAAAAAAATCTATGGATGATTCGTATCTAAGCAAGAGTGGCAATAAAAGGGTGACCAGCTCAGCATAATGCCGCAGCTCGAGGAACTACAGCGCTGATTTTCAGCTGGACCCATTGTGTGAGTCTACGTCTGAGCACCCACCAGGATAGTACGACAATCAGATAAACATAAAAACATATAGGATAAATAATTAGATCCATTATATTTAATGACCTTTCTTCGATAAAATTAAATGAACTCTCCAACGCTGAAAGATTTTTTCAAAGTAGACCAGCAGTTTATGAGATAAGGGCATCAAAGTAACAAATAAACTCCTTATAACATATTTGTATAGAATTATTAGATACTCTAAAAGTAAACGAACCGTCTGGATTTGTAATCTTGTAAACCTAAGTAATTAGAGTGAGATGTTCAAATTAAACTACTCTTCTTTTTAAAAACGCACACATAGCTCTAAAAGGAGTCAACTCAAAAACTCACTATTTTTCAGGAAATGCAAAAATAATATTGCGCTTTATTCACAGTAGAAGTTTTCTAGTTATAAATTAAGAAAAACTTGAGAGGTCACGGGACATCCCGATGAACGAAGTTCCTTTCGGTTAAAACGTATCTCATAAAAAATATTTCCTTTCGTAACGCGCGATAAGGAACGTGTTTTAAAATATTTTAATCACAGCGCCATCATATAAAACAAAATAAGGAATTGTTTTAAAAGATTTTGATCACAGCGCCATCTATCGATAATCATCTAAAACAAAAAAAGTGTTGTGACAACTTTTTGTTACAATTTTTTCCGTCTAGCCCCCTTTCACAACGCGCGATAAGGAACTTTGTTCCAATAATCCCGTAACTGATATATAAATCTACTTGATTAGTGGATAGGTTTTCGGGTCCAAAATACAATACCTTAACTCAAATTATAATTAATACTGAAATTATACAAACGATGTATAAGAGTCCTATTCCCTCGGTTACTACATTTTTTCCACCCCAAAGTACTGCAATATTCTCAGTACAGGGCAAAGTTAAAAAGTCGTTTTGTACGTGAGCGGCCGAACGAATGTCGTGTTCGCACCTCGAGCTGCAGTTACCTTTGCTACGTGCTACACTCTGAATATTGGATGTCACGTGTTGTTTTAATATAACCTGAACGGATAGAAAGAGGTGTAGGAGATAACGAGACAGTAGGTTCAGTGACAAGTGTTTTATTTGGCGAATAATGTCGCATGATATATTTCTATTTCTCGGAGGTTATAACACGTCTTCTGTCACACCAGAACTTTTGGTACGTTTAATTATTTTTTTAATTGTCATGTAGGCAGACGAGCCAACGGCCCACCTGATAGGAAGCGGTCACCGTCGCTCATGAACCTCTTCAATGTCAGGGGACACTGAGGGGTCGCTACCCACGACCTAACTTTAAGGACCCTCCTCAAGCCTCGTTTGAAGAAGGACAAGTCATAGCGCTCATGGAATACCGAGGAGGGGAACTCATTCCATAGCCGGATGGTGCGTGGCAAAAAAGTGTTCCTGAAATGAACCTGAATAAATTTGACACCTACTTCGATTAAATGGTGTCAGTAGAATTATTATGGCATAAGTAAACAAACCAATTTTGACACAGTTCCCAGTTGAGTGGATAAACGGTTTTCCCCCGAGCGCTATGACATGTCTTCCAACGAGGTTTAAGAAAAGTCCTGTATAGGTAGGTGATAGATAACGGTCCCTCACTGCCCTGACATTGCATGAGTGACGGTAACCGCTTACCATCAGGTGTGCTGTAAGCTCATTTATATATCTTGCAATAAAAAATAATAAAAAAACTTGATAGGTGTCAAAGGACACCCGGTTGGAACCTTTCCTAGGAAAGTTCCTTTCGATTAATTAGTGAGGGAATTGTAATAAAATTTTATTTTTTACTTACATAAAATATTTTGATCACAGCGCCATCTAGCATTTATCAAATAAAACAAAATAACGAATTGTTTCAAAAGATTTTAATCACAGCGCCATCTAGCGATAATCATCTAAAACAAAAAAAGTGTCGTGACAACTTTTTCATAAGAATTTCCGTCTAGCCCCCTTTCGATAACGCGCGATAAGGGACTTCGTTCCAATAAACTACGAAACTAACCCACCGTTTTCAAATCCACTGTAACATCATGATGCGGCCGACGGGGAGCCGATAGCATCAGAATAGCTGCATTTTCTGTAAACACAGTAATATTTATTTATTTATGTAAACGACAACGATTGCTAAGACTTGCTACAACTGTTTCGTGTACCTCAAAAAGTTTTGTAAAATATTCTTTAAATTGTTACTGGTCGCATATACTAAAAAAGTATGTCTTTTTTTATTTTATATAGGGAGTTCAAGTTAACTATTTACAATTGGGGGCGGCGCGACCGGCAAGAGTGCCGTGGGCGTAACACGTCGCGCCGTCCCTCACAACCCCGTGCTGGGTTCTGGCCTCAGCCGGGGTTCGGACGCTGAGTGTGAGCGGTTGGAGAGTTTAGTTCGGTTCAACTCCCACATACCCTGGAACCGGTGATTTCTTCCAACTAAAAAAAAAAACTGTTTACAATTTTCTACGTACCTAGGTGTCCTGGAGATTTCAAGGAAACGTAGAATTAGGATAAACGAAGAAAATAAATCTTTAACTACAATAAAATAAATTCATAGTTATTTTTTATATCGAGCTCCTTTACAAAGAACACACAATTATTTTGAACCTTTTCTGATGACTCTTATTTTCTGTGTTTTACACTTTAAAAAACCACAAAACTCTCAATCAAAAATCACATAGAAACAAAACTACTCAAATACAAACCAAAACATAATTTATTTTAAATATTTGGGGCTGTCTACGTCAGTTACACAATTAGTAAATGGGTTTTACAACGATTTTTGTTAAATGAACGATCCTAAGATTTCAGTCCTGTCCTGTCCTGTACCAACCCATTACTGCCCACTGTTGGGCTCAGGTCTCCTCAGAAGAGGGATTAGGCATAGTCCACCACGCTTGCCTAGTGCGGATTGGGGACTTCACATATCTTCAAAGGATTTTTAGAATCCTTTTCCGACATGCAGGTTTCCTCACGATGTTTTCCTTCACCGTTTTTAGCCAGTGGTGTTGTGAAAAATTGCACATAAATCTTTTTCACATTTAGATTTAGAGGTACAAGCCGGCCGGATTTGAACCCGCGACCTCTCGTTCGGAAGGAAACGCTGCGACCACTCGGCCACCACGACTTTCAGTACTGTTTCATTTCAGTACTGTGCCCTAAACATTGCTGGTATAACAAATACGCCGCAGCTAATTCCTATTCAGCCTATTAACAATGTCAGCTATCAGTACAAATAGTTGACATTTCATACTTGATCTGGTATTCCACCTCGCTGAACAGATCTATAATGCAACTGCTTTGCGTTATAGCGGTGCACAATGGGAAGGTAATATAATTTTACAGTTCGATTGTAATTGATTAATATTGTGGTTATTTATTTGAGTAATACATGCAAAACAAAGGAGTACATTATGTTAGTATATGAAGGACTCGACCTCGACTCGACTCGACTTCCCCTTCGACATATAGACTAACAAGAGATAGCATCAGGTACTCTGTTAGGGCAGCTTATGAAAATTAAATTATCTTATATATTAACATTTTCATAACACCACTGGCTAAAAACGGTGAAGGAAAACATCGTGAGGAAACCTGCATATCGGAAAAGGGTTCTAAAAATCCTTTGAAGATATGAATTCCCCAATCCGCATTAGGCAAGCGTGGTGGACTATGCCTAACCCCTCTTCGGAGGAGACCTGAGCTCAGCAGTAGCAGTAATGGGTTGTTACAGTACAGTACAATATATATTAACATGGGCTTCCTTTTCTAGCAAAATGGCATTTCGCTACTGATACACACAGCACCATATCGATCAAAATCTGTCTCCAAGAAAGATTAAAGGTCGCTAGTAGTTCTGCGGCGTCTTCTGACTTTGCAGAGGTCCAAAAGAGACAAATCGCCATTTGTCAGGTGGTCCGCAAGCTCTTTTATTTTGAAAGTAAAATTAAAACAACACCTACCAACTCAATTGAAATGACAAATTTCAAAATTTTCCCGAATGTTGAACACTTCTATAAATTTTCTATCCAGAAATATATTTTGAAAAGTACAGATCACAAATTTAAAAGGAACTCCTTTACAAAATATATCCTGAAACGAACCAATCGAAACATAGAGGAAGCCATCAAATTTCATTGAAATAGAAAACATCGCAGGGCTAGCACCTGTTTTGAAAATAATGAAGATTAAAAATAAGGTATTAAAAGCAATTCCTTCGGTATTCCCAGAGCGCTATGACTTGTCCTTCTTCAAACGAGGCTTGAGGAGGGTCCTTAAAGTTAGGTCGTAGGAAGCGACCCCTCAATGTCCCCTGACATTGCAGAGGTTCATGAGCGACGGTAATCACTTACGATCAGGTGGGCCGTAAGATCATACAAAGTAATGATTAATGGTAATAACTAGTCAAGCGCTTGTCTGGTCACACGATTATGTCACACAACAGTATGCACAAAAATTTATTCAACTCCATCAATTGTCAGTTGCTTTTATCTCTCTGTCTTAATTTGAAAAAAACTGGATCGATACTTAAAAGGTTTTCAATAGCAGATGACTGATATTACCTGACCTATACTAGTGATTAACCTAACCATATAATTTCATAGGTAAACAATTTAAGTATGTCTGATTCTGTGGCGCAGACGAAACGATTTTATCTATCATCACATAGACCGCTCATTTATACCGCTACCTATTGATGCAATTAAACAAAAGACTAAAAAAGCTTTCAATTTATACATTTCACGTTGAACCATTCCATTTCAAACAATCCTACTATTCCCTATTAATAATATAAATGCGAAAGTAAGTCTGTCTGTTACGCTTTCCTGCTCTAAACCGATTTAGACGACATTTGGCACGGACAATTTTAGATCCTGAAAAAGAACATAGGCTACCTTTTAGGTGAAAGTAACGCAAACGAAGTTACACGGGTCCGCTAGTCGTAAATAAAATCTAAATTACAACTATACTGTACTGTACTGTACTGTACTGTAACAACCCATTACTGCCCAATGCTGAGCTCAGGTCTCCTCCGAAGAGGGGTTAGGCATAGTCCACCACGCTTGCCTAATGCGGATTGGGGACTTCACATATCTTCAAAGGATTTTTATAACCCTTTTCCGATATGCAGGTTTCTTCACGATGTTTTTCTTCACCGTTTTTAGCCAGTGGTGTTGTGAAAAATTGCACATAAATGTTTTTCATATTATATTTAGAGGTACAAACCGGCCGGTTTTGAACCCGCGATCTCCTATACGGAAGGCAAGCAAATTACAAACATAAAGATAAACTAAACAACATCAATAGTGCCAGCCCTTACTCTCAAAGACTAATACACCTAGAGAGATTCGAGCTAAGAAACCGGGGACATGAAATGAAACTGTGCACCTGTACTGAAAAACCAGTCCGGTCTTTCCGGAGCACTCATGCAATATTAATAAGCGACTCGAACTTCCAATATATATTTAAAAGCGGGTTGCAATCGGCTGTGATGCGTGAGGAATAAAAATAGACTGAAACGACGTGTGGGATGTTTGATTTTGGATTTTGACGTCGTATATGCAAAAGAAAAAGTTGATTCGAGAGTATTCTAAATTATAATACGAAATGATTCGTAGAAATTATTTTTGAATAAATATTTTTCCTATACTACTTTGAGGACAGGCCAATCCAATCTGCTTAGAATACAAAAGAAATGAAACATGAACTAAGACTATCCCAAGAAGTTTCAATCGGGAAATCTATGTTTTTTTGTAATTAGATGAAATATTTTCAGTAAATAGTAATCGTTATTTTAAATAACAATTCTCCCACTTTTTACACAGTACAATCCACGAAAATAGAAATCTGCCATTACCCAGTAAAACAAGATGGCGCCGAAATAAATTTTGGCGGGAATCCGCTCATATCTCCTTATAAACACTGTATACTCCTTGATTACAAGATTTCGTGCAGAAAAAAGAATTCGGCGGAGTTCGTTTTTTTGATTTTTAGCTATTATAAAGATTTACCGATGGGCATGGTTTAATAAAATTTAATAAATTCTTGTTTAGTTTTTAAGCTTTTAAAACCTACTCTTATAACCTAACCTAACTAGAATAATTATTTTCTAGCAACTTACATCCATTTAGCTACCTTATCATTCCTTCATTTACAAAATGGGAAAACACTTCATTTACCTATTTTTCAATTTTTACATCGAGGCGATGCGTCGGTGCAGGAAGTTCGGACGCTCAGTGGTAGCTAGTTGAGGTTTTAGTTCGGTAAAACGCCCACCTTCGGAGATAATAGAATTACGACGATTTAACACCAAAAAAATTATTGTCCATAACCTCTTTAAAGAAATTAGCTTATAAAAAATCAATATAAAATCCGTAAAAGATCCATTTTTATTAGAAAAGTAATGTCTAAAGCAAGCCACGTAAGCGCGGAGATTTCACAGAGGATTCCGAATCAATTCCTTTCCTATCCTTGGTGGTCGACGCGTCTTGAATAATACTACATTTGATCGCTCGATTATTTAACAGAATCGAGATTGGCGCTCGCGTTATTTTCTTTCTTTATTACCTAAGATGATGATGATCAGATGTGAGCTAAATGAATAGTGTGATAATCGAATGTTGAATTGAAAATGTTTTTGAAATATGCAATGTGTTCTAAACACTACGTAAAATACATCATCATTAGTTAAATAATATAATTCCAATACGCAAATAAAATTTCATTACAAATCGTTTGTGGGTCGATGAATGTAAGAGGAGGGGCCTAAGAATTTTTGGCGTGAAAGAAGACTTAGGTATGTCACAATAGGAATAAGTGAAGAAAAAAAACTTGAGAGGTGTCATGGGACACCCGAATAGAACGAAGTTTCTTTCGATTAAAAGATATCTTATAATTTAAAAGGAACGTGTTTTAAAAGATTTTGATCACAGCGCCATCTAGCGATAATCATCTAAAACAAAAATAAGGAACGTGTTTTAAAAGATTTTGATCACGGCGCCATCTAGCGATAATCATCTAAAACAAAAAAAGTGTCGTGACAACTTTTCGTAAGATTTTTTCCATCTAGCGCCCTTTCACAAAGTGCGATAAAACGTGCCAAAAACACATTGCGCCGACCACATTTGAAAGGAATAATATTGAGTTGAAACTTTTTAGAGCATTTTACCCTAGTTTTAAGGCCTATTTACTAATTTTAGCCATTAGTTTAACTAATCTTATTATACTCTCCAGTTCAACACTTCCAGCTGAAATACTATTGATTCTGGCTGAAACCGGAATCTAATGCTTAGGCACGCACGCGCTTTCCAAGATACTGTTACCGATGGCCCATAAGTGCAATTACAGCGGTTTATTGGTCCAGTAGAGTCGTGGTGGCCGAGTGGTCGAAGCGCTTCCTTCCGTACGGGAGGTCGCGGGTTCAAATCCGGCCGGCTTGTACCTCTAAATCTAAATGTGAAAGATTTATGTGCAATTTTTCACAACACCACTGACTATAAACGGTGAAAGAAAACATCGTGAGGAAACCTGCATGTCGGAAAAGGATTCTAAAAATCCTTTGAAGATATGTGAAGTCCCCAATCCGCACTGGGCAAGCGTGGTGGACTATGCCTAAACACTCTTCTGAGGAGACCTGAGCCCAACAGTGGGCAGTAATGGGTTGGTACAGAGGTCCAGTGGAATGCCTTGGATACTACGCAATACTTATACAGGGTGTATCTGTAGCCTTATCATCATACTAGTTGACCTGCGCAACTTCGTCTGAGTCACAGAGGGATATAATATAGTCTTTCTCGATAAATGCATTATCTAACACTGAAATAATTTTTTAAATCGGACCAGTGGTGCCTGAGATTAAAGCGTTCAAACAAACAAACAAACTTTTCAGCTTTATAATATTATTAGTATAGAAGTATAAATTATGGTGTAGGTATGTACTACAGTTGCGGGATTCCGTAAGATATTTAAAAAAGGCTTATCAATTTCAAACATAATAATTGATCTCAATTATATTGCTAACTAGCTGGCCCACACAACTTCGCCTGCGTCACATAAGTAAATTTTCTCACCGTTTAAACCTTCCCTAGACTTCTACGAATATTTCAAGATTAAAATAAGTCAAATCGGTTCAGTCGTTCTCGATTTTTAGCGAGACTAACGAACAGCAATTCATTTTTATATATAAGAAGAATTTATTATTATTAGTATAGTTGGTTTGACGCAAAAAAGGTCTTTATTTTCATATTGATTAAAGGTGGTATTTCAATATTCTAAATCCACTAACTAACTTTAACTTACACTACCAACCAAATTTAAAATAGTTCACTAAAGCCAAAACTAAATAATCGAAAAACTCCATCATTGTATCACAAACTTATTATTTCTTTATCCGGTTCTTCATTAGCTAAAACCGGGTGTTTTTCGAGAGCCCAAACCGGGCAATATCGGTTTAATTAACGCCAAACAAACATTTGCACTGCACTCTTGCTCCGACAAATGAGTCCCCGGATTTTCTGTCACTCCTATCTGTTTGTTAAAGTTGGAGACAATTTATTTGGGCATTCGACTGTTTAGTTTACTGTTTTTATTATTTAGGTTAACCGACAATTTTAATATAGATTTATAAGTAAAAAACTGGTAGGCGCAGCGTAGGAAGATCACCCACAAGATGGACCAACGACATGGTCAGAATCGCGGGAGGTCGCTAGATGCGGACAGCACAACAGAGCAGGACCGATCGTTGTGGCGAGGTCCGGGTGAGGCCTATCTCCAGAAGTGGTCGTCTATAGGCTGATGATGATGATGATGATGATAAAGATAAAAACAATTTTAACCTGGGAGTAATTGTCTGTGGCAAGAAACGGTAAAGCGCGTAATAGTTGCGATCAAGCAGAAAACCACTTTCCAATAACCATGACCACCCTGACAAGAGTGTGACGACAAAGAAGAAGAATAATAATGATGTCATTGTGGCGAGCTTTGGGGGTAGTCCTACATCCAACTGTGGGTTACAGTGGACTTATGACCAAAGGGAGATCTCCGACCGGGCGAGGTAGTGTATGCCTGGTCAGGCCAAAGCCCACTGTAGTAGATTTCAGATGCGAAGATTTCTGCAAATGTCGTAACCGCGATTCAGGATCTCGCGCGTTATTATTGGTCGCCACACAACACCATCAACAACATCCCATTACTAATCTAAAGACCTATGCCCCTTTTAAACATATCAAGAGTTTGTGAATAACTTGCATCATGTATTGTAAAGCGATAAGCAACAGCCACACTTAATCTCTAGCTCTTAGGACATATTTTTGATTGTAAATTATGACTGTGTATAAAAGTAAAACTGGCAATACAATAAAGTGTACAGTGACATTGATGTGAGAATAACAAAGGTGCTTGAGTTGCGAGTGTATACTGGGAAAACGTTTTCAACAACGAAACGTATTCAAACCTAAAAACCTGTAATTTCACTGTTTACGTTGCGCCTACAATTTTATACACAGTCTATTTTCATTGGAGTAGGTTTATTGAGTAAAGTAGCAGAGTGGTTAAAACGAATGGTAAAAACGATGAAGGAAAACATCGTAAGGAAACCCAAAGTGGTGGCCTCGAACCAGTAGGCAAGCAGACCGAAGGATGACCTAGTCAAGTCCGCGGCTAGTCATTGAATGTAGTTAGCATGGTACCGGTCGTTGTGGTGAGGTTTAGGGGAAGCCTGTCTGTGATAATATTATGTGAAGTCCCCAATCCGCATTGGGTAAGTGTGGAGAGCTTTGCATGATCATCTGAGGGAACCCAAGCCCAGCAGAGGGCAGTAATGGGCTGTTACAAGTTCAATCAGTGTTCTACAAAGCAAGATGTTTTATGCTCTACGGCTTTCTTTACCGTTGCACCTAGGGGCTACTTGATCTTGGAAATTAGAGGTATTGGAACGAAGTTCCTTATCGCGCGTTATCGTAAGGGGGCTAGACGGAAATTCTTATGAAAAAGTTGTCACGACACTTTTTTGTTTTAGATGATTAGCGCTAGATGGCGCTGTGATTAAAATCTTTTAAAACAATTCCTTATTTTGTTTTATATGATTAATGCTAGATGGCGCTGTGATCAAAATATTTGTATAAAAGAGAGAGACAGACGTTTTAAACTAACGAATTTTTATAACTTAAAAAATAAAATTTTATTACAATTCCCTCACTAATTAATCGAAAGGAACTTCGTTCTTTCCGGGTGTACCTTGACATCTCTCAAGTTTTTTTTTTAAAAAGGTTTATGTTACGACGCTACCAAAGTTTTTCTACTGATCAAAATCTACACTGCACAAAACTCACAATACCCTCTCCACATTTATTTAACTTGATGAGAAACAAGATGGCCGTCCATTAATTTTAAATGACTATCTCTCCATTAAAACAGAGACACGGAGCACAAAATAATTAATTACACCTTAAAAATTACGAACTCACTGATATTATAAAGGGTTTTATTGGTGATTTCGAATGTTTTCTCAACGAGTTATTTGGTAATGATCGTTTGTGTTTTTGTTTCAAGATACTTCGTATTTTACTTTGTTATGTTTTACTTTAACTTTAACAATTTGGGCTTGTAATAGAACGTTTTGTTTATAATATAATAAAGTTGGGAGTAATCGTTTGAGAGAGAATATCTTTACTCAGTTTTCAGTATCAAGTCGTCCATTTTGTAGAAATTAAAAAAACCTTTTTTTACATTATTTTGTTTTGACATACAAAATAACTATAAAAACATAAAGCAAACAAATTGTTCTGATAAAGTCAAGCATGAGCAACTCTTACCGACAAAATTCCAAGTAGTTGGACACAAATGTGGAAGAATTTTCGAAATGGCATGTATTAAAAGTGCTAAGCCGGATTTTTTTACCCTAGTCGAAAGTAGGTAGCTATAGTTCGGCCATTCAAAGAATGCGTTCCTGACACGTCGTGATTGAACTGACGACCTAACTTTGTAATGGCGTTGCAGTTACGACAAAAATATTTTTGCTGGTTGTTTACCGTTTTAATAACTGATGAGCATTAAAACAACATTATTATATCAATAATCAATGAATGTTATAATTTCGTGCCAAACTGAGTGTCAAATAATGTTTTCTGATAGATGTCAGGAACGCATTCTCTGAACGGCCGAAGTATATCCTAAAGACTTAGAACCACTTTTATTTTAAGAATTGGATAAAAAAAATTGTTCATCATTAATCATCATAGTATGGAAGTCCACAACGATAGTCGTACATTTTCCATACAATGTCAGAAAAAAAAGTTTAACTGATCCAAAAATTAAAAATGGTGCTATGTTGTATTTCGACAGGTCATTTACCCCATGTCATACCCTGTATATACTAAGATGAAATATCCTACATACATAACCTGTATATTAAACTGTGTTTCAGTTACACTGAAAAGCAAAATTTAAAAAATGAAAATCCTTACTTGAAGATCCCCACTTAGCATTGAGCAAGCGTGGTGAACTATGCCTGGTCCCTCTACTGAGGAGACCTGAACAGCTATGGGTTACAATAGGTTATTACAGTGTAGTACGCCCTAAACAATTTTTTCACCAAAAAGGGCAGTAATATGACATGTCCCTCTTTAAACGAGGTTTAAGAAAAGTCCTGTATGGGTAGGCGATAAATAACAGCCCCTCATTGCCCTGGCATTGCAAAGGTTCATGAGCGACGGTGACCGCTTACCATCAGGTGGGCCGTAGGCTCGTTTATCTATCAAGCAATAATAAAAAAAAAACAAATTATCTCTAGACTTAATCATATTTACAATAGACCTCGAATTTACGAAGATCAGGATCTCCGTAATACCAGTAATTATATTTTAATCCTAGTTTAGAGATTTAGATAATTAGCGATAAGATTCATGACTTCAAAGATTTCGTTTAAAAATCAAATCTGGTTTACGAAAAAAGGTCTCTCATTTCGAAAAAATGTATTTCATTACAGTAAAATAAATCTATAGTATAAAATCATCGCAAAATGCGTTGGTAAGCGCATAATTCAACAACGCCTAGACCAATTTGAACCACTCTTTTTTTACAAGCTTTATATGAACTTGCACTGGAATCTTGCAAGCTAAATTTGACAAACTCCCTGGTATCCGATGGAGCTAATATTTTGCACGCAGATATATCATATCATTCGTATCTTAAGATGGATTCGGAAGGTGGTCAAAGCAATTCTTGTGCTAAACAAGATAGACCCGTCATGTTTGGGCTCGTTTTAAAGCGTGTATTTAAAAAGTTTTCTTTATAATAAATTACTTAACTAACTTAATACCAAAAATGATATTCTAAACTTCAAAACTTGAAAATAGAACTTCGTAAAGTTGGGTGCCACTTTGACACGCCCCCAAAAATAAAAGACGTTTAATAATTTAGTATCAATCTCAACTTCAAGTGTCCAACTTTGCTGGCCTCGTAAATAAAAATGGCCGGCCTTTCCTGAGAGTTAATGGCGCGAAACTTCATGACATTGATTTCTGAAGCAACTGAATTTTAATTACGCGATATATTATTCACAGTTTTATGATCTAGTAACTGGACTTATTTAGACGTACTTTTATGATCGATGATATAATCTTTGAGTAGTTCTCTCAATAAATTGAAAAAGGGCCTTTACGGTGGACCTGTAACTTTGGACAATCTGACGTGGAGTGAATGACCTGTTGAAATAAAACTTAGAACCACTTTTATTTTAAGAATTGGATCAAAAAAAATCTCATCATAGTATGTAAGTCCGCAACGATAGTCGTACGTTTTCCATACAATGACAAAAAAAAATAACAGATCCAAAAAATAAAAATGGTGCTAAGTTATATTTCGACAGGTCATTCGCCCCACGTCAGATTATCCAAAGTTACAGATCCACCCTATATACAAGTTTTTAAGATCCTTGATCACATTTGTAGTGTTAGCCAAGACAAATAAAACTAGCCAAAACACGATGTCTATCTTGTTTAGTACACGAGTTTTTATATCTACCTTTCGACTCCCGTATCGGGTCAGATAAATTTTATTGCACTGTTACGCGATATAGCGTCATCGGCGTGAATACTTTTAGCTCAATTTGATATCGAGAAGTACTCGCACGATTACACTCGAACAAAAAAGATAAGGGGTGGGCCAAAGTTTGCATTTTTCAAAAGTCCGACTGTAATGTTGGCTGTGTGGCATGTTGTGCCATCCTGTTGAAACCAAATGTCGTCCATGTCATACTCTGCAACTTTTGGAAACAAAAATTCGTTGAGTATGGCACGGTAACGCTCGCCATTGACCGTAACGGCGGCTCCTTGCTCATTTTCCAATGATGCCGCCGGACCAAAACCCACACCAAACCGTAACTCTTTGTGGGTGCATTGGCTTCTCAATGGTGACGTGTGGATTTTCCGACCCCCAGATGCGACAATTTTGCTTATTGGCATAGCCTCTGAGACGAAAATGGGCTTCATCTGACACACACACACACATTTCTTACAGTTTGGACTGAAGACTCAATTTGGAAGTAACTTTTCAATATTTCCCAATTTTGATCAAGCGTATAGCATCCCATTTCGTAAATTTCAAACCTTTAACTAAATTATGAACACAAATTCAATGACATTTGAGCTGTCATTCTCTAAATAAACAGTAGTTCAAAATGCAAACGTTAGATTGCCCATCCTATATATAGTTACATCCAGTGCAAGTTATATAAGCTTAAAAAAAACTCTTTTTCATATAAAATATTCCATAATAAACTAAATACGCGTATTATAGATATTCCAAAGTGGGGAATGAAAACGCGGCATGAAAAACAGTTATGACGTAACCGTCAGTCGGCTCATAAGTCGTCAAGATGAATAGAATGTCGTGCGTTTTTACCAAGTACCGCGGTAACTGAGACATAGAATAAAATAGAAGGTAATATTACACTGTACCAACCCATTACTGCCCACTGTTGGGCTCAGGTCTCCTCCGAAGAGGGATTAGGCATAGTCCACCACGCTTGCCTAGCGCGGATTGGGGACTTCTCATATCTTCAAAGGATTTTTAGAATCCTTTTCCGACATGCAGGTTTCCTCACGATGTTTTCCTTCACCGTTTTTAGCCACTGGTGTTGTGAAAAATTGCACATAAATCTTTTTCACATTTAGATTTAGAGGTACAAGCCGGCCGGTTTTGAACCCGCGACCTCCCGTTCGGAAGGAACGATCGACGACTCGGCCACCACGACTTAACGACGAATATTACACACAATACATAATTTAAATTGAGTTGAAACGCAGATTCTAGTACTACTAGACTCTTGAAAAATCTAAGCCGTTTTAATTTTGTTAACAATCTCTTAATTCGCTTTATGGAACTTTGCAATGGAAAACTACGGGACAGTTAGAAGAATAAAAACTTGAGAGGTGTCGTGGGACACCCGAATAGAACGAAGTTCCTTTCGATTCTTATCAAAACATATCTTTTTTTTTATACAAGACTTTTCTTAAAACTCGTTTAAAGAGAGACATGTCATAGCACTCTGGAAACACCAAAGTTCATACAAAACCAACTCGGTATGGAACAAAGAGATCTTTTAAAGCGATTGTACCCCTTGTTGGAGGACGTCATAATAGCAATGTACTGTTGTTACGTACAGCCGAGCTAATTTAACTATTTTTTAATTGGGCACAATATGAGTGTAACCCGTTGCACAAAAAAAAAGAAAAACGGAAAGTGCCGCGAAAACTGAAAAAGGGAAAATTTAAAAAATAAAATTTTATATTAATGGCAATCCAATAATTGAAAATCAATCTCATATCATAATCCGCAACATGCCTAAATGTGGTGCTAAATATGATTTTAACTTCTGTATATTAGGTATTCTGTTACCGAGCTGTGGAGGCGGGTACAACGCTTGTCACAAAAACACGATTAATGATGTATAAATTCTATTTTATTAATTATGTTTATGGTATTCTGACGTTTTCCGTATGGGTATTTTAGAAATTTAATATTTTAATTCTGTAAAATAATGACGTATAACGCATAGGTCTTGATTTATTTATCAAGGAATTTATTTATTTTAAATACAAGCTTTTAAGATCCTGTATATCATGTAGCAGTAGAATGCTCGCTAATACTAGTAAAACGAACTCAAACATGACGGGTATATCTTGTTCCTATGACCTTCCGCATCCATATCATTTCGTCATCACGCGATGTACATCTGCCTGCTAAATGACAGCTAAATCGGAAACTCCCCTCGGTATTCCCTGAGCGCTATTACTCGTCCTTCTTCAAATGAGGCTTGAGGAGGTTCCTTAAAGTTAGGTCGTAGGTAGCGACCCATCAGTGTCCCCTGACATTGCAGAGGTTCATGAGCGACGGTAACCACTTCCTATCAGGTGGGCCGTTGGCTCGTCTGCCTACATGGCAATAAAAAAAAAAAAAAAAAAACTGGGAGGTTTGTCAAATTTAGCTTGCAAGATTCCTCCCGGACTTACATAGTCACGTATTTACATAGTTACATCCAGTGCAAGTTAGTATAAAGCTTGTAAAAATTATAAGTAACGAGATTTGAACTCGCAAGCTACGAAAGGTGGTAGGTAAGTGTATAATCTGAAGCAATGCTCTTAAATCAACCCGCAGTATCCAGTCTTCTCGTGATCATGACGTTTGCAACAACGTTGAAATATCGAGACAACTCAATTAATTAAATATCGCTGTAAGAACCCGTTGAAAATGCATGAAAGTATTATAGGAAATCGCGAGTGTCTGAATAAATTTAAAAGTAATATAAAAAGATTTTAATATTCTAAAATAATATCACAGGTTTCGTTCATCGTAGTATTTCTGATGCTTTTCATTCAGTCTGTAAAATAGATCCCACATTGTCATTCTTTCCTTATATGGACGATTGCTCAGAGATAGTTCCGTGTCAATTGTCAAATAATTATACTGGTTATTCGTAATTGGCTCCCATATTATTGGCAAGAGTTCAGTTGTTTCTGGTGTTGGGTTACTGAAAGAAAGATAAAATAAATATTATATAGGGCACCTATGAAGGAAGGTTATATCTATTATAATACGGAATAAATAAAAAATGATTCTTAAAATTTCACCAACACACCTCCAGAAATTTTCGATATGGACGATAGAAAAAAACTTGAGAGGTGCCATGGGACACCCGAATAGAACGAACTTCCTTTCGATTAAAACATATCTTATATATTTTTTTCCTAACGTAACGCGCGATAAGGAACGTGTTTTAAAAGATTTTGATCACAGCGCCATCTAGCGATAATCTTCTAAACCAAAAAAAGTGTCGTGACAACTTTTCGTAAGATTTTTTTCCGTCTAGCCCCCTTTCACAACGCGCGATAAGGAACTTCGTTCCAACTAGACTTATAGCCTTGTGTGACACATCTCACGCCCCTGCTGATACTATCAGCTGTAATACTGGTCGTATATGATCATTAACTACAATGACCTTCTATTTAATCTATACTTATTACTTAATAATATTATGAAGCTGAAGAGTTTGTTTGTTTGTTTGAACGCGCTAATCTCAGGTTACAGGTCAAGGTTATAGGCTATTTTATTTTCAAAAAACAAAAACTATTGACAATAGAACAAAATGATGTACTAAGGGTTTTTGCGTCTTATTAAGACAAACCAAACAGTTCGCGACAGCATATATCTAACTATCATAGTTTAGTCACAATAACCGCTTTTATGTTTATAAAAATAATATTTCATCCCGAGATTGAATTTAACGTTAAATGAGTGTCGTTTTATTAACCTTAGTCCAAATTAAGTATTATATTATCAAGAGTATTAATGTAGAAGTAAATTACTTTTTGTATTATTCCAATCGGACTTTTCGTTATCACGTGTATAAAACGCAATGAATATGTGGATGCACTTCGGGCCGCGCAAATAATAACGCGACAGCATTGCGAGTACTGTTTGAACCCCTTTGTAATGCAGACGAAGTTGCGCGGGTCAGCTAGTCCATTATTAAAATTCAGGGTATAAGAAATATCCATGACAAAAAAAAATTCTTAAGCAATTACGACAGGAATATATTTTACAATATTAAGTATACTCGTAACATACCTAAATTTAGCAAAATTAGTCCACATTTTCGTCACACGATCAACAATAAGCTGATCTTCGATGCTGGGTTCATCTCGAAAAGTATTACTGGTGAAAAGATATCCAAGGTCATCGGCATGAGCTACTCCAGGTTCAATAATACCCAGAGGAACTTTAGCAAAATTCCTTCCCCCATCATAAGAGAACATGTAATAATAGATATTACCAGCTCCAGAACCAATAAATTTATTGATGGTCCGTTGAATGGGATGGATGTACACAAAATCAGAATCGTAGTCTATTATTTCCCATCGTTTTTGTTCATTAAGGGGATCATCACCTATGTAAAATTGTCGGACATATTGAGCCATTGCTTGCAAAGTCTCATAATCGAAGTTAAACGTCGAATTAATGTGGTTTATAAAAGATAACAGCTCAAATTGTTGCGGTTCACGTCTTACATGACTTAACATCATTTCATGGTCATTGAAACCAATCAACACTGGTATGTTTGCCACTTTTGGTATCCTTGCGTTGGCCCAACGTTTGGTTATAAAAGCTGCGACTCCATCATACACAGTTTCGTCGCAAGGTTTGAACATGTAACTCAGACTTGAAGCTGCGGCAACTACTGATTCAATACTAGCTACTGATAAAAATCTAATAGCATCTTCAACATCCACAGCAGAATAATTTAACTGATCAGCAATTCTGATTGGTGCATATTTATCTGGTTCAATTAATACTGTACTAGCTTCTGCACTACCACTTTGCAAGATCACATTGTTGTACAAAATTTCAGCTTCAGAAAGTAAATGAAGTTCTACTGAATGGCCACCAGCACTTTCACCAAATAAAGTTATCTTGTTTATATCTCCACCAAAAGCTTCTATATTATCTTTGACCCATCTCAATGCTAATAATTGATCTTTAAGTCCTTGATTGCCCGGTACTTCTGGATGATCCAAGCACATGAATCCATACACTCCAACCCGATAGTACATTGATACCATTATCACATCATGCCTGACCAGGAACTCAGGACCATAACTCTCTTTGCTTCCAGATCCACCCATAAAAGCACCACCATGAATCCAGACCATCACAGGTAGTCTATTTTGAGATGTGGCAGATGAAGGCACATAAATATTCAGTGCGAGACAATCCAAAGACTGAATAGATGCTCTTGTTTGTGGGCAACTGGGCGATTCTTGAAAAGCATTGAAAGTATCTTCAAATTTGGGGAATGGAGTGGCAGCCTGTAACATTCAACGAACTATTACAAAAAATATTTTTTATTGTTTTAAACCAGATTAATGAGTGTAGCGTTGACTGCTGCTATTACATAAATACTTGCTGATGTATTAAATTTAATCCACATCGGAACGTAATTATATCAAGAACATGCAAACTTCTACTCTAACTAATTAAGCTTAACATTTATAAAATACTGTGGCGACCAATGGCACGTGAGATCCTGAATCGCGGTGTCGACATTTGCAACGTTTGGCGCATATATACGACATCTGAAGTCTAATACAGTGGGCCTCGGCCTGACCGGGCATACACTACCTCGTCCGGTCGGAGATCTCCCTTTGGCCTAATACCACATATACCCACAACACTTACCGCAAAAGGATTACTTCGATTCACCATTCCATATGGAACTCCCAAGAACATTGTATAATCATTGTTCTCCGACCACAATCCCCTAATCACTCCAACATTAGTCTCAACAATAGGATCTGTTCTTGTTTCTCCCGCTACATTCTCAATTATCAGCACTGACAGCACTATTGCTGATAGGACAGCTGCCATCAGTAGGAAGTATGTCCGAACAGAAATACGGGTAAATATATTTGTAAATTTATACATAGGTGTGTCCGTTTGCAGCACGTGTTAGTTCGCAAATAATTAGCTTGCATATGTTATTTCAATTACGCAGATAAAAGAACAAGATGTCGATTAACGATTAGATAAAAATAGATAAGTAAAGTAATTTGTTTTTTGAATAAAATATAATGTGCGAGTAATGTTTGGTAAGAAAATCTTTCGTGAAATGTATCTGTATTAAGTATTTCTACTATTTCAATGACTGATAATATAACATTAAAAAGCTATATCTAGACTAGTGTTTTCAAAGTACATTTCTTTACTATAATGTGAGTTACTAACATACAAAAATATATACTCACAGAGAATAAAATATACATTGTAACTAAGTGCCTGATTGCGACTGTTAGTCAAAGTACAATTAAACTGAACGAAATATCTTAAGAACACGGTATCAAAAATGAAACTTCTTTCATGCATTTTTCAACGGGTTCTTACCGCGATATTTAATTAATTGAGTTGTCTCGCTTTTCGCTTTTGGGTGGTTCCAGTGGCACCACCCAAAAGCGAACGAGAAAGAGGGTAGACAGATTTGTTTGCTCTTAAATCGACCCGCAGTATCCAGTCTTCTCGTGATCATGACGTTTGCAACAACGTTGAAATATCGAGACAACTCAATTAATTAAATATCGCGGTAAGAACTCGTTGAAAAATGCATGAAAGTATTATAGAAAACCGCGAGTGTCTGAATAATGTCCCTTCTGTTATATTTTTCTTCTTGCATCCAAACTTTTCTTATCATAATTATATTACAGTAATCAACATACATTACTACCGATAAACAGCAAAACATAAATGTACTTACCGAGTTCATAATAACTAATACTATTTCTATTGATAAAAACGACCACATGGGTATAGTAGAAGCTAATGACACAATGATAGTGGTCAATGATACGATAACATTGATTAATGATAAATTCAATCGTACCTATGACGCTGAGGCAGATCGTACGAGATCGCACCATGTAGAGGCAGATAGAGCGAGAGCTTTTATCGAAGGTCAACACTGACTTTGGGTCGCTGAGCCAGTGAAGTAAGTCATCATCATCATCATCAGTCTATAGACGTCCACTGCTGGACATAGGCTTCCCCCAAACCTCGCCACATCGCCCGGTCCTGCGCCATCTGCATCCAGTGACCTGCCGCGATCTTGACCAGATCGTCGGTCCATCTTGTGGGGGGTCTACCAGTGAAGTAAGTAAGGAGGTACAATCATATTTTGGCGGCATTGACTACATATGTACTGACGATGCCATATTACAAAAATTATTTGTCAAGGCGTGGTTGTCAAGACACACACATCGAGGAAAGTGTGCTATAAAATTGATCAAATACCTTGATTGAAATAGTATGTGCTGTCTGTTTGATCAGTTTTCCTTTATAGTAAAGTAGGTACCAACCCATTACTGCCCACTGTTGGGCTCAGGTCTCCTCAGAAGAGGGATTAGGCATAGTCCACCACGCTTGCCCAGTGCGGATTGGGGACTTCACATATCTTCAAAGGATTTTTAGAATCCTTTTCCGACATGCAGGTTTCCTCACGATGTTTTCCTTCACCGTTTTTAGCCAGTGGTGTTGTGAAAATTGCACATATATCTTTTACACATTTAGATTTAGAGGTACAAGCCGGCCGGATTTGAACCCGCGACCTCCCGTTCGGAAGGAAGCGCTTCGACCACTCGGCCACCACGACTAATATACTATAGTAAAGTAATAGAAGTTTATTCGAAAACATCTTTTTAATATTATGTTCTAAATTTATCACAGGTTTCGTTCATCATAGTATTTTTGATGCTTTTCATTTAACTTATAAAATAGATCCCACATTGTCATTCTTTCTTTGTATGGACGATTGCTCAGAGATAATTCCGTATCAATTTTCAAATAATTATATTTTTCATTCGTGATTGGCTCCCATGTTATAGGCAAGAGTTCAGTTGTTTCTGGTGTTGGGTTACTGAAATGAAATATATTTTTAAAGACTTACTTGCACCCACGAAAAGTATATCTATAAAATTGCCACTCGGCTATTCTAAAAAATAAATAAATTATAAGGCTAAATTTTAAAAAGAGATAATATGAGAAGAAGAACTGTACTGTACTGTACTATACCAACCCATTACTGCCCACTGCTGAGCTCAGGTCTCCTCAGAAGAGGGATTAAGCATGCCACTACGCTTGCCCAAAGCGGATTGGGGACTTCACATATCTTCAAAGGATTTTTAGAACCCTTTTCCGATATGCAGGTTTCCTCACGATGTTTTTCTTCACCGTTTTTAGCCAGTGGTGTTGTGAAAAATTGCACATAAATCTTTTTCATATTAAGATTTAGGTACTAGGTACAAGCCGGCCGGTTTTGAACCCGCGACCTCTCGTACGGAAGGCAAGCGCTTCAACCACTCGGCCACTACGACTATAAGGAGAAGAACAGAAGGAATGAAAGAAGTTATACTAAGATATTACTGTACATTTATTTTTACCTGTATTTAGCAAAATTAGTCCACATTGTAGTCATTCGATCAATTATTAGCTGGTCAGCAGTACTAATTTCATTTTGTAAAGTACTAATATTGAATAGATATCTAAGATCATCGGCATGGGAGACTCCAGTTTCATTAACTCCCGACTTAACTTTAGCAAAATTCCTTCCCCCGTTATAAGAAAACATATAATAATAAATATTACCAGCCCCTGCATTTACAAATTTATTGATGCTTCGTTGAATGGGATGAATATACACGAAATCGGAATTATAGTTAATTATTTCCCATTTCTTCTCTTCACTAATAGTATCGTCACCAATGTAAAATTCTTGAATATATTTAGACATTTCTTGTAAAGTATCGTCGTCGAAGTTAAATGTTGAGTTTATGTTTGTAATAAAAGATAACGATTCAAATTCTTCGGCTTCATGATTAATGAACGTTAACATTAATTCGTGATCGTTAAAACCAATCAATACGGATATATTAGCTACTTTGTGTATTTTTGCATTGGCCCAACGTTTTGTTATGAAAGCTTCAACTCCATCGTACTCAGTTTCATCACAAGGTTTGAACTGGTAACCTAAACTTGAAGTCGCTGAAACAACTGATTCGAAACTAACCGATGATAAGAAATTAATTGCATCTTCGACATCCTCCGCGGTGTAATCTAACTGTCCAGCAATCATAATTGGCGCGTATTTATCTGGTTCAATTATCAATGTACTAGCTTCTGCACTACCACTTTGTAAAATCACATTGTTGTACAATATCTCAGCTTCAGAAATTAAATGAAGTTCAACTGAATGACCACCAGCGCTTTCACCAAATAAAGTAATTTTGCTCACATCTCCACCAAAAGATTTGATGTTTTCTTTGACCCATCTAAGAGCTAACAATTGATCTTTCAGTCCTTGATTTCCTGGTATCTCTGGATGATCCAGACACATGAATCCATACACTCCGAGACGGTAATTAACAGTTACTAATATGACTTCGTGTCTCACCAGAAACTCCGGACCGACGTTATCTTTACTTCCAGAACCAGTCATAAAAGAACCTCCGTGAATCCAAACCATTACAGGTAATTGATTTTCAGATGTGGCATTTGAAGGCACGTAGATATTTAGCTTCAGACAATCTAAAGACTGGTTTGTTGAATCACTTACTTGTGGACACATTGGAGATTCTTGATATGCATCATAAGTGTCTTCGAATATCGGGTATCGAGTAGATGCCTGTGAAATATGAAAATAGTAAAAATTTTGCTCCTAAATTTACTATTATGCTATCGCAAATCAATGCAATATCAAACACTACTTGACCTTAATCAAAGTTGACAAAACAAACATTGTGGTAGTGATTAGTAATCAATGAGTGGGGTGTCGCGACGGGAAAGTGTGCCGCAGTGCGTAACGCGTCGCGCCACCCCGCATAACCCCGTGCTGGGTTCTGGCCTCAGCCGGGGTTCGGACGCTGAGTGTGAGCGGTTGGAAGTTTTAGTGAGGTTCAACTACCACATACTGGGGATCCGGCGATTTCCTCCAACTAAAAAAAAAAATAAGTAATCAATGAGTACTTACGGCAAAAGGGTTACTGCTATTCACTTGTGCATATGGCACACCCAAGAACATAGAAAAATCATTGTTCTCCGAACTCAATCCTCTGATTAACCCAACATTAGTCTCGACCAGTGGATCTACGCTAAATATAGCCACAAAATTATTAATTACTATTACTGCTACTAGGAAAACAGCCGCCATTGGAAAAAACCTCAAATAAAGTTACTGTGTCGTGATATGGACATTTATATAGTACGGCTATGAATATGGAAATCTGAATGTGGTTTTTTGGAACATATACACAAACGTGACGTCCGTTTGTGACACGTGTTGCTTTACGAATGATAAATCTGATACGTTTTGTTTGGAGATAAAGATAAAAGATGTAGATTACCGATAAGAAGAAAAGAGATGAAGGTATATTTTTTTGTTGTACTGTTTTTATAAATTTGTGTTTAGCTTGTAAACAATAAATAATTGAAATATACGGCTGTATTAATGAATGTCACGTGTAGATCACATTTTTTACCAAAGTGTGGAAGGATTGGTGATATTCACTTTCTTAGCTGTAACAGTGGCGAAGCAAGTGTTAATTAGCGAGAGAAGAAGCTTATAGAATAGATGCTTATCCTCGTAATAATAGGTATATTTCGTTTTAGAATTATCGTAATTTGTCCTGACAGAGTTTTTGGTACCAGCAGGTTTAGTAGTAGACGAAACCGATAGGACTGGGGTTTCACAGAGCTTACGCTACTGAGTTGTTAGAAAAGACACCAGATTATCTATCGACACACCTTTCTTCATTTTAAAGAACTTTTTTTTTTATTGCCCTGTAGGCAGACGAGCCAACGGGGCTGATCGTAAGTGGTTACCATCGCTCATGAACCTCTGCAATGTCAGGGGACATGGAGGGGTCGCTACCTACGACCTAACTTTAAGGACCCTCCTCAAGCCTCGTTTGAAGAAAGACAAGTCATAGCGCTCTGGGAATACCGAAGAGAGGAGCTCATTCCATAGCCGGATGGTGCGTGGCAAAAAAGTGTTCCTGAAACGGACCGTGGATGACCGCGGTGGTTCCATATAGTAAGGATGAACTCCACCACGACGCCGGGTGGTACAGACCGAAAGTAGACAATTTATTTACGAACTAGATGGTTCGTATCAAGATTTTGATCAATTGATTAAAGTAGATATTTCGATACAGACAAAAGTCACGATCACTAGGAAGCTAGATATGGCAATCAGATATGGCGTTTGAGAGTAGATACATTTTATCGGTTGTTAATGCAGTTTGGATTCGCAAAGAAGCATCAAAACGAAAGAGAAATGGACACACCTACACATAAAATATTAGACTCATTGTATTCTAGTACTGTAATTAGATTCTAAGGATAGCTTTGAAATTTTTTGGTGAATACTTTTGCGAAGATATTTTTCTCCAAGTAGAGAACTCCCCAAATCCTTGATAACCGTCCTGAAATACCTAATTCTAAGACACTCGGCTTTGTATAAGAATGAAGACCAATAACTTGATAGTTTTTTTATTTATTTATTTATTATTTGTGTACATACAATATGAGTTTGTAATAAAGTTAAATGAGAGTATAAATACAAAATAGAAAGTACATTTTCTAACAATACCGTAACATCACTTTCATTTTACAAAACTATTATACAAATAATAAGTTTCCAGTGGCCCTCACACTAGGCCTGGCCTGTATCGTGAAGACCTGATAGGGTCATAATATCAATCACAATATTAATTAATTGTTTACATGGGTAGTTGGAATGATGCTAATAATAATATGTTACACGAGCAAAAAAAAGAAATAAATGACTTTAGTGATACTAATGCGATGAATGAAGTGAACTAGAATTAGTGTGAATAAAAACACGAAATTACAAAACGGATCCCATCACTGTGACTTCTCAACTATTCTCTCAGTTTCGGTGTAGGAAAGTTCCATTAACCACTCCCTAACTTTCTATTTGGCTCCCCAAAAAGTCAGATTTTTGGTGGATTTTTAGTAAGTAACTAATTATTTAAAATGTCCATTCTGTCTTATTATTCTTACAACAATCCTGTACTTGTTATCTAAAACATTTTTATCAGTAATATTATTAAGATAATCAATAGAAGTTATACAACCGATAAACAAACATCTGTGGACTTGAAAATTGTGACTGGCGATAGTGCAATGTTAGAGGAAATTGAATTTAAAAATATGAAGATAGTTTAGTGTTAACTAATGTATACTTTTATAAACATGTCATATACTGTACCAACCTATTACTGCCCACTGTTGGGCTCAGATCTCCTCAGAAGAGGTATTAGGCATAGTTCACCACGCTTGACCAGTGCGGATTGGGGACTTCACATATCTTCAAAGAATTTTTTTAGAATCCTTTTCCGACATGCGGGTTTCCTCACGATGTTTTCCTTCACCGTTTTTAGCCAGTGGTGTTGTGAAAAATTGCACATAAATCTGTTTCACATGTCATATTGCTTTTCTAAATTATTCTACCAAGAGTACCAAGGTTCTACTTATCCGCATTCTTTATAAAAAAAAAATGTTGGGATTCAAAATCAAAAAATCAATTAGAAAAAAATCTTAATATTATGAAATTTATTAAAATCCACACGTCCACGTTTTCTACATTCTTCTTTCTACTACTTTCTTGATCTCATAGTAAAAATTCTTCAAAGTTAGCTAAAAAACTTAATTTTCTAAAAACGCCTGTTTATATTTATTTAATTTATAGAATAGGTCCCAGAATGCCATTCTTTCTTTAAATGGTCTACTATTTAGACTCAGTTCGTTTGCTATCGTTAAGTAATTGTACTTGTCTTCTTTAAGTGGTTCCCATTTTATTGGCAGTAACTCAGTGATTTCTGGAGTTGGGTTCCTGAAAAAACAATTGGCAATCAAATTATAATTTGATGTTTTCTCTTCGTTATTGAAAAGATTTCAAATTGCATTTCTGATAATTTTATAACCATGCAATTTGCAGCTGCATTTAATTTGGCGATAGTTAAATTTGTGCAAATAAATTGAATGTAAATAGATTATTATAAAGATGCAAAGTCATTTAACAACTGTGCAAGTATATTATTTATACATTATTCTGTAATTTACCGTACATTTATTCTGTTTATAATTTATGTAAATTATTTGTAGTAATTTAAATATGCAAAACACTTACCCATATTTAACGAAGTTGGTCCACATTGTAGTCATTCTATCAATGATTACTTGATCATCCGGATCTATCTCATCACTCATAAATTTCATCTTGAATATATACCCCAGTTCATCAGCATGGGCGGTTCCATTTGCAATAATTTCGTTGGAAATTTTATAAAAATTTCTTCCGCCATCATAAGCAAATTTGTAGTAAAATATATCTCCAGCACCACTTCTTAGATATCTCTTTATCGTTCTCTGAATCGGATGAATGTAAGTAAAGTCAGAATCGTAGTTGATGACGTCCCACTTTGTATCGACACTGATAAGGTTATCACCTAAATAAAAATTCTGCACAATTTTTATCATATCATCTAATTCATCATCAACAAATTTAAAGGATCGCTGCAAATAACTTCGAAATATATCTAAAGCTGCGAAGTGCTCATCATCTTTACTGACATGATCAATCATCAATTCACACTCATTAAAACCTATTAGTACTGGCATATTTTTAACCTTAAGGGACAGAGTATCGGCCCATCGCTTCGTAATGAATGGATTAACACCATCAAATTCCTTTTCAGTACATGGCTTAAATAAAATATTTAAGTCTAAAGCTGCTCCAACTACGAGATTCGTATCACTATTGATGAGGAAATTTAATGCTTCATCTATATCTGTTGTATTGTATCCCAGATAGCCAGCTATTTTAAATGGAGCTTCTCTGTCAGGTTCTATGAGCACTGTTCCAGCTTCAGCGCTCCCACTTTGTAATATTACTTGATTGAAAACAATTTCATTGTTTGATAGCAAATGTAGATCTATGGAATGTCCACCGGCACTTTCGCCGAACGCTGTTATTTTCTTCACGTCACCTCCAAAAGCTTCGATGTTTTCTTTGATCCAAGAAAAGGCTAAGACTTGGTCTTTTAAACCTTGATTTCCTGGAACACTGGGATGATCTAGGCACATAAATCCATAAGGCCCAACACGATAATTTATTGTGACGATAATCACACCACGCTTCACCAGGAAATGTGGGTCAAACATGTATCTACCAGCGAATCCTCTTCGGAAGGAACCTCCATACAACCAGGCCATGACTGGTAATGGGTTCTTTGATGTTGCTTCTGATGGCACATAGACATTCAGTTGTAGACAATCCAGACTTCCGAGTATAGTGCCATTAAACTGGTATTTTTGTGGACACACAGCTCCATCATCATAGGCCTCAAAAGTATCTTCAAACTTCGAATATGGAGTAGCATCCTGAATAAAAAACTGTAGTTTAAAAAGAGTAAAACTTTAAACAGTACTAAAGATGCAAAATCTATAGCAGATTCACAGTGTCTTCTGTAAGATAATTTAAAAACAACTTATCACTTATGGTCTGACATACTCAATAAAAATAAATTTAAGTTCTTTTAAATTAAATCATTAAATAATTGTTTTTATTATAATAATTGTTTTTATTATATTATTTGAAATTGTCATAGTTTTAAGCTAATAATTCTAATTCCATTTTTAAATTCAATGTGTTTTTGTATTTGTTATTGTATATTTTTTTATTTAATTTGAATTTTTGACGATAATTTTAATTTCCAATTTTTATATTTAATGTACAATTTTTTAATCTAATTGTCATAAAATGTTGTTATGCATGCTGATTGTACCTATTATTAGAGTGACATTTACTATGTTTTTAACTCACGATTATAATTTAAGTACTATGTTTGATTTGATGTTTACTCTGTTGGTGCAACTTTTTCAAAAAATAAAATAAAATAAAATAATATCTTACGATTAAGTTACTGTTCACTGTCTTTACTACAGTCAAAATTTTGCTTTCTCGATAATTTAACTTCATATATTTAAAATACATATTATTATAATAAAATATTACTAAAACTCACACCAAATGGATTACTATAATTCACGTACGCATATGGTATACCCATAAACATAGAATATGTATTATCTTCAGACTTCAAACCTTTAATTAATCCAACTTTAGAATCTACTAGTGGATCTATTCTTGTACTCGTGTGTGCGTATTTAAATAAAATTGATATTTGTAGTGAAATTACAAAGTAACTCTTCATTTTTATAACACGTTCGAATTTGCAGTCAAATGCGTCCTAAAGACTAGGAGTATGTAGTGTATTTTATAGTGCATTAAAAGTGGTTTCGATTAGAGATGCGTCGATACTATACATCAAAAATGAATCATACACACGATTATTCGAATTGTAATCGATTCAATCGATTTTCGCATCAATCGATGAGATCTGAAGAGTCGATTTCAGACCAACATGTTTTTCGCTGCTGGGACATGATCTCATAGAGGAATCAATATAATTAGTAAAAGAGTTAAGTGTTTCGCGTCGGACTCTAGGAATGTCAGGGGATATCCTAGAGCCACCTAAGACCAAATGTTTTCCAAAATTAATGTCACAATAGATAGTACCAACGTTTGGGTAGGTATTTGAGGAAAGCTGAAAATTTGGTCCATAGTTCTCCTCATAAACCCCATTCGGAACTGCAAATGTGGCTGCCGAGTAGCAGGGCTGAGCGGATCCCTTATTATGGAAAACGTGATCAAACCAAAATCATGAATTTAATCGAATCAAATACTCCTTTATATTAATATATACAAAGGCGCATCCCTATTCCGTTATGATTAGATTAGATTAGTTTTTCAACTTCCGTAGGCATGGGTATAGCCAACTAAGTATCGTATCAGATAATGAAGTCATCATCAATGAAATGATCTCAGTGTGCAATGATGATATACATCTCAACGTCAACATATACTTTTGAGTTAAGACATTTCATTATTACTGAAATTTTAGACATAAGTAGGTATGAAGATTTTTATCACCAATTTTATCAGTTTGTTTTACTTTATTACAAGGAGGTGTCAAAACAAATTTTGAGACGATATTTGATTTATCGCTAAACACATGTTAAAAACTATCATTCAATTTAATGACTAACATACCATTCAATAGCTAGTTAGAATTACTATAATATAATTATATATATGTTAAGATAACAGTCAATACTTGAAGATTATTAATAATTATCTATTATTATTATTAATAATTACTGAAAGTCGAGGTTAAAAATTAATCACATTTGTCGGTTTTGGAACGAAGTCCCTTATCGCGCGTTATCGAAAGGGGGCTAGACGAAAAAAAATCTTACGAAAAGTTGTCACACTTTTTTTGTTTTAGACGATTATCGCTAGCTGGCGCTGTTACGTTAGAAAAAAAAATTATAAGATATCTTTTAATCGAAAGAAACTTCGTTCTATTCGATTCGGGTGTTCCATGACACCTCTCAAGTTTTTTTATAATAATTTATCCCTAGGAATGAATCATGTAATAAGTGGACGTTGTTTGCAATTCTAAGTACCATAAAAGTCTTTCTTGCAAAAATAAATAATATTTTTAGTTTCTTTCGAATCCAAAAACAATTCAGGCACATCGCCGGCCGCTGCCGTGGCACCGCTCATTTCGCTCGCTCGGCTCGTGCTTTGTTTATCAGTATACTAACTTAAACTAACCTATATTGTTGCGAAAATATTTACCTTAAAAAGAAGTTTGTCGTTTTCATTTTTGTAATAAAAATATTATTACTTTGTTGTTTGCTTAGTTTTAATTATTATTATATTTTATAACTTTTACCAATAAGTGTCTAGAAAAAGTAATAAATTTCAATCGTTTGTTCAGATCAATCAGATTACCGTAACATATCATAAGTGTAAAAAGTCTGCAATAAAAACCACAAGTATACAGGGTGATTTGAGGGTACATTTTGACGGTCATGGTAGCTGATGGTTATATAGGACCAGTAAAAATATTATTACCAAAGAATATGGCTTAATGCCTTAGTAATCGCAACTTAAAAATATCTAAAATTCTTGCAAAAAGATGGTTTTTCGACAGCTGATGGGTGCGCGAAATCGCTGGAGGTCGTTAGTCAACACTCTTTTAGCCGAAATTGTTTATGTTGTAGGTTTGTCGAATTTAGATTTCAAAATAAATATGTAATTTTACCTATTTTTTGTATTATTCCGTTTTAGAACAGAGTACTCATCACCCTCCTGCAATATGTACCTTCTTTACAAAATCACTCTGTATAACAAAGAGAATAATATGCATTGCGTAGAAATACCTAAACACTCAGCCTAGAGTGACATATCAAAATATTCATTGATTTAAATAACAATGCATCATCTCTTATCATTCTCGTGAAGATACTCCATAGAACACATTAGGTACATATGGAATGCAAGCTCTTCAAGTAAACTCATATCTGCGGGACACTTGTATCAGCATTGCATCAGAGTGACTTGTAAAATTAACAGAAAACTTTTCAAATATATTTTTCACAGTAATCAAACAATCAGTAGGTAAGTAGTGTTAAGTGACTTGTGTCTGTACTGTACTGTTTAACAACCCATTACTGCTTACTGCTGAGCTCAAGTCTCCTCCGAAGAGGGGTTAGGCATAGTCCACCACGCTTGCCTAATGGGGATTGGGGACTTCACATATCTACAAAGGATTTTTAGAACCCTTTTCCGATATGCAGGTTTCCTCACGATGTTTTCCTTCACCGTTTTTAGCCAGTGGTGTTGTGAAAAATTGCACATAAATCTTTTTCATATTAAGATTTAGAGGTAGAAGCCGGCCGGTTTTAAACCCGCGAGCTCCCGTACGGAAGGCAAGCGCTTCAACCACCACGACTATTATTATTTAATTGTATCAATTTGAAGGAAAGACTTCCGGTTGTGACATCACCTGATTAACTTTATTACAATTTATATTTTTTGCGAAAACGGAAATACTAGTTGCGCCATCTGATTTATTTATCTAGAAGGTATAAAAGACGTGTGAACTATCGCTTAAGAACAGTAGACGTGCTTTCAAAGTGAACGGAGCTGAGATTAATTGTGACTGAGTTTTGGAGTATGATTATAATGATTTTGGAAGATGAATAAACTGTTATTAAGAACCAAAGAGTTAGAGTCGTGTTTCTGAACTGGACCCCAATAGTAGATTATTCGACTAGTCATAACATAACATATTTTAACTAGCAAATAAAATTCTCTAAAGAATGTTCTCATTAACAAAAGGCCGGTGGCATGTTCAATACTTCTCGACAGACAAAAGAAGCCCCGAAATTCAGGGGACACTAATACGTCAGGAGGATATTTTACGAACTTGAAAACAAAACAGAAAAGTCCAGCTAATGAACTCTTGAATCCAAGTTTTGAAATATACTAATTTAAGTATAACATTTAAGAGCAGATTCTTTGAGCTTCCACCACAATGTTGTCAAAGAAGTTTGCTAGTATCAGGTCGGTAGTTAAAATATCAGTTAAAAATCAAATTTAGAAACAGAATACGACGTAACATTAATACCAAACTACTCTGACTAAAGAAGTAATTAATGTATGAGGTAATGGTAGCATATCATCTTTTATTGCTGTAGCAATATTATCATTTTCATCATCAGCCTATAGACGTCCACTGCTGGACATAGGCCTCCTCCAAACCTCGCCACATCGACCGGTCCTGCGCCATCTGCATCCAGTGACCTCCCGCGATCTTGACCAGGTCGTCGGTCCATCTTGGGAGGTCTACCAAAGTTGCGCTTACCGGTTCGTGGCCACTCCAGAACTTTTCGGCTCCATCGGCCATCCGTTCTTCGCACAATGTGACCTACCCATTGCCACTTCAAAGATGCAATTCTTTGGATGCAATGATTGTATTGTACTATCAAATTCAAACATTACCAATAAAGGTGTTTGTGGAGCAATCATAGATCCGATTCTTCCCAAAGACGAACATAATGCTTGCATCGAATTTCTTGTGTGTGTCGGGAACAATTCGCTCGTGTACATATACGTTATATTGAAATAAAATGAAGATACAAGTTTTCCAATTCCATATATCAATACTGATAACCAGGGTATTGCTGAAAACAACCAAAACTGTATTATTTGTTTTTTTTTATAACACTTAGTTAAGTTTCTAATACAATACTTTAGACATAGACATTCTTTATTTGTGATAAAAAAAAAACATACAAAGATAAAAAAAAAATACACAAAAAATAAGAGACAATTGCGAGTAATTTCTCTTTCACCACAAATCAACTGTGACTCAGCATAATGCTGAACATTGACACATTCCAGCAGGACAACTGCCAATATCCAGCGCTGGTTTTCTTTGTTATGTTACTGAAAATTTCCAATTCATTAGATTTTCTTCATTTCTTATTTTAGATGATAAGTTCTACAATTTGAGTCATTTGGATTGATACTAACCTAGGATTGGTTAATGTAACATCAATTGACTCTCTTATCATTAGTCATATTATGTAAATAATCGTTTCAGCTTATATCATTATCTACGGTGTTAGTAAATATTATCATTCTCGCTATAAATTTAACTTATTCTCTCCTAAACTAACAGCATGAAAAAGTAAACATACTAAACACTTACAAAGTGGTAAAAATGGCTGAAATATACACAAGGCTGCACCAACGAAGAAACAGGTTATCAATGGCTTTTTCCTTTTGTATTTCATCAAAATAAACATTATTATAAAGGTTCCTGGTCCTTCAGTGATTGTTATTAAAACATAGTTTATATATTTGTTGCCTTTCAGTGATACAGAATTGATTGACATTCCATAATTCACGAAGCTTGACGTTGTCCACCAAAGTGTGCAGACAAAGAATCTCAAAAGTAAAGGTTTTGAAGTAAAAATCGCCTTCAACAATTTACTTAGCGCCATCTCTTTCTCTTCTTCACAAACAACATTATCTATTTCGTTTACATCTAATTCTATTTTGCTTTTCTTTGCTGCTTTCTTTAGTATTGCAACTGCTTCTTGTTTTTTGCCTTTGGTAAGTAGCCATCTTGGACTTTCATCTAAGAGATATGTGTAGAAAATAAACAGTAGTGATGGTGTATACAGTATTTTTAAGTATGACCGCCAGTACGGAACTCCCCATGATACGAGACCCACTGAAGAGGTTCCTATATCAGATCCTAATGATGCTAAGGCATAATAAAGAGCTCGCTTTTTAGATTCCACGATTTCTATAGCTGTAACGATATAATTAGTTATAAAACTTAGTAAGTTTGTATTCAGTAAGGTTTACATTTTATAAATAAACATCGTTTGCGTCATATAAGAAGGAATAAATAAGAATGTTCCCGTTTTTTTTTTCACCCACGTTTAAACTTTCTCTGGACTTTCACGAATATTTCGAGACTAAATTTAGCTAAATCAGTACAGCCGTTTTCGAGTTTTAGCGAGACCAACTAACAGCAATTCATTTTTATACAAGGTGTAAACAGAGCACTCCCGAAAACGAAGCCTGTAATGGTAGTACTAGCATACTACGTAGGTAGGTAGTATAGCATATATATGCGATATGATAACCCATAATATACTTACTAAGAATATAAACTGGTGAAAAATTGACAATTGTCACATATTCTATAATATACTTACTAAGAATATAAAGGGGGGAAAAATTGTCGCCCATAACACCTTCTAAAAATTCCATTGCTATATAGAACCAGTGTGGTGCCGGCTGCCGTGTGGTGCCGGCTTAGAATAGCACCACCCCACCTTGTCCCGTGGGTGTCGTAGAAGGCGACTAATTCAACCAAGGGACACTCCGGAGAGTGGGCAGCAGCGCTCTCTGTGTATAATAACATCATACTGCGATCGCCAACCCGCATGCCAAGCGTGGCGATTACGGCAATACCCCTCGAAATGAAAACGTCAAAAAAGAATTGGCCCCCAGTCCCCGGCGGCCCCACTGTGCTTGGTTATGGTAGCGACCAAGCCAACAGTGGGGCAGGGGGTGCTAAGAATCCCCGGGTGCGATCCGGCTACCAAAAACAACCGAAACTGCACCTGGCAACACTAAACACGCGTACACTGCGAACAGACGAGAGAATTGCGGAACTAGAGGAAGAGTTGAGCCGGCTGCGCTGGGACATAGTAGGATTATCTGAAGTCCGAAGAGAGGGGGAGGACTCGATAATTCTGCGGTCCGGCAACCTGCTCTACTTCCGGGAGGGCGAACAACTGTCCCAAGGTGGTGTCGGGTTTATCGTCCACAAGTCCCTCGTGAACAACATCGTGAAGATAGAGAGTGTGTCGGCTAGGGTAGCATGCCTTATACTCAGAATAACAAAGCGTTATTCGCTGAAGGTCATACAGGTCTACGCTCCGACCTCGGCACACTCCGACGATGAGGTGGAGGCTATGTATGAGGACATATCCAGAGCCATGCATAGCTGCAAATCTCACTTCACCGTTGTCATGGGGGACTTCAATGCCAAGCTGGGCAAACGTTCTGAGGGAGAGCTGCGAGTGGGGCAATTTGGAGTCGGGTGTCGAAATCACAGGGGAAACTTACTGGCGGGTTTTCTGGAGAAGGAGGCATTATACATGATGAACTCCTTCTTCAGAAAACGAGACCACAGGAAGTGGACCTGGATGAGCCCCGACGGTGCTACCAAAAACGAGATAGACTTCATCATGTCGACAAAAAGGCAAATATTCAGCGATGTCTCTGTGATCAATGCCATTAAGTTTGGAAGCGATCACCGAATGGTAAGGGGCACGCTGAATCTCAAGATCAAGCTTGAGAGATCCCGGCTGATGAAGTCTACGCTCCGACCAGCACAAGCCCACATCCAAAACCCCGATAGCTTTCAGCTCGAACTTCAGAACCGCCTTAATAGCCTGGCCGGCACAGTGGACGAGTACAATGACGGGTTTGTGGAAGCTGTCCAAGCGGTAGGGTCTAAGTTCTTCAAGGCCCACCGTACAAACAGAACCAAGAGACTGTCGGACTCTACCCTGAAGCTGATGGAACAACGCCGTGAAATGGCTCTGCAATCCTCAGATGATGCCACTAAACATCGGCACCTCAATAGACAAATCTCTAAATCTTTAAAACGAGACCTGCGCCGATTCAATACTAAGCGTATTGAAGAAGCCATTGAGCGAAACAAAGGCACCAAAGTATTCGCGAGAGATTTGTCTATTGGGCAGAGTCGGTTGGCAAAACTGAGGACCATTGATGGCAGAGTTGTTTCATCGGGTCCTGAGCTTCTGGATGAGATCGAGAGGTTCTATGGACAGTTGTACACATGTACTCGGCAACCCGTGACAAACCTGGCAAAAGACCCAAGAGCCAAACTTACCCGACACTATACCGAAGATATTCCGGACGTCAGCTTGTACGAGATTAGGATGGCCCTCAAACAGCTGAAAGACAACAAGGCGCCGGGTGATGACGGTATCACGGCTGAGCTTCTGAAAGCGGGAGGGAAACCTATCCTCAAGGCTCTTCAGAAGCTTTTCGATACCGTCATACTCGAAGGGAAAACGCCACGGGCATGGACCAGGGGTTTGGTCGCATTGTTCTTCAAGAAGGGTGATAATACCCTTCTGAAAAATTATCGACCCATTACGCTCCTGAGCCATGTCTATAAGCTGTTTTCGAGGGTCATCACGAATCGTCTCTCACGCAGGCTTGACGACTTCCAGCCTCCCGAACAAGCCGGTTTCCGAAAAGGCTATAGTACCGTAGACCACATACATACGCTGCGACAAGTTATACAGAAAACCGAGGAGTATAACTTGCCTCTTTGCTTGGCGTTTGTGGACTACGAGAAAGCCTTTGATTCTGTCGAAACATGGGCTGTATTGCAGTCTCTTCAGCGGGGCCAAGTCGACTACCGGTATATCGAAGTGTTGAAGTTCCTGTACGAAAACGCCACTATGTCAGTCCAACTCCAAGGCCAGACCTCGAAACCAATACCTCTAGAGCGCGGCGTGAGACAGGGTGATGTCATATCACCAAAACTGTTCTCCGCTGCACTGGAGGATGTCTTCAAGGTTCTGGATTGGAAAGGGCTAGGCATCAATATAAATGGCGAGTACATAACTCACCTTCGATTCGCCGACGATGTAGTGATCATGGCTGAAACCGCGGAGAAGCTCTCTGCAATGCTCAATGATCTCAGCAGAGTTTCCTTGGAAGTAGGTCTAAAAATGAACATGGACAAGACGAAACTTATGTCGAATGTCCATGTCGTACCTTCTCCAATAACTATCGGAGACTCTGTGCTTGAAGTTGTTGACGAGTACGTATACCTGGGACAAACTGTCCGGTTAGGTAAGTCCAACTTCGATGCAGAGATCAAGCGACGAATCCAACTCGGCTGGGCAGCGTTCGGGAAGCTACGGAAAGTTTTCTCGTCCACAATACCGCAGTGTCTCAAGACAAAAGTCTTCGACCAGTGTGTGTTGCCAGTGATGACCTATGGATCAGAGACTTGGCCGCTCACGATGGGTCTTATTAGACGACTCAGAGTCACTCAAAGAGCAATGGAGAGGGCTATGCTGGGTGTTTCTCTGCGTGATCAAATCAGAAATGAGGAGATCCGCAGAAGGACTAAAGTAACCGACATAGCCCGAAGAATTGCATCTTTGAAGTGGCAATGGGCAGGACACATTGTGCGAAGAACGGATGGCCGGTGGGGCCGAAAAGTTCTGGAGTGGCGGCCACGAACCGGTAGGCGCAATGTTGGTAGACCCCCCACAAGATGGACCGACGATCTGGTCAAGATTGCGGGAGGTCACTGGATGCAGACGGCGCAGGACCGGTCGATGTGGCGAAGTTTGGGGGAGGCCTATGTCCAGCAGTGGACGTCTATAGGCTGATGATGATGATGATGATAGAACCAGTACCACGGTGAAATGCTTTTGGCTAGACCTATTATTCCTCCTGCAAAACTCACGGTGATGATGGCTTTTTTACGACCTAACCTACAACGAAAAAGACAGCAGATAAATTATTATATACAGCTAATCGTATAAATTAACATTTTAAAACACAGATACAAAAGTATTGGAAAAAAAATTGGACCTTTCATCTGATACTAGATTAACCTGAATCAGTCTAACTTTTAAAAAACGTTTAAAAAAGCATACAGACGAAGCTTCTCTTTTTTGGAAATCGGTCTATAAAATCTTCGACAATAACATTATCATGGAATATTTACCTGTCAGACAGTAATCCCACGAATGGTAATCCGATCATGTAACCTAAATTATGAACTGTGCCCACTAGAGTCCTTTTCCAGTCCTCGCAGCCAAGATCATACTACAAGTAATAATTTAATCATCATAATAATTATCAACATGTGTTCAGTACAAATCTGAACATCTATTTTTTTGTATTAATTTGCATAAAATTAGCATATAGATCCTAAGCATCCAACAATATGCGTTGGCCATTAGTCCAAAATATGTCATGTAGGCAGACGAACCAACAGGCTGCTTGATAGTAAGTAGATCGCTCGTGACCCTCTGCAATGTCAGGGGACACTGATGAGTCGCTACGACCTGCCTTTAAGGACCTTTCTTAAGCCTCGTTTGAAGAAGAACAAGTCATAGCGCTCTGAGAAGAGGGAATCATTCCATGTCAATAGATTTATTTTACGAATTGAGAATGGCAGAATTGTAATTTTCAATCATTAATATGAGAAGCAACAGCTTTGTAGCAGGGCCCAAGACAAGCTAGCTATCACTCGGATTCCTGGGCTTCACTGCTCAGAGCTATTACGATGGTCGCCGCTGTAGATCCTGGCTGCACAGGAGTTACAGTGGTAGGAGATAACGGTTCTTACCTCAGCAACAAAACTATCAGGTGGATCGTATATCCATTCTGTACATATTGTGGAGCCGATCTGGTCACAAGTTATATTTTCGAAAGGTTCCTTGCACCTGCAACAAAAATTTGATGAAGTTACAGACTTTCTTACTTTTCCTGTCGGTTTGCCACGTTTAGTCGTAAATATTCTTGCAAAACGATTGTCGCTCGACAGCTAATGGGTGTGGCGGAGGTGTTGTGGGCGCAAGATCACTCCAAGTTGTTTGTCAATACTTGCGTTCGGAATTATTTTTGTTTGGTAGTAGTTTTGTCGTATATTGTTCTATTACCTATTTTTTTAGTTGTTTTATGTATTCTTTTTAATACTCCGGTAAGAACAGAATATTCGTCACCCTAATTCAATTTGTACTTTCAATAACAAATTACCGTGTATTTACGGTTTTTAATTTTCGGTTTTTATGAGGTCTTGGGCTGATATGGAGGTCTGAGTAAATATTAGATTACTGTAAACTAGAATTTTATAACAACTGCTTTTGGCTGTGGTATGATGTGATCTTACCTAAATAAGTCATACTGTCGATGGCTCACCAACGTCAAAAACACGTAAAAAATGACGTGATGGCCGACTGACATGTAATAGCGGTTTGTATACATTGGCTGTCATTGAAACACCATTTGACAGTTGGCCTACAAGTCTTTTGTGAGCATTGGAAGTTGGTGAGTAAGGCGCAAACCCGGGATTGAAAAATGTTCTTAACAATTTTTTTTTTTAAATTATTTTCACAAAGTTTGTACTAAATTCGAGCCAGTATGGAAACGAGGCATTAAATAAATTAATGGATGGTTTACACAGGTGTGCATATTATCGAAATGTTAGCAATATTTTACAATTGATATACTTTTGCAATTGAACTTCTTTTCGTGAAACTACGTTTAGAACATATAGTATGTTAAGTAGTGTTTTTTTTTATTGCGTGATAAACGAGCCTACGGCCCACCTGATGGTAAGCGGTCACCATCGCTCATGAACCTCTGCAATGCCAGGGCAATGAGGGGCTGTTATCTATCGCCTACCGATACAGGACTTTTCTTAAGCCTCGTTTAAAGAGGGACATGTCATAGCGCTCCGGGAAACCGCGGATGGGAGTCCATTCCAAATCGGAATGGTACGGGGCAAAAAGTATCTTCTGAAGCGAACCGTGGAAAATTGTTTTTGTGGTTTTCCAATTTACTCTTTTTTGTAAACTAGCCACTGTCCGCAACGTCTTGTGCGTGAACCCTATACAGCAACTAAGATTATACCTTTGTTTTACGAACCTTAAAAAAGAATTGACCAAATTGGTCCACGCGTCGTTGAGTTATGCGCTTAACAACACATTTTTTTAATGTTTTTGAGTTACTTCTCATTTATGTACGTCATTTTTAATGTAAAACCACATAGCAACAACAATAATAGTTTTTACGTCAGTCAAAAATTTAGCGAAAACAACTAGCGCTGAAAATTAGAGGACAAAATAAAAATACACCAAAATACCTTTTAGTCACTTCTTCGGCAGCAAATATATAATTAGACATACTTATTCCATTGCTCATATACGCAAAAAACAAAATAATCATCGTCTCTACATGGTACCGACTTATAAGTGAGAATCTTTTTAACACATCATCCAAACTATCGCTCTGTTTGTCGTCAATATCACTAAAATCATCTTGTTCTTCGTTTTCAATGTCATTCATTTTATTTTATTTAAATAAATTAAAATAAATAATAAATTAAAATTATAAGAAAGTCGACTAAGTTATTAAATTATTGTCACGACTAGAGTATAAACAATTTAAATTACACTTTTGACAAAACGTGCATTCATTAGTAATGAAGAGATAATAACTATCACTAGTCATTTTGTATTACTTGATTGTTATGGGTTTGGACAGGTGTTGCCAAACTTAAGCCTTTGTACCGTAATTATTAATTCAGTATAGTAACAAAGAAAAACCCAATATATTTCACTAATTGTATTTCTGGTCTAATGTCAAAGTCAAATTATTTATTTTCAAAGTTGAAGTGGACACCACATACATTTAGAACGTCAAGACAAAACAATTTTTTATTGGGTCAAATTTTTAGCTGGCACGAGTAACCAGTAATTATCTGATATCCGGCTGTTTTTAAATCATTTTCTGTATGTTTTAAAAAATATATATTTAATTATATAATTCATATACTTAGTATTTGTTAATATCTATTGTATGCGTGTGCACGTAAATGTTGAAAATGTTATCAAAATTCATTTCAGGTTTTGCTTCATATCCTTTTCAATGAGATTATTTATCTCGTGTTTGATTGACTTCTTGACGCCGATTTCTTCAGCCTGTCTGACGGTGTCTGGCAATGACTCATTAGCTGTATCGGGAACTAAGAACGTGATTAATCCTGTTACAATAGCAGCACTGCCAAAAACCATCATTGGTAGACCACTCCAATAGGCCATCTGAAAAATAAACTTTATAATGAATTATTATAATAGCAGATTGATATTTTACGAACTTGAAAACAAAACAGAAAAGTCCAGCTAATGGACTTTGAATCCAAGTTTTAAAGAGAAAAATTTAAGTATAACATTTAAGGGCAGATTCTTTGAGCTTCCACCACAATGTTGTCAAAGAAGTTTGCTAGCATCAGGTCGGTAGTTAAAATAACAGTTAAAAATCAAATTTCGAAACAGAATACGATATTAATACTTAACTATAAGATAAACCAAACTACTCTGACTCAAGAACTAATTAATGTATGAGGTAATGATAGCATATCATCTTTTATTGATGTAGCAATATTATCTAATGATTGTTTTGTACTATCAAATTCAAACATTACCAGTAAAAGTGTTTGTGGAGCAATGATAGATCCGATTCTTCCCAAAGACGAACATAATGCTTGCATCGAATTTCTAGTATGTGTCGGGAACAGCTCGCTAGTGTACATATACGTTATATTGAAATAAAATGAAGATACGTGTTTTCCAATTCCATAGATCAATTTGATAACCAGGGTATTGCTGAAAACAACCAAAAGTGTTTTATTATTTGTTTTTTTTTATAACACTTAGTTAAGTTTTTAATACAATATTTTCTTTATGTTACTGGAAATTTCCAAATCATTAGATTTTCTTCATTTCTTATTTTAGATGATAAGTTCTACAATTTCAGTCATTTGGATTGATACCTAGGATTGGTTAATGTATCATCAATTGACTCTCTTATCAGGATTACTCATATTATGTAAATAATAGTTTCAGCTTATACAGGGTGGGTTTCGACAGGTCAATCACCCCGCTTCGGTATGTCCAAAGTTACAGATCCACCCTGTATTATTATCTACGCTGTTAGTAAATATTATCACTACTCGCTTTAAATTTAACTTATTCTCTCCCAAACTAACAATACAAAAAAAAACATACTACACACTTACAAAGCGGTAAAAATGGTTGAAATATACACAAGGCTGCACCAACGAAGAAACAAGTTATCAATGGCTTTTTCCTTTTGTATTTCATCAAAATAAACATTATTATAAAGGTTCCTGGTCCTTCAGTGATTGATATTAAAACATAGTTTATATATTTGTTGCCTTTCAGTGATACAGAATTGATTGACATTCCATAATTCACGAAGCTTGACGTTGTCCACCAAAGTGTGCAAACAAAGAATCTCAAAAGTAAAGGTTTTGAAGTAAAAATTGCCCTAAACAATTTACTTAGCGCCATCTCTTTCTCTTCTTCACAAACAACATTATCTATTTCATTTATATCTAATTCTATTTTGCTTTTCTTTGCTGCTTTCTTTAGTATTGCAACTGCTTCTTGTTTTTTGCCTTTATTTAGTAGCCATCTTGGACTTTCATCAAGGAGATATGTGTAGAAAATAAACAGTAGTGATGGTGTGTACAGTATTTTTAAGTATGACCGCCAGTACGGAACTCCCCATGATACGAGACCCACTGAAGAGCTTCCTATATTAGATCCTAATGATACAAAGGCATAACAAAGAGCTCGTTTTTTAGATTCCACGATTTCTATAGCTGTAACGATATAATTAGTTACAAAAGTTAGTAAGTTTGTATTGAGTAAGGTTTACATTTTATAAATAAACTTCGTTTGCGTCACATAAGAAGGAAGAAATAAGACTGTTCCCGTAAATTTTTTTTTAACTTTCTCCGGACTTTCACGAATATTTCGAGACTAAATTTAGCTAAATCAGTACAGCCGTTTTCGAGTTTTAGCGAGACCAACGAACAGCAATTCATTTTTATACAATGTGTAAACAGAGCACCCCCGAAAACGAAGCCTGTAGAGGTAGTACTAGCATACTAGGTAGTAAATTTAAGTAAAAAAATAAGTTAGAATTATTGTGTTCTTGAACCAAAAAACCTCATATAGCATATGCTACCATAAAGTCATTTATTCAAATTAGGCTGAGTGTCAACAAATTTTGAAGTTCGATTTTACAAAAGACAATCTCTTCTCTATAAAAAGAATTAAGAAACGGGGAAAATTAAGGTCATCAAGGTATCATTGTAGGTATTTTTGGTGCTGTATAGCATTCACGCAGATGACGTCGCGGGCAGCACCTAGTATTCTATAATATACTTACTAAGAATATAAAGGGGGGAAAAATTGTCGCCCATAGCACCTTCTAAAAATTCCATTGCTATATAGAACCAGTACCACGGTGAAATGCTTTTGGCTAGACCTATTATTCCTCCTGCAAAACTCACGATGATGATGGCTTTTTTACGACCTAACCTACAACGAAAAAGACAGCAAATAATTGAAAAAATAATATATATAAATTAGGGATATAAAATCATAATTTATTCGCCATTAACTAAGCTATCGAACGCACGAATTATTCGAAATTCGACGAATATTCGAAAAATTTCGAATAATTCGAAATTTCGAATAGTATCGAATTTGACTACGACGATGCATCGGAAATAGTTTAAGAATTTGTATATTGTAGATAATATCTTGAATTGGCTTGATGTCTCTATCTAAATCTCATGATTCTCAAGAACTTAATGTTTTGACCAGAGAACGTAAGTTTTTACAATCTCACAAATAAAAAACACAAAATCTGACATCTAGCCCATTCAAGATATTATCTACAAAATACAAATTCTCGTCCTATTTCCGATGCATCGATTTTGATCACAGCGCCATCTAGCGATAATCATCTAAAACAAAAAAAGTGTCGTGATAACTTTTCGTAAGATTTTTTTCCGTCTAGCCCTCTTTCACAACGCGCGATAAGGAACTTCGTTCCAAAATTGAACCCTGCGACAACCATAACCTTTCATCTGACTCTAGATTAACCTGAATCAATCTAGTCAAACTAAAGTTACGTGGAAAGAAACGTTTAAAAAAGCATACAGACGAAGCTTCTCCTTTTTGGAAATTGGTCTATAAAATCTTCAAAAATAACATTATGATGCAATATTTACCTGTCAGACAGTAATCCCACGAATGGTAGTCCGACCATGTAACCTAAATTATGAACTGTGCCCACTAGAGTCCTTTTCCAATCCTCGCAGCCAAGATCATACTACAAGTAATAATGAAATCATCATAATAATTATCAACATGTGTTCAGTACAAATCTGAACATAATTTTTTTGTATTAATTTGCTAAAAACTTTTTATAAATTTTGTTCGATGTCAAATTTAAATTATTAAATTCTTCACTTCTTTCACGTCTTTAGACACTTCTGGCTTAGCTATATAGGATAGCAATTATATTTTATGTTTTCTTTGTATTTTTTTTTCTTGTTGGATTTATAGCATCCAACAACAAGCGTTGGCCATTAGTCCAAAATATGTCTTTTATTGTCATGTAGGCAAACGAGCCAACAGGCTACTTGATCGTTAGTAGTTCGCTCATGGCCCTCTGCAATGTCTGGGGACACTGAAGAGTCGCTACGACCTAACTTAAAGGATTTTCCTTAAGCCTCGTTTGAAGAAGCAACAGCTTTGTAGCGGGGCCCAAGACAAGTTAGCTTCCCTTCGGGTTCCTGGGCTTCACTGCTCAGAGCTATTACCATGGTCGCCGCTGTAGATCCTGGCTGCACAGGAGTTACAGTGGTAGGAGATAACGGTTCTTACCTCAGCAACAAAACTATCAGGTGGATCGTATATCCATTCTGTACATATTCTGGAGCCGATCTGGTCACAAGTTATATTATCGAAAGGTTCCTTGCACCTGCAACAAAAAATTGATGAAGTTACAGACTTTCCTATTTTTCGTTTGCGATTTACCACGTTTAGTCGTAAATATTCTTGTAAAACGATTGTCGCTCGACAGCTGATGGGTGTGGCGGCGGTGTGGTGTGCGCGAGATCACTCGAAGTTGTTAGTCAACACTTTTGTCCGGAATTATTTTTGTTTGGTATTAATTTTGTCGAATTTTGTTTTTTTTACCTATTTTTTTTAGTTGTTTTACATATTCTTGCAATAAAAAAAAAACACAAAAATACCTTTTAGTCACTTCTTCGGCAGCAAATATATAATTAGACATACTTATTCCATTGCTCATATACGCAAAAAACAAAATAATCATCATCTCTACATGGTACCGACTTATAAGTGAGAATCTTTTTAACACATCATCCAAACTATCGCTCTGTTTGTCGTCAATATCACTAAAATCATCTTGTTCTTCGTTTTTAATGTAATTCATAATTATTTTATTTTATTTAAATATGTTTATTAAATTCTTATTGTTTAGTAAATTAAAATTATTAATAAGAAAGTCGACTAATTTAAAAAATATATTGTCACGACTAGAGTATAAAAATTTTAAATTACACTATTGAAAAAACGTGCATTCATTAGTAATGAAGAGATAATAACTATCAATTGTAATTTTATTACTAAATTGTTATAATTTTGGGCAGCTGTTGCCAAACTTTTAAGCCTTTGGGCCGCAATTATTACTTCAGTGAAGTATTAAGGACCGCTTTGGACAAGAATTGTTTTGGATAGACAACAGTGGAGGCAGTTGGAGGAGGCCTATGCTACAAGGCATTGCGAATTGAGGGACATACTGTAATCGTAAATATTGTTAATTTCTACAATTTTTTTTTTTATATAATTGTTAATCTTTACTTTAACCCTTAATTTTGTATTTTATAGGCTAAATAAATAAAGTAACAACGAAAAGCCCAATATATTTCCGTAATTGTATTTCTAGTCTAATATCAAAGTCAAATTATTTATTTTCAAAATTGAAGTGGACATCACATACATTTTGAACGTCAAGACAAAACAAAAAATGCTTCCACCACTTCGCTAAAATTACGCCTCCACCCTTAGAAGAACCGGCGCAAGAAACTCAGCGGGCATGCCTTTTTTAATTGGTCAAATTTTGCGCTGGAACGAATAACTTGTAATTATCTGATATCCGGCTGTTTTTACTATCCGGCTGGATATAGGTAATTCAGTCTGGTAGTAATCCGGCCGGATTTCAGATAGTAATATTTAAAAAATCTCATAACTATATAACGGGCTAATAATATCAGAATAAATTATGGACAGCTTCTATTATTATAATCACACGTCAAAAGTATTTGTTTTATTAATTCGGCCTTTACAGTTTCAAGAACTGAGTAGCCTGACTAGAACCTTGGGTCTAATAAGATAGCAATTAGGTGGTGTGGATTGTCTTCTATGTATTTAAAAGGACTCTATTTCAGCATTCAAGGAAGGTATATGAGCTAAGGCCGGTGTATTTTATGCAGTAATTTTTGTCAAAATACTTCTTAATGAGAGACCGAATGTCCGGCACTCCGATCTCGCAGCTTCCCGAATATCCGGTATCGTCTCTAGTCAACGACTTGACTTGCGGCCCGCGGTTTGGATACCACTGCATTAGTAGATTAAATTGCCATTATAGTTATTTGCATTGTCGTTATCTATTTAATGGCGGCTACACACTGTCGCTAAGAAGCTTTGTGAACAGGCGTAAGTATGGATGTTTTTCATGTATTTTTTTTATTGCAACGTAGATAAACGAGCATACAGCCCACCTGATGGTAAGCGGTCACCGTCGCTCATGAACTCTGCAATGCCAGGGCAAAGAGGCATTTTCATTTTATTTAGTCGACGTCACGCGTAAACTCGGCACGGCATTTGCGGCCTTTAAATGGTTAGATATATTGATACTGATTTACTATCCTATATCCAGCCGGATAGTAAAAACAGCCGAATATCAGATAATTACTGGTTATTCGTGCCAGCTAAAAATTTGACCCAATAAAAATTTTGTTTTGTCTTGACGTTCAAAATGTATGTGGTGTTCACTTCAACTTTGAAAATAAATAATTTGACTTTGACATTAGACATGAAATACAATTAGGGAAATATATTGGGCTTTTCCTTGTTACTTTACTGAATTAATAATTACGGTACAAAGGCTTAAGTTTGGCAACACCTGTCCAAACATATAACAATCAAGTAATACAAAATGACTAGTGATAGTTATTATCTCTTCATTACTAATGAATGCACGTTTTGTCAATAGTTTAATTTAAATTTTGTCTACTCTAGTCGCGAAAATAATTTAATAACTTAGCGTATATGAGCAATGGAATAAGTGTGGTTAATTATATATTTGCTGCCGAAGAAGTGACTAAAAGGTATTTTTGTAGATTATTTTTATTTTATCCTCCAATTTTCAGCACATGTTGTTTTCGCTAATTTTATGACTGACGTAAATATAACTATTATTGTACTTGCTATGTGGTTTTGCAAAAAAAAATCTATAAATCGATCTATCTGACGTACATAAATGAGGAGGAACTCAAAGACAATAAAAAGAATGTGTTGTTAAGCGCACAACTCCCGGGGGTGGCGGGACGATACGTGAGCGCCAATATGGATTCGAATGCAGGTACCTACACCAAATCCCGAAATCTAAAAGTGATGAAATAAAAAATTGGATTATAAAAATTGTGTAATTTAATAATTATTTTATAAGCATTTAGATTTATATTTAGTACAAACTTTATGAAAATTAAAAAAAAAAAATTGTTAGAAACATTTTTCAATCCCGAGTTTGCGCCTTACTCGCCAACTTCTAATGCGCACAAAAGACAACTCGTCGCCTCAGTGCTTGTTTGGCCAATCTGACATTTTTTACGAAAATGACTTTTTAATGCAGTATTATAAAGAATAAAATTTTCATTCGACTGGTAAAATATTTTTTTAAAATATTCAATTCTAAAACAATAAAAATCTCATTTAATCTTTTTTTCTCAACACGGCACTTTACGAAACCGTGCTTCCGTGTTGCCGTCCGTGCTTGTTTGCTGTCTCCTGTAAAATTTGCTCGAGTGCAGATTGGACAAACAAGCACGCAGGCGACGAACTGGTAGGCCAACTGTCAAATGGTGTTTCAATGACAGCCAATGTATACTATTTGACTATTGACTATTGAATTAGGGTGACGAATATTCTGTTCTTATCGGAGTATTAAAAAGAATACATAAAACAACTAAAAAAATAGGTAATAGAACAAAATCCGATAAAACTAATGCCAAACAAAAATAATTCCGGACGAAAGTGTTGACTAACGACTTGGAGTGATCTTGCGCCCACAACACCTCCGCCACACCCATCAGCTGTCGAGCGACAATCGTTTTGCAAGAATATTTATTACTAAACGTGGCAAACCGACAGGAAAAGTAAGAAAGTCTGTAACTTCATCAAATTTTTGTTGCAGGTGCAAGGAACCTTTCGAAAATATAACTTGTGACCAGATCGGCTCCACAATATGTACAAAATGGATATACGATCCACCTGATAGTTTTGTTGCTGAGGTAAGAACCGTTATCTCCTACCACTGTAACTCCTGTGCAGCCAGGATCCGCAGCGGCGACTATCGTAATAGCTCTGAGCAGTGAAGCCCAGGAACCTAAGGGAAAGCTAACTTGTCTTGGGCCCTGATACAAAGCTGTTGCTTCTCATATTAATGTTTAAAAAGAAATACAAAGAAAACATAAAATATGATTGCTATCCTATATAGGTATTACAATTTGTAATATACTCGTCAACTAATAATATAATCTACAGCATAGTTTGTGCGAGATTTAGTTGAAAGATAAATAGTATAAAAAAATACTTGTTTGTCCGTGGGCATTCCAATAACATTGCATATTTTTCAGTTAAGTTTCTGAAACATTGTTCGTTCGTGTGTACATTTTTTAATCAACTTTGTAAATATTTTTCTAGACTACAAATCTAGAGAGACAACAGAATGTTAAAATTAAAATTGTTTGTCGATTCGTCGATTCGTCGCCGCTGTGGATCCTGGCTACACAGGAGTTACAGTGGTGAGAGTGAGAGGTGGGCAAATGCCAGAATTAGAATGTCATTTCAATTAATGCATATCCAATAAGTCTGAGAATCGGTTACTATCTATTTATCACATCCCTCAGTGATAAGGGTTGTTCACCCTTTTTTTATATATTCTAAACTTTTACCCTTTTATCACCTACCCCTATTTTTATTAGCCCGTTAGTTTTGGTGGTGGATAGTGTTCACGCAGACTAGCGAGTTATATTATACCTAAAAAATACTATTACTTTAAAAAATAACATTGTTTTTGACTATTTGACTTATTACATTTATTAACAAAAATATAACAAACTGTAATTTAAATATGTTTTCAATATATCGTAATTTTCGTTTTATATAATTACTAACTGCCACGCGCACCTACGTCTGCGTCGCATAGGAATTGTGGCCACCTTCCAGCTCCATTATCAGACCTACACATTCATTCTCTACGCAAAGTACTCATCAGGACGCTTCATTAGAGCCCAAACACGATGAGGTTATCTTGCTTATTGACGGAGTTCTTGTGGCCACCTTCCAGCTTCATCATCGGACCTTGACATTCATCCTCTACGCAAAGAACTCATCAAGACGCTTCATTAGAGCCTAAACACGATGAGATTATCTTGTTTAATGACGGAGTTCCCATAGCCACCTACCAGCTCCATCATCAGACCTTGACATTCATCCTCTACACAAAGATCTCATCAGGACGCTTCATTAGAGCCTAAACATGATTGGCTGGGTCGATTTGGATGGGACTTTCAATGACCGAGCTTATGTAATAACTAACTTAGGCTATATTCATTTTAGAAATTGTTTTTTTTAAATTTTCGATGAAGTTCAAGGTTGGTTTTTACAGAGAGAAAAAAATCGAATAATTGACAGTTAATTGAGAGTGGCGCAGACGAAGTTGCGCCCGCCTCGCCACTACCTACGCGCTCCTTACGCGTGGCCCCGCGCAATCAACGGCCATTTTAGTCAGAGCTCCAGTTACGACGATTCACCATATAAATTGGAGATCTCTTTATGTTGGCCAGTAAAAACTCTTCGAGTACATGGTTTTTTTGAATTTTTACTTTTAAAACATTTTAAATTATCATAATTTTATATTTTTATGCCATAAAATAATAATTTTCTGGCCAAGTCGCGCTATTAAAGCATTTTTTATAAATAACTATCACCGAACGTAATACCCATCGACGTTATTTCGCTTATAACTTTTTTAATACTGAACCGATTTTGATAAAACAACGACTAAATGTTAAGTGAGACTTGCCATAATACATTACAAAAAACCCCAACTAAATTGGTTCGGCCGGTTCGGAGATTAGCGCGCACAAAGATACAGACAAACAGACAAACAGATAAACAGACAAACAGACAAAAAAAAATCTAATTGCATTTTTGGCATCAGAATCGATAACCAAACACCCCCTGCTAGTTTTTTTTTGATATTTTCAATGTACAGAATTGACCTCTCTACGATTTTATTATAAGTATAGATGACTGAGAGCGCTTCGAACCCAATATTTCATGATAATATCGAATAATGTTACATATTTTTGAATAATAAGCAATAGAAAAATAAACATGCAATAGCGTAATACTCAGGAAAATTATAAAAACGGAAAAAAGAGAATAAAATTAAGAAAGGATTGGCATCTAGCAACGAAGAACCAAAAGTCTTATCATAGATTCAAATATTTTTGACCGACTTCCGAAAAAGGAAGTCTTCTCGTGATCATGACGTTTGCAACAACGTTGAAATATCGAGACAACTCAATTAATTAGATATCGTGCCAAGAAAATGAAAATGTTGAAAATGCATAAAAGTAGTATAGAAAACCGCGAGTGTCTGAATAAGTTTTTAAACAAAATTATTTTACAAAATAATTAAATAAGTTGTTTAAAAAATTCAAAGTGTAAGAGTGTGTGCCACGATAGGATGACGGAGCATTCAAATGAACAGTGTGCGATAGTAGGTACTTCGGTAACAAAGATAAACTGTCTGTATTCCTTTATAAAATTATTTTATTTTATATTTATTTATTTGGGAAACAGAACAAGTGATACAACAACAAGTGAACAATTACTAGTGATAATTATTATCTCTTCATTAATAATGAATGCACGTTTCGTCAATAGTGTAGTTTAAAATATTTATACTCTAGTCGTGACTTTAATTTAACTTAGTCGATTTTCTTATTAATAATTTTAATTAATTAAAAATAATAATTTTAGAAATAAAATTAAATAATTATGAATGACATTAAAAACGAAGAACAAGATGATTTTAGTGATATTGACGAAAAACAGTGCGATAGTTTGGATGATGTGTTAAAAAGATTCTCACTTTTAAGTCGGTACCATGTAGAGACGATGATTATTTTGTTTTTTGCGTATATGAGCAATGGAATAAGTGTGGTTAATTTTATATTTGCTGCCGAAGAAGTGACTAAAAGGTATTTTTGTAGATTATTTTTATTTTATCCTCCAATTTTCAGCACATGTTGTTTTCGCTAATTTTTTTACTGACGTAAATATAACTATTATTGTACTTGCTATGTGGTTTTACAAAAAAAAATCTATAAATCGATCTATCTGGCGTACATAAATGAGGCGGAACTTAAGGACAATAAAAAAATGTGTTGTTAAGCGCATAACTCCCGGGGGTGGCGGGACGATACGTGAGCGCCGATCGGGAACGCGTCCTGCCATCCCTACCAGCCTCGTGTCGGGTTCTGTCCCCGACCGGGGTTCGGACGTCGAGCGTGAGCGGCGGCAGGTTTTCGTGCGGTTTAACTCCCACATACCTCACTCGCGGAGCGGGCGGAACTCCGACGATTTCCTCCCGTCATAAAAAAAATACCAATTTCGTCAAATCTTTTTTTTAAAGTTCGTTGAAGTTCAAGAATAGTTTTTACTTAAAATAAAAATTCACATAATTGCTGGGAAAAGGCTTAGTTCCTGTATACGACAGGTTCACGTAGGCGACGTCACGAGCAGCACCTACATAGTTTACAAAAAAGAGTAAATATTTAAACAGTATGTTCTAAACGTAGTTTCACGAAATGAAGTTCAATTGTTAAAGTAATAATAATATTGCTAAAGAAAAAGAAAAACTGCTAAAATATTTGGACCTCGCTCACGAGGTGACCGACATGTGGCGTGTTGAATCGACCATCATTGTTCCGATCGATGTATCTGTGCACGGTCTAATAGCGAAAAGCTTCGACCGTCATCTTGAGAAGCTTTCGCTCCCCAGCTGGGTAAAGGGCTTGATTCAGAAGGCGGTCGTTCTTGACACGACACGTATTGTGAGGAGGTTCCTCTCTTTTGAGCCCTGACCACTGATGGCTTGGGTCGTAGACCTCGTCTTCAGTGGGCCTCTGTTTTTTATATTGTATTTTTAAATTTTATTCCTTTGTTAATTTTTTTAAAAATATAATGTAAAAAATAAGTGTAAATAAATGAATACAGATAGTAATAAGTAATATTGCTAAAGAAAAAGAAAAACTGTTAAAATATTTGGACCTGGCCCACGAGGTGACCGACATGTGGCGTGTTGAATCGACCATCATTGTTCCGATCGTTGTATCTGTGCACGGTCTAATAGCGAAAAGCTTCGACCGTCATCTAGAGAAGCTTTCGCTCCCCGGCTGGGTAAAGGGCCTGATTCAGCGCGGCGGTCGTTCTTGACACGGCGCGTATTGTGAGGAGGTTCCTCTCTCTTGAGCCCTGACCACTGATGGCTTGGGTCGTAGACTCCGCCTGCACTGGCCCTCTGTTTTTATATTGTATTTTTAAATTTATTTTTTTGTAAATGTTTTTTTAAAAACATAATATAAAAAATAAGCTAATAAATGGATATGGAATATTGCTAAAATTATGATAATACGCACACCTGTATCGCATCGCAGAGCGCTATGACTTGTTCTTCTTCAAACGCGGCTTAAGAAAGGTCCTTAAAGTTAGGTCGTAGCGACTCATCAGGGTCCCCTGACATTGCAGAGGCCATGAGCGTACTACTTACGATCGAGTAACCTGTTGGCTTGTTTATCTACACGGCAATACGGCATATTTTGGACTAATGGCCAACACATGTTGATAATTATTATGATGATTTAATTATTACTTGTAGTTTGATCTTGGCTGTGAGGATTGGAAAAGGACTCTAGTGGGCACAGTTCATAATTTAGGTTACATGATCGGAGTACCATTCGTGGGATTATTGTCTGACAGGTAAATATTCCATGACAGTTTTATTTTCAAAGATTTTATTGACCGACTTCCACAAAGGAGGAGGTACTCAATTCGTCTATATGTTTTTTTATGTTTGTTCCCGCATAACTTAAGTTTGACTGGAAAATATCTTTGGACATAATTTCTTTTCATTTTGTAAGAAAATAATATTAAATACTCAAAATTACGTCTCAAAATATAGAATCTACTTTGTGACGAAATATTATTTACTATTTTTTTTTATTTGCTGTCTTTTTCGTTGTAGGTTTGGTCGTAAAAAAGCCATCGTCATCGTAAGTTTTGCAGGAGGAATAATAGGTCTAGCGAAAAGCATTTCACCATGGTACTGGATCTATATAGCAATGGAATTTTTAGAAGGTGTTATGGGTGACAATATTTCGCCAGTTTATATTCTTAGTAAGTATATTATGGACTATTATACAGCATATGATGATATGCGAGCTTTAAAGGAACCTGGTAAAGGAACAAAAAATTCTTACTTAAATTAATTATCTCCTACATAAAAATGAATTGCTGTTCGTTAGTCTAGCTAAACTCGAAAACAGCTAATAATCTTGAAATATTCAAGGTCGTCTTATATGACGCAAACGAAGTAGCGCGGGCAACTCAGTTTTTTATAAAATGTTTCAGTTTGTTTCAATTAACTCACGACAACCATACTGAATACAAACTTACTAATTATATCGTTACAGCTATAGAAATCGTGGAATCTAAAAAACGACCACTTTATTATGCCTTAGCATCATTAGGATTTGATATAGGAACCTCTTCAGTGGGTCTCGTATCCTGGGGAGTTCCGTACTGGCGGTCATACTTAAAAATACTGTACACACCATCACTACTGTTTATTTTCTACACATATCTCCTAGATGAAAGTCCAAGATGGCTACTTACTAAAGGCAAAAAACAAGAAGCAGTTGCAATACTAAAGAAAGCAGCAAAGAAAAGCAAAATAGAATTAGATGTAAACGAAATAGATAATGTTGTTTGTGAAGAAGAGAAAGAGATGGCGTTAAGAAAATTGTTGAGGGCGATTTTTACTTCAAAACCTTTACTTTTGAGATTCTTTGTCTGCACACTTTGGTGGATAACATCAACCTTCGTGAATTATGGAATGTCAATCAATTCTGTATCACTGAAAGGCAACAAATATATAAACTATGTTTTAATAACAATCAATGAAGGACCAGGAACCTTTATAATAATGTTTATTTTGATGAAATACAAAAGGAAAAAGCCATTGATAACTTGTTTCTTCGTTGGTGCAGCCTTGTGTATGTTTCAGCCATTTTTACCACTTTGTAAGTGTGTAGTGTTTATTTATTTTGTATTGTTAGTTTCGGAGAGAATAAGTTACATTTAAAGCGAGAATGATAATATTTACTAACAGCGTAGATAATAATATAAGCTGAAACTATTATTTACATACTATGACTAATCCTGATAAGAGAGTTAATTGATAATAACCAATCCAAGGTTAATATCAATCCAAATGACTCGAATTGTAGAACTTATCATCTAAAGCGAGAAATGAAAAAAATCGAACAAATTGAAAATTTCTAGTAACTTTATTATAAAAGCAAATGTTTTATTAAAACCTAAACTAAGTGTCATAAATCATACCAAATGATAATACAGTGAAGTTCTTTGAAGATATGTGAAGTCCCCAATCCGCATTAGGCAAGCGTGGTGGACTATGCCTAACCCCTCTTCGGAGGAGACCTGAGCTCAATAGTGGGCAGTAATGGGTTGTTACAGTACAGTACAGATAATACAGTTTTGATTGTTTTTAGCAATACCCTGGTTATCAGTATTGATATATGGAATTGGAAAACTTGTATCCTCGTTTTATTTCAATATAACGTATATGTATACGAGCGAGCTGTTCCCGACACATACTAGAAATCTGATCCAAGCATTATGTTCGTCTTTGGGAAGAATCGGATCCATCATTGCTCCACAAACACCTTTATTGGTAATGTTTGAATTTGATAGTACAAAACAATCATTAGATAATATTGCTACATCAATAAAAGATGTTATGCTACCATCACCTCATTAATTAGTTCTTTAGTCAGAGTAGTTTGGTTTATCTTATAGTTAAGTATTAATATCGTATTCTGTTTCTAAATTTGATTTTTAACTGATATTTTAACTACTGACCTGATACTAGCAAACTTCTTTGACAACATTGTGGTGGAAGCTAAAAGAATCTGCTCTTAAATGTTATACTTAAATTAGTCTATTTCAAAACTTGGATTCAAGAGTTCATTAGCTGGACTTTCTGTTTTGTTTGCAAGTTCGTAATATATCAATTTGCTATTAAAAAAATTAATTACAAAGTCAATGTTTCAGATGGCCTATTGGAGTGGTCTACCAATGATGGTTTTCGGCGGTGCAGCTATTGTAACAGGATTAGTAACGTTCTTAGTTCCCGATACAGCTAATGAGTCACTGCCAGACACCGTCAGACAGGCTGAAGAAATCGGCGTCAAGAAGTCAATCAAACACGAGATAAATAATCTCATTGAAAAGGATATGAAGGAGCGACTGGAGCCTCTGAGTGTACGGAGAGATTTCAGCTCTCTGTGCATTCTATATCGTCTGGTCCATGGGGAATGCTCCGAGGAACTCTTCGAGATGATTCCTTCATCTCCTTTTTACCATCGCACCACACGCCGCAGGGGCAAGGTTCACCACCTTTACTTGGAACCGCTGCGCTCTTCTACAGTTCGGTTCAGAAGATCATTTTTGCCCCGTACCATTCCGATTTGGAATGGACTCCCGTCCGCGGTGTTCCCGGAGCGCTATGACATGTCCCTCTTTAAACGAGGTTTAAGAAAAGTCCTGTATGGGTAGGCGGTAGATAACGGCCTCTCTTTGCCCTGGCATTGCAGAGGTTCATGAGCGACGGTAACCGCTTACCATCAGGTGGGCCGTATGCTCGTTTATCTACCTTGCAATAAAAAAAAAAAAAAAAAAAAAAAAAAAGGAAAACCTGAAATGAATTTTGATAACATTTTCAACATTTACGAGCACAATTGAAATTAACAAATACTAAGTATATATAAATTTTAAAACATACAAAAAATAAAGATATTATGCAAAGTACTTAAACACTACTCATTAAACCATAAAATCGACAGGTCTTATAAATCTAATATATATTATAAAGGCGAAAGTTTGTAAGTATAGATGTATGGATGTATTTATGTTTGTTATTCTTTCACGTTGACGTGCAAAATTAAAATAAGTTGTGTAATTGTATGTTACATGATAATGTGCTTAAGTTTGTTTGTGTGTGTGTGTGTGTGTGTGTGTGCGTGTGTGTGTGTGTGTGTGTGTGTGTGTGTGTGTGTGTGTGTGTGTGTATACGTGTGTGTAAGGAAGAATGAGTGAGTGGACCCCACATAATTTTTAGGATATAAAGACAAGGCAATTTTTTAATTGCCTTAATTTCCAAAAATTCTAAAGATTATTTATGCAAAAAAGATTTTCGTCATTTTGTTGGTTGTAGAGTCGACCTCATAAGTACATGCACATTTTCATGTATATGTAGAACCCGTCGAAATGTCGTTTAAGTTCAATGACATAAAACAATTATTTTGAGTCTTTCAACTATCACTGTGTGTTTAACATATTAATGTACTAATTATTACGTTTTTCACTATCGCTGTATTTAAATTGAAATTAATATAATTAGGCGACTGAATGTCAAACATTATAAAGACGAAGGGTACTAGCGACTAAAGCACCATCTATAAATAGTTTTATGAAGAATGATTAAAACCTCATTTGTAAATATACTTTTTAAATGTACGATGTACTATTGGCGCGCTTTTTTTAAAATTAGAATTGGTGTGAAAATTGTCAATTACAGACAATTAAATAAAATTGAAAATGCATTACGCCAGAATTGAGACAAGTACCACGAACTTTGCTTTTATTAATCGACAAACAATTTTAATTTTAACATTCTGTTGTCTCTCTAGATTTATAGTCTGGAAAAATATTTACAAAGTTGATTAAAAAATGTACACACGAACGAGCTATATAGTTTCAGAAACTTAACTGAAAAATATGCAATGTTATTGGAATGCCCACGGACAAACAAGTATTTTTTTATACTATTTATCTTTCAACTAAATCTCGAACAAACTATGCTGTAGATTATATTATTAGTTGACGAGTATATTACAAATTGTAATACGAAATTATGAAAAATTTATTTAAATTATCAAAGAAATGAGAAATTTTGTTAAAAAAAAACAATTTTGTTCAGCACCGACTTTAAAAAAAGAGGAGATACTCAGTCTTTTCTTTTTTTTTTATTGCCTTGTAGGCTGACGAGCTAACGGGCCACCTGATTATAAGCGGTTACCGTTGCTCATGGACCTCTGCAATGTCAGCGGACACTGCGGGGCCGCTACCTACGGCCTACCTTTTAAGGACTTTCTTTAAGCCTCGTTTGAAGAAGGACAAGTCATAGCGCTCGGGAAACACCGAAGAGGGGAGTTCATTCCACAGTCGGATGGTGCGTGGCAGAAAAGAATTTTTGAAACGGACCGTGGATGACCGCGGTGGTTCCAAATAGTAAGGATGAACTCCACCTCGATGACGGGTGGTGCGATGATAGAACGGAGATGTTGGAATCATATCGAATAATTCTTCGGCATTTAGTTTAGTTTAGTTAATAAATTTATTTGATGATTTTTTTTTAAATGCAAGCTTTTAAAGAGTTTTTGAATAATGAATCAGTAGACAGTTCGGAAAAAAAAACAGCCACTGTCCTGAGAAGAACTGGCAAGAAACTCAGCGGCCATGTCTTTTTTTGTATTATTTTTCTGTTTTTTTTTTCTTTTCAACTCAATTTTTTGTTACAATTTTGACCAAAAACGAAAGCTTCATTCCCACTTAGTGCAGTCATCTAGAAAATCACTAATGGTATAATAAGCTTTACTGCATAAACGATTTTTCACAACTTTTTTAAATGTATCATATTGACATTCAGCCTTTACGTAAAGATCTCACCAGGACGCTTCATTAGAGCCTAAACACGATGAGGTTATCTTGCTTATTGACAGAGTTCTCATAGCCACCTTCCAGCTCACACGGGAACGCTGTCGAACGGGATAAAAAGTATCCTACGTCCGTTTCCTGGCTCTAAGCTACCTCCCTACCAATTTTCAGCCAAATCTGTTCTGCCGTTCTTGAGTTATAAGTGGTGTAACTAATACGACTCTCTTTTATATATAGAGATTACATTTAAGTTACATTTCATTTCAAATCACATTAAATGTAGGTATTTATTCTTACATAATATTCATGAATTATCTCAAAGTGAAACTCATAAATGTAGGCTTAAATATCTCCAGAGATTATGGGCATCCAAATTGATTCCGAAAACGAACAATCTTCGTAATTAGCGTAATGACGTTTATTGAAATTCTTCGAGTTGCCGACGACTTCACAAACTTTTGTTTAAAGTCAATGAAATTCAATTAAATTAACATAGATTTAATTTGTTATTCATTTATCAATCCAATTTAATTGGTAATATTGTGGACGTGTAGAGATAAGTTAGTGAGGGTATTATTGGGTTCAGTTCAGAAACACAATGAAAATTCCTTGGTTCACAATAACAGTTTATTCATTTTCCAAAAACAGTATAACCATCCTCCAAAATCAGTACAATTATCCTCCAAAACTCAGTCACAATTACTCTCAACTCTGTTCACTTTGAAATCACGTCGACTACTGTATTCAAACGACAGCTTACACGCCTTTTATACTTTCTTGAGAAATAAATCAGATGGCGCCACTAGTATTTCCGTTCGCATAAAATAAAATTAAAAGAATCTAACAACACTCTTATAAAATGATTCATCACAACCGGAAGTCCTTCCTTTAAATCGACGTAATACCCGCTTCTACAAACAATTAAATGGAATTAGAGAAAAGTCACCTAACAGCTCGGCCATCCTGTAACTAAGCGAGTCCTCGCGCTTGTTTAACTCTCCGTAAATCCGATCAATTGCAACCATTACTAAAAGATGAGAAAAAAAAAAAAAATAAAAGGAGACCAAAACAACCAACTAAAAATCAAGCAACGTAGAATTCAAGTGTCCACACAAAAAGCCATGGTTGAATTTTACTCCTCGACACTATAGCCTCGTAGCACCATAGCTGAAAGCCATAAAAAACGTTACGTGCCCAAAAGCCTCCTTCATTCCACTCCTGTCTTCAGCCGTTTCTTCATTATAATATCCCTGTTATTTAGTATTCCCACCATCGAAAAGGCCTACCTCTTTTCCTCTTCTGTCCGGTGTATCAGTTCATATAGTTTGTTTCATTTATTGAATCATCTGATAGTATGTCAGTCCACCCCTTCAAATTTCTTTACCGTTATAGCATTCTGCAAGCCTGATAACATTTTTGATGTTTAATTTGATGAGGTCTTGAGTTTGACATTCAGATGGGAGAATTGGAAGGATACAGCCTTCGAAGACTTCTCATTTTCACGTTTTTGTTCTTCACTATATCTTGAGATTCCAGTTTCTCTTCCTAGCGTTGCCAACTCACGTATTCCTACTTCTTTTCTCGCAAAATCCATTAGGGAGATGACCTGTCCGAAATTAACAGTATCCGATTTCATTAAATAAATTATTTCCTCTATTCTGTCCATTTGTGTCCTTCTGTTCATTGCCTTGTTTTATCAGTATCACATTCCCACTTTTCGACTTTTCCTATTTAAATCCTCCGAATTTGTTCAGCTCTACTAATCACACTTTAATGATGGGTCCAAGTGAAGTGGTCCCTCTATCACATCCACATGCTCCAGCCCTGACACGGCCGCACTCCAAGCGAACGAAACTTCGCACCTCCGGGAAACAATACCTATCCTTCTATCTTGAATAGGTCACAACGTCTCTTACAACACAAGATCCTCACCATCGTGCCTCACTTCGAGAATCTACCAGATAACTCCTTTGAGCAAAAACCCACCAAATACAAATACAATACTCGCATAAACTTCAAAAAAAACGTAAGGCCTTGATCAATAACAAAATTTCCCAGTTATCCTAATAGTCCGAGCTTCCGCACCTGCCGATTGGGCAGTTACAATCCGACGTCATCAATGGCCACAACAGCTCTATCAATGGGTCTCCGACTAAAACAAGATACCAGCTGTAATCAGAGAGGGACTAGAGAAGTTGTGTTACAGACGTACACCAGCCAGGCCTTCTACTTGCATACGTCGCATTTTGCTCCAGGATCATATAGAGCCAAGAACGATACGCCAACAATCATTCGTCCACAAAAAGCATTAATCTGACTCTCATCTTCTCACTATCCAATATTTCCTGCAACATACTCTCATCAGTTCACAATCCACATCCGACACTATAAGGGGTTCAGATCCTCCGTCTCAGTCACCATCCGATAGGCTTTTGTAAATTCTCGACCTTGCAAATCACATGAAACAATCCCTACACAACAGCATATCTGGAGCTAGAAGCGCTCGATGTTGTCGATCACTACAGTTGTTGCTCTGGTCAACCGCGTTTTCATGGAAGTCAACTCTACAACAACCCAAAATGGTATCCTTTCCAACATTAATTTCCAATCGTATATTCTCTAGGACAATACTCCCTTCTACTTCAGACACAAACTCTGCAAGCGTTTACACATGTCGTTTGAACATTCGATTCATCTGGAATTCCAGCGACAATTATATCCGGACCTTCTGTAAAAAGTATTGACTCAAAACATAGAAGTGAATAACACTGCCATCAACAATGCACATTCCTGCAACACCGGCATAAACAGCACCAATAAAGCAGGCAAATTGTTATCGTCCCCCATCAAGACTCATAAAAATAATAGACTTCTTCTTAACACAACGTTCGTCTTTCGCGTCTTTTGTCCATCTTCTTTATCTGTCATCCCTTTCACTCTGAGCTTCGTCCAAAAACATCTTTCACAACATTGTTCGTTCAGAAACTACCATTCTCACACAAATCCAGCCAGTTCCGTCCGACCCTTTAATCAAGGAGAACTTTGACTGAACATCAACGTTGACATGCTGTAGGTAAGCATTTATTTGGATTTCTAGGACTCTTGCAGGGCAGAAAGCCTTTCCAACCTTCCCTTGCTACCAGATATGTCCAGAGTGATCCAGACCCAAACTCCCTTGATTGGTAACGCGCATTGGTCAGAAACAGTCCTTATCTAGTAATTCAAAAGGCGATCGCTCCCTCGCAATCGAAACACCTATTACCGCCACTGTATCAACCTCAGAAGCACCAGGTAGGTTCCAATGAATAGTTGTCTGCGTAATGATCTGTCACTTGTATCTCACGACTCCCCGAATTGCCCTACTTTGATGGTTCCGCAAGTTCTTCTTCGCTAAATTACGCCACCTACGCACTAATGGCTCTATGATCCACCCCGTGAAGTAAACAAGACACATCCTGCTAACCTGAGATTTTATAGCGAAATAGTAGATTAGTCATCGTGTATAATGCTCTAATGATTCTTCAAACTCAACTATTTTGCTCAACAATCTGTGTGAAGTCCGGCGTAACTCTCACGACAAGGAGAGGGTTCCATCAACTTTCGCTTCTATCCCTCCCAGACATGTTCCATAATGAATCAAATCTATTCTCCCCCCTTTTTTTTCTTCCTTTATTCAGTCGGTCTCTTTGTTTAGTTGAAACTGAATAGTTTTATCTTTTGCCATAAAACGATGTAAGGCAGAATTAATATCATTTGGCTTACTTGTCCATATTCCTCGTGGTGACTGCCGCTCCGCCGTTCTGTTCAATCATTTAAGAACCCTGATAACGTTTCCGAATGTTACCCCTTATCTGTCTCTTTGTGCCATTATTCATCGAAATCCTGGAGACAGTCTCCGCGTCTTCCTTTGTATTTCCTAGTTTTGTTTATCTACTCCAATATCAGATATGCCTGATCATTCGGCCTTGTTCCTTCCCGCAACCTATCAATCTGGTCCAGCTCCAATCCAGCTCCAGGTCCCATCCAGCTCCAGGTCCAATCCAGCTCCAGGTCCAATCCAGCTCCAGGTCCAGTCCAGCTCCAGGTCCAGTCCAGCTCCAGGTCCAATCCAGCTCCAGGTCCAATCCAGCTCCAGGTCCAATCCAGCTCCAGGTCCAATCCAGCTTCAATGCAGGCCCAGTCCAATACAGGCCCAGTCCAATACAGGCCCAGTCCAATACAGGCCCAGTCCAATACAGGCCCAGTCCAATACAGGCCCAGTCCAATACAGGCCCAGTCCAATACAGGCCCAGTCCAATACAGGCCCAGTCCAATACAGGCCCAGTCCAATACAGGCCCAGTCCAATACAGGCCCAGTCCAATACAGGCCCAGTCCAATACAGGCCCAGTCCAATACAGGCCCAGTCCAATACAGGCCCAGTCCAATACAGGCCCAGTCCAATACAGGCCCAGTCCAATACAGGCCCAGTCCAATACAGGCCCAGTCCAATACAGGCCCAGTCCAATACAGGCCCAGTCCAATACAGGCCCAGTCCAATACAGGCCCAGTCCAATACAGGCCCAGTCCAATACCAATCCAGGTCCAGTCCAATCCAGGTCCAGTCCAATCCCGGTCCAGTCCAATCCCGGTCCAGTCCAATCCCGGTCCAGTCCAATCCCAATACCAATCCAGGTCCAGTCCAATCTCAATACCAATCCAGGTCCAGTCCAATCTCAATACCAATCCAGGTCCAGTCCAATCTCAATACCAATCCAGGTCCAGTCCAATCTCAATACCAATCCAGGTCCAGTCCAATCTCAATACCAATCCAGGTCCAGTCCAATACTAATCCAGCCCCAGTGCAATCCAGTCCAGCCCCAATTCAAGGCAGTGCAGTCCAGTCCAGCCCCAATTCAAGGCAGCGCAGTCCAGTCCAGCCCCAATTCAAGGTAGCGCAGTCTAGTCCAGCCCCAATTCAAGGTAGCGCAGTCCAGTCCAGCCCCAATTCAAGGCAGCGCAGTCCAGTCCAGCCCCAATTCAAGGCAGCGCAGTCCAGTCCAGCCCCAATTCAAGGCAGCGCAGTCCAGTCCAGTATCAATCCAGCATCAACCTAGTCAGTACCAATCCAATTTAGCATCAACCTAGTCAGTACCAATCCAATTCAGCATCAACCTAGTCAGTACCAATCCAATTCAGCATCAACCTAGTCAGTACCAATCCAATTCAGCATCAACCTAGTCAGTACCAATCCAATTCAGCATCAACCTAGTCAGTACCAATCCAATTCAGCATCAACCTAGTCAGTACCAATCCAATTCAGCATCAACCTAGTCAGTACCAATCCAATTCAGCATCAACCTAGTCAGTACTAATCCAAGTCCAGCATCAACCCAAGTCCAGCATCAACCCAAGTCCAGCATCAACCCAAGTCCAGCATCAACCCAAGTCCAGCATCAACCCAAGTCCAGCATCAACCCAAGTCCAGCATCAACCCAAGTCCAGCATCAACCCAAGTCCAGCATCAACCCAAGTCCAGCATCAACCCAAGTCCAGCATCAACCCAAGTCCAGCATCAACCCAAGTCCAGCATCAACCCAAGTCCAGCATCAACCCAAGTCCAGCATCAACCCAAGTCCAGCATCAACCCAAGTCCAGCATCAACCTAGCCCTGCATCGACCTAGCCCTGCATCGACCTAGCCCTGCATCGACCTAGCCCTGCATCAACCTAGTCCTGCATCAACCTAGTCCTGCATCAACCTAGTCCATCCAAGTCCCAGCCATGGTCACTCGACTCTTTACCTCGAGCCTTCCCGCAACCATGACATATCAATCCAATCCAGTCCAGCCATAGTTACTCGACTCTTTACCTCGAGCCTTCCCGCAACCATGACATATCAATCCAATCCAATCCAGCCATAGTTACTCGACTCTTTACCTCGAGCCTTCCCGCAACCATGACATATCAATCCAATCCAATCCAGTCCAATCCAATCCAATCCAATCCAGCCATAGTTACTCGACTCTGTACCACGAGCCGTCCGCAACCATGATATATCAATCCAATCCAGTCCAGTCCAGTCCAGCCATAGTTACTCGATGTTACGTGAAAAAGAGAAAAAAAAGAGACTTTAATGTAACGGAATTCAACTAAGTAGTATTCAAACCAGAGTGTGGGGAAATGAAAATAAAATAGAAAAAAAAAAAAAAAAATGGATCCTCTCATACATAATGAGCGTCCATTTGAAACTCATTTTTTTTGTAAGCTGAGCTCAGTATCATCCATAATGAATACTTTAAAAAAGATGTAATATCAGTGACTTACGGTTTTCTGTGGGCGCAGTACAAGAAAAAGTGGTACCTTTTTCCGTCGATCCCGCTTCTGAACTATTGGGTTCAGTTCAGAAACACAATGAAAATTCCTTGGTTCACAATAACAGTTTATTCATTTTCCAAAAACAGTATAACCATCCTCCAAAATCAGTACAATTATCCTCCAAAACTCAGTCACAATTACTCTCAACTCTGTTCACTTTGAAATCACGTCGACTACTGTATTCAAACGACAGCTTACACGCCTTTTATACTTTCTTGAGAAATAAATCAGATGGCGCCACTAGTATTTCCGTTCGCATAAAATAAAATTAAAAGAATCTAACAACACTCTTATAAAATGATTCATCACAACCGGAAGTCCTTCCTTTAAATCGACGTAATACCCGCTTCTACAAACAATTAAATGGAATTAGAGAAAAGTCACCTAACAGTATGAAATGCGATGATGAAGTTTTTTTTGGAGTTACAAAAAATAATAAGTATAAGGTATGGTAGGTAGGTCAGAATAATGTCCCCGGTACCGTTAACCTCGGTTTAAAATTGTACAGTGATTTGTTAGTGGAGGTTAAGGAGGGTTTAGGAGGGTGATGAGTACACTGATCTAGTACGGAATCTAAAATAGCTTAAAATAAAAAAAACTTGAGAGATGTCATGGGACACCGGAATAGAACGAAATTTCTTTCAATTAAAACATATCTTACATTTTTTGGAACGTGTTTTAAAAGATTTTGATCACAGCGCCATTTAGCGATAATCATCTAAAACAAAAATAAGGAACGTGTTTTAAAAGATTTTGATCACTGCGCCATCTAGCGATAATCATCTAAAACAAAAAAGTGTCGTAACAACTAAAAAAGTGTCGTGACAACTTTTCGTAAGATTTATTCCGTCTAGCCCCCTTTCGATAACGCACAATAAGGAACTTCGTTCCAAAAGTTGGTAAAATCTCGGTCATAATTTCGGACAACAGTGTTGACTAACAACTTCAAGTGACCTCGCACACTCCACACTTCCGTCACACCCATCAATCCGGTGATTTACTCCAACACAAAAAAACGTAAACAGCAACAAAACTTAACCCAACAAAACCCACCTTATTCCGGCCACGACTCGCTGTAAATCAAAAACTGTTTAAAGTCTTTATTTGAATTCCTAATTTGTGCTAATAGGTTCCTCTGTAAACACGAAGGCATTAAATAGTGGCTGGGAGCTCTTAATTACAGACATCAGAGGCTGCGGCTGAATGCAAGAAATTTAGGGGAGTCACAGCAGTTCAAAGGTTTATAAGGGCGAGTGCACTAGGAATTGAAATTTGAATATGAAATTTGTCTGTAGTTGTTTTTGAGGCATTGAAGATTACCAACAAGAAAAACAATTCGGTTAAGACAATGATAGTAAGGGGTGGGCCATATAAAGTTTGCATTTTCCAAAAGTTCGACTGCCATGTTGGCTGTGTGGCATGTTGCGCCATCCTGTTGAAACCAAATGTCGTCCATGTCATACTCTTTAACTTTTGGAAACAAAAATTCGTTGAGCATGGCACGGTAATGCTCGCCATTGACCATAACGGCGGCTCCTTGCTCATTTTCGAATGATGCCGCCGGACCAAAACCCACACCAAACCGTAACTCTTTGTGGGTGCATTGGCTTCTCAATGGTGACATGTGGATTTTCCGACCCCCAGAGGCGACAATTTTGCTTATTGACATAGCCTCCTAGATGAAAATGGGCTTCATCTGAAAGGACGATTTTTCGGTAAAAATGTTCATCTTCGGCCAAACGATCTTCTGCCCATTGGGCGAACCGAAAACGTCCCATTTCGTAAATGTCAAACCTTTAACTAAATTATGAACACAAATTGAATGATATTTGAGCTGTCATTCTCTAAATAAATAGTAGTTCAAAATGCAAACGTTAGATTGGCCCAACTCAGCTTAATGTTATATGTTAATATGACACTATGGTCGATCTTATGGTATTACCTCCTGACGCTCATACGCCTCTGCAATGCTATAATCATAATCAAGTACGTAATGCAGTCGACATCTTAAAAGAGGGATACATCATTTGGGATCAAATCACATTGAGAATACTGAGCATGAAGTTCTCCTACGCGGATGGTTCCGTAATATAGTGAGAAGTGGCTGTATCCAGTTTGAATACATTGCCCTATGCAAAAAAACAGAGTTATTATGAATAAAGTCTGATACTGTTTTTATTGCAGTTCTTAATATATTTTCTATCGATAAAATCAGACTTTCTGTATTGAATATAATTTCAAAGATAGATGAATAAAGTTACATGTGATTAATCTCTTTAATTAATAAAATATTGGAAATACAAGTATCCATTTAATCAATTATGTAACAGTTTACAACACTAAATACTATTTTAAATGCTTGCGTAAAATCAATTCTCTAGAATAGTTATTAAAAAGTAAGGACCAATTTTGTATTTGACAAATTTATACCAATTTCTCTCTTGTAATATGCATAGGGCGACTTGCTATCACTGCATTCGTGAATTTCACAGTCAGGCTTCGCTTCAGAAGATAATATCTGACCCGTACCATTCCGATTTGGAACGGACTCCCATCCGCGGTGTTCTCGGAGCGCTATTACTTATCCCTCTTTAAACGAGGTTTAAGAAAAGTCCTGTATCGGTATGCGATAGATAACAGCCCCTCATTGCCCTGGCATTGCAGAGGTTCATAAGCGACGGTGACCGCTTACCATCAGGTGGGCCGTAGGCTCGTTTATCTATCACGCAATAAAAAAAAAGAAAAAAAAAGGCGTTTAAAGAATCTTGGAATCTTTCTGAACCAGCCTTTAACCAGTTAAGTCGTGAAAAACATCTTCACGTTTCATTCATTAGTCATGCAAATTGCCTCCCGGGTCGCGGCTCTCGTCTCGGATACAATTATTATGGACAGTGTAATATGCTAACTAACACCATAATGTTCCTTGCTGACTTTATACTCGGTTTCTTGCTGCAAAAACTTAAAGCCTGCCACAGATAAACGGTCGGAATTGTGAAGGTAATTTGGCGTGATTCGAAAATAATTGTTTTGAAAATCGTTGTAGTTTTGCAGATTGGTGGTATAAAGTGTTCTTTTTTTATTGCCTGTAAGCAGACGAGCTAACGGGTCACCTGATCGTAAGCGGTTACCGTTGCTCATGGACCTCTGCAATGTCATCGAACACTGCGGGATTGCTACCTACGGTTTACCTTTAAGGACTTTCGGTCAGATTCGAGTATACAATCATAGTGAAAATATTGGAGTTGTATGAGCGCATTGTGATTTTGTTTTTATTCTGACTGAATCATATAATACAAAATGGAAACTACAAATACGTATTAAGTAGGTACTAAAATACTAAATTAAGAGAAGATGTTGTTTAATTAACATAATTCTTGCTGAGCAAAATAGCTTAGTTTATATATTTTTGTAATGCTATTATTAAATTAAGACAGGAAATAAAATCAAACGTAATATGTACGTTGAATGTAGGTCCAAAAATATCAAATACTTTTCATTTATTATCAAAACAAGATTGTGGTTTTCAAATGTCAATTTCCGATTTCCTTGTCAATCAGATTCTTTATCTCATGTTTGGTTGATTTCTTAACGCCTATTTCTTCAGCCTGTCTGACGGTGTCTGGTAATGAATCATCAGCAGTATCAGGAACCAAGAACGTCGATAAACCTGCTATAAAAGCTGCACCACCAAAAGCCATCATTGGTAGACCACTCCAATAGGCCATCTGAAATATTTAGGTATATTTTAATTAATTATTATAATTTAAGATGGATTGATGCAATATCATTTGACTTGCAAAAGAGACATCTAACGGACTCTTGAATCCAAGTTTGAAAAAAGTATAACACAATATTATTAAAGGACTAAATACTAATATCAAGTAGGTAGTTAAAATCAGTTAGTTATAAATCAAATTTAGAAACAGAAATAAACCCAGTAACTCTGTCTATAAAACTAATGAAAGTGTGAGGTAATTATAATCTTTTAGTTATGTGGCAATATCTATACTAATATTATAAAGCTGAAGAACTTGTTTGTTTGTTTGTTTGAACGCGCTAATTTCAGGATCTACTGGTCCGATTTCAAAAATTCTTTCACTGTTAGAAAGCCCATATATCGAGGAAGGTTATAGGTATTTTATTTTCATAAAAATTAGAGATTCGTATGAAAATATCGAATATGTAACACAAGGCGAATAATCGAAAACCTATTTATGCGTACGCTGCAAAAACTATTGACAATAGAACAAAATGATGTACTACGGGTTTTTAGGTCTTTTGAAGACAAACAAAACAGTCCGCGACAGCATATATCTAAATTATCTAACTATCATAGTTTAGTCACAATAACCGCTTTTATGGTTATGAAAAATATTTTTTCAAAATGCAATGAATATGTGGGGCACTGCGGGCCGCGAAAATAATAACTCGACGGCATTGCGAGTACTGTTTGAACCCATTTGTAACGCAGACGAAGTTGCGCAGGTCAGCTAGTTATCTAATAATTGTATTATACTACCACATTCAAACATTACCAATAAAGGTGTTTGTGGAGCAATGATAGATCCGATTCTTCCCAAAGACGAACATAATGCTTGCATCAGATTTCTGGTGTGTGTCGGGAACAGCTCGCTCGTGTACATATACGTTATATTGAAATAAAACGAAGATACAAGTTTTCCGATTGCATATATCAATACTGATAACCAGGGTAAAGCTAGAAACAATCAAAAGTCTATTATTATGTGGTCTGACTTATAGCACTTAGTTTAGTTTTCACTAAAATATACTTTGTAATGTTAAAATTTCGAATTTATTACGTTTTCTTTGATTTTGTTGACATGTATTAATTTTAGAGTTGATCTGTCGTATCAGAACTAGTCATACTAAAAAAGTACAGTTTGAGATTGTATTATTCTGTGTAATATTCCACATCACTTTAAATTTCACTAATTTTCTCCCAATTTGATAGCACAAAAAAATTAAAACACAAAATACTTACGCAGTGGTAAAAATGGCTGGAGTATACAGAAGGCTGCACCAACGAAGAAACACGTCATCAATGGTTTTTTCCTTTTGTATTTCGTCAAAATAAACATTATAATAAAAGTTCCTGACCCTTGACTTATTGATATTAAGACAAAGTTTATATATTTGTTTCCTTGTAGTGATACAGAGTTTATGGACATTCCAAAATTCACGAAGAGTGCAGCTATCCACCAAAATGTACAAACAAAGAATCTCAACAGTAAAGCTTTTGAGACAAACATCGCCTTCAACAATTTACTTAGCGACATCTCATTCTCTTCTTCACAAACGACATTATCTATTTCGTTTACATCTAGTTCTATTTTGCTTTTCTTTGCTGCTTTCTTTAGTATTGCAACTGCTTCTTGTTTTTTGCCTTTATTTAGTAGCCATCTTGGACTTTCATCAAGGAGACAAATATAGAAAATGAGCAGTAAAGATGGCGCATACAGTACTTTCAAAAATGTCCGCCAGTATTGCACTTCCGATGCTATGAGAGCCACTAAACAGGTTCCAACATCAATTCCTAGTGATGCTAAAGCATAATACAGTGGTCTTTTTCTGGACTCGACGACTTCTATAGCTGTAATGATATTATTATAATATATTACTACTTTATTTCTAGATATATTATGAGGTTAAAATTTAGACGCACTAAGACTGGAAATTTTATTTATACTATGTTTTCAGAGAACTTCTCTTCACGAGACACATGCTTTGTCTACTGAGCGCCCGCCCCTAACACTTCTCCTAACACTTTACTTACTATTGCATATTTTTTGTATTTTGGCCATAACTATTATTGGGATCCTAAATAACACAACAGCTCACCGCATTGGTCCAATTAATTTAATAAATCAATGTCCGTGGTGCTTTCTCAATTCAGGCGTAATGCATTTTCAATTTTATTTAATTGTCTCCCGCTTTGCGAAAAGGGAAGTCGAAACTTATGTTTTCCTACTCCTTCTATCATCTTCTGATTAAATTCGTTGCGGGGTCCAAGACAAGTTAGCTTTGCCTCGGGTTCCTGGGCTTCATTGCTCAGAGTCATTACGATGGTCGCCGCTGTGGATCCTGGCTACACAGGAGTTACAGTGGTGGGAGTGAGAGGTGGGCAAATACCCGATTACTATTGTATACGTGTGAACCGCGGCTTGTTTCTGTAAGATATTTATGTTGATGTTAGAGATAAATATTTCACAATATTTATGTGGGGATTTGGCTATTACTCCTGTGGCTCCTACAACTATGGGTATTGTGTATGTAGTGGTGTTCCATTATCTGGATATTTCTTGTCTGAGTGGATGGTTGAGCTGTTGCCCAAACCAGGCTTTAAATTTGTGTTTGTGAATATTTTAGATGAGAGAAAATAAAAATTCGCGCGTAATTGAAAATTGTGTAGTTTATTGTACGATTTTTGAAAAGTGTTACATTGGTATGAGAGCGCAGGCGTCTCGCCTGCGTGATGTCTCGTTGGCTGTTGGTAGCGTTTTCTTATACCAATTTATTAAGAAAAAATAATTTTAACCCTCGATTATCTAACAATTCCTTAATATACTTACTTAGAATATAAACAGGTGAAAAATTATCGCCCATGGCACCCTCCAAAAATTCCATTACAATATAGAACCAGTACCATGGTGATATGCTTTTTACTAGTCCTAATATACTTCCTGCAAAGCTCACAATGACAATTGCCTTTTTACGACCTAATCTGCAACAAAATCAGCGGATCTAACAGATGATGATTTAAGAGTACCTATAGAAGTAATTATCTGTCCAGGGAAAGTACTCGAAATAATGATTTTAGTATTTTTTCTGAAAGTACTTTTACTTTCCTTTAAAACATTATTTTCTTAGACAGATTTGATCCTCAAAAATCTCGCAAATCATTATTTCGAGTACTTTCCCTGGCGGAAACGTTAAAAATTTCCGTCCTGTATAACATTCGAAAAACTCCTATTAATTTTCAGGTGTCGTAAAACGCTACATCTCATCATCATAATCAGCCTATAGACGTACACTGTTGGACATAGGCCTCCCCCAAACCTCACCACATCGACCGGTCCTGTGCCATATACATACAGTGACCTCACGCGATCCTGACCAGATCGTCGGTCCATCTTGTGGGGGGTCTATCAACGTTGCGCTTACCGGTTCGTGGCCGTCACTCCAGAACTACACACTACACTACATCTATTTTGAAACAATATTCATTTGATTATTTAATTATTCAAAAAATATAGTAATGCAGTTATCAACACTACAAAATGTACCTGTCAGACAAGAGTCCCATAAAAGGTAGTCCAACCATATAGCCGAAACTATGAGCAGTACCCACGAGAGTTCTTTTCCAGTCCTCGCAGCCAAGGTCATACTGGAAAAAATAATTATTCAACTGTTAAAATGAAAAAAATAAAATTAATGTACACAATCGCGAGTGCTTGAACAACTTTATTATGACGATGAAGAGATACCATATTAGTACTTACTTCAGCAACAAAACTGTGAGGTGAGTCGTATACCCATTCTGTACATATTGTGGAATCGATTCCATCACACGTTATATTGTCAAAAGGATTCTTGCACCTGCAATAAAAATGTTATTGCATGTTATACACGATGCTACAGCCCACCTGATGGTAAGCGGTTACCGTCGCTCATGAACCTCTGCAATACCAGGTCAAAGAAGGGCTGTCATCTATCACCCAAACATATAGGACTATTCAAAAAAAAGCCCTCCAAAAAAAACCGTGGACGGGAGTCCATTCCACTTCGGAATGGTTCGGGGCAAAAAAGATCTTTTGAACCGAACTGTGGATGAATGCAGCGGCTTCAAGTAAAGTTAATGAACTTTACCGGGTCTACCTCATTTAGTACAAGAGATCATATGACCACTTTCCGAATACATCATCAGATCAGCTCCATTATATCATATTATAATTACCTTCTCATCACTTCTTCAACCGCAAATATATAATTAGTCGAACTAACACTATTACTTCCATAAGCAAGAAATAGCAACAACATTGTCACTAGATGATACCGACTGGAATATGAGAATTTTTCTAACACTTCATCCAAAGTGTAATATTGGTTTTCATTGATATTAATAACATCGTTTTCTTCAATAAATTCATCTTTCTCCTCGTATTCAATTTCATTCATTTCATTATTCATCGTCATTACATTATTATTATTTCAATTCAATTTAGTATTTCTTCTTTTGTTGACGTTTGGACTCACTAATGATTTTATATCTACTAATTGACTCTTTGATATTCCTTAAAAGCACTTGTTTAATGTTTAAATTAATTTGCATTTAAAATAATTACTTCAAACAAACAAGTATTTTTTTCAATGAAGTAAAATTATCATTATCTATTAAATTATTATTCATTGTTATTCTTTGAACAGGTGTCTCGAAACTACGGCCCGCAAGCCAACTCTAGCCACATGCCAATATCTTATTTTTTATACTTTACTAGCTAATCCTCGCAACTTCATCTGCATCAAAAAGGGTTTCAGGCATCACTGTTAGATTCTAATAGGACCTACAAACCCGTAGTACATCATTTTGTTCTTGTTGGCGACAGGCTCACTCATTGCTATTTACTTGTGACGTCAGACCTTTGACTGTAGGTAGTTTTAAGTTTATTTATAAATTTACATTTAGTTTTATTTTAAGTAGGTAGGTGATAATAAAATAGAAGCCATGTTCGATACAAACTAGCGGGCGCGTAAAACGACTTGCGCAACATTGTACGTTATTAATTCGATCTATTAGTTTAAAAGTATAAAATCTGTGTAATCTCAATAAATAAAGTGATTCCTAACTGTGTGTGTATATATTTCGTGCTCGGCTGACCCAGAACATCCACAAAAAGTGGTCCATCGAGACGGATCATCATGTTCCACACACCGCCTCAACCGAGCTCTGGAATTAGCCGTGTACGGGATAATGAAGTGCCAGCTAGCATAAAACATTTCAAAACGCCGGCACCTTCGAGTACAAAAAGCGAAAACAATAAATCACGTTCTACGACGTCATCAGCAAGGTATCGACGTTCGCAACTGGTCTTGGAAGCAGCCAAGAAAAAAGCACAGATACAAATTGACCTAATAGATCGACAGCTGGAAGCAGATTTAGCCGAATTACAGGAACCTCTCGAAAATTACAGTCCACACAAAGAAGGATCTTGTGCTAAGCAAGATGTGGAGCAATGGCTCGAACGGAGTCGCCTAGATATGCAGTCCATCCACTTTGATGGTTTACCGACGGATGAGCTGCAACCGGCAATGGCCAAGGCGGCAGATACCGTTGCTCCAACCCCACCTGTAGCAGCGTGTAATACAACGGCACCGATGAAAAAATCTGGCGTCACGGAAATGGTACAGATGTTGGCAAGCGCACTCCGGGACCTCGCACCTGCCACTACGTCATCGAACAACAGCAACCTGTTAACTCGTCTGTGTACACCCAAGGAATTACCACAGTTCTCAGGCGAACCATTGGAGTGGTTGCAATTTAAGCAGGCCTACAATGAATCTACCGAGGTTTGCAAGTTCAGCCCTCAAGAGAACATGTGGAGACTGAGGAAGTGTCTCCGCGGTGCAGCATGGGATGCCGTGTCTGCATTATTCATCTCTGCAGCATCACCATCCAAAGTCATGTCCACATTAGAACTGCGATTTGGAAACCCCGAATACCTAATTTCCAAAATCATCGCAGAAATCAAGAAATTACATCCGATGTCTCACGATTACCACAAAGACATAGTGCAGTTTTCTGTGAAAGTGAGCAATCTGGTCGAAGCAGTGCGAGCGGTCGGACATAAGGAGTACTTACAAGGTATGAGTGTTGTCTCAATTATATTGTCTAAATTCCCACCAATATTATTATCAAGATGGTCCGACTACAGTTTTCCGCTCATAACCACTCAACAAAAATCAAGAATAATAATTTTATCTGATTTCCTGAACGAAGAAGCTATTAAAATATCAACTACTTCTAATATATATTTTAATAACCCTCGCACTGACCAGTATAAATATAAAAACAACGAAAGTTACAATCGCTCACACACTATGTTATTACAAACAAAACACGAAGAAAGTACGTGTCAATTCTGCCGCAAAACAAAACACAAGCTCACCGATTGTAAAATATTCAAGAAAGCATTACGCAAGACTCGATGGGAATATGTGAAACGCAACGGGCTGTGCTACAAGTGCATAGTGTCTCGACATACGCACGACGCGTGCACCGCGCCTTGCTGCGATAAGTGCGACCGTCCGCATCATCCGCTACTACACATCGACGCTAAGGACGCAAAAAACTACGCGACGGCGACGACTTCGGTGACGACATCGACAACGACACCCTGGAACTCAGAGACGTCCCAGGTGGTCCAGAAGTCATCCTGTGAACCTGTAAATAATAATCAAGTAGTTGCGCACATAAACGCGAGTGAAACAACTGTGTTATTAAAAGTGGTGCCAGTCCGTATACATACGTATAACGGCATAGTTAATACATACGCGCTGCTAGACGACGGATCTACAGTGTCATTAATGAGTGCGGGGCTAGCGAGACGCGCGGGTGTGACCGGCCGATGTGAAACTATGCGAGTGCGCGGCGCTTGGAATGATGAAATTGTTTGTAAATCGGTAATCGCTAACGTAAATATATCTAGTATGGACAATAAGGTTTATAATATTAAAATACGATGTGTCGACAACTTAAATTTGCCTGTTCAATGTTATTCTATTCTTAATCATAAAAATGTTAATCATTTACAAAATATGTTAGTTTCTAACGATGTAAAACCTGAGATACTTATAGGACAAGATAATTTTCATTTGTTGTTACCGCTTGAGGTGCGTTTAGGTAATAATAATGAGCCGTCCGCCACATTAACTCCCTTAGGTTGGTGTGTTCATGGCACAGTGCGGGCGACGCGGGTCGCGCGCGCTCCTTGCGTTGGTTCGAATCCAGGATCGAGCCACGCAACTCTGTGCGTGAATACGAACGACGCCGCTGATGTTGCCGCTCCTGCTGTCACCGATGAGGTTCGTTGTTTGCAGAAGTTGCATGAAGAAGTGCGACGGTCGTTCACACTTGATTCCATTGGAATATCAGGTAAGCCTCGTCAAAATATTTTTGACACGTACGCCGTCGCTCAGCTGGAGGCGACCGCAGAGCTCATTGATGGGCGCTGGTGGGTCGGCCTGCCGTGGAGAAGTGACGTCGGTACACTGCCTGATTCTCGTTCCAATGCTGAGAGGAGGTTGCGGGGACTCGAGAGAAAAATGAAACGAAATGAGGAGTTTTCTAACAGGTATCAAGAAAGAATTAAACATTTATTAGATAATAATTATGCCGAAAAGGTTACCGTTGCTCATCCCGCGTCAAGGACGTGGTATCTACCACATTTCGGGGTGGACAACCCGAATAAGAAAAAAATAAGATTAGTTTTCGATGCTGCTGATGAGGTTTATGGTAGAAGTCTCAACCACTATTTGCTCAAGGGACCCGACTTACTACCATTACTACTTGGTATTATGTTAGAACGAAGATAAGCTCGGTTTCGATCTCACCTTCAAACGTATTCCAGAAAATATTATTAGCGGTAACGAAAGGCCTACCAAAAGAATTATGTTACAAGTAGTTATGTCAATTTTTGATGTTTTCGGATTTCTGGTGCCATTCACCATTCAAGGTCGTCTGATGCTTCAGGATACGTGGCGTCAAAATGTAGGTTGGGATGACGTCATTAATGACTGCATCTACGATAGATGGCGCAAGTGGATTGAGTTGTTGAAGAAATTAAATAAAATTTGCATTCCTAGGTGCTACTTGCAAAGTGAGAGCGAGAACACGGGCGAGAGCGAGACAGCAAGAGAGGCGGATAGCGTAGCGGACGTAGCGGTCGAGACCTTCGCTACGGCTACGAGCTCCACGACGAGCAGGCGGGCTACGAGTGCAGACACTGTGCCATATACTGGAAACGCAAGTACAACTACAAATAAATATGATGACTTGCAGCTGCATACATTTTGCGATGCATCTGTTAAAGCAATGTGTATTGTGGCATACTGGCGTTGGCGCAGTAATGGGAAGGTTTGCGTTGCATTTATAGCTAGTAAATGTCGCGTCATGCCAGTAAAACCTCTGACCATTCCTCGCGCAGAACTGCAGGCGGCCGTACTCGCTGCTCGACTTGCCGATACTGTGCTCAAAGAACACAGATTAGTACCGGAGCAAAAATATTTCTGGACCGATTCTACTACGGTTTTGCAGTGGATTCGGAATAACACTCGTTCATATAAAACGTTCGAGGCTAACCGTTTAGGAGAAATTGATGAGCTCACTCGCATCGCGGAGTGGAATTATGTACCTACGAATTTAAACATAGCCGACTTGGGAACCCGAGAGGAATTTGATCAGACCATATTTGAAGGTCAATGGTTCTCAGGTCCCGATTTTTTGCATAGACAACAATCTTCGTGGCCCATAGATATTGTGGGGTCAACTACTGGGGATGTGAACGCGGAATATGTAACTGTTATACATAGATCGTCCATTGATTTACCGGTACCAAATCCAGAGCACTTTTCATGTTGGTTGCGCTTATTGCGCGCCACAGCTGTAATGTTAACATTTATAAACAGATGCAGAGGAGTCACATGTGAAGTGGATTGCGACGCTATGGCTCGAGCTGAGGTACTCCTACTGAGAAAGGTTCAAGCAGACTCATTCGCCAATGAGATATCTGCAATAAAAAATAAAAAATCTATCTCACGGGAAAGTAAATTACTTACCTTGTCACCCTACATCGATGATGACGACCTGCTCCGACTTGGTGGCCGTATTGATTCCACTTCCGGCGTTAACATAGAGGTAAAAATACCAATTATATTAGAGGGAAAGCATGCTATTACGCGACTGCTTGTTAAACACGCACACATCAAAGCTGCACACGGAAATCAGGAGATGGTCGTGAATAATCTGAAACAAAAATACTGGATTATTAGAATGAGACCAACGGTGAAACAAGTAGTGTCAGCATGCATGCTGTGTCGAATCAAAAGATGTGTACCTGAAATACCCAGGATGGGAGACTTACCTGCGGGTCGAGTAGCTCACCATCAGCGACCATTTACGCACTGCGGATTGGATCTGTTTGGTCCAATGGAAGTGTCAGTAGGGAGATCGAGACAAAAAAGGTGGGGTATTATTTTCACCTGTCTCACAGTACGTGCCATTTCCTTGGACACAGTCCATTCGTTAACGACCGACTCACTGATCATGGCAATACGCCGCATGGCGTCGCGACGTGGTTGGCCTAGTCACTTGTACAGTGATAACGGAACTAATATGAGGGGGGCAGATAAAGAGTTGCGCGAATCTATGAAAGAAATAGATATCGATGCTCTGAAAACAGTCGGAGCTAACAACGCTATGAAATGGCACTTTGTTCCTCCGCTAACACCTCACTGGGCAGGAGCGTGGGAGCGTTTGATTCGCAGTGTGAAGACGGCTCTGCGAGTTGTACTCAGGGAACGTGCTCCACGAGATGAAGTGCTGATGACGTTCCTTGCTGAAGTGGAAAATATAGTAAACAGCCGACCGCTGACTCATGTTTCTGTCGATCCTCAAAGTTGTGAAACGTTAACCCCTAATCATTTTCTTTTAGGGACATCTAGCCAGTTACCACAACTTGGCATCTTTAACGAGTCTGATTTAGGTCTAAGGAAACAGTGGCGCAAAGCTCAAGCATTGGCAGACATGTACTGGTGCAGATGGGTCAAAGAAGTCTTGCCTGATTTACTTCCACGACGAAAGTGGAACGAAGAGGTAAAGCCTCTGCAGGTAGGTGATCTTGTATTTATTGCCGATCCAAACAGTCCACGGAATACTTGGCCGCGAGGTGTTATTCAACGTATTTTCCCTGGTAAAGACGACAGGGTACGATTGGTCGAGGTAAGGACTAGGACTGGCGTTTGGAGGCGGTCAGCGGCACGTGTCGCTCGCATTTCTGTCATGGAGTAAGTAGTGCTGTTCCAGCACTAGGGTGGGGAATGTTGGCGACAGGCTCACTCATTGCTATTTACTTGTGACGTCAGACCTTAGACTGTAGGTAGTTTTAAGTTTATTTATAAATTTACATTTAGTTTTATTTTAAGTAGGTAGGTGATAATAAAATAGAAGCCATGTTCGATACAAACTAGCGGGCGCGTAAAACGACTTGCGCAACATTGTACGTTATTAATTCGATCTATTAGTTTAAAAGTATAAAATCTGTGTAATCTCAATAAATAAAGTGATTCCTAACTGTGTGTGTATATATTTCGTGCTCGGCTGACCCAGAACATCCACAAAAAGTTAATCCTTAGATAATCAACAGTTTTCGCAGCACACGCGATGTAAGAAAGTTTTTAGCTTTTTTTTCATACCTCGCATTATTGAAGTCTATATGTCTATTTCTATTTTTTTCCAAAAATTTACCTAGCTTAAGTTAGTCATGGATAATGTAGCTTTCGAATGATGAAATAATTTTTTAAAACGGTCTAGCAGTTTCTTTTTTTTTTCATTTATTTGTATCAACGAACAACAGCCTTTTTGAGCCTATTCATAACCAATCAAATAGGGTTTTCCTCTTTGTAAAATTATATATAGATAATACACAAGAGCTTAATTCAAGCTTAGCAAAACTCAGAAACTGAGCTTTCTTACTGCAAAACAAAGAAAACTCATATTCTTATTAGACATAGACATCCTTTATTTGTGGCTAATTTGGTACAAAACAATAAAAAGAAAATATATTTTTGTACAAGATTGCAGTTATAAGCGAAAGTTTATATTACCAAATTTGAAATAGAATCTTCATTAGTAAAGCAATGATACGATTTTATTCGGGTAAATTGTTGACAGTGAATCTACACAGTAATAGTTAATTGCGATATTATTCACTGTTTTTCAGAAATGTTAACTAACTCGGTAATGAAATGTTACCGTAATATTCGGTGAATAAACAAATTGACCAGATCATTGTACAATCTATTTACGTTATTGTTCCATGATAAACAAAACAAGTTCCATAGTCGTAAAAGTCTAGTACCTTGAATTTATTATTTTTTCGTACCCGAATAAGATTGTAATAACAGTTTCCTGTAGAAGGTGTGATACTTTATAGTTAGTAATTGCCTAATATATATTCGTTTATATTCGTCGATTATATTCGTCATAAAACTGTGTTTTTATTTTTAAGCGAACAGTACAGGTATGGTCATTACAAAATAATTATCTCGAAAAATACTCGTACGAATATTATGAAAAAAATTCACAAGGTGTATCCGACCTTCCAGTACAATAATTCCCAATAAAGACACTTCTATAGTAATAGTCGATTACGATACTATTCGGTGGGGGTGGCGATATGTACGTTGAATGTAGGTCCAAAAATATCAAATACTTTTCATTTATTATCAAAACAGCATTGTGGTTTTCAAATGTCAATTTCTTATTTCCTTGTCAATCAGATTCTTTATCTCATGTTTGTTTGATTTCTTAACGCCTATTTCTTCAGCCTGTCTGACGGTGTCTGGTAATGAATCATCAGCAGTATCAGGAACTAAGAACGTCGATAAACCTGCTATAAAAGCTGCACCGCCAAAAGCCATCATTGGTAAACCACTCCAATAGACCATCTGAAATATAAAGGTATATTATAATGAATTATTATTATTTCAGATGGATTGATGCATCATGATTTGACTTGCAAAAGAGACATCTAACGGACTCTTGAATCCAAGTTTAAAAAAAGTATAACACAATTTTATCAAAGGACTTTACTAATCTCAGATAAGTAGTTAAAATCAGTTATAAATCAAATTTAGAAACAGCATACGAAGGAATTATGAAATAAACCCAGTAACTCTGTCTATAAAACTAATGAAAGTGTGAGGTAATTATAATCGTTTAGTAATGTGGCAATATTATCTAGTAATTGTATTATACTACCACATTCAAACATTACCAATAAAGGTGTTTGTGGAGCAATGATAGATCCGATTCTTCCCAAAGACGAACATAATGCTTGCATCAGATTTCTGGTGTGTGTCGGGAACAGCTCACTCGTATACATACACGTTATATTGAAATAAAACGAAGATAAAAGTTTCCCGATTGCATATATCAATACTGATAACCAGGGTAAAGCTAAAAACAATCAAAAGTGTATTATTATGTGGTCTGATTTATAGCACTTACTTTAGTTTTCACTAAAATATACTTTGTAATGTTAGGCCCTCCGCACATGGAGCTACTCAAATATGACGGAATTAGTTAGTAATTAGAATTACACTTAACTAGTTATAAACTGTATTTTCATACGACGCTACTCATATTGCAAGGTTTCAGTCACTCCTGTCACAGATCAGAAACTATAGTACAGATGCGACAGCGAAAGCGATTTAAGTTTATTTAGTAAAGGGGTACAAGTCCCAGATACTCCAGTAGAGGGCGCCACTATTTTTATTCTTCTGTAGAAATTGCATGGCATTGACTGCAAAAATAGGTTGGCATTTCCATTCGGCCAGATAAAAAAGTAATGTTTGTTTTAATTTAAATAAATTTAATTTGCAGTCTAGGTATTTTCATGGGTTGTAGACTAGGTTCATTTGAAGGTCTTTTACTGTACGTATGATCGGATCGTGTGCGAACCTGTATGGCAATGTATGGGCGGTGACGCTAAAAAACTCGTTAATAATTTGAGTTTGTGATTAACACGTTTACTGCCAGACCAATTTTTGTATATTTGTCGTTCGCTGCGACAAGAGATGTAATAGGCCCGGACCATGACCAGACGTTAGGGCGACACGCGGTCTATAAGACCCCAACTCCTTTAACAATGTTATGCTCTTAGCATCGCAGGGAACTTCATGTTTTTCCTTGCCGCACCGCATGAAAGTTGCAGGAGGGATCATTTAGGCCTCGTTTAGCAGCGAACGTGTTAACTAACTAGTAACTACTAGGAGTAGCTCCATGTGCGGAGGGCCTTAAAATTTCAAATTTATTACGGTGTCTTTGATTTTGTTGACATGTATTAATTTTAGAGTTGATCTGTCGTATCAGAACTAGTCATACTAAAAATGTACAGTTTGAGATTGTATTATTCTGTCTAATATTCCACATCATTTTAAATTTAACTCATTTTGATAGCACCAAAAAATTTAAACACAATATACTTACACAGTGGTAAAAATGGCTGGAGTATACAGAAGGCTGCACCAGCGAAGAAACACGTCATCAATGGTTTTTTCCTTTTATATTTCGTCAAAATAAACATTATGATAAAAGTTCCTGGCCCTTCACTCATTGATATTAAGACGAAATTTATATATTTGTTCCCTTGGAGTGATACAGAGTTTATGGACATTCCAAAATTCACGAAGAGTGCAGTTATCCACCAAAATGTACAAACAAAGAATCTCAACAGCAAAGTTTTTGAAGCCAAAATCGCCTTCAACAATTTACTTAGCGCCATCTCTTTCTCTTCTTCACAAACAACATTATCTATTTCATTTATATCTAGTTCTAATTTGCTTTTCTTTGCTGCTTTTTTTAGTATCGCAACTGCTTCTTGTTTTTTTCCTTTATTTAGTAGCCATCTTGGACTTTCATCAAGGAGACAAATATAGAAAATGAGCAGTAAAGATGGCGCATACAGAACTTTCAAAAATGTCCGCCAGTATTGCACTTCCGATGCTATGAAAGCCATTAAGCAGGTTCCTACACCAATTCCTAGTGATGCTAAAGCAAAATAAAGTGGTCTCTTTTTGGATTCGACGACTTCTATAGCTGTAATGATATTATTATAATAATATATTACTGTTTTATTTCTAAACTAGCTCACCCGCGCAACTTCATCTGCGTTACAAAGGGGTTCAAACAGTACTTGCAATGCCGTCGCGTTATTATTTGCGCGGCCCGAAGTGCATCTACATATTCATTGCGTTTTATGCTCTTCATAACTTCTAAACGAAAAGTCCTATTGGAATAAAACAAAAAGTAATTTACTTCTACATGAATACTCTTGAAACGAAATATTATTTTTATAAACATAAAAGCGGTTATTGTGACTAAGCTATGATAGTTAGATATATGCTGTCCCAGACTTTTTTGTTGGTCTTATAAAGACCTAAAAACCCGTAGTACATCATTTTGTTCTATTGTCAATAGTTTTTGCAGCGTAAGCATAAATAGGTTTTCGATTATTCACCTTGTGTTTTTTTTTTCAAATATAATATAGCCTATGTTACTTGGCGATAATTTAGCTTTCCAAAAATGAAATAATTTTTGAAATCGGTCCAGTAGTTTCGGAGCCTATTCATTACAAACAAACAAATCTTTCCTCTTTATAATATTAGTATAGATATAATATGAGGTTAAAATAATGACTCACTAAGTCTGTATATTTTATTTACACTATGTTTTCAGAGAACTTCTCTTCACGAGACACACGCTTTGTCTACTGAGTGCCCGCCCCGAAACCTTCAGGCAAAAGGGATGCTCAAATTTCAAACCCCTCACTAATAAAAACGGAGTCTCCTAACACTTTACTTACTATTGTATATATTTTTTTCTCCCGTTTAAACCTTCTCTGGACTTCTACGAATATTTCAAGATTAAAATAAGCCAAATCGGTTCAGTCGTTTTCGAGTTTTAGCGAGACTAACGAACAGCAATTCATTTTTATATATAAGAAGAAGAACCGTGTACTAATATTTAACATTTTCGGATACCACTTTATTAAGAAAAATAAATTTTAAACCTCGATTATCGAACAATGCCTTAATATACTTACTTAGAATATAAACGGGTGAAAAATTATCGCCAATGGCACCTTTCAAAAATTCCATTACAATATAGAACCAGTACCATGGTGATATGCTCTTTACTAGTCCTAAAATACCTCCTGCAAAGCCCAGAATGACAATTGCCTTTTTACGACCTAATCTGCAACAAAATTAGTGGATCTTACAGAAGTATAACTAGTAGCCTAAATGACAATAAAAAAAAAACCAATTTCTATAGTTTTCTTAAAACATTATGTTTCTTAGACAGATTTGATCTTCGAGTACTCTTCCTGGCGGAGGCTTTTCCTGCCCTGTATAATATTCGAAAAACTCTTATAAATTTTCAAGTGTCGTAGAACTTTGAATCACTACACCTATTTTGAAACAATATTCATTTGATTATTGAAAAAAATATGGTAATGCAGTTATCAAGTTAACACTAGAACATGTACCTGTCAGACAAGAGTCCCATAAAAGGTAGTCCAACCATATAGCCGAAATTATGAGCAGTACCCACGAAAGTTCTTTTCCAATCCTCACAGCCAAGGTCATACTGGAAAAAATAATTATTCAACTGTCATTAAACCTGATACATGCGAGACTCCTATTATCAAATTTCTAACAACTTATAACCAAAACTTTTAAAGAGAAAGCTTGTCCATAATAAATGACTCCAAAATATTTTGTTATAATTTTTACAAGCTTTATACTAACTTGCACTGGACGTGACTATGATAATTCGAGTCGAAGGTGGTCATAGGAACTCTTAAAAAGACCCATCGTGTTTCGGCTCATTTTAATTGTATTCGCTAGCACTCTACTCATGCATGATATTCAAGATTTTAAAAGGTTGTTTTTAAAGTTTTCTTTGAGATAAATTATTTAAGCTTCAACCTATATATATCATCATCGCTATCATCAACAACAGCCCGTAAATGTGCATTGCTGTACATAAGCCGTCTCCAAACCACTCCACAATGACCGATCTTGCACTATATGCAAGACTTCCCACGGCTTCAATATCATTATCGGTCTACCTTGTATCCTCTCCATTGGGCTCTGAGTGACGTTGAGCCTTATGACAAGACCTTTCTTAAACAGTCAAGTCTCTGATATATATTATGTCGTCACTCGTAAAACACACTAATCCGATAAGATCGATTCTAGAGCATTAGACGTATGTAGTGTAGTGAGGTTATTATGATTACTTTCATCAATTACACAATTACTAAACGGGTTCTTACCACGATACTTAATGAATTGAGTGGTTTCGATTTTTCAATATTGTTGTAAACGTCATGATTACGAGAAGAGCCCGTGTCGTAATGCATAAAATCAATGTAGACAATCGCGAGTGTTTCAATAAGTTTATTATGACGATGAAGAGATACCATATTAGTACTTACTTCAGCAACAAAACTGTGAGGTGGGTCGTATACCCATTCTGTACATATTGTGGAATCGATTCGATCACACGTTATATTGTCAAAAGGATTCTTGCACCTGCAATAAAAATGTTATTGCATGTTATACACGAGGCTACAGCCCACCTGATGGTAAGCGGTTACCGTCGCTCATGAACTTCTGCAATACCAGGTCAAAGAACCTTAAACTGCGTTTAAAGGGAAACATGTCATAGCCCTCCGTAAAAACCGTGGACGGGAGTTCATTCCAGATCGGAATGGTTCGGGGCAAAAAAGATCTTTTGAACCGGACTGTGGATGAACGCAGCGGCTCCAAGTAAAATTGATAAACTTTACCCCTGCGTCGAGTAGAGCGATGGAAAAAGGGAGATGAAGGAATCATCTCAAAGTCCTCGGAGCATTCTCCATGGACCAGACGATATAGAATGCACAGAGTGCTGAAATCTCTCCACACACTCAGAGGTTCCAGTTGATCTGTGAGCTTGGGTTCATCAACAATTCGAACAGCCCTCCTCTAAAGGGAGTTAAATGGAAGTAGTGGTAATTTTAAATGCAATTTAATATAACATTAAACGGAAACTTTCAAGAACAGCATCGATAGAGAACCAGCATATTGGATAAGGCTAAAATCATGAAAAGCGTGGTGTCCCTAGTAGGAGACAAATTCACAAAATACATTTTTAACAACTTATTCTATATGGATTACAAAAATTAACACAAGAAATTTGTCACAAGAAGATTGACAACATTGTGATTTAAGTTTAGAATCATTTTTTATATTCCGTAGACAGAAAGAAGTGGAGAGAGAAGACAGATTGCGCCGCCACATCTGAATGGGATCAGATATAGCGAAAGAAAAAAATAAGCCAACAGGTCACTTGATCGTATGTAGTTAGTTATCTTCGCTCATAAACCTCTGCAATGTCAGGGAACATTGCGGAACTATGAACCACACTTAAGGACCATCTCCAAACCTCATTTGAAGAAATCAAGGCATAGCGCTCGAGTACTTTCATGCATTTTCAACGGGTTCTTACCACGATATTTAATTAATTGAGTTGTGTCGATATTTCAACGTTGTTACAAACGTCATGATCACGAGAAGACTGGATACTGCGGGTCGATTTAAGAGCAAACAAATCTGTCTACCATTTTTCTCGTTCGCTTTTGGGTAGTATCAAAAATAAAATGTATGCAAGTATTATAGAAAACCGCGAGTGTCTGAATAAGTTTATAGCGATCGAAATTTATAATTACCTTCTTTTCACTTCTTCAGCCGCAAATATATAATTAGTCGAATTAATACTATTACTTCCATAAGCAAGAAATAACAACAACATTGTCACTAGATGATAACGACTGAAATATGAGAATTTTTCTAACACTTCATCCAAAGTGTAATACTGGTTTTCATTGATATTAATAACATCGTTTTCTTCAATACATTCATCTTTCTCCTCGTGTTCAATTTCATTCATTTCATTATTCATTGTCATTACATTATTATTTCCATTCAATTTAGTCTTTCTTCTTTTGTTAACGTTTGGACTCACTAATGATTTTATATCTACTAATTAACTGTTTTAAACTACTTAAAAGCACTTGTATAATGTTTAAATTATATTGCTGTTAAAATAATTACTTCAAACAAACGAGTATTTTTTGTAAATGAAGTAAAATTATCACTCTCAATTAAATTATTATTAATTGTTATTCTTTGAACAGGTGTCTCGAAACTACGGCCCGCAAGCCAACTCTAGCCACATGCCAATATCTTATTTTTTATACTTTACTATCTGATCCTCACAACTTCATCTTTTTTTTTTATTGCGTGATAGATAAACGAGCCTACGGCCCACCCGATGGTAAGCGGTCACCGTCGCTCATGAACCTCTGCAATGCCAGGGCAATGAGGGGCTGTTACCTATCGCTTACCGATACAAGACTTTTTTTAAAACTATTGACAATAGAACAAAATGATATACTACGGGTTTTTAGGTTTTTTGAAGACAAACAAAAAAGTCCGCGACAGCATATATCTAACTATCATAGTTTAGTCACAATAACCACTTTTATGTTTATGAAAAATATTTTTTCGTCCCAAGATTGAATTTAACGTTAAATGAGTATCGTTATATTAACCCTTATTCAAATCAAGTATCTTGTTATCAAGAGTATTAATGTAGAAGTAATTTACTTTTTGTTTTATTCCAATCGGACTTTTCGTTTAGAAGTTATTACGAGTATAAAACGCAATGAATATGTGGGGCACAGCGGGCCGCGAAAATAATAACTCGACGGCATTGCGAGTACTGTTTGAACCCGGTTTGAACTGTTTTTCGGTGACTGAACTTTTTATCAATGTTTTAAACATATAAATGTAACAATTATTACATTATCTCTATATATTGAGTCATTGAAATGTTATAAGAAAACATTAGTCGCGATCCATTTCAATTATATTTCTTTATCGTCTTTTTGAAATAAATACGTTCAAATGTATAGGGAAAGAGTCACTATTTAAATTTAGGAAAAAAGAGTTAAAATGGATTTGTATATAAATATTATATAATAGAAATCATTGTGTTAATATATAAAAAAAACTTGAGAGGTGTCAAGGGACACCCGTATGGAACGAAGTTCCTTTCGATTAAAAGATATCTTATATTTTTTTTTCCTATCTTTTTTACGCGCGATAGGGATCAGCGCTATCTAGCGATAATCATCTAAAACAAATAAGGAACGTGTTTTAAAAGATTTTGATCAGCTCACCCTCTAGCGATAATCATCTAAAACAAAAAAGTTCCAAAAAATGGAAGTCCATCGTTATTATTTTTGTAGTAAAAATATTTTTTTTTATTTATGTGCTAAAATGTGCGTAAAAATATTGTTGTGTTCATCTTATTTCAATAAAATAGAAGTATTCGTTGTTCTAAGACGGATGTGTCATAATGTCGCATTTCATATTGGTCCGCCAGCGTCCAACATACGTACAAAACAAATGACGGTGACAGCCGACCAATATGAAAGTTGGCAAGCCAACGTGGAAACGCGACATAATATACACACATGTTCGAACATGTGTACATGTTGTAAAATATTTATTTTAATCTTATACGATCCCAATGCCCTTGCATTGATAATCCAAATACAAATGTATTGCAAAGAGTAATTTACTACGGTAACCACTTATAATCAGATGGACTATAGAGTAGATTATCTGTCTTCCTTAAAAAAAAACCTAAAACATCAAATTTGTTATTAAAACTATAGGGTGGGCAATCTAACGTTTGTATTTTGAACTACTCCTTTTATTTAAAGAATGACAGCTCAAATGTCATTCAATTTGTGTTCATAATTTAATTAAAAATTTCACATTTACGAAATGGGACGCTATACGCTTGAACAAAATTGGGAAATATTGAAAAGTTACTTCCAAAGTGGTGAGTCTTCAGTCCAAATGTGTGTGTGTGTGTGTCAGATGAAGCCCATTTTCACTTCGGAGGCTATGTCAATAAGCAAAATTGTCGCATCTGGGGGTCGGAAAATCCACACGTCACCATTGAGAAGCCAATGCACCCACAAAGAGTTACGGTTTGGTGTGGGTTTTGGTCCGGCGGCATCATTCGAAAATGAGCAAGGAGCCGCCGTTACGGTCAATGGCGAGCGTTACCGTGCCATGCTAAACGAATTTTTGTTTCCAAAAGTTGAAGAGTATGACATGGACGACATTTGGTTTCAACAGGATGGCGCAACATGACACACAGCCAACATGACAGTCGAACTTTTGGAAAATGCAAACTTTATATGGCCCACCCCTTACTTCGAGTTTTCTATACAATGTTATTGCGTCGAGACACAGTTTAAAATTGAAGTTTTTTCATAAAATAAATTGAAATAATTTACATTATAAAAATTCTGTAGTACTCTTTCTAGGTTTACAGTCTGCAAAAATATTTACACAGTTGATTAAAAAATGTACACACCGAGCGAACAATGTTCCTGAAATGTAACCAAAAGAATATGCAATGTTAATGGAATGGCCGCGGGACTACAATTTTCCGTGACTTTTTGTCGTTCAATGCAATTTTAATTATGTTTTGGAAAGTATTGTCTTTATAAAAAACATATTTTTTGATCCTGTGTATGTATTACCTATGGATGAAGTAATGTGGTTTCCGAGAATTCAACATTTTTATTTCTTACAGTCTTTGAAGTGGCAATGGGCAGGTCACATTGTGCGCAGAACTCGATGGGGTCGAAAAGTTCTAGAGTGGTACCACGAACTGGTAGACGCAGCGTAGACAGACCTCCCACAAGGCTGTATGCGGACAGCGCAGGACTGGTCGATGTGGCGAGGTTTAGGGGAGGCTTATATCCAGCAGTGGACGTCTATAGGCTGATGATGATGATGATGATGCTTTCTTACAGTTTGTCTTTGACACACAACAGAACAAAACAATTTTTGTCTTAAATATTATTCAGTACTAGATGCTACCCGCTACGTCATCAGCGTGAATGCTATACAGCACACAAAATACTAACGATTATATACTTTTTAAAATGGACAATTACCCGTTTCTTCTTTAAATTTAATATCTATAGAAAGTGCATAGAGAGAGACTGTCTTTTGTTTTTAAAACCCCATGCTAGGTTCTGTTCTCAGCCGGGGTTCGGACGCTGAGCGTGAGTGGCAGGAGGTTCTAGTGCAGTTCGATCTCCACATATCCCACCTGCGGGGCTCGACCGAGAGAGCCGGTGGCCGTATTCTCCGGCGGCTACCGGTTCGGCGTCCGGGGACGGAGCGACGGGAAAGTGTGCCGATGGCGTAACGCGTCGCGCCGTCCCTCCAAACCCCGTGCTGGGTTCTGGCCTCAGCCGGGGTTCGGACGCTGAGTGTGAGCGGTTGGAGGTTTTAGTGCGGTTGAACTCCCACATACCCCGCCCGCGGGGCGGGCGGGGATCCGGTGATTTCCTCCAACTAAAAATAAAAAAAAAAAAACCTGCGGGGCTGGTGATAGTCCGGCGATTCCCTCCTATCATGCTGATGTGAGCTAAATAGCTTAGCTTAGCTTAGTTTTATAATGTTATTAAAAATAAGACAACTAATAGAAAAACAAAACCAAAACGTAACATGCTCATTGTGGGTCGAAAAATATCAAATACTTTTCATTTATTATCAAAATTAATTAACAACATTTTTGTTTCATCCCAATTCAATATTTTCCTTTTCAATCAGACTCTTTATCTCATGTTTGGTTGATTTCTTAACGCCTATTTCTTCAGCCTGTCTGACGGTGTCTGGTAATGAATCATCAGCAGTATCAGGAACTAAGAACGTAGATAAACCTGCTATAAAAGCTGCACCGCCAAAAGCCATCATTGGTAGACCACTCCAATAAGCCATCTAGACGGACGAATAATTTTATGAATTAATTACATTCATGAATAAATGTAATACAAGATAAATTTCTTTAAACACTCGCGGTTATGTACGTCACTTACACTATTACTAAACGGGTTCTTACCACGATTATTTTTAATTAAGCGGTCCCGATATTTCAGCACTGTTTCAAGCGCCATGATCACGGGAAGACTGAGGAACTGCGGGTAGGTCATTTAAGAGCAGACAAAACTCTAAAGCTCAATTAAAAATAATCGTGGTAAGAACCCGTTTAGTAATAGTGTAAATGGAGGATATTTTTTTATGGTCACTTTGAGTAAAACATGCTACACATCAACAGCTTCATAATAGAATTATGTGCCTATTAGTATGGTTCTCGGATATCTGCTACTCAGCAGCGTGGTCTGCAGTTCCGAGTTGTATATCAGGAGAACTGTAGATCAAGTTTTAAGTTTGCCTTAAATAACAAGCCAAAGACATTAGCCATAGACATTGCAGAGGTCCATGAGCAACGGTAACCGCTTACGATCAGGTGGTCCGTTAGCTCGTCTGCCTACAAGGAAATAAAAAATAAATAAAAAAATTGGCACCCTTTCTGGGGCACACTGTCAACTATAAACAACTAGAAATTACACTGTTAGGTAGCAGAATATGTCAAAAAGGCATGAAAAAGCTGTCAACTTGGTCGAATAATACGCTGAAAAGGCCTACGCGTAGCAGTGTGCCGGAGGCTTAATAGCCTAAAGATGAAGAAGATTGAAAGGAAAAGAAAAGTTAAAAGAAAGAGAAAAGTTACCAGACTAGTGATCGAACAACAGAGATAATTGCTGAATATTAGTGTAAGCCTTACCAGTAAAGGTGTTTGTGGAGCTATTATAGATCCGACTCTTCCCAGAGAAGAGCACAATGCTTGCATCGAATTCCTAGTATGAGTCGGGAATACTTCGCTCGTGTAAATGTATGTTATATTGAAATAAAATGAGGATATCAATTTTCCCATTATGTATATCGATACTGACAACCAAGGTAATGCTGAAAATAAAGCTTGGTTTATTTTTTCACTTATTTGAAATTAATGCTAATTTTCAAAAACTTTTTGCCAAAACAAAGCCCACTTTTGGAACGAAGTTCCTTATCGTGCGTTATCGAAAGGGGGCTAGACGGAAATTCTTATAAAAAAGTTGTCACGACCCTTTTTTTTGTTTTAGATGATTAATGCTAAATGGCACTGTGATCAAAATATTTTATTACAATTCCCTCACTAATTAAGCGAAAGGAACTTCGTTCCATCCGGATGTCCCTTGACGATATTGTAATATACTGTAGTCTGAAGTGTCGTATAGTTCATCGAAGCTCATCGAAGTATGTTCCATCCACGGTTCATTTTATCAAAGGGTCGGTTCATCGTGCGATTGTTTTTGCAAAGGGTTGTTTCATCAAAAGTTCAAAAGAAATTGAAATGCAGTGCAAATGAACTCGAACGGTAAATTGTAAAAATGGAATGCGTTGTAGTATAACAACCCACGGCGGCCACGAACCGGTAGGCGCAATGTTGGTAGACCCCCCACAAGATGGACCGACGATCTGGTCAAGATCGCGGGAGGTCACTGGATGCAGATGGCGCAGGACCGGTCGATGTAGCGAGGTTTGGAGGAGGCCTATGTCCAGCAGTGGACGTCTATAGGCTGATGATGATGATAACAACCCATTTCTGCCTACTATTTAGGACGAGGATCAGGCATAGTCCACAGGCGGTTCAAGATGATACATTTAAGATACCCAAAGTCATAGCCAGATAAACGAAACTTACAGAGTGGCAAAAATGGCTGAAGTATACACAAGGCCGCACCAACAAAAAAACTTATAATTAATGGTTTTTTTCTCTTATATTTCATCAACACCGACATCATAACGATCGTAGCTGGTCCTTCAGTTATTGAAAGAATCCCGAAGTTTAGATATTTGTTCCCTTGCAGTGAGACTGAGTTGATTGACATGCCATAATTCACAAAACTTGATGTTGTCCACCAAAGTGTGCATATAATGAACCTCAATAATAAAGTTTTTGAAGCAAATATTGCTCTGAGCAATTTAGATAGAGCCATTTCTTTTTCTTCTTCACAAACAATGTTATGTATATCGTTTAAATCTATGTCTATCTTGCTTTTCTTGGCTGCTTTCTGTAATATATTTACAGCTTTCTGTTTTTTACCTTTCGATAGCAGCCATCTTGGACTTTCATCGAGTAGGTATATATAGATGATATACAGTAATGATGGAGCATAAAGCAATTTTAAGAATGTTCTCCAGTATGGTACCTTCCATGCTATGAAGGCCACCAAAGTGTTTCCGATGTTAAATCCAAATGTTATTAACCCGAAGTAAAGAACTCGTTTTTTACTTTCAACGACTTCAAGAGCTGAAAACAATCTTTTGTAAACTATAGAAACAGATGCTAGAACTACAATACCGACCACTACTCAATAGTGTCAGTCAAAATTAAGTAATTATAGCGGTAACGATTAGGTGGCCCGTTAGCTCGTCTGCCTACATGGCAATAAAAAAAGGTAAGAACTTTGGAAGTCTGACGAGATCAACTATTTTTTTTTATTGCCATGTAGGCAGACGAGCCAACGGGCCACCTGATCGTTAGTGGTTACCGTTGCTCATGAACCTCTGCAATATCAGGGGACACTGCAGATTAAATTGGGATCCCCAAATACGTCACTGGTTAGTACCTATATTCAATTTCAGATTTGTCCTTCTTCAAACGAGGCTTAAAGAAAATCCTTAGAGGTAGGTCATATGTGTCCCCAGACATTGCCAAAGGTCCATGAGCAACCGTAACCGCTTACGATCAGCATAGCCGACATGGCAATAATGAAAAAAAAACTAGTGTACGAGAAAAACTATAACGAAGGGCCGTAAAGAGTCTTGCAAAATAGACCCAATAAGACAGCGGCCCTGCAGTGGCTCTTGGCGTTAAATATATAGGTAAGCAATGAAAATCCCTTACCAGGTGGTCCTTTAGCTGGCAATAAAAATATCTAAACAATATGAAAGAAAGAAAGAAAGAAAAAGCATTTATTCAACACGCACATAGAGGACATTCATATTAATATAACATTTAAACAGTATAATACCTATTTAAACAAAAAAGTTAAAAATAAAGTAAAATCGAACAAGACAGAGGCTTGTCCTCAGTGGCGTGCGAATAGGTTTCAGCTCAGCAAAAGCTTATGGTCTCAAAGAAGACCAAAAAGCACTGATTTTCAGCTGAAACCTACAAAACCCGTAATATCATAAAAATACTTACTTAGAATGTAAACGGCTGAAAAATTATCACCAATAGCAGCTTCTAGAAATTCCATGGCAATATATGGCCAGTACCATGCAGATATGCTCTTTACCAGACCTAATATACCTCCAGTTATACCCGTGATGATAATAGCCCTCTTTCGACCAAATCTATAAAACAATATCCTTTCAAAAATGAAAACGTTCGGTTTTCATAATTCAAGTTTAGCACAAAAAAAATATTGATCAGACCTTCTATCAAATTTAAATGAGATTATTTCGAAAATGTCTGCTTTCTAACAAAAAAAGAATCATCGAAATCGGTGCACTTGGAAAACAAAAAAAGCTACATTTGTAAATATAGCTTAGGCTCGCTCAAAAGGAGGTCAATCCATAGTCGGATGGTGCTCAACAAAAAATAATTCTTTAAACACAAATACTTTAATAAACTTACTAACTTTACCAAAATGCAAAAATATATTGTTCTTAATTATCTTTGTACGGGTATGCCCGTACTTGCAGCGTCAGCGCTCATTAGCATTTAGATACACTACACCTTAGGTAAAACACGAGTCCGTTGTCGGTCAGCAAGATTACCACACGTTCTTCATATCAGTCCATAGCAGTAATAGCTTTAGTTTCATTATCAGTTAATTAAATCTGTATATTCATTTATTCACTTATTTTTTACATTCTATTTTTAAAATAAATTTACAAAAAAATGAAATTTAAAAATACAATATAAAAAACAGAGAGCCACTGCAGGTGGAGTCTACGACCCAAGCTATCAGTGGTCAGGGCTCAAGAGAATACGCACCGTGTCAAGAACGACCTCCTTCTGAATCAGGCCCCTTACCCAGCCGGGGAGAGAAAGTTTCTCTAGATGACGGTCGAAGCTTTTCGCTATTAGACCGTGCACAGATACAACGATCGGAACAATGATGGTCGATTCAACACGCCACATGTCGGTCACCTCGTGGGCCAGGTCCAAATATTTTAGGAGTTTTTCTTTTTCTGCCTTCACAAGGTTCTCGTCATGTGGAATGGTGACATCGATCAACACTGCTCGATGCGCATCCCGATCTATTATCACTATGTCAGGCTTATTAGCAGCAATAGTCCTGTCAGTGATAACAGATCGGTCCCAGTAGAGCGTTACATGACCATTATCGAGAACCGGCTGAGGCCAATACTGGTAATAAGGTACGGCGGCTTCAACAAGGTCGTATTTCAGAGCAAGTTGCTGATGAATGATCTTAGCTACTTGGTTATGCCTGTGCAAGTTCAGTTAATTATAATCATTAAGATCAGTTTAAGTTAGTGGAATAAATAGTGTAAAATTAACTACGACATTTTATTTACTCCAAAATCAGACACTTTTAGGGTGCAATCCTCTACAATTTTTAACTAATAAATTTGAATATAATACAACTAGTTACCTATCAGACATTAATCCCACCAGTGGTAGCCCAAACATGTAACCAAGGCTGTGAGCAGTACCCACTAGAGTCCTTTTCCAATCGTCACAACCCAGATTATACTGTAAAAAATAATCATTTTATTGTACTACTAACGGGCCCGCGCAACTTCGTCTGCGTCGCTTTCAATTAAAAGGTAAGGCTTATGTTCTTTCTCAGCATCTAAAGATTGTGTGTGCCAAATTTCATTAAAATCGGTTAAGAGGTTTAAGCGGGAAAGCGTAACAGACAGACAGACAGAGTTACTTTCGCATTTATATTATTAGTAGGAATACTGGAATTAGATGAAAAGTGATGGTCAGCATGGGGTCCAATTATTTTTTTTTAGCATCGACTCTCCAAAAGTGCAGTTTCAAAAGTTGTCGACATCGACATCTGCTAAAAAATTTAAATTTATCGGACTAATTTCGCGCAAATAATCGTCTTAACGCAATGTGTGCGCATGCGATGGTCTTGGGTGTATCGATTGGATTTATCACTATCACTACATAGTCGCCTTTTCTGTCCCTATATCCCTATGTGCGCTTAAATCTTTAAAACTACACAACGAATTTTGATGTGATTCTTTCCAATAGATAGAGTGATTCAAGAGGAAGGTTTATATGTATAATACATGCATCAAATACTAAGGTAACATTGCTAATTTTAGAGGTTTCTAACGTGATGTCGTAAAAATCAAGTGCAAAATCAACATTTTTACATAAGAATTTGACATATTATCTGTCACTTTTGACGTGTTTTGACGTCACAGAATAACTTCATCGTGTTTAGGCTCTAATGAAGCGTCTTGATGAGGTCAATTGGATTTATAGCATAACTAGCTGCACCACGCAACTTCGTCTGCGCCGAAAAAATAAGAAAAAAATTTAGGGGTGCACTACCCCTAACATTTAGGGGGATGAAAAATAGATGTTGGCCGATTCTCATAGATACCGGATAAGCACAAAAAATTTCAACAAAATCGGTCGAGCCGTTTCGGAGGAGTTCAAGTTCGAACACCGTGACACGAGAATTTTATATATTAGAAGATAATATAATGCTCTTGAAAGCTTGTATTTAAAAAGTTTTCTTTAAAATATTTTTGTGGCTACTTACTTCAGCGACAAAACTGTCTGGTGGATCGTAAACCCATTCGGTACATAGTCTGGAATCAATTTCGTCACAAGTAACATTATTAATAGGTTCTTTGCACCTGAAAATAAACATGTGACAATGTGACTTTGGCTAATCAAACCATCGTAGTTCTTACAAGCTTCATATTAACTTGCACTGTATGTAACTATGGATGTCGTGGTGGCCGAGTGGTCGAAGCGCTTCCTTCCGAACGGGAGGTCGCGGGTTCAAACCCGGCCGGCTTGTACCTCTAAATCTAAATGTGAAAAAGATTTATGTGCAATTTTTCATAACACTACTGGCTAAAAACGGTGAAGGAAAAAATCGTGAGGAAACCTGCATGTCGGCAAAAGGGTTCTAAAATCCTTTGAAGATATTTGAAGTCCCCAATCCGCACTAGGCAAGCATGGTGGACTATGTCTAATCCCTCTTCTGAGGAGACCTGACCCAACAGTGGGCATTAACGGGTTGGTACAGTACAGTACAGTACAGTATGTAACTATGTTGTTTTTGAGTTGGAGAAATTCGCCGTATTCCCACACGCGGGGTTTAATATGTGGGATTTGAACCGCAGTAAAACCTCCAACCGCTCACACTCAGCGTCTGAACCCCGATTGAGGCCAGAACTCAGCATGTGATTATGTGGCACGACGCACTACGGCACTCTTTCTCGTCGCGCCACCCCCTCTTACTAATAATTAAATAATAATTACCACTTGCCTTCATGAGATATATTGGAACGAAGTTCCTTATCGCGCGTTATCGAAAGGGAGCTAGACGGAAAAAAATCTTACGAAAAGTTGTCACGACACTTTTTTTGTTTTAGATGATTATCGCTAGATGGCGCTGTGATCAAAATCTTTTAAAACACGTTCCTTATCGCGCGTTACGTTAGGAAAAAAAAATATAAGATATTTTTTAATCAAAAGGAACTTCGTTCTATTCGGGGACACCCGAATAGAACGAATGACACCTCTCAAGTTTTTTTTTATATTTTTTACACTAAATAACGCATGCACGAATTAAAGAAATATCTACATACCTCCTCTTCACTTCTCCAGTTGCAAATACATAATTAGAGATGCTAAAACCATTAGAAGCATACGCAAAAAATAATAAAACCATGATCTCTAGATGGTATCGACTGAAGTACGGAAATTTTTTCAACACATCATCCAAATTATGATAATTTTTTTCATTGTTATCATCATCACTCTTCTCGTAATCAATTTGATTCATTTTTTATATACCGTTTTAAATATTCATTTAAATGGCTGAGGGTTTTTTCAACGTTATTTAAATTGAATAAAATAAAGTTAGATGATATTATTGTTACGAAATAACCTCACTTTTTGGATTTAGTTATTAAGTTTATACCATTGTAAGAATCAACTGTTCAATCAATTAGGTATACACTGTTTACTAATGAAGAACGTTTAGGCGATTCTCACACTGCGTGCGCCATACGCGTCGTAGCGCGTAGTATAATATGTATGTTAAAAATGTATGAAAGTCGTGGTGGCCGAGTGGTCGAAGCGCGTCCTTCCGAACGGGAGGTCGCGGGTTCAAATCCGGCTTGTACCTCTAAATCTAAATGTGAAAAGATTTATGTTTTTCACAACACCACTGGCTAAAAGAAAAGGGTTCTAAAAATCCTTTAAAGATATGTGAAGTCCCCAATTCGCATTGGGCAAGTGTGGTGGACTATGCCTAATCCCTCTTCTGAGGAGACCTGAGCCCATCAGTGGGCAGTAATGAGTTGGTACAGGTACAGATATGAAAATCTGTCAAATAGTTCTAAAAACACGCTGGAGTGCACACACTGCCGGCGTAGACAGTGTGTTTTCCACAAGCTATACTGGAGTCGAACACACTGCTACGCCCTACGACGTGTAATTAGAGGTCCGTATCTCAAACTTAAAAAAAAGAACCCTTGAGCATGATTCTTCTAGGTAGTTTAGGCATAACGTGTTCTGCTTATGCAGTTTGTATAGGCTCAGCCTCGATGCGGCTCAGTCGCCTCAAGTTAATGTTAATCATTCTTTAAATCTTTAAACAAATTGTAATAGAATAGACACAAAATGGTATCGATAAGTGTAGTATGTAGTTTCGAGAATTCTTTTAAAATAATATTTAAATGCTAACCAACAAGATTTGGAGGCGGCGCGACGGGAAAGAGTGCCGAGAGTGTAACTTGTCGCGCCGTCCCTCATAACCCCGTGCTGGGTTCTGGCCTCAACTGGGGTTCGGACGCTGAGTGTTAGCGGTTACAGGTTTTAGTGAGGTTCAAGTCCCACATACCCCACTCGCGGGGCAGGTGATTGCCTCCAAATAAAAAAAAAACAAAAACCAACAAAATTTAATCAGCGCGTAGGCGGTAGCAGTGTGCTATAAACCTATGGGTTCAATAAAATAATAATGTTTAGGAATTAACATATAAAAGGTACATTTATATGCTAAATACTGATAGTGCCTTTTTGGTTCTTGGTGCTTTTAAATAAGAAACAAAAATATATAAAACGAACACGATTTATCTGGAATCAACATCATGAACAACAGAATGAAGCCAATTGAAAGTACGCTAACCGCTCGTAACAACTCGATTATCTATCATTAGAGGTTGCCGAAAACACTCAATTCGTTTGTACACTAATAAAATATTCGGTTTCGGTTTCGGTTTAAAGAAATTTATTTCTCAAAAGAATACAATTCACTTACATGAGAAAAATAAAATATTCACTTACACAATTTTGTTCGTTCAAGCAACTATGCAAAAACAATAGCAATAAATTGTTACATGTATCCAATTTACAAACTAACATAATCACAACAATTTAGACTTAAGACTTTAAACTTCAAACTACTACTTTAAAAATAAATAAAAAGAAAGCAATTCTTGCTGCAAAACTTAACTAACTTATATTTAAAAAATGAGAAAAAAAGTGGGTAGTTGCAAACAATAATATTAAACACACATAAGTTCCTTAAAACTTCACTTTGGTATTCATGATGTTGATTCAGAATGTCCTGTAGTTACGATAGGTGTACTTTAAATTGACTGCAATCTGTTGTGCATGATGATTTCAGATGTAATCTAATATATAAAATTCTCGTGTCACGGTGTTCGAACTTGAACTCCTCCGAAACGGCTTGACCGATTTTGTTGAAATTTTTTGTGCTTATCCGGTATCTATGAGAATCGGCCAACATCTATTTTTCATCCCCCTAAATGTTAGGGGTAGTCCACCCCTAATTTTTTTTTTCGGCGCAGACGAAGTTGCGCGAGTCAGCTAGTATTTCTATGGATTTTTTTATGTAGCATCGTTCATTTTGTTTATTACTATTCCATTTTCGTTCGCCAATTTCCGATGCGCGCAATTCCACGGTTTGCTTTAGAAGATCATTTTTACCCCGTACCAACCCGATTTGGAATGGACTCCCTTCCGCGGTGTTCCCGGAGCGCTATGACATGTCCCTCTTTAAACAAGGTTTAAGAAAAGTCCTGTATCGGTAGGCGATAGATAACAGCCCCTCATTGCCCTGGCATTGCAGAGGTTCATGAGCGACGGTGACCGCTTACCATCAGGTGGGCCGTAGGCTCGTTTATCTATTACGCAATAATAAAAAAAAAAGACACCCCAACCGGTGCCAACAGCTGTCAAGTGACAATCATTTAGTAAGAATTTTTGATATTTTTAAGAGGAGGTAAACGCCTGCTTCACTTCTCTGCTTATAATATTTTACTGATAGTAGGTATATGACCATCAGCCATGACCTTCAAAGAGTACTTAAAAATCCTCCATCGAACCCGTTGCCCAGTGGACCGCGAGATGCTGACACGGCGTCTCATCATTACGAGCAGTCAGGATTCCAGTAGCGTGTTGATAATCAGAAAGTTGGCCAAGTCGACGTCAGCCGAACGTGACCACCATTCAGACAATACGTTGAATGTAGATTAAAGAAATGCAGAAGGGACAATTGTTAAAGTGTGGTTATTTAGTTTTTCAAAAATCTTTTACATTAATATGTTATTAGGTATGTTCTTTTTGAGAAAATGAAAGCACCTTTAAATCGAAGTTTCTTTAAAGCTAATGCGCTATGACTTGTCCTTTTTCGAGAGTTCCTTAAGAGGTCCTTGAGTCATAGATGGTAGCCGTAGTATTTCTTGATATTACAAAGGTCCTTGAGCAACGGTAACTACTTCTTTAAACACTCGCGGTTATCTACATCACTTACACTATTACTAAACGGGTTCTTTCCACGATTAAACGAACACATTAAACACATTAGGGGATTAAAGATCACATTAGGGCTATCAAAAACAACGAACCCCATAAGTCAGCAATCGCTGAGCATGTGCTGGACTCAGGGACTAATCACTGGATGCAGTGTCACAAAGCCAGGGTTTTGTCATCTGAACGCCGTTACATACCAAGACTTGTTAAGGAAGCTATTGAAATTTCGATGAATAGCACTTTTAATCGGGGTGACGGTTTCAAACTATCCTGTATGTGGAATCCAGTGTTAGACGAAAATAAAGCCAAAATATCTAGTTTTGAGGCGGCAGCCGATAATGTCAGTGTGGTATGTCGAAATGTAACTTCGAGTTCCAGTGGTACCGGTAAACGAACGAGAAAGAGGGTAGACAGATTTGTCTGCTCTTATATGACCTACCCGCAGTTCTTCAGTCTTCCCGTGATCATGGCGCTTGAAACAGTGCCTAAATATCGGGATCGCTCAATTGAAAATAATCGTGGAAAGAACCCGTTTAGTAATAGTGTAAGTGATGGTAACTACTTCGTATCAGATGGTCCGTTCGCTTGCCCGATACGGATTGGGGACTTCCCATCTCCGAAGGATATTTGGAATCCTTTTCCAATATACAGGTTTCCTCACAAAGTTTTTCTGTACCTCGAAAAGTTGCACACAAATCTCTTTCACTTCTGGTACCAATAGACTTAATCTTTGCTATTCCCAAATTATCGGATCTTCCTGAAACGCGTTATAACTTGTATGATCTCTTGGTTACATTAACATCGATCTATCTTTATCTTTCGGGCCGAATTCCCAACATTTCGGGACACATACCTTATGACACTTCGTCTGTCCTTTGAATATGTGAGATTTTATGAATACCGAAGAAAATAGCTTATGGAATATTTCAGTTAGAGTTTTTTTGAGATTAGTTATTAAAAATACTAAAAGAGACTCTTTTTGAGAATCCGTCTTACCTTCTTTGCCATCAAGTCGTTTACCTAACTTGGAAAAGGTGGAGGTCGAGTTGGAGTTCATCCCTACTATATGGAACCACCACGGTCATCCACGGTGCGTTTCAGGAACACTTTTTTGCCACGCACCATCCGGCTATGGAATGAGCTCCCCTCCTCGGTATTCCCTGAGCGCTATGATTTGTCCTTCTTCAAACGAGGCTTGAGGAGGGTCCTTAAAGTTAGGTCGTAGGTAGCGACCCCTCAGTGTCCCCTGACATTGCAGAGGTTCATGAGCGACGGTAACCACTTCCTATCAGGTGTGCCGTTGGTTCGTCTGTCTACATGGCAATAAAAAAAATAAAAAATAAAATAATAATATAATATATGCACAAGCAAGCGTGAATAAATATCCTCGTACTTCTCTTCCAAGAAAGATCCCACCCAAGTGAAAACAAAAAGTTTTTACCAACCATAATAATTATGCAAAATAATGGATCTTTTCAATTGATTTCACGCGATCTTCCTCGATTCACACAAACTTCTCTAGCTCTGTTTGTAATGAAACGACTCCGAATCTGTAGGCAATTAATAACAGGGTTGGCACGTTGATAAAAAATACGTGATTTTTTTGTTAGAACTCTCACCATTGTAATTTATGTGAAGCTAGGAATGACAGCGAGTAACTTAATGACTCTGATTAAAATTAAGCTTAAAAATTTAAAGTTAAAAACAAATTCTGTATGTTCAAAATCAAATATACCACCATTACATTACCATTATAAATTTATTATACGAGAATAATTGCTGAAGTCGTGAATGAAAGAGAAAGCAATCAATGATTATTACACGAGTAGAAAAGGGCCAAACCTATTCTCTGCAATGAGACAGTTAAGTGTCTATTTCAAAATAAGCTATCAATAAGCCATTAGAAGACATGTCTCTCTTAAAACGAGGTTTAAGAAAAGTCCTGTATGGATAGGTGATAGATAACTTCCCCTCTTTGCCCTGGCATTGCAGAGGTCCATGAGCGACGGTAACCGCTTACCATCAGGTGGGCCGTGGGCTCGTGTATTTATTAAACAATAAAAAAAAAGAGATTTTGTCGACTTTATCGGTCTTCTATAAATTCTAGGTTTGTTTGGTAACGATCCCCCAATGCTCTGAAATTGTAGTCACATGAGCTACGGTAACTGTCGTAAGGCTCGTCTATCTGATGCAAAAAAAAAAATACGTCAAGATATTTTCCACCTGTTAAGAGTTAACAGGTTGAAGTAACAATAATCAACACATAACATTATTATAACGAATCAAATTGCAATGAAACGTATTTTGGGTGACGCAATGATGATAAAATTAAATTTGCCCAAATAAAAACTTTACCTAGCTTTCAAAACACAATAAAATAAAATACCTTCAATGCCAATAAAAAAATACTTTCAATCACTTCCAAAAAAAAAAAAACAAGAACGTGACAACCCTAGCACAGAGCTGTGAAAATTAGCGCTCATTAGGACGGGACCGATCGCCGAAAATTATACCGCTCGTTCCAATGATATACTTCTATTATACGTACCGCGGTACTGATTGATTGATCACTAATTAGAATTAAATTTAATTTGACATTTATGGTAATTACGCAGTTTATATCTTGATTTTAGGGCATTATACACAGTTCGGTTCAGAAGATCTTTTTTGCCAAATCTGAATGGTAGATTTGGAATGAACTCCCGTCCGCGGTGTTCCCGGAGCGCTATGACATGTCCCTCTTTAAACGATGTTTAAGAAAAGTCCTGTATGGGTAGGTGATAGATAACGACCCCTCATTGCCCTGGCATTGCAGAGGTTCATGAGCGACGGTGACCACTTACCATCAGACGGGCCGTAGGTTCGTTTATCTATTTCGCAATATGAAAAAACACCCTCTTAGACACTAATATTATAAAGAGGATTTCTTAGTTGGAGGAATTCGCCGGATTGCCCTTGGTACGGATGGGATTTAGAGGAGTTTACTCGCACTAAAAACTCCAATCGCTGGCATTCAGCGTCTGAACCCTGGCTAAGTCCTAATGAGAGAAGACGGCGCAACGGGAAAGAGCGGCGAGTGCGTAACGCATCTCTCAAAACCCCGTGTTGGGTTCTGGCCTCAGCCGGGGTTCGGACGCCGAGTATGAGCGGTTGAAGGTTTTAGTGCGGTTCAACTCCCACATACCCCACCCGCGGGGCTGGAGGTGATCCGGTGATTCCCTCCAACTGAAAAGAAAGTCCTAACGAGAGGTTATGGGGAACGGCACGACGCGTTACACACTACTGCATTCTCTACCGTCATGTTATACTATAAAGAGGTAATGTGAAATTTGTGAAATTATAGGCTATCTTTGCGTCTAATATACGTCCGAATTAAGAAATTTCCTTTTTCGAAATCGATTAAAAATTTACCAATGGAATTGGGCACACATGGTTGAAACCGTTGAAATATCAGAGTTTTCAACTGCTAACTAAAAACTGGGTATTGGCAACTGCCAGTTTTCGCCGAGTGGCGGTGTTTCCGGTCCGTGACGTCACATGTGGCGGCTTCCGGTCGACCGCACTTTCGACCGCGCTGTAAAATGTTATTCTATTTGAGGTGTTACATTTGCTGGTGAAAAATAGCTAATCTGTGCTGCTAGCACAGACTAGGTTAATTTACGTAATCTATAATTTTTGAGCGCTTATTTCATTAATTGTTTTGATCGTTTTTAAATCTAAAATATGCTGAACTAATAAGTGAATTTTATCTCGGTATATTGTTTTTTAACTCTTTTATAATAATCGCAAAAATCTGACATGATCGTAAGTGGTTACCGTCACTCATTGACCTCTGCAATGTCAAGGAACACTGCGGAGTCGCTACAATTTTTTTTGTTACGTCACTGCCAGCAGGGACTGAAAACCAGCGCTGGATATTGGCATTTGTCCTGCTGGTTTGTATCAATGTTCAGCTTTATGCTGAGTCACAGCTGATTTGTGGTGAAGGAGAGACTGCTCGCAACTGTCTCTTATTTTTTGTGTATTATTTTTGATGTTTTTTGTATCTTTGTATGTTTCTTTTTCTTCGCAAATAAAGAATGTCTATGTCTATGTCTAAATTATTTCCAAGTCTCATTTGAATATGAACAAGTCATAGAGCTTGAAGAACACTGATTAGATCAATTAGCATTTACGTATTTGGTTCTAAGATGACTTACAATAGTAGGTACAAAAAATATGATAAATAAGATAAATGAAAGTGTATCAATTTCAGTACTCACAAACTCACTGATGATCATACTTATTGATATCAAAAGACCAGTTAAAAAGACGTGATAACGTCCTGAGAAAAACTGGCGGCCATGTCTTTTTAGTTTAATTTTCCAGTATCCTTAAAAACCAGAATATCAACAAAGAGTTCTTAAACAGCTCCAAACTTTGTACTAACAAGAAACAAGATTCGAAGTTCAAAAAAACCTCAAATTTTTCATCGTCCACAACCCATCAGTATTCATAAAATCTTGCGAACAAATTACATATTCCCCTTGTATCCTACAAGTTGGATTTGATTTCTGGATTATTTAAATCGGCAGTTTATCGCCTCTGGGCCATTTATTACGGGATCCCTATCTTATCCCGGATCAATGATGGACTGGGCAAGAACGTACTTTGAGATGCTTACACAGTTTCGCGTTTAACAGAGAGACTGATTAGAAAGTTGAACTAAAACAATGACGATATAGCAGTTTAGCTATGTTTATTGAAAGGGGATCTGGGAGATTCAGGTATAATAAATTTTATTTAACTTGCATGCATGCAACTAAGTTTTTTTTCACTTTGTTATTTTATTTAGTTTTTACTTAAGTTTGTTTGTTTCTAATTGTAAGGTAGTTGTAAATGTTTTAAATAAAAAATTCTTATTCTTATTCTTATTAACTATGGCTAAAGGGAGATCTCCGACCGGGCTAGGTAGTGTATGCCCGGTCAGGCCGAAGCCCACTGTAGTAGATTTCAGATGTCGTATATATGCGAAAATTTCTGCAAATGTCGTAACCGTGATTCAGGATCTCGCGCGTTATTATTGTTCGCCACATAGGCTAAGTGTTTTATGAAATAAATCTTAATCTTTATAATTAACTTTGAACAACATCCCGGTTTCTGATTGAGCTGAAAATTTACCGGTGAGCTACAACGCCTAACTTTGTACTGGATATTTTTTTAAATTACTGCCCTTCCGACCGTGACTGTCTGTAATTTTACTACTGAAAAATATTTTATTGCCCATACACATCAGCAATACATGAAGATATTTTATGTACAATCAGTCGTCTTGAAACAACAATTACTCAACCTATACATAACAAAAATCTCTAATAATTATCCTACCGTAAAATTTACGCTACAAATCTGTCTCCCTACAAAAGAGGTGGCAAAAGCAGATAATATTTTTTGATTTACAAAAATTTGCATAAAACAATTCGGTCCGCGGACGCAATAACGGACTGTTTAATCAGCATAATGTCCCGATTTACAAGTCAAAATAATTTGATGATCGCGCTGATAATAAAATGTTTATGGCGACATCAGTGACCGATGTTGAAGATATTTGTTACTGTCGTTACAGGCTTTTATTATATTAAATGGTTTGCTTTTTTATGACCTATTTTTATGAGGATTTTTTGTATATTGATAAGTTGTAGCAGTTGGCCTGACTTCTAAAATAGTACAACAGCTCACCGCATAGGTCCAATCAATTTAATAAAATCAATGTCCGTGGTGCTTTTTCAATCTTATTTTAATGTCTCCCGCTTTGCGAGAAGGGAAGTCGAAACTCATGTTTTCCTACTCCTTCTATCATCTTCTGATTAAATTCGTTGCGGGGCCCAAGACAAATTAGCTTTCCCTCGGGTTCCTGGGCTTCACTGCTCAGAGTCATTACGATGGTCGCCGCTGTGGATCCTGGCTACACAGGAGTTACAGTAGTGGGAGTGAGAGGTGGGCAAATACCCGTAGGCAGTTGGCCTGTACTGTACTGTACCAAGACATTAATGCCCACTGCTGGTTTCGTCTCCTCATAATTAGGTCGGTAGTCGGCATAGTCCACCACGCTTGTCCGATGCGGACTGAAGACTTCTCGTTTCTTTAAAGGATTTTGAAAATCCTTTTCTTATAGCCAGGATTCCTCACTATGTTTTTCATCACCGTTTTTACCCAGTGGTGTTGTTAAAAATTGCACATAAAGCTAAGAGTACACGGTATAAATTTTAAATAACCTAAAATGATAACTTCAGAACAATAGTTAAAAAAATTGTAACTACTGACTTGACAATAAATTTATTCTTATTCTTATAGTATGTTAAATGGATAGTTCCTTTCCGAAATTATCTTTGGACCACATCGAACAGTGAGACTTGACTCTACGGCTGTGTCCAATACTTTACTTACTCTAGCGATACTTTGTCTAACCGCAAAACCGTTTATCGTACAGTGATGGTGCATAGTTAATAGTCCATTCTAATGACGGATACGATTGTTATGCGTATTTCAAGTACTGTGTTTCTAATAAATGTATTTCTTACTTCTTAATTAATTGCTTGTATACGAGTCAACGGAACAAATTAATATTATAACACCATTCGAAAGTTTTATGTTCAGTAACTTTGCTAGGACTTTTACTGATTTAGTGGGTTCTATCTCTGAAAATAATTGGTATTTAAAAAGACAAATACTTTAATATTAAATAGACGTTTGGTACTAGGATAAAACATCAGGACATTTTCTAGGTAAAAACTTGAAGGAGATATCTGTTAAGACAGTATCTGAGGAGAGGAGTATCTGTAAGTATTTCTGTCTGAAGATAGGTATATCTTCAATGGTAGACGTCCATGATCTGACATCGATCATTTCAATTACATACAAAAACAAAAAACTATTGTACAAAATCTACAGAAAAGAAGAATAAAACCTCAACAACCGTTTTCTCTTTCAAACACTTTACAAAGATTACCAAAAGAAGCCATCATCGTCGTATTTTCCGCTAAATTAGCTGTCATTTTTGCATGTCGTTAGCCCGAGTTGTCAAGTATCAGATAACCGAGTACTTACGAGACACGTGTTGCAGAATACCAAAGTTTCTAACTCTTATGACGCTTGCAGAAGTGTTCTTAGTTTGTTTTTGACGAGCGCTGAGTTTAGATAGTCTTTTGTTTTTTGAATTGATGGCTGTACAGTAAAAGGCAGTAAATTATGTTTTGGCTTTTGGAAAGAGAGCAGTTTACAACTTCGGTTTTTGGAACGAAGTTCCTTATCGCGCGTTATCGAAAGGGGGCTAGACGGAAAAAATTCTTACGTAAAGTTGTCACGACACTTTTTTGTTTTAGATGATTATCGCTAGATGGCGCTGTGATCAAAATCTTTTAAAACACGCTCCTTATCGCGCGTTACGGAAGGAAATATTTTTTATAAGATATCTTTTAATCGAAAAGAACTTCGTTCTATTCGGGTGTCCCATGACACCTCTCAAGTTTTTTTTGAGCGCTATCTCCCTTAACCGATAAGCGCAAGAGTCAAGATCGCGGGAGGTCACTGGATGCAGATAGCGCAGGAGGTTAGAGGAGGCCTATGTCCATCATCGGAAGTCTATAATTTAATGATGATGATATTTTTATCATTATTAAGAGTTTACGAACATATCCTGGAGACAAAATGTGCGGTACTTTTGTAGTGCAGTTCGACTCCATATCAAGACTCTTTTAATTATCCAAGTTACCTTAAAGTAAGCTATTAATTAAAACAACAATGTTGATGCAAAAAGCATTATTTATCTAGAATATTCTACAGGCTGATTACAAGGAAGTGAGCCGAACTACAAATAAAAAGCAAAATGAAAGTTTGCAAACAACAGAGCGAGGTGCACTAGGGAACAAAAATGCATTAAAAACACTTCGGCTTTAGATAATGAAATGTTGTAAGTAGATGAATGGAAAAATACGATAAAAAACTTGTATAATAATTAATAATATACATTAACTTGCACTGGATGTACGCAGGTACCTAATATGTTTTTTTTCAGTTGGAGGAAATCACCGGTATGTGGGAGTTGAACCGCACTAAAACCTCCAACCGCTCAAACTCAGCGTCGGAACCCCGGCTGAGGGCAGAACCCAGCACGGGGTTATGAGGCGCGACGCGTTACGACCAAGGCACTCTTTCCCGTCGCGCCGCCCCCTAACTAATATGTAGAATTCAGCTGAAAACTTGCTGATGATGTATTCTGATGGAGGCGATAAGAACTCCTTTACAAACAAGAGAAATCCATCGTGTTTGGGCTCGTTTTACTTTTCTTTGCTTGCTCTCTACTGCTACATGATATTTAGGATTTAAAAAGCTTGTATTTAAGTAGTTTTCCTCAAATACATTATACTTAACTTTTATTTTGTGACACCTTTCATAATGATCAGTTAATAATGACGATTTTACCTATCTAATCACTAAAATGTTAAAACTCAATTGTTTTTATGCACTAATTAGTTGCCATTGCAAAATCAACATTAATATTTTAAGATAAGATTTATATTCCAATTTCCTAAAACACTTGGAACGAAATGCAAAATCCTTGTTTGGCGTCGTGCCGACTACAGAATGAAATTAGCCGGAGTTTCAACAGTCTTGCGACAATGTCGGTTGTGATAAATCACTGATGAACTTGTTTATCGGCTGTTGACAACAGAATCAACAATTAATATTTTATTTAATCTACCTAAGACTTTAGATACTTTAGGTGTCGACAAAGGCGCCATCTATAAATAGTTTAAATATTTGTTATTTAAACCTCTTTTGTGTAAATACTTTTTGAATTGTAACAGAGAATAGATGTTCGCGCGCTTATTTGAATTTAGAACATTCCATTGCCGAATACAGACGATTTGTACATTTTTTCTCAATTACTTTTATTGTCTTAGTTTTATTTTATGATTCCTTCTTAACTTCTCTCTTACTGGCAGTATTAGGTTTAAACATCGGCTTTTTGTCTTAACATGCAAGAACACTTGATGGTAAGTGATCACAGTCATAGCTGAGATGGTGTGAGACCATTGCATCGTTTGAAGAAGGACATGTCGTAATGTAAGTTTTTTAAAAACAAGCTAGTAAGTACCACCCACTTATACACCTATTTGAAAAAAAAATAGACTTTACCTTTGAAAAATTCTCGCATTAATTGTTACTATAAGATTATCAATGGACTTAAAACATAAGGATTAACAGAAATTACATAATGTGTTAACGAAAAATTTCTAAAGTATTGAATAGAATCGTTGGCGTTGCGACCTCCGTGCTCTGGGCGTTGTGCGTCCCCTCAGAGCCGCGGTACGGGACCGGAAAGCCCAATCTCGGCGGTTCGTGCTGGTGGCTTGGTCGAGACGCTTGGCTAACCCCAGCTGGGGCCTAAGGACCGTCGAGGCGATTCGCCCTGTCCTGGAGGACTAGGTTAGTCGCGGCGAGGGTCGCCTCACCTTTCGTCTGGTGCAGGTGCTGACCGGGCATGGTTGCTTCGGGAAGTACCTGCATCGGATACAAGTTGAGTCGACGACGAGGTTCCATCATTGCACGAGCGACCTGGACACGGCAGAGCATACGCTCGCTGTTTGTCCCGCATGGGAGGAACAGCGCTGTGTCCTGGTCGCACAAGTAGGGCGGGACTTGTCGTTGCCAAGCGTCGTGGCATCGATGCTCGACGACGACGAGTCCTGGAAGGCGATGCTCGACTTCTGCGAGTTCACCATCTCGCAGAAAGAGGCGGCGGGGCGGGTGAGTGAGAGTTCTTCCCTCCCCGACCGACGCCATCGCCACCGACGTCGAGCGGGGGCCCGGCCTCGGGAGATGTCCCGGGATCTGGCCCTTTAGAGTACCGGGTCCACCAACACCGGACCCGAGGGGTACTGCGCTAGGCCTCAGCGCACACCCTTTGTACCAACTACCGGAGGATGGTACTACAGATCAACGCCATTTTGTCATACTATTACATTGTCACATGAATAGTGTCTACGTGTAAAATGTCGGAGACGGCGCGACAGGAAAGAGTGCCGAGCGCGTAAAACGTCGCGCCGTCCCTCCAAACCCCGTGCTGGGTTCTGGCCTCAGCCGGGGTTCGGACGCTGTGAGTGTGAGCAGTTGGAGGTTTTAGCGCGGTTCAACTCCCACATACATAAATCCCGCGGCGCGGGTGGGGATCCGATGATTTCCTTTAACTGAAAAAAAAAGAAACAAAAAATACGTGTAAAATATCAATCTTAATGGGAAACCGGGAATTTCGTCAAATTAAACTTGCAAGATTCCATCCGAACTTACATACATAATTATATCCAGTGTAAGTTAATATAAAGCTTGTTAAAATCGAATATAAGTCTCAAAAATCAGATTTCACCTTTAAATGAATACAAGAACTAGAAAAATAATGAAAATTAAATCTTATATATCTTATCAAAATCTATCTTATTTAAATAGCTAGGTTCCAACCTCTTAGTCACAAAGTGCACAAGAAATTCGTGATGCTTAAAGTAACGCCATAGATAATACAGAAGTCAACTCTACAGAGAAAGCGAATCTTAAACTACATATTTACGATAATGTTCGAGAAAAGTATATGAATGAGACAGAAATATTTTGCTGTCTCTGCCATATTTGAGAAGCTTTTAGAACTGCATTTGGGGCTGATCGAGAAGATTCGAGACTATTCGAGAAGTTTCTAGAAGAATATTCCAGACGCTCTCATTTTCATTGAGTTTCATTTAAGTATAATAAATATTTGTAAGTGGAGTATCAATAGCTTACATATTGACGACTGTTGATTGTTAAAGTAAACTATAATTGATAGCCAATTATAGCATTCTTTGTTTTATATAATTGTAAATTTTTATAAAAATGAATCGCAAAATGTGTTGGTAATCGCAAAACGCAATATAGCCTGAAGCAATTTGTCCCAATCTTTTTCAAAATCATTTCAATAAAATAATTGTCGGTAAAAAAGTTGCTGTATATGTAGAGTTTACGCAAACGACGTCACGAGCAGCAGCTAGTTAATAATATACCTAACATGCGTACATATTTCATCTACTTAGTTTCTAGAACATCGTTAATCGCACCATTCGAGACTATTCGAGAAGCTTCTAGAAAAATTTACTTGTGAGAGAATCTAAGAATGTACTAAACTTCTGCATGTATTCTGTGTTGAATTCTGTTCTGTGGAAACTCCTCAACTATGTAATGTGTTCAACGCTTGCGGTTACTTTAATTATGAAAGGAGAAAGTTCTAGAAGTATCTCGCAGATTTTCGTAGTGCAGATATTTTAAATACTTCATTGTCTTGAGTTTTGCTGACAAATTCTCAGTAAGTATGCGGTTGAGCTGAATTTCTATGTACGTATGTGTGTTTTTGTGTATAGAAGCATGAAAACATACACAAAAACTCTACTAATATTACTTTTACATATTGGCTCGCATAGGTCCAATCAATTTAATAAAATCAATGTCCGTGGTGCTTTTCTCAATTCTGGCGTAATGCTTTTTCAATCTTATTGTCTCCCGCTTTGCGAGAAGGAAAGTCGAAATTCATGTTTTTCTTCTGATTAAATTCGTTGCGGGGCTCAAGACAAGTTAGCTTTCCCTCGGGTTCCTGGGCTTCACTGCTCAGAGTCATTATGATGGTCGCCGCTGTGGATCCTGGCTACACAGGAGTTACAGTAGTGGGAGTGAGAGGTGCCTACTTACAATGCCAAATAACAACTGGTAGGCCAACTGTCAATCGGTGTTTCACGTAGTTTCAATGACGGCCACGGGCCAATGTATACAAAACCCCCGTTTACAAGTTCGTCGGTCGTCACCGTCATTTGTTTTTAACGTGTATTAGACGTTGGCATAAATCTTGTATTGGTTGGAACGTTTTAGACCATTAACTGAAATTAAACTTATTTTTTATTTGTCTGGGGCTCGATAAGAAAGTGACGAGTGATTCTACTTAACAGAAACTTCTTAAATAAACCAGCTGTCTCTCCTACCTCCTATTTGTTTATTAGACAAAATATATTTACAAACACTCTTGTTGGACTGTTAAAGTGATTAATTATATGACGACAATATCACTGAATTTACATTTCATCATTAGTTGAAACGAAGTTCCTTATCGCGCGTTATCGAAAGGGGGCTAGACGGAAATTCTTATGTAAAAGTTGTCACGACACTTTTTTTGTTTAAGATGATTATCGCTAGATGGCGCTGTGATTAAGTTCTTTTGAAACAATTCCTTATTTTGTTTTATATGATTAATGCTAGATGGCGCTGTCATCAAAATATTTTATTTAAGTTATAATAATATATTTATTTAAATTTTAAACTAACTAATTATTATAACTTAAATAAAAAAAAATATTACAATTCCCTCACTAATTAATCGAAAGGAACTTCGTTCCATCCGGGTGTCCCTTGACGACACCTCACACGTTTTTTGTCTAAACGAGTAGGTATTTTTTGATCAGGAGGACATCGCTGGTCTTTTACCTGTCAAATGGGGTATGTGGGAGTTGAACCACACTAAAACTAACTAAACAGCGTCTGAAGTCCGGCTGAGGACAGAACCCAGTACGGGACTGTGCGGGGTGCCGCGACGCGTTGCATGCTAAGGCTTACGTATCGCCCCGTCACCCCCGTCTAACCAGTTTTTCTCCTTTTTTATTTGAAAGATACTTTGCACATACTCAAAATCACATTAATTGATTTAGAAAACAAGAAAACTACAAACCAATCTATTATTTGAACAATACTAGTCTCCGAAATTGTAAGAACAATCATTTGTATAATATAATCATGTTCATTTCACATCGTCATATTAAGTTTCCGAGTCCACCAAAGGTTTTTGTTATCGCCCCTATATTTACATATTTTCTTTGGATTTGAACAAAAAGAAAAGTTTTCGCCAAATTCGATTATAGTAAGGATATCAGCTCCGATATTGTCCTTCGAGATATTTGTTTTTTGCCCTTCATATTTTATTCGTTTTATGTTATATTCAATTTCTTTTGATATTTTCCGTGGTCTAGTATGCTGATTGTGCAGCTGCGAGCATTGTTTTTTGTATATTAGGGAATCGGAAAGGGAAACGGTATATTGAGTGTATTTTAGAACGAAGGTTCTGTGTATTGTTGTTATTTTGATGTTATTGTGCGTGTAAGTTCTCGTTTGTAATATTTTTTATTTATCAAATAGTGCTGACGTAAGATAGTTTGATATATGTAGACTTAATAAGTGAGTTTATTACAGGAAAATGTTTGAAAGAATATATATCCATAACAGATCCATTTTTTCACAAGGTGTGTATATTTTCAGTCTATTTTCTTAATTCTTAAATTATTATATTGTGTACCTACATATTGAATGAGTAGTATGTGCGCAACATCAGAATAACCCACAATAACATTAATGTGACCAGAGCCAACAAAATTATGGATATGCATTAGAGAAAATTCGATTATGTTACATCTCCCAGTTTGGGACAAGTCGCTGACAAACTGTAACTAAAAAGTATCTACTAGATCATTTTATGTAAATCGCTGTTCTTACTTTTTTCTAGAAAAGTGTTTGAGTAAATTCAGTTATGGTATGTCGCCCAGTTTACGACATAACGGATACATGCAAATGGAATTCATGCGAGTTCTTGTATTTTATGAGCATTTCTACATTTAGGGCAAGTCTATGGGTAACGGAGAGTGTTTTATAACTTGTTAGAAGTGACACTTGACACGGACCTTGGAAAAGGATGCACAATAAAATTACTACTTTTAGTCTTTTATCTTTTTTGATGTTAAAGTTATTGATTTAATTTAGATATTTCAGCACAGTAACAGTATTGTGATCAAGTTTGTTTAGCAATTAATTACCTATACCTGTACCAACCCATTACTGCCCACTGTTGGGCTCAGGTCTCCTCAGAAGAGGTTGTTTTGACTACCCAAAATTTGTACATAATGTGAATCGTAAATGAATGTGGTTACCGCGATACAGGCATGCCTAGTGCCCGTACCGTAGTTTATTAAAATGTACAATGTTTCAGCTATAATCTAAGTTGGAAATGTTAATACTTTTATATTACGTTTTGCTGTTTAAATAAATTTTATTTTATTTATTATTTAGTATTTGTATACTATTCCGTGGAGCTGAAAAACTTACCGTTTGTCGGTCGGCCTGTCCGCGGAGCAAAGCCTTGGTCGCCGTCGTCGGGGAGGCACTCACAAACTCCGTGGAATAAATCACACAGCCCATAGATCGCTGGTGAAGTCTTGGGTGTATAGTTTTTGCACTAACTATATTTTGTATATGGATGTGCAGTATTGCATCTCAGTGTTAGGACATATCAGAAACGTGGAACCGATGCCCGTTGGAGCACGAAGGTTCTGGAGTGGCGCCCACGTCAAGGCAAGCGCAGTGTGGTACGACCAGCTGCAAGGTGGACGGATGATCTTGTTAAGATCGCAGGAACACGCTGGATGCAGGCCGCTACCAACCGGTCGCATTGTAAATCTTTGGGGGAGGCCTATGTCCAGCAGCAGACGGCTACAGGCTGAGAATGATGATGATGATGCTGATTAGGACATAAGAAACAAAACAAGAAAATTAAATTAAAAGGTAAAACCTGTGAACACGATACCTGTTCCAGTACGGAACAGTATTGTTTCTGTTTTTATCAAAATGAACAGAATTGTAGATTACTTCTGCTCACCCTGCAGGTAGGCTTACTGTTGCTAAACCTTCGAACCACGACTGAGGTCAGAACCTTATATGGAGTAACTGGACGGTACAACACGATACGAACTACGGCATTTTTTTTACCGTCGCACCGCTCCTATACTATGTATATGTATATAGGCTAGGAAACAGACTAGAAATGAAAGAGATTTATTTGTATTATTCTACTTGTTAACTATGTCACTATGTGGACCTACCTATGTAAGTTCGGGTGGAATTTTGCAAGCTAACATAGGTAGGTCTAAAAATTTACTGCCCACTGTTGGGCTCAGGTCTTCTCAAGAGGAATTAGGCATAGTCAACCACGCTTGCCCAGTGCGGATTGGGGACTTCACATATCTTCAAAGAGATTTTTAGATCCCTTTTCTGATATGCAGGTTTCCGCACGATGTTTTCCTTCACCGTTTTTAGCCAGTGGTGTTGTGAAAATTGCACATAAATCTTTTTCCACATTTAGATTTAGAGGTAGGTACAAGCCGGCCGGATTTGAACCCGCGACCATCCGAACGGAAGGAAGCGCTTCGACCACTCGGCCACCACGACTATAAAGTTCAAAGTTACATCTAGTGCAAGTTAATATAAAGCTTGTAAAAGACTTATGATAAATCTTTTACACTATAGTTTTCATTCAAATAATTTCTAGCACCTTTTAGCTGTTTTACATTAAGATGAAATCGTGAATAATAAATGTTGAAACAAATTTAATGGTCCAAAGTAAACGATTAATGTACTTTAAGTTTACGAAATGAAATTGAAATTTATAAAACTAAAGTTGGCGAACTTCTTGATTTATACTTATAAGCTGGGCCTACAAAAATTAGAGCAAAATTTAGGTTCAAGAAGTCTTCTGTGTTTGTATGTAGTTAAGTTCGCTCGATTTTCTAAGATTTGAATACATTTATTTTGAAAAACTACGGTCCGTTTAATATTTTGATTGGCAGAAGACTGTGTCTCAAAATAAAATTGACTTTTTAAAAAATCAGATACTAAATTCATATTATACTATACTAGTACCGCAATTCTTTATAGGAATACGAAAGATCAATTGATCTTTCTTTCTTTCATTGTCCCCTGACATTGCAGATGTCCATAAGCGACGGTAACCACTTAAAATCAGATGGCCCGTTGACTGCACAGACTTTTTTTTTTTTTTTTGACGGGAGGAAATCGCCGGACTTCCACTCGCCCCGCGAGTAGTGTATGTGGGTGTTGAACCGCACTAAAACCTCCCGCCGCTCGCGCTCGACATCCGATCTGGTAGGGGTAACAAGACGCGTTCGCGATTGTCGCTCACGTATCGCCCCGTAAGTTAGGTCGTAGGTAGCGACCCCTCAATGTCCCCTGACATTGCAGAGGTTCATGAGCGACGGTAACCAATTACGATTAGGTGGCCCGTTGTTCGTCTGCCTACGTGGCAATAAAAAAAAACCCGACTACATGGCAAAAAAAACGTTAGCTCACATTAACTCTTCATCTTTATCATCATCATCATCATCAACCCACGATCGTCCACAGCTGGACATAGTATTCTTCCATCTTCATTATTTGCCATCACAGTTTCACAGATAACCCAAGCGACAGGTAACTCAAGCTATGTATAAAACTGAATCATTGCAAGGACTGAGTTTGCAATAAAATTGCAATGTATGTTTGTGGTGCAAAATTCCAATGCAAATTCTACTAAATATCTTGTCCAAATCCAAATATTTGAGATCTTCCTTATTGGACAGCATTCAACAGAACGGTGCCAAGAACTGCCTGGAGCCGATTTGACCAAACAAATGGAAATTCACATTTAAATATTGAAAGAAAGTCTTTAAAATTATTCTGTATCATAGAGTGTTTTATTATATATAATTAACTACCTGACCCGCGCAACTTTGTCTGCGTTACAAAGGGATTCAAACAGTACTCGCAATGCCGTCGCGTTATTATTTGCGCGGCCCGCTGTGCACCCACATATTCATTGCGTTTTATACTCATGGTAACTTCTAAACGAAAAGTCCGATGGAATAAAACAAAAGGTAATTTACTTCTACATTAATACTCTTGATAACAAAATACTTAAATTGGATAAGGGTTAATATAACGATACTCATTTGACTTGGGACGAAATATTATTTTTATAAACATAAAAGCGGTTATTGTGACTAAACTATGATAGTTAGATATATGTTGTTGCGGACTTTATTGTTTGTCTTAATATGACCTAAAAACTCGTAGTACATCATTTTGTTTTATTGTCAATCGTTTTTGGAGCGTACGCATTAATAGGTTTTCAATTATTCACCTTGTGTTACAAATTCGATATTTTTGAAAATAAATATAAGCCTATAACCTTCCTCGATAAATGGACTTTCCAACAGTGAAATATTTTTTTTAAATCGGACTAGTAGTTCCTAAGATTAGCGCGTTCAAACAAACAATACAAACAGCTTTATAATATTAGTATAGATATAGTATAAATCATCATCATCTTTATAAGAAACAATTGTGAAAAGAATTTACCATCGCACCACACGCCGCAGGGGCAAGGTTCACCACCTTTACTTGGAACCGCTGCGCTCTTCTACAGTTCGGTTCAGAAGATCATTTTTGCCCCGTACCATTCCGATTTGGAATGGACTCCCGTCCGCGGTCCCTCTTTAAACGAGGTTTAAGAAAAGTCGTGTATGGGTAGGCGGTAGATAACGGCCTCTCTTTGCCCTGGCATTGCAGAGGTTCATGAGCATAGCATAGTCACATGTTATGATAAGTACTTACCATAGGAACTGTGGGGGCAGCGCGACGGAAAAGTGTGCCGAGAGCGTTACGCGTCGCGCCGTCCCTCAAAACCCCGTGCTGGGTTCTGGTCTCAGCCGGTTGGAGGAAATCCTCCAACTGAAAAAAAAAAAAGAAAAAAAACCATAGGAACCGTTTGTTTAGCCAAATCGATATTAACATCAAGGACTCGACCCCCTATTTTATCTATCACTCTGTATACCTATACCTATCCATTTTAAACAGAAAAACGCCCTATTTTATATAGATAAAGATCCGTTTTTAAGCAGCAGAGGTTCTTTGATCGTCTGCCAACAGTGCCTAAACTAAACCGAGCTTAAGCCTTTGAGCGTAACGAATTTTAAATATGGGTAGTTAGCCCCTGATTCGGCAAAGAGGATTTCAAAGAGCGATCCGATTGATTTATTCTGATCCGAAACTTTGTAGCGTTTCGACGAAATTTACTTAATTAAAATAATCGATTTTTGGGCTTTGAGTCGATTTGAATTTTAATCGAATTTTCGTTAGTTATTGTTTTAATGTTATTGTAATTTAGATGAAGGGAAAAGTTTGATTATGCTGCGATGAATGTGAGAGAATAAAATTGAGAAGATAAAAATTGATGAACTTTTAATGAGATAAAAGTAAAGTATAATTTTAGAGCTATAATTCTTTATTCTAGACTACAGGTATTTCTTATATGTTATTAAAACATACATAGCTATATTTGTATGATTTCACAACTTATTTGATCTCATTCCTAAACTGTTTTGATAAAACTATCAACTATGTTTATTTCAAACTAATAAAAGGCATTTTTATTCGTAAACAAACATACTTCCCACAAATACCTTCATCAAATTAAAACCATACAGCTACCGTTGTGCTCTAAAATGTCACATAACTGAAAAATCTATTTCCGAAAAACCCTCGAGTCAAAAATAAAACAAAAGAACTCACATCCAATACAGACAACAAAAGATCGTTTGAAACACAAACAAGATAATAGTACGGTAACGGTGAAGTGGCCAAACATGACAAGAGGATACTGTACATCTATACAAATAAATAAAATTGGAATTTCTGTTTGTAATATGTATTGGTTCACCAACTTCTAAATGACAACTAGTAGGCCAACTGTGAAACGGTGTTTCACATAGTTTCAATGCCGGCCCTGCTTACATGTTGGTTGGTTGTCATCGTCATTTGTTTTTTACGTATGTTGGACATTGGTGAACCAATATGAAAACGCGGTACATGCATATCAGTATACGGTATATTTTCCGTTGTCCCTTTATCATGTGATCCGTTGGCTCCTCATCTGATAGTAGCTACCGTTGCTCATGGACCTCTGCAATGACATTCATCAAAGTAACATCTGTCTGTCTGATGATTACTGTAATCTCTGAAATGTGTGGACCAATAGCCGATTTAATAAGAAGTAGGTAATTTAGGCTACTTATATTCTAGAAAACATCTTTATTTTTAGTCCTATGCGAAGCAAACGAAACTGCGCGTACCACCTAACATACAATAAAAAACATGGCGAAACTGTCAACCACGAAAATAAAAAGGATATCGTTCGATATTTGAACCGTTGTCAAATATTGGCGGTCGGAACAAAAAGCAAACGTAGATTTTTTGACAAGCCTTTGATATCGTGGGCCGATACCGAGCTGTCCCGGATATAACAATACATTGAACGTAACAATAGATGGAATAATTCTGGAAAGATCACACACTCGTACGAATGTGCGATTTTAATTTTATTTTATGTTCGGTATTCTTCCAGCGCTGTGCAAAAAGAAAGACGCAATATAATTTAAATTTCTCGAAATATCGAAGCAAGCACAACATGCTGCCTTTAGTGTCGAACGGCTGAACCGATTTGGCTAATTTCAGTCTTGAAATATTTTGTGGAAGTCCAGGGAAGGTTTATACGGTGAATTTACAGGAACACTCTTATTTATGTCATCTTATGTAACACAGACGAAGTCGCGCGAGTCAGCTACTATTGAATGTTGTATGCTACAAAATTTACAAAGAAAAACAACGACCAGTTAAAAGGACCCGAAATTGTTTGTAAAAACATGATCACAGTAACGAGATCAATCCAATCGTAAAATCAATCAAACGCAATTAATTATAAACGAACCAAATGAGACGGCGTACTGGACTGTGCAAGTATATTTCTATCGTACAGCTAAAATGCCGTCAACCGACATTGTTTTTACAAGCTTTATATTAACTTGCACTGGATGTAACTATGGAAGTTTGGGTGAAATTTTTGACAAACTTCCCGGTTTCCGATTGAGCTAAAACTTTTCCTGCAGATGTATATCGCGTGATATTGCAATAATATGACAAAATGGCGCTGATCTGATGATGGAGTTAGAAAGAAGAAATATGAACTCCTGCACCTAACAAAATAGACCCTTCGTGTTTGGGCTTGTTTTTAATCAATATCATAGGTTAATAATATAGGTTGTCAAATATCCCCCTTCCACTTTTTTGCTCTTTATTCAATGCTTTATAAAAAGTGTCCAAACTAATCATGCATAGCGTCGTTTTGTAGGTTATGTAAGGACCTTTCAAATTATGTATAGTATTGCCAGATACAAGCTCTGTACCACGTTGTACATAGCCGCGAAATTCAAAAGACAAAAAGGCGGAAGGGAGATATTTGACAACCGATTATTTCAAAGTGTTTTCGATATATTAATTTCTAAAATACAATAAATATCACTATTGCATCGAATTTCGCAGGCAAACGAGCTAACGAACAACCTCACGCGGTTACCTTTGCTCATGAACCTCTTTTTTGTCAAAATTGTATACTCAAAAAATTGTTTTGTTATTCAACGACATTATAGTCACTCCACGTTATATTTTTGGTCTGATTGAGAGCCCTGTCATCTGAGGATATTTGCATGAATAATTTGCCACTGTTTTACCGAACGATTCCATTTTAACTGGGTGTTCCCGCAAATTGTCCCGTGAAGTGGACAGCAGTGTGGCAAGCGCTCGTGATTCCAATTTGCATTCTCCCTTAATTTGATTCTTTGTGTTGTGGATTTTTTTCGAGTTCTGGTTTTGTGTAGGTATAGTTCTTCTTGGAGCTAATTTATCAGAGTTTTTTATTGTTAGTGTGTTTTAGTTTCTTTTATTTATTTTAGAATAATGAATACTTTGACTCTTTGAATCTTCTAATCCTAGTGCAAGATAGTCAAAATATTTGTTTGATCTACAACATGATCTAATAAGTCAAAGAATTTGCCTTACTTTTATTTTCTAAAGATATAACAATTTCGTGGATTTATTTCATCATAAAAAATCGGAAAATCATCAGAAAAGATATTTGTTTAAATTGCCTAGATATCTACATTTTTACCAAAAAGCAGACGATAATCGGCTTAGTGGTCATGGACATTCGACATTAGATTAAACTAATTTCCCTGATTCAAACCACGATTCTATTTCCCCAATTTTCGGGAGTATCGTTCGCCTGACATCCCATACGGTCAAGATTAGGCAGGTTTTATCGCATTGGATTTTTTCGGAGACCCCGCGTTAGGACCTTTGCCAATTTAGCTAATTGCACTTCATTTTCACTTCATTTTGTTCGTATTTAGCTTTATGTTGGAATCAAAGGACTTTGGGCCCGGTTGAATGTTAAGTTATTTGGTATTAGCTTGTTTCTAATTGTGTTTTTATATGTATCGAATTTGAATACTGGTGTGGTCAAAGGATGCTATAGTCTTTGGATTTGTCTATTGGATGTTTTTTCGTTCGTGACGTGGAATTGGGCTGCAGCTGAAAATCAGCGCTGCAGTAATCTGCGGCATATGCTGAGCTGTGGCCTTATGGGCACACTGCACTGTTTGTTAGCATGGTTTTTGTCTTTCTTAAAATGTATATTTGTAAACGTGTATTGCGTGCTCATTAAACGGTTTTCTTTCTTTCTTTTTCTATTGTATTAGTGGTGATTTAATATCTATTCTGTAAAGTTAGAGGTCTTTTGTAATTCAAATTTAAAATAAGAATCAACTGCTATATCTATGAGCAACAGTGATCACTTAACATCATATTATCATGAGCCGTTTGCTGCAAACATAAAATTTCGTTTGAAATGACCTTTCGCCTTTTGTGCACAATTTGTAAGTTATTTATCTGTAGTGTACAATAAATTATTCGATAAATAAGTAAAAACATGAAGAAAATATCTATTTTGTTAAATGTTCTTTTGCGTTAGGTTTTTTTTATAGCTTAATAGATACACGAGCCTACGGTCCACCTGATGGTAAGTGGTTACCGTCGCTAATGGACCTCTGCAGTGCTAGGGCAAAGAGGGGCCGTAATTAAAGTTAAATCTCGTACCGAAGATTTTCAAAATATTAAGAATGTACCTTTTCAATATATAAATTATCATCAAAAAATTACATTACCGAACTTTACTAGCATATTTTTTGTATTAAATTAAAGTCACAGTGTCCCGAAAAGTGAAAGTAAGCTTCGTATAATTAATTTTCTATTCAGTAGAAGTTTCCTATTGTTGTGTTTAGGATGAAGGCTCTGATGTTGGCAACTTTCGAGTCAATCTTACTATTTCTGCACTGAAATTAATTTATAGATGTTTTGTTTCGAAGTGAAAACCTAAATTTATTATAGAATAGAATAATTCAAACCATTAGTTAAATACTGGTTGATGTGGCGAACAATAATAGAACGCGAGATCCTGAATCGCGGTTACAACATTTGCAAAAATCTTCGCATATACAGGGTGGATCTGTAACTTTGGACAATCTGGCGTGGGGTGAATGACCTGTCGAAATAAAACTTAGAACCTCTTTTATTTTAGGAATTGGATAAAAAAAAATTTCATCATAATATGAAAGTCCGCAACGATAGTCGTACGTTTTCCATACAATGTCAGAAAAAAAAGTTTAACCGAGCCAAAAAATAAAAATTGTGCTAAGTTGTATTTAAACAGGTCATTCACCCCACGTCAGATTGTCCAAAGTTACAGATCCACCCTGTATACGACATCTGAAATCTACTACAGTGGGTTTCGGCCTAACCGGGCATACACTACCTCGCCCGGCCGGAGATCTCCCTTTGGCTATAAGTCCACTGTAACCACAGTTGATAAAGCAGTGTATTTACCGATACAGAGATTGATGAGTTAGGTAACAGCTGACTATTAGATATAGTACAATTTTTTTAGCAATTAAAAGAGAACTTACGTAATCTAGAATACATACTTTAGAATAAAATTCAACAAAGACATAATGATTTTTATATACAAGAATATATACGAGGAACAGAAAATCATGCCTGGTTCCTTAAGAAGTAGACTCAGTCCAAAGAGGTAAAGAAAGGATCATGCCCTTTACTCAGCCGGGGAGCTTAATATTATTATGCGGGCAGTCATAGGGAATTGAGACAAATCCAGTAAAAAAAAAATAAAGAACATTTTCGAATATTACATAACTTTATTTCAATAGTTTATCAACTACTTTTCTATCTCTAATTGTCTTCATACCTAACGCTTCAGCTTCTTTGATAGTGTCTGGAAGTACGTCTTCACAAGTTTCAGGCATCAACATGATTATCACACCGGTGATGAGAGACAAACTACCGATGATGACTGATGGTAGACCCGGCCAAACTTGTCTCTATGAAATAAGGTATATTTTGCTTCATAAGTTTATTTTCTCCTAGTATAATTGAATGACATTTGAGCTGTCATTCTCTAAATAAACAGTAGTTCAAAATGCAAACTTTATATGGCCCACCCCTTATTTCGTTTATTGTCTTGTAGGTAGACAAGCTAACGGGTCACCTGATTGTAAGCAGTTACCGTTGCTCAAAAACCACTACAATGTTAAGGGACACGGGGTTGCTACCTACGGCCTGCCTACTTTTAAGAACTCTCTTCAAGCCTCGTATAAAGAACCATCGTATAGACGCGAGCTAATGGATCATTTGTACGTTAGTGTTCATTACCGTCGCTCATAGGCTTCTGTAATGATGAAGCACTACTTTTGACCTACCTTAGTCTCTTTAAGCCTCGTTTCAAGAAGGACATATCACATTGAATTTCTTTATAATTTTGTAATTATGTCGACAAGCAACAGAATAATGAACTGAATAACAAGCAATAAGACTTACCAAAAAAGACTAAACTAAACCTTGAGGTAGAATAAAATTACAAACCAGTAACGGTGACTGCGTTGCAAGAATTGATCCTATTCTACCAAGCGATGAGCATACTGAATGCATTGTGTTTCTAGTGTAAGTAGGAAATAATTCAGATGTGTACAAATATATTAATCCATATGACTGAGATGCTGCCAGCTTTCCAATGAAGAACAATGCCACCGACAAAACTGAATAACCTAAAAAATATTAATAGAATTAAATATTAGCAGTAAGAAAGATAAAGTTACTAATTTAGACCGATAATTTTTTAATTATAAGTACCGAAAACATGAGTTTAAAAAGAAACAAGGTACAATATCAATTTGTCATATAGAAAAGTGCACATCATCATTATCATCAGCCTAGTACAAGTCCACTGCTGGACATAGGCTATACCTCACCACAACGAAGTGATCTCTCGCGATGACCAGAAAGTGCAAAATTAAAAGATATAAAAACACTCAGCAGCAAAAGAATACCTCTTACAAAGTTTTATAATAATAGTAAGATGTATAAAGGGGGTAAAGGGCTTGATTCAGCGCGGCGGTCGTTCTTGACACGACACGTATTGTGAGGAGGTTCCTCTCTTTTGAGCCCTGACCACTGATGGCTTGGGTCGTAGACCTCGTCTTCAGTGGCCCCCTGTTTTTTATATTGTATTTTTAAATTTTATTTCTTTGTTAATTTTTTAAAAAATATAATGTAAAAATAAGTGTAAATAAATAAAGCAAGCAAAAAAATATAGCAAGATGTATAAACATACCTTTTGGTAATAATGATTGCACGACACAGAAAAGACCAGTGACCAAAAATGTACATATTAAAGGTTCTCTCCTCTTAAACTTGGTTAGTATGAATACTAATAATATGGCAGCTGGCAAATCAGCAAACGCAGTTAATGCATAATTTCTATATCGATTCCCCTCCAAAGAAACAGAGTTAATCATCAATGCATATTTGTTGAAAGATGCAGTAATCCACATGCAAGCACACACAAGAAATCGAAGTAACAGCTTCTTAGATGTTACAGTCATTTTTATTAATTTAGTCACGGCCAAATTATCTTCTGTACTTTTTTCACTTTCTATATTATCTAGTGTTTCCTCGTCTATATCTATATTACTTATCTCGGCAGCTTTTTGAAGTATATTCTTAGCTTCTTCTTTCTTGCCTTTTACAAGAAGCCATCTAACACTTTCATCCAAGAAAATGGCGTGGAATATGAACAGAATTGTGAATCCATAGACTATTCGCAACATTAGTCTCCAATATGGGACTAACCAAGCAATCATGGCGAAGATTGTACCACCTATAGCTATGGTGGCTATCATGAGTGGTCCAAAATATTTACGGTTTTGCTTAGCGACCATTTCCACACCTAAAAATAGTTCAATAATGATTATCATGAGAACTAACTATTATCTGTCAATTTTTTTTTTATATATTTAAGATTCTATAACAACCGATTACTGCTCTTTGCTAGACTCAGATCTCCTCAGAAGAGGGAGGGATTGACTATTCCACCACGATTGCCTAGTGCGGATTGGGCACTACACACATCTTCAAAGTATTTTTTAAAAATCTTTTTCCAATATTTAAGCCCTCGCGATGTTTCCCTTCTCCGTTTTTAATCAGTAGTGTTGTGAAAAAAAAGCTATACCTAACATATAAGTGGACGCGTATACATCTCCAAGCATTGCTTCTAATAATTCTAAAATGGTATATGCCCAATACGATTGAGTAACACTTTTAGAGATTCCTAAAACGCCTGAACTGATGCCAGAGAATACTATAAGCTTCTTCCTTCCAACTCTACAAAATAAAACATTTTCAACATTGGAATCATTGAAAATTTTAAGATCAAAGTGTTTGTTTGTATTACTTATCTGATATAGGTCCAAGTAAAACCAGACCCAGCATATGTCCAACACTATGAACTGTTCCGACTAGATTTCTTTTCCACTCCTGACAACCAAGCTGGAACTAAAACAGTTCAGGTAACCATCAAGTAGGCTATAGCCTAATTTAACTATCGTGTCATAAAAGTCTCATAATTCAAGTATTGTGTATTTGAAATATTTATTTATTAAATTACATTTTTGTAGTGCACATTTTAATAGCCTTACTTCAGCAACAAAACTTTCAGGCTCATCATATACCCATTTGTTACAAACTTCCATATCAGTTAGATTAAAATTATTAACAGAACAGTCTTTTTTGGCATTTAACTCATGATATTTATCACATTTTCCAGCTACTAGTGTTTTGTTTAATTCAAAACCATCCCATCTGTAGTTGTCTTCACAGTCATATTTGCACCTAAAAAATCGTTAGTTACTCTTATTAGTTGACTCTATCCAAGACTTAAAAGTAATTTTAATGATAATACAGCAAGTGATAAAAAATAAATAGAAGACATGGTCGCTGAATTTCGTGCACCGGTTCTGTTCAGAACCGAGGCGTAATTTTCGCGTCACGTTTGCAAATAAATGATTTGGCTTTGACTTGACTTTTATAAGATAAATGCGTTTATATCCAAACCATTTATTCTATTTAAGACTACAAAAGAAAAAAAAATACCATTTTAATTACCTGTAATCCACAGGAACAGTAGTCAAAACGTAATTAACACAGTAAATTGAATTAGTGAATGTCGCGAAGATCAAAAAGGGCATGAACCTTCTGTAATACGGACCCAGTGGCCTAAACAATGATAATATATTCTCAAGAGCCACATCATCTTGAGAATCAGCAGATATTTCGTTATTTGCAGTCGACATTTCAAAATAATAAGACAAAAAGAAAATTAGAAAAATCAAAAAATACACACAGTCACAACCGAACATGAAACTTGAAGAACATTAAAATGTTCTAAAACTAAATAGCAGTGAATTCAATAAAAATCGCTAACAAAGTGCTGAATTCAAATTATCAAACTATAAGTAAAGTAACTATGCTACTACTAACAGCAAGAGAACAATAATCAAAGCTAAACAAGTAACACCTGAAGCAATATAATGAGACAAATAAAACCTTGGATGATATTTAAAATTTTTATATAAAAGTTCTTGACCCGCACAACTTCGTTTGCCTCAAATGAGACGGAATGAACAGGAATATAATTGGATTCAATACAATATACAAATACTCGTTGAGCTATCATTAACTTTGTAAAACATCCTGGGGTCCTTTGGTATATTTTTGGAACGAAGTTCCTTATCGCGCGTTATCGAAAGGGGGCTAGACGGAAATTCTTATGAAAAAGTTGTCACGACACTTTTTTGTTTTAGATGATTGTCGCTAGATGGAGCTGTTTAAAATCTTTTAAAAATTGTTTAAAATAATACAAACACATATAAAACAAAATACGGAATTGTCCTTATTTTGTTTTATATGATTAATGCTAAATGGCGCTGTGATCAAAATATTTTATTTAAGTTATAACGTTTAAACTAACTAATTATTTTAACTTAAAAATATAAAATTTTATTACAATTCCCTCACTAATTAATCGAAAGGAACTTCGTTCTATCCGGGTGTCCCTTGACACCTCTCAAGTTTATTATTACTTCGATAGATTTAAAAATACTACTGAAAGAAGTAATTAAATTTTAATAATCGATTCTAAAAAATACACCGTTTAAATATAAGATTTGCCTTATTTACGTTTAACAATTACACATTTTAAAATAATACCAACGAAGTCCACGTGAATTGCGTCAAAAAAATAAAATTCGAATGATTTGTTCGTGAGTGAGTAATAATAGTTTTATTACAAAAATTAATACGACCGACTTCCATTTCTGAAGCATAGCACAAAAACTACTAGTTAGATCTTTATCAAATTTATATGAGATAATGCTCAAAATGTCTGCTTTCTAACAAAAAAAGAATCATATAAATCGGTTCATATAAAAGGAAATACAAGCAAAAACACATAGCAAATCGTGACATTTTATCCCTTAAAAATACACATTTTTAAACACAGTTCCAAAAGTACTTGTTCGATCTTTAAAACAACAACAATGGGACCTAAGTTCAGCCATTACCTTTCATCTGACACCAGAATCATTCAGGAACAAAAAAAAAGTGTACTTGAGTACCTCCTCCTTTTGGAAGTCAGTCAAAAACACAAACATAAAATGGTATACGTTCACTAGCAATTTTGTTGTTTCTTTACATGATTTTGTGTTTATAAATTGTGTAAAACAATATCTATATTACGTAAATTGAACGTATGAATGCAATGACACCAAAAAATTGCTACATGGCAAAAAAATAGGACATTATTGTACTGACTCTCAAAATTAAATATTGGTATAAAATTAAGATTAACTTTGATGATAGTATATATACACGCTTAGATTTGAATTCAAAGAACTATTACAAAGACTAAAAAGAATTAAGATCCTAAATATCTTCTAGCAGTAGAATGCTAGGGAATAAAACGAGTCCAAACATGACGGGTGTATCTTATTTAGTACAAGTGTTCCTAAAGTCGATGTATGTTCAACAGCCGTCTGCGAGTAGATAATGATTACATAATAATGGTAACAATAATTTAGTTTCCAAAAAGTTTGTAATATAAATATAGACTAGGTTGTTTGAAATTACATTTCTATCAACATAATTTACTTTAGGCTTATATTCTATTTCATTAATACTACAGCAGCACTTCTATCTCTAGATGTATTTCCAAGTTGTTCTGCTTCTTTGATAGTGTCTGGTAGAACATCTTCAGCTGTATCCGGCATCAGCATGACTACGAGACCGGTGATTACTGATAGACTGCCTATGACGACTGATGGTAGACCCGACCAGTACTGCTTCTGTAGAATAACAATATTTTTTGTTAGTTAGGTAACACTTTAGATATGTGACGGCGTAAATAGTGTGTTGAGGTGTAATGACGTTGTAATTAGTCAATCTTCGTTTTTTTTCGTCAGGAATGACGTCACAATGTCCACTTGAACACTCGATGATCAACACTTTTGAATAAAAACTTCAAAATAACGAGTTTTACCAGTTTATTACTTTTACATCAAGAGGTCCGTTCGCCTCGACAATTCAAACACGGATGAATAATAACAGCGGCCAGCGCCTCTATTTATAGCAAGTCTCCACTTCCAACTACCCGCACGGTGAATAGGTTGGTTTCCCTTGTTATCACCCCGTTATACACAATTCTCTCAAAGTTAAAAAAGCATTGAGTATAATTGAAAATGGTTAATTTATACGTGCCCTGTTAGACAAACTGCTATTCTTAAATTAAATCAAGATCAAGAATACGAACCAATAAAGGGGATTGCGATGCAAGAATTGATCCTATTCTACCAAACGATGAACAAACTGAATGCATCGTGTTTCTAGTGTAAGTAGGAAATAGTTCAGATGTATATAAATAGATGATTCCAAATGATTGCGCTGCTGCTAACTTGCCTATGAAGAACAAAGCTACACCCAAAACTGGATAGCCTTAAAAATAAAATATAATTATTAGTAAATTAGAGTATTCAAGTGAGCGATAATATCTCATTAATACTACAAAATAAAGTCACTAAATTGTTCTCCGGGGGATGGCGGACCGCGCTCCCCGACCCACGCTGGTTCTGACCCAGCGGGGTATTCCGTGCTAGGGTGACACGCGGTCTAGCCATCTTGGCGGGCTTCGGATAGCACGCCGACCGAGAGAGCCGGTGGCCGTATCGCCGGCGGCTGCCGGTTGTGCGTCCGGGGGCGGCGCGACGGAAAAATGTGCCGAGAGCGTTACGCGTCGCGTCGTCCCTCAAAACCCCGTGCTGGGTTCTGGCCTCAGCCGGGGTTCGGACGCTGAGTGTGAGCGGTTGGAGGTTTTAGTGCGGTTCAACTCCCACATACCGGTGATTTCCTCCAACTGAAAAAAAAAACTGTGTGTGTTTCACATATTTATATTTTATGGCATAGAGTAGTATAGAAGATACTATTAGAACGCTTATTAAGATCTCAAAAAGAAGTTCCGTCAATTTTATCAATGAATTTCCATTAATTGAGCAGATCATTCTTAGAACTTTAGAGAAGTTGTCACACAAAAATATACACACAAAAGAGGGTAAAGAAGTTATAAAGCATGCTCACCTTTAGGCAATAGCGATTGCGCAATACAGAAGATACCAGTTACCAAAAACGTACATATCAAAGGTGCTTTTCTTTTAAACTTTGTGAGAACAAAAACCAATAATATCGCAGCTGGTATATCAGCCAATGCAGTCAATGCATAATTTATATATCTGTTTCCTTCCAAAGATACAGAGTTTATCGTTAAAGCATATTTGTTGAAAGACCCAGTAATCCACATGCAGGCACAGATAAAAAATCTAAGAAGCAACTTCTTAGACGAAACAGTCATTTTTATTAATTTAGTTACAGCAATATCTTCTTCATTTTTTTCACTTTCTATACAATCAAGAGTTTCTTCGTCTAAATTTATATTACTACTCACAGCGGCTTTCCTAAGAATATTCTTTGCTTCTTCCTTCTTTCCATTAATTAGGAGCCATCTAACACTCTCGTCCAAGAAGATTGCGTGGAGTATGAATAAGATTGGAAATGCATAGATAATTTGCAACAATAGTCTCCAATAGGGAACTAACCAAGCAATAATTGCAAAAATTATGCCACTCAATCCAATCATTGCTGCCATAAGTGGTCCGAAATACTTACGATTTTGCTTGGCAACCATCTCCACACCTAAAAATAATGGTTCAATACATTTTCAAGGAATCTTTAAGTTTAAACTTAATTTATTTATGAATGATTCACCAACAAGACTTACACTAAAAAAATACTGCAAACACTTTAACTTACACCGTGGTTCATGCACTTATTCAGACACTATAAAATACTTTCATGCATTTTCAATGGGTACGTACGTTACGTACCAAGGATGGTTAAAGAAGCTATCGAGATTTCATGACATAGCACTTTTAAGAGGGGTGACGGCTTCAGATTATCGAGTATGTGGAATCTAGTGCTAAACACAACAGTCACTAAGGGTTCATGCTCAGAGAGTCTTGTAGATACAGTGAGTGTGGTGTGTCATGATGTGAGTTCGAGTTCCAGTGGTACTACCCAAAAACGAACGAGAAAGAGGGTAGACAGATTTGCTCTTAAATCGACCCGCAGTATCCAGTCTACTCGTGATCATGACGTTTGCAACAACTTTGAAATATCGAGACAACTCAATTAATTAAATATTGTGGTAAGAACGCGTTGAAAATGCATGAAAGTGGTTAATGAAACATTCAGTTCTTAATTAATGGGTTAAAATTTAAAAAGTCTACCTAGCATGTAGTTCGCTGAGTAAGAATCACCAAACATAGCTTCCAGTAATTCTAAAACAATGTATATCCAATACGACTGAGTAATACTTTTAGAAATTCCTAAAATACCTCCGCTGATGCCAGAAAATACTAAAAGATTTTTTCTGCCCAGTCTGAAATATTAAAACAGTATTGAAAGAATTGCAAGTCAAAGTCATGTGAACGATTATTGGAATGAAGTTCCTTAACGCGCGTTATCGAAAGGGGGCTAGACGGAAATTCTTATGAAAAAGTTGTCACGACACTTTTTTTGTTTTAGATGATTAATTCTAGATGGCGCTGTGATCAATATATTTTATTTAAGTTGTAATAATTAGTTAGTTTATTATAATAAAATTTTAGTTAAATAAAATTTTATTACAATTCCCTCACTAATTAATCGAAAGGAACTTCGTTTCATCTGGATGTCCCTTGACACCTCTCAAGTATTTTTTCCAATTATGAATCTCTTCAATTACTTATCGGATAGAGGTCCCAGTAATATCAGGCCAAGCATCTGTCCAATACAATGAACTGTTCCGACTAGATTTCTTTTCCACTCCTGGCAACCAAGCTGGAACTAAAACAATATTTATGCATTAGTAAACAAATAAAAATTCTAAATAGTTAATTTAAATCTAGAATGGATCAAAATGGATTCGGAAGGTGATTATAGAAACTCTTGTGCTATACAAGATAGACCCGTCGTGTTTAGGCTCGTTTTACTTCTATTACCTGTTATTTTACTGTTATCCATGGATATCCAGGATCTTAAAGGCATTAATTTATTTATTTATTAAACTTTATGCATATAAATGGTACAATGGCGGACTTAATGCCTAAGACATTCTCTACCAATCAACCAAAGGTGTAGAGAAAAGTATGGTAGGTGCTCAATTAGATTTATTTTAAAAATATATATAATACTAGCTGCCCTGCGCAACTTCGTCTGCGTCGCATAGGAATTGTTCCCGGCAATCTAAAGTACTCATCAGGACGCTTCATTAGAGCCTAAACACGATGAGGTTATCTTGCTTAATGACGGAGTTCCCATAGCCACCTTCCAGCTCCATCATCAGACCTTGACCAACTGTAAATCTAAACCATTCTCGAATCTCCACGAACACACACAAAAAAATTCATCAAAATCGGTCCAGTCGTTTAGGAGGAGTTCAGTCACATACACACGTACACAAGAAATATATGTATTAAGATAATAAATAAAATTTCCATACATAAAATACTATACTACACAATAAACCTATGCATAATTACATAAATACTACAATAATAAACTTTGGTAAAAGTGTAACGCATTGGTGTAGTAAATATTTAATATTATTTTACTTACTTCGGCAACGAAATTATCAAGATGATCATAAACCCACTCGTTACATGGTTCCACTTTAGTCAGATTAAAATTATCAACTGAACAATCCCCTGTCTTGTATATTTCGTAGTATTTATTACATTTTCCTGCGTGTAAAGTCTGACTTAGAGCTCTACTTTCCAACCTGTAATTCGTTTTTTTTTTTTTTTTTTTTTTTTGATGGAGGAATCGCTGTTGGCCCTTGGGGGCCTTTACAGCTTCACCATGATGGGGTGCGAGCTCAAGAGGGGCTCGGCTGAGTATAGCATAGGATGGGAATACTAACAGTTGCCCGAAACCAACTTATTAGCGCATCATGAATTTACTACTGGTTCGGAACGCGACCCAACTGAGAAGAACCAGCAAGAAACTCAGAGGGTAGGCGAGAATAAAACATAACAAGTAAGAATTAAACATGACAAAGAGGATTAATTGATGATGATGATGGTTCAAGTAGAACGCCGAACTCTGCGTCGAGTTCGACGGCGGCGAACGAGATAGCCAACGCGTCGTCTCGAGCTGTTAGCGCTAGCGCTGACAGCGAGCTGCGCCGATAACTTATCGGGAGGGTCCGTGAGGACGTGCCGCGGACGACGACGGCACCATTTCTCGGCGTGCGCGGGATCGGGTTCGTAGTCGGCGGCGGCTACGATGAGAGGGTTGGAATGGTCCTCTGCTTTTTTGAAGTAACGCTCGGAAGTTTCCTTCAAAAATTGTGTGATAGGGACGAGATCAAAATCATCATGAAGATCGACGTTACGCATATACCACGGAGCGCCGACGGCTTTACGCAGAAATCTATTCTGCAAGATCTGAAGGGAGTTGATATGAGTGCGAGCCGCGTGAGCAAACGCGGCACTACCATATGTCATAATGGGCCTAACGCACGTTTTGTAAAGTGTCAACTTATTACGAAGTGACAGCTTACTACGCTTGCAGATCATGGGGTTGAGTCTGCCGAGGATGAACGCGGCGCGATTGCGGACGGTTTTAATGTGCTGACGAAAGGTCATAGCACTATCGAAGATAATACCCAGGTATTTCACCTGTTTAACCCAAGGGATGGTATGTCCGAAGAGAGTAATCGGAAGGATCTCATTCCTCCGGAGAGTACGACGATGGGAGTCCACCGCCGGGAGACGTCTTGAGGAACCCCTCTGAAAGAGTACAGCCGTACTTTTCTCGGGGTTAACCTCAATACGCCACTTCCGGAACCAATGACCTAACGCTGTGGCAGCTGCCTGAAGTTGTTCGGCGATGAATACCTTGTTTCTATCTGAATAGAACACGGCAGTGTCATCGGCAAACAGAGCGAGAGAGGTGGGTAACGTACGAGGAATATCGCTCGTAAATAAGCTAAAGAGAAGAGGGGCTAGCACGGAGCCCTGAGGGACGCCGGCGTTAATAGGACGAGACGAGGAGCGAACGCCCTCTAATCGATACCGAAACGAACGATTCGACAGGTAGTCTCGGATGATGAGCACGAGACGATCTGGCAATCCCAATTCATAAAGTTTGTAAAGCAAACCGTTATGCCAGACTCTGTCGAATGCTTTCGCGATATCGAAGAAGAGAGCGCCCGTATAGACGGGCCTAGCGGGTCTATTCAGACCGGAGAGGATGTGCTCCGTGAGGCGGTGCACTTGATTGGTACACGAATGTCTGGCGCGGAATCCAAATTGTTCGTCAGGTAAGAGATTTTCGGACGAGACAAAGTCCCAGAGACGTTTGTACAGCACGCGCTCATACAATTTGCCTAGGGACTGAAGAAGACTGATGGGTCGATAACTACGCGGGTCATCACGGGGTTTACCGATCTTAGGTATACCGATAACATCTGCTTCTTTCCACGTGTCGGGAAAGATGCAGTGTGTCATAGCGGCATTAAAGATGGTAACTAAGAAGCAGATTAGTTGGGCGGGGAAGAGTTTGAGTACTCTGTTCGAGATGCCGTCGGAGCCGGGTGCCTTACGCGACTTCGAAAACTTGATGAGGTCTTTGACTTCGTCAGACGTAACGGGGGGTAACGCGACCGTAGGTGGCAGGGACGCTCTGCGTTCGACTTCCCTGTCCACCATTTCGACATGAGCGGGGTCCGCGGAATGAGCGCTGAGCGTACACTGATCTTCCAGTGTGTCGGCCAGCAACTCGGCCTTTTCATCGTCATCGAAAGCAACGCGACTACCATCGGGGTAGTTGAGAGGAGGTAATGTGGACGTTGAATCGGATTTTAGAGTTCGAGCTAGCTGCCAATAAGCTAAGTGAGATGGTTTGATTCCTTCCAAGAAAGAACCCCACCTCACATTCCGATGCTCCGCAATACGACGCTTCACATCACGCTGCAAAGCTCGCATACGAAACCGGTTTGCTACGGTAGGATAAGAGTCGTAGGCCCGGATCGAGGCATTTTTGGCTCGCATGAGCTCCCTAATATCATCAGGCAGCTTAAAACGAAGGAAAGCGTCAGCTTCAACCTGTCTTGATGCCCTATCTACACGGGACTTGATGTCAGACGAGAAGGCGTTAAGCGCTTCAATGGTGTCCTGAGGGGACGGAAGAAGTAAATCCGGGCCTGCAGGAAGAGACGGAGGAGTGGCATCTGCCAGGCTAGCGCCTAGGACGTGCCAATCGACGACGGTTTTCATAATGGGTTCCGCTGAAGGCGGGGGACCTAACTGCATGATTACCGGTCGGTGATCCGAGTCTAGTTCGGAATGCACCTCCAAAGAATGCAAGCGCAATGTCACATTCTTAAGGAGGGCCATATCTAAAATATCCGGTCGATGAGCGACATTGACCGGATAGTGAGTCGGACTAAGAGGGGCGATGATATCGAACTCTAAATCGTCTATCAGATTGTCGAGACGTCTACCGTTCGGGGTTGTGGCGACACAGTTCCACCTCGCATGCTTACAATTGAGGTCACCTGCCAGAATAACAGTGCCTCCCATACCAAGAAGCGCCTCGACGTCGCTTCTCAATACGGGCTTGTCAGGTGGAAGATAGACGGACGCGATGACGATGGGCGCGTGTCCCGTCAGTGCGATGCGGCACACTGATGCTTCGATATTAACAAGAGTGGGGGGATCGAGAGGGACGCAGTGCAAGACTCTCCTGTAGTAAATGGCAGTCCCACCCCCGCGGGAGGTGAGTCTGTCGTTCCTAACCATGACGTAATTCGCAATCCTAGGATCACGTGTCGAGGGCTTCAGGAAAGTTTCCTGCACTAAAAAAATATCAACTTGATGACTTCGTAAGAAGTCAGCAATTTGATCGCGTTGATTGTAGATACCGTTGGCGTTGAAAAATCCAACGGTCAGGGAACGGGGCCTAATCCTTTGTGGTGTACTACCCATAGTTAATTATTTTATGTGGGGCACGCAAGCGGATGCGCTGGTGGGGATAGTAGAGTCGTCTAACCCGTAAGAAAATGCATGCCAGACGTCGCGGTACGCAAGAAAGAGTTTAGCACGAGTGCCTTTGTCTCCAGCGACGCGATATGAATCGAAAAATTCATCGAGACGCTCCGTTGAGATGGTATCGAAAACGTGCAGGAGTGCAGCGTTATCGTCCTGAACGACGGAGGAGTTCGCGGGCCTCTGTGGACCGGGAGCACGGTAAGCCGGTGGGGCGGAAGGAGCGCAAGACGCCGACTGAGCAGGGAGGATGCGAGTTATTGGTTGCCCTACTGACACTTGAGTGTTGCCGCCGGGGAGGGGCCACGCGTTAGTGACGGGTAACGGCGCCGCGATGAAGGTTTCGGTCGGGGGAGCCCTAATATTGTTTTGGCGTGCGACACGCTTATTGGGCTTGGGTGCCACCGGGCATCCTCTGTAGTTGGCCGTGTGGCCCATTTGTCTACAGTTGATACACGACGGTGGTTCGGTCGCGGTATCCTTACGACGAGGGCAATCGGCCGTCGCGTGATCGCTCGTGCATTTCACGCAGCGAGGGCGCGAAAAACAGTTTTTTGACGAATGCCCATAAAGTTGGCAATTGTGACATTGCCCGGGCATGTCCCTCTTATGTGGGGGTTCAAATCGAAGTCCCGAAAGACGGCAAACCGATTTTAGATTGAAAATCGCTTTACCCTCTTTTGTGTTTTCCACTATGGCGAGAACCATATTGTAAGGGAGCCTACCTCTGGCGCTGTACATTCGGTGTACTGCAAGTGCCGGGATGCATTGCGCGATGAGATCTTCCTTAATAAGGTCGACCTCGAGCTCTTTAGGAATACCGCGGATGACAACGCGGAGGTCACGCTCCTCCTGGAGAGTATACGTGTGGTACTGTATACGCTCCTTTCGGAGAAATTGAGAGAAGGCGCGGTGATCAGTGGGAGTGGCCACTTTGACCTGAATACCGTTGGCTATGTTTCGCGCCGAGACGAACTTTATGTGATTTTCGTTTAGGTAGCTGGAAATCGTATTCCATCTACCTTTTTCATGAATAACCAGTGGTGGCGGGGGTGGACCGTCCGTCCGGCGGGGTGGACGCGGAGAGGGCGAGGCTCGTGGAGAGCATGATGATGATGACGACGCTGGCCTCGGTCGCGGGCCCGAGTCAGCCTTCGTGACTTTAGCGGCAGCTTTTTCGCGGGAAGCGGCGGCACGTTTCTTCCCCTTGGAAACGACTTCAATGAAGCCGTCACCTTGGGAGACTATATCTTCAACCTCCATATCGAGTAATTCGATGGAAGGTGAACCGGAAGGGCTAGATTGCACGAGCGCGCACGTAGACACAGCAGGCGGTGTAACGGATGATGCAACGGAGCGTGGGGTGGGGGACGCGACGGGACGCGGGTCGGGTGATGCGGTGGGGCGAGGGGCGGGGCATGCGGCGGCGAGCGAAACCGGTTTTATGACCTTCGGCGCGGAAGCCTGAGGCGGCTCGGGACACTTAACGGGCGCAGGACACTTAAGAGGCGCGGTTTTTGAGACCGCGGGAGACTTAAGGGCTGCTTTTTTGGAACCAGGTGTTATAACCGTAGCATTCGTGGATGCAACGGCGGAGTTTTTACGCGGATCTCTAACCGCGGAGGGGGTTGATTGCGCCAAGAAACGCTGATATTCTTGCCAAACTTCTGGTCGGGTGCTCCTCAGGAACTCAGCAATGCCCCTCTCCGCTTGGAGAGAGGCCATGCTGTAAACTAACCACCTTAAAGAAGACGGGTTTGAGAAAGGCGCCTAGCTCCCTGGGCAGTATACTGCTACTGCAAGCGATACGCAGGGAGGCAACCCGCCTTGAAAAAGGCAGCTTGAGAAATTTCCCTACCTAACCTAATCCTCAGGGCAGTAAATGGTACTGCGGCCGATGCCTGAGGGTCCTTAGTGTCTTGAAAAAGACAATAAGAAAGAGAAAGAAAATAATAATAAAATAATGATACCGGGTCAGCACACAGCAGCCACAATGAACAATACACGCACAAAACACGACTGCACACTATGACGACAGCGAACGGACTGGCTTGTCGGGCGTACGGACACAGCGGGCGCACAGTAAGGAGCGTACCAGGGCACACGACCGCACTGGACGACGGCTGGGAGCGGACTGCTGTAATTCGTCTCACAGTCATATCTGCACCTAAAAATAATAAGTGCAAAAATATTTAATACTAGTTGACGCGCGCAACTTCGTCTGCGTCACATAAGGAAATTTTGTCATCGTTTAAACCTTCCCTAGACTTCTACGAATATTTCAAGATTAAAATAAGCCAAATCGGTTCAGTCACTAACGAACAGCAATTCATTTTTATATATAAGAAGATTATTACCGAACCAGAAATACTATTAGTCTGAATCTCTGGGAAATTATCACTAGACAATATTTTTGATAATTATCGAAATTGATTTATTAAAAAAAATACAATATAATGCCAAAAAACAACGAATGATTACAAAAATCTTTTCAGATCGTGTAAAATTTGCATGAGGTTTCACGACTTTCATCACCTTTGATTTGGAAAAGAAACTTCGTGGCAAAGTTTGGGGGAGGCCTATATCCAGCAGTGGACGTCTATAGGCTGATGATGACGATTGTGAACAGAGGTTGAATTACATAACAATTAGGTCTTGTGTAAAATATGCTTAATTTGCATTTTAATGATCCAGTTATAAAAAAAAACAATATATTTACCTGTACTCTACGGGAACAACAGCCAGAACATAATTTACACAGTATATTGAACTTGTAAACGTCGCGAATATCAAAAATGGCATGAATCTTCTGTAGTACGGACCCAGTGGTTTGAACATTGATAAAATCTTCTCAAGTGCCCCATAATCTTGAGACACGTTATTATAAGCCATTTCGAAATTATATTATAGACGATGAAAAATAAGTAAAAAAATATTTTTTAGACACGTACTTATTTGCATACGACTGAGTCAACACAATACCTGGTCTATTAGTAAAATGTATTTGAAATTAATTATGTAAAACGATTCAATGATTACCCAACAAATTTAGCTATACCATGACGGCTGTACAATTATAATACACTAGCTGACTCGCGCCACTTCGTCTGCGTTACAAAGGGGTTCAAACAGTACTCGCAATGCCGTCGAGTTATTATTCGCGGCCCGCAGTGCCCCACATATTGCGTTTTATACTCGTAATAACTTCTGAACGAAAAGTCCGATTAGAATAAAACAAAAAGTAATTTACTTCTACATTAATACTCTTGATAACAAAATACTTAATTTGGATAAGGGTTAATATAACGATACTCATTTAACGTTAAATTCAATCTTGGGACGAAAAAATATTTTTCATAACCATAAAAGCGGTAATTGTGACAAAACTATGATAGTTAGATATATGCTGTCGCGGACTTTTTTGTTTGTCTTTAAAAGACCTAAAAACCCGTAGTACATCATTTTGTACTATTGTCAATAGTTTTTGCAGCGTACGCATAAATAGGTTTTCGATTATTCACCTTGTGTTACATATTCGATATTTTCATACGGATCCCTAATTTTTTTGAAAATAAAATAAATGGGCTTTCCAACAGTGAAAGAATTTTTGAAATCGAACCAGTAGATCCTGAGATTAGCACGTTCAAACAAACAAACAAACAAACTCTTCAACTTTATAATATTAGTATCTATAGATATTTGGCGGTAGGGATTTACATCCCTTACGAATGCGAATATTTGTATTTGTCATCGCGAATATCTTATTAGACGACTCAGAGTCTCTCAAAGAGCAACGGAAAGGGCTATGCTAGATGTTTCTCTACGTGCACAAATCAGAAATGAGGAGATCCGCAGAAGGACTAAAGTAACCGACATAGCCCCAAGAATTGCATCTTTGAAGTGGCAATGGGCAGGATACATTGTGCGAAGAACGGATGGCCGATGGGGCTGAAATGTTCTGGAGTGGCGGCCACGAACCGGTAAGCGCAACGTTGGTAGACTCCCCCAAGATGGACCGACGATCTGGTCAGGATCGCGGGAGGTCACTGGATGCAGATGGCGCAGGACTGGTCGATGTGGCGAGGTTTGGTGGAGGCCTATGTCCAGCAGTGGACGTCTATAGGCTGATGATGATGATGATGATGATGTCGCTCATGGCCCATTGCAGGGAGCAATGTTCGAGGACACTTTTTCATTTTGATTTTAAAATATAATACAAAACAAAATTAGGATCGTACCGTATCACGTGGACGCGTTGATAATAATTAAAATGAATAAAATTATCACACCATAGTTCCATTATTTTTAATCGCATTAAGTTTCTTACCTAAATAGAAATAAAGAACCAACTTTGAAATTACCATTATTTTCATATTAACATGATAAGTTAAATGTGGACCAATTTAAAAACATTTGAAACAAAATAATTTCTTAATTTCATTACAACAATTCTTTAGTGACTCTTCTATCTTGAGATTTAATTCCAAGTTGTTCTGCTTCTTTGATAGTGTCTGGTAGAACATCCTCAGCTGTATCCGGCATCAGCATGACTATGAGACCGGTGATTACTGATAGACTGCCTATGACGACTGATGGTAAACCCGACCAGTACTGCCTCTGCAAGAAATAAGTTAGTTGTTGAAATAGATTAATCTCCTAGTATTCTGAGAGCTATGACCTGTGTCTCTTTAGGTAATGTCTCAACGTTATTCATGATTGGTTTTTTGGCAGGTAATGCTACGTGTGGTAGGTATCCACAAAAATATCCATGAACAGGGATTTAAAAGTGCCACTTGCAATTGGAGAAGGTTTTATGTTTTATATTTGTTACATATTGAATGTTACACATAAAAGTCGTGGTGGCCGAGTGGTCGAAGCGCTTCCTTCCGAACGGGAGATCGCGAGTTCAAATCCGGCCGACTTGTACCTCTAAATCTAAATGTGAAAAAAGATTTATGTGCAATTTTTGACAACACCACTGGCTAAAAACGGTGAAGGAAAACGTCGTGAGGAAACCTGCATATCGGAAAAGGATTCTAAAAATCCTTTGAAGATATGTGAAGTCTCCAATCCGCACTGGGCAAGCGTGGTGGACTATGCCTAACCCCTCTTCTGAGGAGACCTGAACCAAACAGTGGGCAGTAATGGGTTGGAACAGGAATGTTACACAGCTAAAATTTGTTCAAAGCACTTTTAAACAGCTTAATAATGGAAAAGATAAAAATGTACAAACCAATAATGGTGTTTGAGGGGCAAGAATCGATCCAATTCTGCCAATTGACGAGCAGACCGCATGCATTGTATTCCTAGTGTAAGTCGGGAACAGCTCTGATGTGTACAAGTATACTATTGCAAATGATTGAGCTGCTGCCATCTTCCCTATGAAGAACAGTATTACTGACAGCACTTGGTAGCCTGTAATGTATAAAAATATTGGCTTTGATAAGCGGTGGCATTGCGCCATCAGAATTATGTACTGACCAGTTTCCCATTTTAATTCTACGTTTACAATATTATATTGATTAAAAAACGTGCTTATTAGATAATTAGACTACATTAATATAATTCGATAAGACATAAAAAAATTACTTTTAGGTAAAACCGACTGAACAACACATACAAATCCTGTGATCAAAAACGTGGCTATCAATGGCCCCTTTCTCTTAAATTTTATCAATATGAACACCAATAGTACTCCAGCCGGGAAATCAGCTGAAGCAGTGACTGCATAATTAACATATCTATTTCCTTCTAAAGATACGGAACTTATCAATATAGCATATTTGTTGAAAGCACCAGTAATCCAAATACAGAGACATCCTAAAAATCTATATATCAATTTCCGAGATAAAACAGTCATTTTCAGTAATTTTATAAGTCCAACATTCTCTTTGCTTTTTTTAGTTTCTATTCTGTCAAAAGTTTCTTCGTCGATATATATATTACTGATCTCAGCAGCTCTTTTAAGGATTTTCTTAGCTTCTTCCTTCTTTCCTTTCATTAACAGCCATCTGACACTTTCGTCTAAGAATATGGCATGTAATATTAAAACAAAAGCAGGTGCGTATATAACTCTTAACATTATTCTCCAGTTCGGTACTAGCCAGGCTATTAAAGCGAACATTATGCCTGCTATAGACATACTGGCAGTCATTAGTGCTCCAAAATATACACGATTTTGCTTAGCGACCATTTCAACTCCTAAAACATTGAAAAGATTCAGAATAATCATTTAAAAATTAGTATTTTCCATTATGATTTGATTTAATAATGTGTTACAAAGAAAATGAAAGTAACGCTCGTAAATTGACGTAATATATTACGACGATAATATTACATTAATTGCGATAAGGAGAAGCAAAAGACGATGAAACTAATATTGAAAAACTTTTTAAAATATAATTGGATTCAACATAGGTACAAACTAGGGATGTTGCGAATGTCGAATTTTGGACATTCTCGAATGCGAATGTTGACCTTTCATACAAAAAGTTTAAGGTTTTTTACTGACAAGTCAAGTGAATCTTGCAAAAGTAATTATAATTCACAGGTACTACAAAGTAGGTACCTATATTTTACCAATACTGGATCTACTTAGGAATTAGGAAGAACTTGCCTTCCCCCCACCAAATAACTGAAATCCCCCCGCAAATTATTTTGACAACGGAAGGCTGTAGACCTATCGAGTTTGGGCTCATTTTGAAGGGCAAGTAGAGGCCTTTAATTTGGCTCTGTCAGAATCCACCTAAACTCACACAACATCCTCCTAACTTTTGTCAAAACATTCGCATAGCATTCGCATGCAATAAAATTCAAAAACATGCGAATATTTGCGAATGCGAATGCGAATATTCGTTACATCCCTAGTACAAACCTAGCATGTAATTAGGTGAATAAGCATCTCCAATCACAGCTTCCAAAAATTCCAAAGCAATATACGTCCAATAGGTGGAACTAAAACTTTTAGATATTCCAATAATACCGGCACCGATGCCGGATAATAGCAAGTAGCTCTTGCGTCCTAATCTGAAAAATATAGAATCACTATACAGCCCAAATATAAGCGTAGACCAAAATAAAATTTAAATTTTATTTCAAAATTATAATCTTTCAGTGGTTACGAGAACCTGACACGTTCAAAAAACCTGCCTGGCTTGAGGTCCCAAGTCTGCTTTATTTAAAATTTAATTCAACGTACTTATCTGACAATGGTCCTGCAAAAAGTAATCCCACAAAATATCCAGCATTGTAAACCGTCCCGACCAGGGTTCTTTTCCACTCTTGACAACCTAGCTGGAACTAAAAGAGGAATTTGAAACAAAGTATTGTTTTTCGAAATCAAAGACCAAACTTCTCTTTTAATCATCTCACTTCAGCCACAAAACTTTCCGCGTCCTCATAGATTAGTTCATTGCAACTCTTGATATCAGTGAAGTTGAAATTATCGATAGAGCAATCACCGGTGTCGTTTAACAAAGTATATTTATGGCATTTTCCCGAAATTTGCGTTTGGTTAAAAGCTAAGCCAATTAGTGTGCGGTTTCTTTCACAATCGTATTTGCATCTGGAAACAATAGGACTCATGAACAATAGAAAATGCTGCAATTCTCTTTCATTCTGATGTACTCTTTTTGTGAGCTCAAATAGGTACTTTTCAATATACAGTCAGGATTTAATTGAATCAAATTATATTTAATGTTATATTAGATTCCATATAGTATTCAAGAAGGAAAACATCGTGAGGAAACCTGCATATCGGAAAAGGGTTCTAAAAATCCTTTGAATATATGTGAAGTCCCCAATCCGTATTAGGCAAGCGTGGTGGACTATGCCTAACCCCTCTTCGGCGGAGACCTGAGCTCAGCAATGGGCAGTAATGGGTTGTTACAGTACAGTACAGTATTCAAGTAAAAAAGTATAAATTTACCAAACCAAAGATGTCTAACTCAATTTCATATCAAAATCCAACTTCAAAAATTATACTTACCTCAAAATTACTTAAAACGAAAGTAAATTACCTGTAATTAACTGGGATCGTAGTTAAAACATAATTTGTGCAGCAAAACGAACTATATATGGTTGTAAAGACCAAAAATGACATGAACCTTCTGTAATAAGGACCAAAAGGTTTGAACATTGACAATATTCTTTCTAGAGCTACATCATCTTGAGGTTGAATGGATGTACTGTCTTCATCATTAGCAGACATCACAAAACTATTTTAAAATAACAAATAGTATTGAATATAATAAAACACACAGTACAATGCACTATAAAATAATAAATAAACTGAAAAATGCTAAAATAAAAATGTTCTCATAAAATATTTCACACTTTCACAATGATGTAGGTAAAATACAGAAATTAAGGAATAAACATTTTAAAATTTACTCAATGAATATAAGTAATTTACTCAGCTGGTGCCAGTGAAGGTTGTTTGAAACAATAACAATAATATTTTATATTACATAGTATTTATAGCGTTAGCGCAACTTCTGTTATCATTATATAAAATTAAAATTCTTTTTTTATCTATTCTAGAAATAGACTATTAATTTACATAACAACATTCACAACACTTGTTCGTGTTTTTTAATTACTTTGATAGGTAAACTAGTAAGTTATAAATTTATTCAGACACTCGCGGTGTTCTATTTTAATACTTTCATGCATTTTCAACGGGTTCTTACCACGATATTTAATTAATTGAGTTGTCTCGATACTTCAACGTTGTTGGAAACGTCATGATCACGAGAAGACTGGATACTGCGGGTTGATTTACCAAGGATGGTTAAAGAAGCTATCGAGATTTCAAGACATAGCACTTTTAACAGGGGTGACGGCTTCAGATTATCGAGTATATGGAATCCAGTGCTAAACACAACAGTCACTAAGGGTTCATGCTCAAAGAGTCTTGTACAAGGTGTCTCAAAAGAAATTTCATATTTAGTGGATTGATTATAAAAAAAAGGAAGCGGTATATAGAAAAAATGTTTATTTTTTGTTAAAATACACTTTTTGGGAATTCATTTCTTAAAAATAATATCGTCTAAATGTAAACCCTCACGTTGTTAGCACTCATTTAATCGAACAGTAAAATTACTTATGACTGCGGATTCGTGACGGATATTTTCTTTCAAATGCGCCAGTGAAGTTGGTTTATTGGCGTAAACTTTAGATTTAAGATAACCCCATAGGAAAAAGTCCATAGGGGTTAAATCTGGGCTACGTGGAAGCCAATTTATGTCACCTCTCCGGGAGATCAATTTTCCTGAGAAAATTGCCTCTGACCGGCATCTTGGGGATTTAATTCTTGCACCAATTGAATTTTGTAGGGGTGCAGCTGTAGATCTTTGTGCATAATGCGATGTAATGATGATCTATGCACATTTAAAGCACTCGCGCGCTTCCGAAATGAAAGGCTCGGGTCGTCACGTTTTCACTCTCCACGTTTTCTACGGTTCTTGATGACCTAGGTCGCCCGGATTTTGATTTATCCAGCGTTGATCCAGTCTCTTCAAACTTTTTAACCCAATGTCGAATGAGAGGAAGGCTTGGCGCATCATTGAAGTGGCGAAAACCTCGAATACGTTGTCGAATCACCGTTCTTGTAAAACTCTCGCACGCACAACGCGCGGTCTGCTCCCGAGAAACGCTCCATAGCGACTGAATCCCCAAGAGCCAAGCTACCAATTGACATAACCCCCGCACCCCTCAAGTACGCAGCGTTCACGTAGTAAGCTAAACAAATATAAAATTTCTTTTGAGACACCCTGTATATACAGAAAGTGTGGTGTATCGTGATGTAAGTTTGAGTTCCAGTGGTACTACCCAAAAGCGAACGAGAAAGAGGGTAGACAGATTTGTTTGCTCTTAAATCAACCCGCAGTATCCAGTCTTCTCGTGATCATGACGTTTACAACAACGTTGAAATATCGAGACAACTCAATTTATTAAATATCGTGGTAAGAACCCGTTGAAAATGCATGAAAGTAAACTAGTAAGTTATCAAAGAAATAAATAAAACACCGAGACCAATTATAAAATATTTAATTTCACTTCAACAACCTCACAGCAGTGGCTTTGTCTTTAGTTTTCATTCCAAGTTCTTCTGCTTCTTTGATAGTGTCTGGTAGAACATCCTCGGCTGTATCCGGCATCAGCATGACTATGAGACCGGTTATTACTGATAGACTGCCTATGACGACTGATGGTAGACCTGACCAGTACTGCCTCTGTTAAAATTAAAGCTTTATTCGATTTTTTTTGTGGTAAAAAGTGCAGCACATGGTTTGTACTCTACTGTCCTACTTGTTTTAAATATGTAGGCTAAATTATGAGATCATGTTTCTTAAAAATCTAGGATATTGTAAACTGTACATGCATTCCACTAAATATATTTTTAAGTGTAAAAATAACGCACCAATAACGGTGTTTGCGGTGCAAAAATTGCTCCAATTCTGCCAACTGACGAGCAGACCGCGTGCATCGTGTTCCTAGTGTAAGTCGGGAACAACTCTGATGTATATAAGTATACGATTGCATATGACTGAGCAGCCGTCATTTTCCCTATGAAGAACAGAGCCACGGATAACACTGGATAACCTGGAATTTTTAAAGATAAGCTTTGAAATTTAAACGTTGAGTAATTAATATATGTAAATGAAGACTCCTTCATTTGAGAATGCCTGTTGTCTATTAATTATAAAGAACAGACGTCATAAGACTTAAAGTAAATAAATATGAAATAAAATATTAAATTTGTAAATATAAATAATTCCAATGTAAATAATAGCTTTAAATGATGTTTCTTTTCCAGGTTAGTTTTTATTTGTGTTTTAGTATTATTGTTTTATTCAGTTTATGTTCATGTCACTATAATAAAATATATCTTTTCCAGACTGCAACACATTTTGTTATTATTTATGTTATTTACTAAAGAACATATTACAAAACATCATTTTCTCAGCTATTGAAAGCATGACCACTGAGAAATTAAAATTTGAATTCGTTCTAAAGGAAAATGAGAATGAAGAAAATGAAAAAAATATATGCATCACTACTATTACGAATTCTAATGATAACACCTTCCTCGTGCCAGAGAAATTACAACCGATGCGGCTACATGAGGAAATCTCAAAGACAAAAACATTTGAAAAAATTAAACTTACGCTACAGAGGAAATATGATAAAAGAAAGGTATGGATTCCTGTTACTCCAGAAATAAAGGAAATGTATTTTGATGATGATGGAAATATAGGATTTATGGGATATGTACTTGAAGAAAGCTCGTCAAAAAAGATACCTCAGACTCATAATACTAATATTTGGGAAGATACATTGACTAAAATTTTAGAATTAAGAAAAGATGAGTCATTTACTTCATACGATATCGATAAAATACGAAATAAACTAATAATTCAAAAATTTACAAGGAATACAAATGTATACCAATGGATAAATATGTTTGAAGCAGAATGTACTCGTTTAGGTATAAATGAAGATGTTAAGAAAATTCAAATCTTCAAATCCGTTTTAGATACTTCATGTCTTGATTGGTATGATTCTATGATAATTAAGTATACAGTAAATTCAACTTGGGAAATATGGAAGAGAAGTTTTTGTATTACTTATGCACAAATAGGCTGGTCGCCAGTCAAATATGCATTTTTATTCAAATATAAACAGGGCTCACTACTTAGTTACGCCTTAAAAAAAGAAAGACTTCTATTGGAGATTAATAAATATATAGATAAATCGACACTCATAAACCTAATTGTTGTAGGACTACCAAACTTTATATCTAATAAGATTGATCAAAATTATATAAAAGATACTGAGGAGTTATACAATATAATTGGAGGATTAGAGTATTTAGCGAGAAAATATAAACCTTATAAAAAGAGCATATGGTTAAACAATTCTATGTATAAAGATAAACGAGAATACCATTCAGATGGAAGTAGACATCTTTTATGTAAAATTTGCCGAGAAAAGGGCAAAGGAATCAAATACCATCCTGAATGGAGGTGTTGGTTTAAACCTAAAGACCATGAAGAACAAAGAAAACACCAGGATACCAGTATTCATAATCCAGAATTAGAAGTGAAGTTGAATGAGATAGATCCGAAAAAACTTGTTATATCACCATTGATAAAAGTAAAGTTAGTTCTCAATGATACTATGAAAATATTTGGTATTTACGATTCAGGGTCTAATGTATCATTAATCAATTCAAAAGTTTTATCATTGAAAGACAACCAACGTACTATTTATAAAAAGAATGTTTATTTAAAAACTATAAATGGTATTAGAAGACCTATAGGAACAGTTTCTTTAAAAATTAAGATTTTTGATATTGTGAAGGAAATGAATATATTTGTAATTGAAGAAGAAAATTTTGGCTACGATTTTTTGATTGGATTAGATTGTATAAAGGAATGTATAATCCCTGAATGGGAAGGAATCCAAGCTATTTCAATCTTGATGTTATTTATTTTACACGTATGAAGGAGATCCTTGATCACGCAAACTAGAGGAATTTCTAAACAATTTTTTAAAGGGTTCTTAGAGATAGCCTGTATAGCACTGGAAGAGTCACTGAAGATAATAGAAAAATTAATTGAGTGTTGTATAATGAATTTCAGACAACTAATGATTGCAATACATTCACCAGTGAAAACTGAGGTTTCGGCGGGTATTTTGTGTAGTTTTTTATAGTTGGCATTCGGGTGGTAGAAAGCTGCACCAGTGTTACCATTTATATTAAATTTTGAGGCGTCGGTGAAAAATAAATTCCAACTAGGCCAGTTCTCTTCTATTATATTTAAGAATTTTGCATTAGCGTTTTTGGTCGTTTTACTCAAACCTAGGGTTAAATGAACTGTAGGAGAATAGCAAATGGCATCGAATGCAATTTTGAAAAGAGGAAGAATATCGGATTGGAGTAAAGGAGATTGTGAACTATTGATATATTTAAGGCTTTTGACAAGGCATGGTTGCTCTCTTCTACTCCAAAATGTTGAAGACATACAACTCTCGAGTTCGGATAATTTTGCTGAAATAGGGTTAGGATGTATTCCGGCCAAGCGAAGCATATATCGATCAGATAAATATTGTCGCCTTAGAGTTAAGGGTGGATCTGAACTTTCCACCTGTAGGGCACGGTTTGGGGATGATTTCATTGCTCCTAAGACTATTCTTAAAGCTTTGAACTGTACTGAGTCAAGACGGGATAGGATGGATTTTGTCGTAGACTGTAAGAAAATTGACCCGAAATCCAGGACACTACGTACTAGGGCATTATAGAGTATTTTTTGAGTATAGGGGTGGGCGCCCCACCATGCACCGGATAGTGCGCGCAACACGTTGATGTTTCTTTCGCATTTCTTAACCATATTATCTACGTGTGCCGAACCGGTAAGTTTAGAATCTAGTGTTAGACCTAGAAATTTAACTTCTGAGGCTAGTGGAATATTGTGTTCTTGGTAGATTATATTAACGGGAGGGGGACATCGTTTTCTAGTAAATAAAACTACGTGGCTTTTTTGTGATGTTATTTCAAATCCATGGTCCGATATCCAATTCCCAAAAGACTCCAGACAAGAGTTTATATCAGTCAAGCCGTCATTGATCTTTGATGTAACTCGATAAATGCAAATGTCGTCTGCATATTGGATGATTTGGCAGTTATTTGTTAAGGATAAGTTAACATCTGAGGTGTAAATATTAAATAATAACGGACTTAAAACTGAACCCTGGGGAAGTCCTCTCCACACTGTTCTTTCCGAGCGTAAGTGTCCATCTATACGAAAGCTGATTTTACGTGCTGCCAATAGGTTACAGACAAATTGTATTATTTTACAAGGTATACTCAGCTTGAGTAATTTGCTCCTGAGCACTGAAATAATTACGTTGTCGTAAGCGGACATTATGTCCAAGAAGGCTGCTATGACCGAGTTTTTATTCGAAAATGCTATTTGGATTTCAGAAATTATCAAGGCGTGACAGTCCGTTATGCTTTTACCTTTTCTAAAACCTAGTTGTGTGGGAGGAAGAATGCTTCGGTTTTCTACAAACCACTCTAATCTATTTTTGATGAGGTGTTCTGTGATTTTACATATTGTTGAAGATAGAGCTATAGGTCTGTAGGATGTGGCCAATAGAGGATCTTTTGAGGGCTTTAGGATCGGGAGGACAATTTGGTGTTTCCAGGATGGAGGAATATGACCTGTGTCAAAGAATGAATTTATGATGGACAGTAAAAAGGAGAGAGCATTATCGGGGCATTCTTTTATGAAGGAATACGGGATACCGTCTAATCCTGGGGTTGAGTCTCTTAGATTTCCTAAAACTAATTTAAGTTCTTGCATTGAGAAGGAAGCAGCTAGGTCGTTCGAGTGACTAAAATTATAGGTCATAGGAAGTTCTAAATACAACGGGACGTATGGTGGAGCAAGTCTATCGCAGAATTCTTCAACCCAACTAATTATATTTGTTCTGGGGGCGGGCGTGACTACTTTACTACATTTGTATCTCTTTATCATGCTCCACATTACAGTGGGATGAGTGGATGGTGAAATATTTTGGCAAAACGTTTGCCAACCAATACGTTTTTTTTTTATTACGCACTCTTTTGCATTTGGCTTCTTGTTTGCGGAATGAAATATAATTTTCCAAATTCATGTTTTTATTGTAAACGGATTCAGCTGACTTTTTTGCCCTGGTAGCTTCTGTGCATTCTTGGTCCCACCAAGGGGGGGAGGGAATTTTTCCAGCAGATAAGTTTTTTATTGGGATGTGAATTGAGCTAGCTGAATATAAGATATCTACGAATTTTTGGTATGACTCTATCGCATTACAGTTGTTCATACTTTGGGCAACATTAACCTCATTTTCTACGAATGTACGAAAACCGTTCCAATTGGCAGCATTCAAACGGTATTTCATTAAGGGGGGAGGATTCTGAGTATTGCGGAATGAAGGAAAGGATATTGTGATTGGAGCATGATCGCTACAATAAGTGTATTGATCTATGTCCCATGATAAAAGGGATGCAAGGGAAGGTGAACAGATAGACAGATCTACTGCAGATGGATTTTGAAGGGGAGAAGTCTTGCGGGTAGGGCGCCCATCATTTAGAACAACCATATTACACTCATCCAACACTTCGCATAACTTTTCTCCTGGTCTATCATTTCGGTACGATCCCCAGAGAGTGTTGTGGCAGTTGAAGTCTCCAACTATAACAATTGGAGGAGGAAGAGAGTCAATTATTTCTTTGAGTTCGCTAACGATCAAAGTAGTAGGATGAGGAAGATAAACGGAAAGTAATGTGAAAGTTCTGGATTTAAGATAGATTGTGGTGGCAAGCATATAGACATTATCTATTGTAGGTAATGGGATTTGGAAATACTTAACGGTATTTCTAATTAACAGGGCGACGCCATCCCATCCATCAGGGCGGTCGTGTCTTAGGCAAGTATAATATGGTATGAAAAAAGGTGTTGAAGGTTTTAGCCAAGTTTCAGATATTGCAATTATGATTGGTTCGTGTTTATTAATCAAATAACATAGTTCGCTCTTTTTATGAACTATGCTCCTGATATTCCATTGAAGAATGTTGTCCATCTTGGTTTGTTAAAAGCTGTGTGATCTCAAATATTTTTTGCGCAACGTTGGACGGTAAATTTTGTTTGCTGGATACGTATGTAATTAAGCTTTGCTGAAGCAGGTCCAGAACATCTGATATTTTACTGATATCAATAAGTACAGGGTTAGGATTTCGATTCTGTAAAGCACAGCCGTTTTCGGGGTTAGGTATATTATAATCTCTAATAATATCAGCATGAGCCTTTTTATCGTGGCCTTTTTGCAGAGGGGCCCTAGGTTTTGGTCTTAAGAAAACAGTTTTTCTGTAGGACGTTGTTTGACTGTTATTAGGTGGATCTTTGGTATAAACTATTGGGGTGTGACTTTGTTTTAGGACTTCAGAATATGGTCGCAAAGAGGCAGCAACGCCCTTTGCAGCCTCCTGAAAAGATATACCTTCCTCTGACATGCGAGTTTTGATTTCGCGTTGCCGTTGTTGTTCTGGGCATATTTTGTCTAATGCTGAGTGTGCGCCTGAACAGAAGAGGCAAGACAAGTTGTCGTCATTACTTTCACAGCCATTGCTAGAATGCGGATCACCGCATTTATGGCATCGTAGCTTAGACCTACAAACCTCCTTAACATGGCCATAGCGGCAACAGTTGAAGCACTGTATAACAGGGAATTTATATGATTCTATATCGATAGAGTTATGGAAGCAGTAAATGTAGCGAGGTAACCTTTGCCCGTCAAAAGTCAAAACGACTGTTTGGCTGGGACGCCATTCGTAGGATGACTCGATCCTGACTTTGTAGTTGAGTCTCCTGGCTTTAACCACTTTACCGCAACCCATTGGAACATCTACATAATTTGGTATATCTTCATTGGAAAAATCTGTAGGAATACCCCTTGCTATTCCCATACGAGTCACTTGATATGTTGGGATAAAGGCTTTATAACCGTTTTCTAGTAGAAGTGTGTTATCTAGGAAATCATTTGCAGCGGAAGCGTTAATGAACTCTACAACAATCCTGTTACGACCTAATTTTTTTATTCCATCTTTGGTAATATGCGGGATTTTATTCTTAAAAATAAATTGACCAAACTTTACAGGATGGATAGGTATTCCGGACGATGGATCGCTTTCGATTTTAGATACGTGGACTGCGAATGGTCCTAAATCGGTTGGTAGGTATTTGCGAGTATAAATTGGTCGTACTGATTGGTCCTCTTTCGAGGGTCTTGCTGACTGATCTGTTCTGGTTATTTTACGACTAATGTGTTGATCATCTACGGTTGGGCCTCTCTTCCTATGAGCTAATGGTGGATTATCAGCTGGTAATAATTCAACATCAGGAATAGGTGAGGATAAACTTGACCGAATGGAATGCGCCGTTAGTGTTGAATAACTCGGAGAACCCAGGGATTCATTTTCTCGGGATTCTGATTCTGAATTATCATCTGGTATCCCAGGATCGGGTGGTTTATTTTTATCGGAATTCATTTTACATTTTATATATAAGGGAAGATTGTGAAAAAATACTTATCTTACAATAACTAAAACTAGGATATTTAAGGAATATAAAACTACTTACCGAAACCAAAACACATAAATTAAACTAACTACAATTATATTACACACTAATAAATAAGAAAATATTTACAAATAACATGTAAAAACCAAATTCAAAGTTCCGCGATGACAGACACGTGATATTCAAACTAGTGCTGACCACAGAGTCTCTCTTTTGGAGTTAGTTTACCTTTAAGCCATAAATCTCCGTATTCTGAAGTGCGACAGAATGATTGACATATTAGTTGGTTGTCAGTTGTCAAATGGCAAATTGACTCGTTGACGTTAGGAACACACCTAAATTGCTTAGACAACAGTGAGTGATTATAAATTAATATGAACTTTATTGAATAGCAATAAAGTTCAAACACTCTCTGACTCTACATATTATTTAGAAAACGTTTGTATGGGAAATAGAAAAGGGCTGTTTTTAGGGTTTTCCCAGAAATTATTCGATTTTTTCTCGCCTTTTAAACCTTCCCTGAACTTCCACGAATATTTTAAGACTAAAATTAGCCGAATCGGTTCAGCCGTTCTCGAGTTTTAGCGAGACTAACGAACAGCAATTCATTTTTATATATATAGACTAGCTGGCCCACACAACTTCGTCTGCGTCACATAAGGAAATTTTCTCACCGTTTAAACCTTCCCTGAATTTCTACGAATATTTCAAGATTCAAATAAGCCAAATCGGTTCAGTCGTTCTCGAGTTATAGCGAGACTAACGAACAGCAATTCATTTTTTATATATAAGACTAGCTGGCCCACACAGCTTCGTCTGCGTCACATAAGGAAATTTTCTTACCGTTTAAACCTTCCCTGGACTTCTACGAATATTTCAAGATTAAAATAAGCCAAATCGGTTCAGTCGTTCTCGAGTTTTAGCGAGACTAACGAACAGCAATTCATTTTTATATATAAGAAGATTATTACCGAACCAGAAATACTATTAGTCTGAATCTCTGAGACATTATCACAAGACAATATTTTTAATAATCATCGATATTGATTTATTCAAAAAAAATACATTATAATGCCAAAAAACGACGAAAAATCTTTTGAGATCGTGTAAAATTTGCATGAGGTTTCACGACTTCCATCACCTTTGATTTGGAAAAAGAAACATCGTGGCGAAGTTTGGGGGAGGCCTATATCTAGCAGTGGACGTCTATAGGCTGATGATGATGATGAACAGAGGTTGAATTACATTTAGGTCTTGTGTAAAATATGCTTAATTTGCATTTTAGTGATCCAGTTATAAAAAAAAACAATATATTTACCTGTACTCTACGGGAACAACAGCCAGAACATAATTTACACAGTAGATTGAACTTGTAAACGTCGCGAATATCAAAAATGGCATGAATCTTCTGTAGTACGGACCCAGTGGTTTGAACATTGATAAAATCTTCTCAAGTGCCCCATAATCTTGAGACACGTTATTATAAGCCATTTCGAAATACTATTATAGACGATAAAAAATAAGTAAAAAAATATTTTTTTAGACACGTACTTATTTGCATACGACTGAATCAACACAGTACCTGGTATATTAGTAAAATGTATTTGAAATTAATTATGTAAAACGATTCAATGATTACCCAACAAATTTAGCTGTACCATGACGGCTGTACAATTATAATACATACTAGCTGCCCCGTGCAACTTCGTCTGCGTCGCATAGGAACTGTTCTCGGGATTTTTTTCTCCACCTTTTTTTGTAACAAAATATTTTCTTAATTTCATTACAGCAATTCTTTAGTGACTCTTCTATCTTGAGATTTAATTCCAAGTTGTTCTGCTTCTTTGATAGTGTCTGGTAGAACATCCTCAGCTGTATCCGGCATCAGCATGACTATGAGACCGGTTATTACTGATAGACTGCCTATGACGACTGATGGTAGACCTGACCAGTACTGTCTCTGTAACAAATAAGTTGGTTACGTGAGATTGTTGAAATAAGTTAATCTCCTAGTGTTCTGAGAGCTATGACCTGTCTCTTTTTAGGTGGCAGGTAATGCTACGTGTGGTAGGTATCCACAAAAATATCCATGAACAGGGATCTAAAAGTGCCACTTGCTATTGGAGAAGGTTTTATGTTTTGTATTTGTTACCCAGGTAAAATTTGTTCAAAGCACTTTTAAACAGCTTAATAATTGAAAAGATAAAAATGTACAAACCAATAATGGTGTTTGAGGGGCAAGAATCGATCCAATTCTGCCAATTGACGAGCAGACCGCATGCATTGTATTCCTAGTGTAAGTCGGGAACAGCTCTGATGTGTACAAGTATACTATTGCAAATGATTGAGCTGCTGCCATCTTCCCTATGAAGAACAGTATCACTGACAACACTTGGTAGCCTGTAATGTATAAAAATATTGGCTTTGATAAGCGGTGGCATTACGGAGTTCCATGGGTAATGGTAGGAACCCATTGGGTGGGCCATCAGAATTATGTACTGACCAGTTTCCCATTTAAATTCTACGTTTACAATATTATATTGATTAAATAACGTGCTTATTAGATAATTAGACTACATTAATATAATTCGATAAGACATAAAAAATTACCTTTCGGTAAAACTGACTGAACAACACATACAAATCCTGTGATCAAAAACGTGGCTATCAATGGCCCCTTTCTCTTAAATTTTATCAATATGAACACCAACAGTACTCCAGCCGGGAAATCAGCTGAAGCAGTTACTGCATAATTTACGTATCTATTTCCTTCTAAAGATACAGAATTTATCAATATAGCATATTTGTTGAAAGCACCAGTAATCCAAATACAGAGACATCCTAAAAATCTATATATCAATTTCCGAGATAAAACTGTCATTTTCAGTAATTTTATAAGTCCAACATTCTCTTTGCTTTTTTTAGTTTCTATTCTGTCAAAAGTTTCTTCGTCGATGTATACATTACTGATCTCAGCAGCACTTTTAAGGATTTTCTTAGCTTCTTCCTTCTTTCCTTTCATTAACAACCATCTGACACTTTCGTCTAAGAATATGGCATGTAATATTAAAACAAAAGCAGGTGCGTATATAACTCTTAACATTATTCTCCAGTTCGGTACTAGCCAAGCTATTAAAGCGAAGATTATGCCTGCTATAGACATACTGGCAGTCATTAGTGCTCCAAAATATACACGATTTTGCTTAGCGACCATTTCAACTCCTAAAACATTTAAAGATTCAGAATAATCATTTAAATATTAGTAATTTCCATTATGATTTGATTTAACAATGTTTTGCAAAGAAAATGAAGGTAACGCTCGTAAATTGACGTCATATATTACGACGATAATATTACATTAATTGCGATAAGGAGAAGCAAAAGACGATAAAACTAATGTTGAAAAACTTTTTACAATATAATTAGTTTTAACGTAGGTACAAAGTACAAACCTAGCATGTAATTAGGTGAATAAGCATCTCCAATCACAGCTTCCAAAAATTCCAAAGCAATATACGTCCAATAGGTTGAACTAAAACTTTTAGATATTCCAATAATACCGGCACCGATGCCAGATAATAGCAAGTAGCTCTTGCGTCCTAATCTGAAAAATATAGAATCACTATACAGCCCTAATATAAGCGCAGACCAAAATATAATTTAAATTTTATCTCAAAATTATAATCTTTCAGCGGTTAAGAGAATACTACCTGACATGTTAAAAAAACTTGCCTGGCCTGAGGTCCCAAGTCTGCTTTATTTAAACTTTAATTCAACGTACTTATCTGACAATGGTCCTGCAAAAAGTAATCCCACAAAATATCCAGCATTGTAAACCGTCCCGACCAGAGTTCTTTTCCACTCTTGACAACCTAGCTGGAACTAAAAGAGGAATTTGATTACAAAGCATTGTTTTTCGAAATCAAAGGCCAAACTTCTCTTTTAATCATCTCACTTCAGCCACAAAACTTTCCGCGTCCTCGTAGATTAGTTCATTGCAACTCTTGATATCAGTAAAGTTGAAATTATCGATAGAGCAATCACCGGTGTCGTTTAGCAAAGTATATTTTTGGCATTTTCCCGAAATTTGCGTTTGGTTAAAAGCTAAGCCAATTAGTGTGCGGTTTCTTTCACAATCGTATTTGCATCTGGAAACAATAGGACTCATGAACAATAGGAAATGCTGCAATTCTCTTTCATTCTGATGTACTCTTTTTGTGAGCTCAAATAGGTACTTTTCAATATACAGTCAGGATTTAATTGAATCAAATTATATTTAATGTTATATTAGATTCCATATAGTATTCAAGAAGGAAAACATCGTGAGGAAACCTGCATATCGGAAAAGGGTTCTAAAAATCCTTTGAATATATGTGAAGTCCCCAATCCGTATTAGGCAAGCGTGGTGGACTATGCCTAACCCCTCTTCGGCGGAGACCTGAGCTCAGCAATGGGCAGTAATGGGTTGTTACAGTACAGTACAGTATTCAAGTTAAAAAGTATAAATTTACCAAACCAAAGATGTCTAACTCAATTTCATATCAAAATCCAACTTCAAAAATTATACTTACCTCAAAATTACTTAAAACGAAAGTAAATTACCTGTAATTAACTGGGATCGTAGTTAAAACATAATTTGTGCAGCAAAACGAACTATATATGGTTGTAAAGACCAAAAATGACATGAACCTTCTGTAATAAGGACCAAAAGGTTTGAACATTGACAATATTCTTTCTAGAGCTACATCATCTTGAGGTTGAATGGATGTACTGTCTTCATCATTAGCAGACATCACAAAACTATTTTAAAATAACAAATAGTATTGAATATAATAAAACACACAGTACAATGCACTATAAAATAATAAATAAACTGAAAAATGCTAAAATAAAAATGTTCTCATAAAATATTTCACACTTTCACAATGATGTAGGTAAAATACAGAAATTAAGGAATAAACATTTTAAAATTTACTCAATGAATATAAGTAATTTACTCAGCTGGTGCCAGTGAAGGTTGTTTGAAACAATAACAATAATATTTTATATTACATAGTATTTATAGCGTTAGCGCAACTTCTGTTATCATTATATAAAATTAAAATTCTTTTTTTATCTATTCTAGAAATAGACTATTAATTTACATAACAACATTCACAACACTTGTTCGTGTTTTTTAATTGCTTTGATAGGTAAACTAGTAAGTTATAAATTTATTCAGACACTCGCGGTGTTCTATTTTAATACTTTCATGCATTTTCAACGGGTTCTTACCACGATATTTAATTAATTGAGTTGTCTCGATACTTCAACGTTGTTGGAAACGTCATGATCACGAGAAGACTGGATACTGCGGGTTGATTTACCAAGGATGGTTAAAGAAGCTATCGAGATTTCAAGACATAGCACTTTTAACAGGGGTGACGGCTTCAGATTATCGAGTATATGGAATCCAGTGCTAAACACAACAGTCACTAAGGGTTCATGCTCAAAGAGTCTTGTACAAGGTGTCTCAAAAGAAATTTCATATTTAGTGGATTGATTAAAAAAAAAAGGAAGCGGTATATAGAAAAAATGTTTATTTTTTGTTAAAATACACTTTTTGGGAATTCATTTCTTAAAAATAATATCGTCTAAATGTAAACCCTCACGTTGTTAGCACTCATTTAATCGAACAGTAAAATTACTTATGACTGCGGATTCGTGACGGATATTTTCTTTCAAATGCGCCAGTGAAGTTGGTTTATTGGCGTAAACTTTAGATTTAAGATAACCCCATAGGAAAAAGTCCATAGGGGTTAAATCTGGGCTACGTGGAAGCCAATTTATGTCACCTCTCCGGGAGATCAATTTTCCTGAGAAAATTGCCTCTGACCGGCATCTTGGGGCTTTAATTCTTGCACCAATTGAATTTTGTAGGGGTGCAGCTGTAGATCTTTGTGCATAATGCGATGTAATGATGATCTATGCACATTTAAAGCACTCGCGCGCTTCCGAATTGAAAGGCTCGGGTCGTCACGTTTTCACTCTCCACGTTTTCTACGGTTCTTGATGACCTAGGTCGCCCGGATTTTGATTTATCCAGCGTTGATCCAGTCTCTTCAAACTTTTTAACCCAATGTCGAATGAGAGGAAGGCTTGGCGCATCATTGAAGTGGCGAAAACCTCGAATACGTTGTCGAATCACCGTTCTTGTAAAACTCTCGCACGCACAACGCGCAGTCTGCTCCCGAGAAACGCTCCATAGCGACTGAATCCCCAAGAGCCAAGCTACCAATTGACATAACCCCCGCACCCCTCAAGTACGCAGCGTTCACGTAGTAAGCTAAACAAATATAAAATTTCTTTTGAGACACCCTGTATATACAGAAAGTGTGGTGTATCGTGATGTAAGTTTGAGTTCCAGTGGTACTACCCAAAAGCGAACGAGAAAGAGGGTAGACAGATTTGTTTGCTCTTAAATCAACCCGCAGTATCCAGTCTTCTCGTGATCATGACGTTTACAACAACGTTGAAATATCGAGACAACTCAATTTATTAAATATCGTGGTAAGAACCCGTTGAAAATGCATGAAAGTAAACTAGTAAGTTATCAAAGAAATAAATAAAACACCGAGACCAATTATAAAATATTTAATTTCACTTCAACAACCTCACAGCAGTGGCTTTGTCTTTAGTTTTCATTCCAAGTTCTTCTGCTTCTTTGATAGTGTCTGGTAGAACATCCTCGGCTGTATCCGGCATCAGCATGACTATGAGACCGGTTATTACTGATAGACTGCCTATGACGACTGATGGTAGACCTGACCAGTACTGCCTCTGTTAAAATTAAAGCTTTATTCGATTTTTTTTGTGGTAAAAAGTGCAGCACATGGTTTGTACTCTACTGTCCTACTTGTTTTAAATATGTAGGCTAAATTATGAGATCATGTTTCTTAAAAATCTAGGATATTGTAAACTGTACATGCATTCCACTAAATATATTTTTAAGTGTAAAAATAACGCACCAATAACGGTGTTTGCGGTGCAAAAATTGCTCCAATTCTGCCAACTGACGAGCAGACCGCGTGCATCGTGTTCCTAGTGTAAGTCGGGAACAACTCTGATGTATATAAGTATACGATTGCATATGACTGAGCAGCCGTCATTTTCCCTATGAAGAACAGAGCCACGGATAACACTGGATAACCTGGAATTTTTAAAGATAAGCTTTGAAATTTAAACGTTGAGTAATTAATATATCTAGCCTAAAGATACGAGTAAGACCAAAATATCAGAAAGGAAAGACATTAGTTCGTTTCTGAAAGTGGAATCAACTTTAATGGAAACACTTTCCCGGTTGCTACATTAGTGATAAGCATAAAAATTACACTTGATGATGAGGACAAATGTAAAGAACATTTAATTAATAACTCTAACATGTCTTCATAGTCATACAAATTTGATGTAAGTAAGTTTTTTATAAACTTATTCAGACACTCGCGGTTTTCTATAATACTTTCATCCAGTATCCAGTCTTCTCGTGATCATGACATTTGCAACAACGTTGAAATATCGAGAAAACTTAATTAATTAAATATCGTGGTAAGAACCCGTTTAAAATGCATGAAAGTAAGTTTTTTTAAATATACATACCTTTTGGTAAAATGGATTGAACGGAACAGACTAGACCTGTTGCCAAAAACGCAAGTATAAGAGGTCCTTTTCTTTTATACATTTTCAATATGAATACCAATGAGACAACGGCTGGAAAGTCGGCTGATGCAGTCACTGCATAATTAACATATCTATTTCCTTCTAGAGATACAGAGTTTATCATTATAGCATATTTATTGAAGGTTCCTGTTATCCACATGCAAAGACATGCTAGGAACCTTAACAGTAATTTCCTAGACATGATAGTCATTTTTAGTAACTTCATGAATCCTATTTTTGATGTTCCTTTTTCACTTTCAATTCTATCAAGAATGTTTTCGTCGATTTGGATATTGCTTATCTGGGCAGCTTTTCTAAGTATGTTCTTAGCTTGTTCTTTTTTGCCTTTGATCAATAACCACCTGACACTTTCGTCTAAGAATATAGCGTGAAATATTAATAGAAAAGCAGGTGCATATATGACTCTAAGCAGTACTCTCCAATATGGTACTAGCCAGGCGATCAGAGCGAAGAGTATACCTGCTATAGACATACTCCCAGTCATAAGAGGACTGAAATATACTCGATTTTGTTTAGCGACCATTTCCACACCTGAAATAGAAGAATGTATAATGAAAAAAAAACTTGAGAGGTGTCAAGGGACACCCGGATGGAACGAAGTTCCTTTAGATTAATTAGTGACGGAATTGTGATAAATTTTTTTTTCTACTACTAACTATTGTAACTTAAATAAAATATTTTGATCACAGCGCCATCTAGCATTGATCATATAAACAAAATAAGGAATAGTTTTAAAAGATTTTAATCACAGCGCCATCTAGCGATAATCATCTAAAACAAAAAAGTGTCGTGACAACTTTTTCATAAGAATTTCCGTCTAGCCCCCTTTCGATAACGCGCGATAAGGAACTTCGTTCCAAAAATGAGGTTTAGATAAAAGGTGGCTTAAATGAAAAAGTATTGCATATAGATAACCACATAGAAAGAAAGAAAAACATTTAGTGGTTACACAGTACAGGATAACAACCACAGTGTGCTTGTTCCTTTTGTTCAGTAACATATTGGATCGAAGTTCCTTATCGCGCGTTATGAATGGGGGCTAGACGGAAAAAATTCTTACGAAAAGTTGTCACGACACTTTTTTTGTTTTAGATGATTATCGCTAAATGGCGCTGTGATCAAAATCTTTTAAAACACGTTCCTTATCTTTTTATCGTATCTTTTAATCGAAAGGAACTTCGTTCTATTTGGGTGTCCCATGACACCTCTCAAGTTTTTTATATAAGGACAGAGTCAAATACAAACCTAACATATAATTTGCTGAATAACCTTCTCCGATTGCAGACTCAAGAAACTGTACTGTTATGTAAGCCCAATACGATGTAATAAAACTTTTAGATATTCCAAGGACTCCTCCAATAATGCCAAGTACTATCAACAATCGCTTTCTCCCCAATCTACAAAAAATAGGAGGATAACAAAAATATAAATGCATCTTAAATTTAATTTCGTGCAAAAGCTTTCTCAATGATCCAATTTAACATTACTGTTTTTTTTTCTTTATGCCTTTTAGACAGACGAGCTAACGGGCCACCCGATTGTAAGCGGTTACCGTTGCTCATGGACCTCTGTAATGTCAGCGGACACTACGGGGCCGCTACCTACGGCCTATCTTTCTTTAAGCCTCGTTTGAAGAAGAACAAGTCATAGCGCTCGGGAAACACCGAAGAGGGGAGCTCATTCCACCGCCGTTTCACCGCTCATTCCACACACATTTAGATAATACTAGGTGACCCTCGCAACTTCGTCAGCGTCACAGAGGGATACAACATAGCCTATATAGCCATCCTCGATGAATGGACTTTCCAACAGTGAAATAAGCACATAGACGCTTTCGCTTTAAAAATGAGTGGTTAAATACATACTTATCTGACAGAGGTCCTGTAAGTATCAATCCCACCATATAACCTAAACTGTACGCTGTTCCAACCAGGGTTCTCTTCCACTCTTGGCAACCTAACTGGAACTGAAAGAGTGTAAGGTTAAATATAGGGATTGCAACATTATTACAATATGTAAGCTGAGGCTAAAAGACATATAAAAGACGACTATGGTACTCCATTTTCAAACTGAATACTGTACCAACCCATTACTGTCCACTGTTGGGCTCAGGTCTCCTCCGAAGAGGGATTAGGCATAGTCCACCACGCTTGCCCAGTGCGGATTGGGGACTTCACATATCTTCAAAGGATTTTTAGAACCCTTTTCCGACATGCAGGTTTCCTCACGATGTTTTCCTTCATCGTTTTTCGCCAGTGGTGTTGTGAAAAATTGCACATAAATCTTTTTCACATTTAGATTTAGAGGTACAAGCCGGCCGGATTTGAACCCGCGACCTCCCGTTTGAAAGGACGCGCTTCGACCACTCCACCAAACTGAATACGTATTTTCAGTATTTTCGTTTCGTTGATTTTTAAATATGAGCTCCATGACCTTCGTTCTTTTCCAAAACACGCGCTCTTCAAACACACAGCTACTTAAATTAAGTAAGTACTTTCAAGAGTACTCTCTTGTTAATTCATTTTCGTAAGTATTCAACCATTGGCATGCTTTATAACTTTAGGTAAACTTTTATCTCACTCATGCTGTAGATTCTTATCATCATCATTTTTTTCTATTCTTACTTCAGCAACAAAACTCTTCGGTTCATCGTAAACCCATTCACTACAAGATTCCACATTAGTTAGATTGAAATTATCAACGGAGCAGTCCCCACTGTCATTATGTAAGGAAAATTTGTAGCATCTTCCAGCTTTCAGTGTTTGATTTAAAGCAAGTCCAGTTAAAGCATAGTTACTTTCACATTCATATTTGCATCTGAGAAAAGATTATAATCATTATGACAAAAAATATAAACGCTCACGAATATATTACATACCCCAGGGATGGCACCAGAAGTAGAGGCAGAAAAGCGAGGAGGTGGGAAGACGAGATGAAAGTAACCTTAGAACCACATTGGTTAAGAGTAGCGGCGGACAGAAAGCATTGAAAAGAATTGGAGGAGGCCTTTGCCTTAACACACCGAGACCAGAGATATGTTATAGTTGAGTAGTTAACCTGTTTGTTTAATATTTGATTTTTTTTTTCTTTACTTTTGTAAAATTTATTGTATCTTTAAACTGTAACTTATCCTCGGAAAATAAAGGCTTTATTATTATTATGTTATCATTATACCATATTTAAATACTATACCTACATGTCTTATACTGCATATATTTACACAAAAACAAGTGAATATCACACATCAAAAAACTAAAGTTGATTAAAAATAAACAAAAGAAAATATCGTTTGAAATAAACTCAGTGCTTACCTATAGTCCACGGAAATAGCAGTAAAGACGTAGTTCAAACAGAAAAATGAATTTAAAATAGTTATAAATGCCAAAAAGGGCATAATTCTTCTATAATAAGGGCCCAAAGGATTGAACATTGATAAAATACTTTCCAGTGCATCATCGTGGGACTCCCACGTATTGTCACCACTAATAGTCATATTAAAATGGTGTTAATACCAATTACATGAAGAAAATAAACTCACAAGTAATTGGACGAAACAAAATTCACACGAAACACGTTTTAATTTATTACATCACACAATACTAGTGAAAGAAATAACAATACGAAAATAACAATAAGATCTTTAATGTAAAACAGAGTAATTGACTCAAATGTTTAAATTATTTGCATAGAATTATTACCTCAGGAATGTACATGGGGAACAAAGTTGGCGCACCAGTCGTGTACATACACATCCATGCCCACCAATGACATTGACATTTATTTGACAGTATTAACATAAAACACGCGTTGAGACAAAGTTGTATTATGCCTTCCTGCGTTGTAAACATTTGCAGAAACCATTCATCAACACAAAATAAATGTCACAGAATCACTTTCCAAACGTAAATATTCAAAATATCGCCATTTTATAAAGTTTTAAAAACATTTTTTAGTATTTCAGAACATGACATATTTTCAACTGACATTTGACATTTCGTAACTTTGACGTAATTAAAATTTCAAAGGGTTACCAACTAAACTTTTGAAATCCCCCATTTACTACCGTTTTGTTAAATCTTAATTTATTACATTTCCACGTGATAATGAAAATAATCGGCTGGGCAGCGTTCGGGAAGCTACGGAAAGTTTTCTCGTCCACAATACCGCAGTGTCTCAAGACAAAAGTCTTCGACCAGTGTGTGTTGCCAGTGATGATCGGAGACTTGGCCGCTCACGATGGGTCTTATTAGACGACTCAGAGCCACTCAAAGATCAATGGAAAGGGCTATGCTGGGTGTTTCTCTGCGTGATCAAATCAGAAATGAGGAGATCCGCAGAAGGACTAAAGTAACCGACATAGCCCGAAGAATTGCATCTTTGAAGTGGCAATGGGCAGGACACATTGTGCGAAGAACGGATGGCCGGTGGGGCCGAAAAGTTCTGGAGTGGCGGCCACGAACCGGTAGGCGCAATGTTGGTAGACCCCCACAAGATGGACCGACGATCTGGTCAAGATTGCGGGAGGTCACTGGATGCAGATGGCGCAGGACCGGTCGATGTGGCGAAGTTTGGGGGAGGCCTATGTCCAGCAGTGGACGTCTATAGGCTGATGATGATGATGATGATGAATGAAAATAAATGCGGTTATTGATTATTAATTCTTATATCACCATTTTTTTTACAAAAATATAATAGGACCAGTAGTTCCTGAGATTAGCGCGTTCAAACAAACAAACTCTTCAGCTTTATAATATTATAGTATAGATAAGGTGATTCGGTTATAGATTACATTACATTAAATAAGTTAAATGATTATACGTTTATTTTCATTTATGAAGATGTGATTAATATTACAGAAATAATTAAGAATTTGTCGAAACATAGAGCCATTACCACAAAAAAGTCTGTATTCTACGATTTACACGGGAAGTACCCGATTTTTGGGGAAATTTAAAAACATGACATCTCCCAGTTTTCAACACAGACATTTTTCACACACATACAAAGCTTCGAATGCTTCAGTTTGTTGTTCACCATGTTGATTCCAGAGGTAATAATTCCATGATAATTTGTTTAATAGTCACTTTAAATGGTAATATTTCTAATTACCTAGAACAACTACAAAATATTGTTATCACTAGACAACTTGTATTTCGCAATTAAAATACAAATGGTTATTACTTTGTAATAGTTGCTCACGATTCATAGATACGGCTTAATACACTTTTTGTTATTACAAAGTTTCTCATAGTGGATGGTGAATATATTCGGGTATTGGCCCACCTCTCACTCTCACCACTGTAACTCCTGTGTAGGAGCCACAGCGACGACCATCGTAATGACTCTGAGCAGTGAAGCCCAGGAACCCGAGGGAAAGCTAACTTGTCTTGGACCCCGCAACGAATTTAATCAGAAGATGATAGAAAGAGTAGGAAAAACATGAGTTTCGACTTCCCTTCTCGCAAAAGCGGGAGACAATAAAATAACATTGAAAGATGCATTACGCCAGAATTGAGAAAAGCACCACGGACATTGATTTTGTTAAATTTATTGGACCTATGCGGTGAATATATTGCTGTCTGTATTAATATTACTTCGTCTGCGTCACAAAGGGGTTCAAACAGCACTCGCGATGTCGTCGCGATATTTTTTGTAGCGGACAGCGTTTTATAGGTAGGTGGTACTCGTGATCATTCGACAACGAAATTTCCGAGTGGAATAAAACAAAAAGAATCTTACTTCTACATTAATACCCTTGATAATATAATGCTTCATTTGGATAAGGATTAATATTACGATTCTCAATTCAGGTCGTTTCAATCTTCAGACGATATATTTTTTTTTATGAACATAAAAGCAGTTATTGTGACTAAACTATGATAGTTAGATATATGCTCACGCGGATTTTTTTCAGATCTTACTAAGACCTACAAACCCGTAGTACATCATTTTGTTCTATTGTCAATAGTTTTTGCAGCATACACATAAATGTTTTCGATTTTACACGTTGTGCTAAAAACTCGATATTTTCATACTGATCCCATTTTTTTTCAAAGTAATATATCTCTATAAAACATACTTTAGAATCACTCTATCTAGTAAAAAAAAAGAAATCAAAATCCGTTGCGTAGTTTAAAGATCTAAGCATACATAGGGACAGACAGCGGATATCGACTTTTTGTAATGATAATGATTTCCGAAAATTAACAATTCAGATTTCAAATTATTGCATAAGCACTCACGGTATAAAATAATTATCGTATCTGACGATGTTGAAAAAACTTAAAAGCGAGGTAAAACAGTATTTATAGAAATATAGATCAGAATTCTATAAAGTTAAGTTACTGCCAACAAATCGAATTATTGAAAACAAAAATAACACAATAAACTTCTTAAACTTTATTTCAACAATTTTACAGTAACAGATTTATCCTTCTTCATTCCAAGTTGTTCTGCTTCTTTGATAGTATCTGGTAGAACATCCTCAGCTGTATCCGGCATCAGCATGACTATGAGACCGGTGATTACTGATAGACTGCCTATGATGACTGATGGTAGACCTGTCCAGTACTGTCTCTGTAGCACAAAAAAATAAATAATTCTTATATGCTTAAGTAGTAAGTAGTTACTATGTTATTTAAGTAATATTTAGAACAGAAGTTCTGCAGATCATAGAATCAATCATCGTCATCATCATCATCAGCCTATAGACGTCCACTGCTGGACATCAGCCTCCCCTAAACCTCGCCACATCGACCGGTCCTGCGCCATCCAGTGATCTCCCGCGATCTTGACCAGATCGTCGGTCTATCTTGTGGGGGGTCTACCAACATTGCGCTTACCGGTTCGTGGCCGCCACTCCAGAACTTTACGGCCCCATCGGCCATCCGTTCTTTGCACAATGTGTCCTGCCTATCGCCACTTCAAAGATCATAGAATCAATTATAATATCTTATTAATAATAACTTTAGTCTGAAAATATAGGCCAACATTGGTAAATTAACGTAAAATACGCTTTCAGTGACTTCAGTTAAGCCTCATTTTGAATTAGACGTATAAGCTAAGTATTTTCTTTATATGAAGAAAGAGAGAAAGAAAAAGCATTTATTCAACACGCACATAGAGGACAATCATATTAATATAACATTTAAACATTATAATATCTATTTAAACAAAAAAGTTAAAAATAAAGTAAAATCGAACAAGACAGAGGCTTGTCCTCAGTGGCGTGCGAATAGGTTTCAGCTCAGCAAAAGCTTATGGTCTCAAAGAAGACCAAAAGCACTGATTTTCAGCTGAAACCTACAAAACCTATATCAAGCTTTAACTTCACTGATATTTAATGTTAAAAGTCTTCCAATTAAACTTATATCCAATTAAATTACTTAATGTTGCTAATTTGTTATTTCTTACCTCTCACCGCCCTACACCGTTAATTAAACGATTCAATGAGAAACTCAAATTTCAAAATCGATTCCAATTTCAAATGAAATATACCGAATCAAGTGCTCAGAAAACTAATTTTCCAATTACCGAGCTCAGTATCTGAGTATACAAAGGATTTACAGACCAATAACGGTGTTTGTGGCGCGAGAATCGATCCAATTCTGCCAACTGACGAGCAGACCGCGTGCATTGTGTTCCTAGTGTAAGTCGGGAACAACTCTGATGTATACAAGTATACGGTGGCATACGATTGAGCAGCTGCGAATTTTCCCATAAAGAACAGTGTTAGAGATAATGTTGGGTAGCCTGAAATGGAAATTTAATAATTAAGTATCGGTGTAGGCGACAGAATCAATAATTCAAATTTTATTGAATTCTAGTAAAGAATAAACTTGTGTTGACAATAGCGCCATCTATAAATAGTTTAAATAATTGTTATTTAAACCTCTTTTGACTTTTTGAATTGTAATAGAGAATAGATGTTGGCGCGCTTATTTGAATTTCGAACATTCCATTGTCGAATACAGACGTTTTTGTACATTTTTTCACAACTTTTATTTTCGTAGTTTTATTTTATGATTCGTTCTTTACTCTCTCACTGGCAGCATTAGGTTTTTTACAATCGGATATCAAAAAGTTTTATACACTACACTAAGCATTGATGTTTCGGCACCGTTTAAAATCAACTGGAACTGAATTAAATTTAACTGGATCCTGAATCGTGCTATTGAAGTTTTCACGTTCGGCGACATACTTACAACATCTGAAATTTACTACAGTGGGCTTTGGCCTGACTGCCCGACCATCTCACCTGGTCTACCACTAGTTCCACAATTTTAGCATTTAATTTACGAAATAAAAATTTAAATATCACAAAAATTCAGTATATTACCTACCTTTTGGTATAACAGATTGTATGACACAAAACAATCCCGTCAGCAGAAACGCGAATATAAGAGGTCCTTTTCTCTTAAACTTCATCAATATAAATATTAATGTAATGCTAGCAGGTATATCAGCAAACGCAGTTAAAGCGTAATTCACGTACTTATTCCCTTCTAATGATACAGAGTTTATTAATAAAGCATATTTGTTGAAAGTGGATGTTATCCACATGCATAAACACGCTAAGAACCTAAGCAACAACTTTCTAGACATAACAGTCATCTTCAGTAACTTAATCAAGCTAGTACTTTCAGCGCTTTTTTCGCTTTCAATACTATTTAGCGTTTCTTCATCCAAATGAATGTTGCTAGTTTCAGCAGCTTTACGTAGTATAGTTTTGGCTTCTTCTTTCCTTCCTTTTATTAGTAGCCATCTGACGCTTTCGTCTAAGAAAAAAGCGTAAAGTATGAAGATTAGTGCAGGTGTGTAAATTACTCTTAGGAACAATCTCCAATTTGGTATTAGCCATGCTACAAAGGCTAGTAATACTCCAGCTACAGACATACTACCGATCATGAGTGGAGCGAAATATACTCTGTTCTGTTTGGCGACCATTTCTACACCTGAAATTTTAAAATTATTTTTTTTATAATCTTTTTATCTCTTTTATAGTGTAGCCTACTAAAGAAAGAATTCATCATTGTTTTATCGTATCTAAAGATAATTGGAACAGCTGCAAACGCTAGATTGCAATTTGGAGTTGAATTATTAAATTCATTGCGAGGCCTCAGACAAGTTATCTTCCCCTTGGGTTTTTCGGCTTCACTGCTCAGTTATTACGATGGCCGCCACTATGGATCCTACAAGCATGTTACAGTGATGAGAGTGAGAGGTGAGCAAACAGCTAAAATGTTAAAAAATAACGTTAGAAAAGCTGCACCTTGGAGAAGGTTTATCCTCCCAATCTGCATTAGAGACACAAAAAGACCTGCTTGATTCTGCCACTAAGGAGGCTATAACTAACAGTACAATACTCGATTGATAGATTATAACGTACCTAACATATAATTTGGTGAATAACAATCACCCAGCAACGCTTCTAACAATTCAAGCGCAATATAGACCCAGTACGAAGTGGTAATGCTTCTTGAGAACCCCATGACGCCTCCAACGAGACCAGTAAATACTAACAGTTTCTTTCTTCCAAATCTGTAGATATACAGGGTGATTTGTTAGACAGGGTACATATTGCACGAGGGTGGTGAGTACTCTGTTCTAATACGGAATATTACAAAAAATAAGTACAATTACATTTTTTTTTTAAATCTAAATTCGACAAAACTACCTCAAACATAAGCAATTTCGGCTGAAAGAGTGTTGACTAATGACCTCTAGTGATTTCGCGAACCCCACACCTCCGCCACACCTATCAGCTGTCGAAAAACCATCATTTTGCAAGAATTTTAGATATTTTTAAGTTGCGATTACTAAGGCATTAAGCCATATTCTTTGGTAATAATATTTTTACTGGTCGTATATAACCATCAGCTACCATGGCCTTCAATATGTACCCTCACTAGGAAATCACCCTGTATAACGATTACAAATCTTCAAGGTATGGTATATTCGTGATAGTGAAATCCCATGTTTCATTTTCTACAACCTTTGAAAATATTTTCAATCGGATTTCATTTATATTGAAAGAATTATTTTTCTCAATTTAATATTTATCATTATAATTTTTAGGATACTAATAAATTTAGTGGTGTTTAAAGCACCCTTGTTCATTCAACTTATTTTTTTTTTACTTCATATTCATTTATTAGCTTATTTTTTTACATTATATTTTTAAAAAACATTTACAAAAAAATAAATTTAAAAATACAATATAAAAAACAGGGGGCCACTGCAGGCAGGTCAGGGCTCAAGAGAGAGGAAACCTCCTCACAATACGCGCCGTGTCAAGAACGACCGCCTTCTGAATCAGGCCCTTTACCCAGCCGGGAAGCGAAAGCTTCTCTAGATGTGGGTCGAAGCTTTTCATTGTTAGACCGTGCACAGATTTAATTATGTTATTATTAGAAACTAAATCGTACTTATCAGATACAGGTCCCAACAGCAAAAGACCCAACATATATCCAAAACTGTGAACAGTTCCAACTAAAGTCCTCTTCCATTCTTGGCATCCTAGTTGAAACTGTAACGAACATAACAGTTATAAAAACAATATAATATCGTAAAATGACTAATGTCGTTAATCACATATTATAAGTCTACCGTATCGTATCACATATCGTATAAGTTCTGCATATTTTCCCAGATTTGATAATTTTGATCCTAAAAACTAAAAAGTCACTATCGGACCGAGAATCACGGGTTATTTTATTTAGGCTATGTGAAAAATATTTTTAACCTAAAAATATGTCAATACTAAGTACATATTCATTGAACTTACAAAACTACAATTACTCTTACATTATATTATTATCATATATTATAGGTTCCAATGAGGAAATTTAACTTCTTTATTACTTGTCTAGAAATCAAAGTACCTATATAACAAAATTAATGTATTAAAATCACCTCAGCAACAAAACTCTCCGGTTCTTCATAAACCCAGTCATCGCAAGGCTTTTTTTCAGTCAGATTAAAATTGTCCACAGAGCAGTCACCAGTCTTGTTAACTAGAGTATATTTGAAACATTTCCCTGCCTCTAAGCTTTGGTTTAAAGCAAAACTTGCTAGACTGTGGTTCCCCTCACATTCATACTTGCATCTGAAAAATTTACCTGTATATGAATTTAATTAAATAAACATCATATTAAATTTAAACTACGAGTAAAATAGAATATCGATAAAGGTGATTTTTGATGTAACTCCCGATAGTTACCAATTAAAATATTTTAAAATATGTATGACCTTGTTAATCAATTTAGAATATAGGTATGTTCTCCTATTTTATATCGATAAATATTTTAGAAAGTTCCATCTTTAAATCGATTTTTAATCGCTGCTAAGCTACTTAAAATAATATTGGCATGTATGCAGACGAGCCTTTAAAGACTCTCTTCAAACCTTAAGTCCAAAGTCATAGCGCTCTAAAAAGAGTATAAAATATGAATATTAAAATAATATTTTTTAATGTTAATCTAACCTGTAATCAACTGCAACGGCCGCAAATACATAATTCATGCAGTATAATGCATTGGACATGCTCGCTATAATTAGAAACGGCATGAACCTTCTGTAGTACGGACCCAAAGGTCGAAACATTGATAATATTCTCTCCAATACTGTGTCATCTTTATTGTCTTCAGATTTCTCCTTAGCTGTTGTCATTTCATCTAACACTTATGCAGACCTATGATTAGAAAATATCTTTGAAGGTTAAAATGCAATAAGGAATGCAATGAAAATATTTAATCATGAGTTAAATCTCAACATTATCTTATATTTATAATGAATCGCACAATATATTGGTAAGCGCATAACTCAACAATTATTCTTTTAAATATCCTTTGAAGTTTAAAGATAACCACTCAACTGGGATCGGCAACCAAATTGGTTTGTTTACTTTTGCCAAGTCTGTGGCAGGAGCCAAAATTGAGCACAGTTCTAAAAATGTTTTGTTTACATTTTTTAATCGTCTCATATTTTACGGAGATGATATATTTTCGCTCAAAATCAAAATTAAAATTATTGGAAAAAAATGTTTTTAAAATGTGTCTCAAACACGGTATTGATTCCGAACGAAGTCCCCAGTTTCGCCATCTAGCGAATAGTGACGTTCCCAGTTGAGTGGTTAATTGAAAGTGACGCAGAGGAAATAGCGCGGGCTTAATAATATAAAGAAACCAGTTATAACTTTACTATACCTGAGATAAACAAATTCAGTGTATTCAAACCCGTTGCAAAGTCCAAAAACTTCTAAATTTAAAGATTCTAAATTGTATTTAAACAAAAGAAACACGTTGCTTTTTAAAAGAAAAATGAAACAATACACTCGGTCATCTCTTTATAAATACAAAATGCTGATATATTAGACAATAGGATTCTACAGTATTCCAAAATTAGAATTATCATTCAAATATTAGACACGGGTATGGACGTCTGAAATTATTAAGAAATTTACAGGAATTTAAGTCTTATTCTACACAAACTAAATGCAGTTTTCTTTGTACAATTATGATTAGAGAGAGAGCCAAGTTTAATATTATGATAAATGCCTTGTTGTTCTTGTCCTTCAACGAGAAAAGAAGTTAGATCTAAATGGGTGCCAAGTTCAATGCTGATGAGCCTAAGACAATGTATTCTAGCCTAAAGTCCGTCTTGGCTAGTTTTTAGCCTTCGCAATTTCTAAACCTACAAGTATTTGATGGTTCTCATTGTATAATTCCGAAAATTTGGATTGTTTTTAGAAACTAGCGATCATACATAATAATTCGTTGTTAGGTTTATAAAAACTAGCCAATAATTAAAGTATTATATAACCTAAACATTTATGATTATAATACTTTATTTTTTTATTTTCTAAACCCCTGACGATAAGTCAACCAACCCCATGACCGGGGTAGGTTGACTATATGCGTGGGGTAGGTAGAGATAGGCAGTAATTAATGTAAATAAGCTGAATTCATCTGTAAATGTGTATTGTGTGATCATTAAATACTTTTCTTTCTTTCAATTTAATGAAATAATATTCTTTCTACAGTTTATTACAAGTTCTATCAGATTTGATGCCAACATTCTCAGCTTCGCGCACAGTATCTGGCAGAACGTCTTCCGAAGTGTCAGGCATGAAGACTACGATGATTCCAGTTATAAGAGATAGAGCACCAACTATAACTGATGGTAGACCAGGCCAGTAGTGGATCTGTGTTTGGAGAAAAATAGATTAATCGTATTAGAATGTATCCAAATTGCATTAGGAACGATTGATTTCAAAACCATTTCTAAGTAACAGCAACTATCTAATTTTCTTTTGAAGATTTAATTCTTAAGATCATTGTAAGTTTGGAAAGTGCAAACTAACTATTCTTTTAACCACTTTTTTGCCACGCACCATCCGGCTATGGGATGAACTCCCCTCCTCGGTATTCCCTGAGCGCTGTGACTTGTCCTTCTTCAAACGAGGCTTGAGGAGGGTCCTTAAAGTTAGGTCGTAGGTAGCGACCCCTCAGTGTCCCCTGACATTGCAGAGGTTCATGAGCGACGTTAACCACTTACTATCAGGTGGGCCGTTAGCTCGTCTGCCTACATAGCAATAAAAAAAAATCAACGCTTTATAGTTGAATTATACTCGTATATCATGAAATTTACTTAAAAACATACTGTATATTTTTGAAATAACAGACTTAACCAAAATATAAATTATAATATAATCTTGTACATCATACCAACAACGGCGTTTGAGGCGCAAGAATCGAGGCAATCCTCCCCAAGGATGAACATAAAGCATGCATTGTGTTCCTCGTGTATGTAGGAAATAATTCCGATGTATATAGGTATACTGTAGCATACGATATCGTGGCCATGAACTTACCCATCAAAAATAATGCTAAAGACAACAACGTATTACCTAAAAGTGTAATACGAAAGTGTAAATGTAAAAGATCAAAAAAAAATAATGCCGCGTTTTCATATCGGCTCACCAACATCCAACACACATAAAAACAAATGATGGTGACGACCCACCAACATGTAAACGAGAGTTTTGCATGGACCGACATTGTAACTATCTGTAGTTGGCCTACCAGAGCCAATATGGAAACGCGGATTAAGAAAGGTAAGGTAAGAGATACATCACCTTTTGGCACTAAAGATTGTCCCACACAAAATATTCCAGTAAAAACAAAAGAAAATATCAAAGGCAGCTTCCTCTTGAACTTCTTCAAGAGAAAACCCAAAGCAAAACTGGCTGGTAACTCCGAAAAAGTTGTCAATCCAAAATTAATGTACTTATTCCCTTCCAATTCTACTGAGTTTATCAGCAGCGTGTATTTGTTAAATATTCCTGTTATCCACATGCAAACACACGCTAGAAACCTAAGCATCAATTTCTTGGAACTGAATGTCATCATCAATAATGTTACCATATTAGCTTTGGTTGCTCCTTCTTCACATTTAATACTTATATTATCCAAATTAAGATCTACCTTGCTTTCAACTGCTGCCTTTTTGAGAATCTTTTTTCCTCTTTCATTTTGGCCTTTGATTAGCAACCACCTGACGCTCTCGTCTAACAAAAATATGTATAAAATAAAGAACAAAGATGGACCGTATATGGCTCTAAGGAAATGCCTCCAATATGGGAGACTCCAAGCTACTACAGCCATTGCTATACCCGCGAACGATGTACTAGCTGTCATAAGAGTAATGAATGATACTCTATTTTCTTTTGTTACCATTTCTACACCTGAAACAGTGCATAATACTTCATGAAAATTGTCTAAATAGTAACATAATTTTACGATCCAAAACATTCTTAATCTACTGTAAATTACGCTGGTAAGAATAAAAAGTAATTTAACTTTACCCAACATAAATGTAGCTGAATATGTATCTCCAAATAATGATTCTATCAGTTCTAAGACTAGATATACCCAGTAGGAAGATGTTATGCTTCTGCCTAATCCCATAGTCGCAGCAGTGATCCCAGAAAACACAATCAATTTCTTTCTACCTAACCTGAAACGAAATCCAGTAAAATGTAATTTTATTCTTATGTTCTTCGTTATTTCCTCATAACTTCGGTCCACGCGCTCTTCTAACTTACAATATAATTATCTAATCACCCCATAGATTAGTAATAATCCAAATTTAATTTAATGGTATAGTTACATGACATTTCCAAAAACATTTGACAATCTCTTCTGGATTTGTTCGAAATGTTTGAACTCCTTTGGAATATAATGGCCAGTGCGATTTATAAGTAGCTTTCTTTCGATTGTACTACTCGATGGTAAAATCTTACTTATCAGCCATTGGTCCAATGATGAGGAGTCCAATCATGTAGCCAAAACTGTGAACTGTTCCTATCAGAGTTCTCTTCCAATCTTCGCATGCTGTTCCTAGCTGTAATATTAAATTTAGATCATCACTTCGTATTCGTAGGTAGCGCGTACCCCTCAGTGTCCCCTGAATTTGCAGAGGTTCATGAGCGACGGTAACCACTTACTATCAGGTGGGCAGTTGGCTCGTCTGCCTACATGGCAATAAAAAAAAATCATTTACTGCTCGATATATTATTGTGACTCTGAGAAATATACTCGAACTAATTTAATCTAAAATCTTCTATCCTTTTTGGAATTACCATAACAATTGAAACTCTTAGTTATTAATTATAATTCTTATAAGAATTATTGATACTGACATCAGAATAAAAAATTGCCAACGATTGCAGTTCTACATTTCAATATATTTTTTTAATCGGGCAAAACATTTTAGCAGAACTAATACGAGTACTAATACTTTCTGACTCTTTAGTCAGAAAAAAAATCCTTGAGCGACTTTAACCACTTACTATTATGTGAGCTGTAAGCTTATCTATCAACGGTACAATAAAAAGCCTACTCAAAATTACGACCAATGTCCATTTTAATTTGATTGTTATTCCTCACAACTATCCTATTTCCCTTCAACAAAAACATCCTAAAGCTTACTTCTTCAACGAAGCTGTCTTTTTGTTCAAAAACCCATTCTTTACATTCCTCTTCTCGTGCAAAATCTATATTTTCCAATGAACAAACGCCGGTGTCATTAACCAGTGCATATTTGGTGCACCTTTCTTGTCCATAAGTGAAATTTGTATATTCTTCACATTCTGAATATTTGCATCTGCGAATAATTATTAGAAATTATAAATGTGGTTGTAAATGTAAAGTGCGGAAATGAAACTATTTATTAAAAAAAAATGCATATAATATATCAAGAAATGATATTAGCTTATTGATATGAGGTTTTAGATTTTATAAGTTAGTATTATAGAATTCGTAGTAACTGTAACCACATACCATAAATTTAAAGGTTATTTAGTAACGATCGAATTTTTGCATTTGTCAAATATTCAACCATTCGCCATACCATAAAAAAAATATTGCACAAAATATATCTAAACAAAATCACCTGTATCGCACATCGGCAGCAGCGAACACATAATTCACGTTGTAAAAAGAGTTCGTGACTCCAGAAAACATTAATAAAGTCAAAAACTTCACATAATACAGTCTTTTTAAACTAAACTTTGATAAAATGTATTCTAAATCCACATTTTCTTTCATTATTGAATAGTTTTAGCAAGTATGTCTATAACTGGTCGTCTTTTGCGTGCAAATGATTGTGTGAGATGATGACGCGAAAAATTATTAGTCAAGCTGTTTTAAATGTATAAATTTATGTATATTCTTAATTCTAAAGATCTTGAATTGAAATATTGGTCTATCTTCTTCCAAGATCTTGAATTGAAATATTGGTATATGTGTATTTTTTTGTTAAGTATTATAGAAACCTCAACTCAAATTCTAAATGGTCCTTAAACAAAAATCTTAGAAATACATTGGATTGAAATTGTATGATTTAACAATGTATTATGTCCAACGAAGTGTTGTGAAATAAATACGAAAATGTAGAAAAAGCATAACGCAATATTGTTTAAATTCTTACATTTTACAACGTCAGCAAAGAAAATAACATTATCAAATTACAGAATAAAAAAGAATAAGTATATAGTCTTCATAAACTAGATTTATTTAAATTATCGCATTTGTAAATTTAAGCCCTAATTAGGTAAAATAGTAAAAATGAATTAATACTTTATTTTTCAACATTATAACATCAATGATCATTTTTGTTGACGTTACAAAGCTCTTATGAAATGAAATACATTCCACATCGGAAAAAACATCCACTGACCTAAGAAGCGGGGCGGCGCTACGGGAAAGAGTGCCGATGGCGTAACGCGTCGCGTCGTCCCTCATAACCCCGTGCTGGGTTCTGGCCTCAGCCGGGGTTCGGACGCTGAGTGTCAGCAAAGAAAATAACATTATCAAATTACAGAATAAAAAAGAATAAGTATATAGTCTTCATAAACTAGATTTATTTAAATTATCGCATTTGTAAATTTAAGCCCTAATTAGGTAAAATAGTAAAAATGAATTAATACTTTATTTTTCAACATTATAACATCAATGATCATTTTTGTTGACGTTACAAAGCTCTTATGAAATGAAATACATTCCACATCGGAAAAAACATCCACTGACCTAAGAAGCGGGGCGGCGCTACGGGAAAGAGTGCCGATGGCGTAACGCGTCGCGTCGTCCCTCATAACCCCGTGCTGGGTTCTGGCCTCAGCCGGGGTTCGGACGCTGAGTGTGAGCGGTTGGAGGTTTTAGTGCGGTTCAACTCCCACATATCCGATGATTTCCTCCAACTAAAAAAAAATAACTGACCTAAGAAGAACTGGAAAGAAACTCAACATGAATTTTCGTATTATTTATCAGTATATTTTTCACTTTATTTACCATCAGAAAGTCCAAAGAAATGTCCACTATTTTTACTATTTTTTTAATCCAAATCCAAGTCATCAGACCAGTCCACCTAATTCTGTATTTATCACCAAACGTACTATTAATTCGAATAGATTGATTATAATACAAGATGTAGTGCAAATCGACATCGCTCCTACTAATGAGGTCGATAATTGGAACGATCGTAGCTATCGTTCTAATTGTAAAAGCAATTAGGAACACTTCATTCTGTATGGTGCGTTCGACGAAATGGCGATTGTAGTTCCACTGTGTTATTCTTTAAGTTTATGAAAAATAGTAAGCCTTTTAAAAGATTTTGTTTTTGGAACGAATTTGCTTATCGCGCGTTATCGAAAGGGGGCTAGACGGAAATTCTTATGAAAAAGTTGTCACGACACTTTTTTTGTTTTAGATGATTATCGCTAGATGTCGCTGTGATAAAAAAATTCTTCTCTCTCGAGAAACAGACGTTTTAAACTAACTAATTATTATAACTTAAAAAAAAAAAAAATATTACAATTCCCTCACTAATTAATCGAAAGGAACTTCGTTCCATCCGGGTGTCCCTTGACACCTCTCAAATTTTTTTTTGTTGGCGTAAATCACCGGATCACCGGTATGTGGGAGGTGAACCGCACTAAAACCTCTAACCACTCACACTCAGCGTCCGAACCCCGGCTGAGGCCAGAACCCAGCACGGGGTTATGAGGGACGGCGCGATGCGTTACGCTCACGGCACTCTTTCCCGTCGCGCCGCCCCCTTAAAAGTTTTTGTAGTGGTTGTAACAAAATTGAGTTTAGTTAAATTCAAGTTAATTCGAAAAAATGTGTTTTGTTGTTTTTAGTTGGAAAAAATTGCTGAAATTAATAAACGTAGTATTTCAAATTTTCATTTTTTTTTGCAATGAATCGTTTTATTTTGTCTTGTCATCATCTTTTTATTGTAAGACAGATAAACGAGTCTACGATTCACAGGTAAACGGTAACCGTCGACCATATTTAATTTCGTTTACAATAAATTTAGAACAGGGCCCAATAATTTTCCTTGTGTTTTCGCTGTGTATCCTGACTACACAACGAAAATATAAAAATGGAAATCGTATGATAATATTACTGTTTCCTAATTAACATTACAATTGGTAGTTTCGAAAATTCTATTTAAAGACAGTCATCTCTGTTACAATAGCTTTTATTATGTTCGTATTAGTGAAGCGTTGCATTTCTTTACACTGGTCATCTAACTATAGTTTGACGAACTTATTTTTAGAGTTACATTCTCATTTGACATTGTACTTTTTTCTGTCGCGAAGTACTGGCCACTAATAATTTGATTTGTTGATAAAGTTCTATTTTACCTATAAAAAGGATCAATATTTTTTGGAACGAAGTTCCTTATCGTTCGTTATCGAAAGGGGGCTAGACGGAAAAAATCTTACGAAAAGTTGTCACGACACTTTTTTAGTTGTCAAGACACTTTTTTCCTTTAGATGATTATCGCTAGATGGCGCTGTGATCAAAATCTTCTAAAACACGTTCCTTTTAAATTATAAGATATCTTTTAATCGAAAGGAACTACGTTCTATTCGGGTGTCCCATGACACCTCTCAAGTTTTTTTAATTTTTCTAAATTGTCATCGAATGGATTTTTAAGTTTTTTTCATATTTGGAATAGTTGTTTTTTAATTGTTTACTTGCCTTTTGTTTGATGGTGTTTTGTTGCTGTGGAATATAGCTACTATTTTTACTTTTTTACCAGAAAGGTTTTGTCATGCCTACATCAAAATTTTATATTTATTTTATATTTTTTTAGGTAAAAACTACTGTATCGTTGGACTATTAGTAGGGTATAAAGCTCAGGCACACTTTAAACAAAAAAAGTGTCACAAAGTACGAAACAAAGGGAGTGGAGTGCATTGTGAACTATACTCTAGAGACAGGGTTGCCAATTAATGCAATTTTTTACATGCAAAGAAACGTGATATATCCTGTACCAACCCATTACTCAGCAGGTTCACCTCTGCAAGGCCAGGAAATGTCCTGCTACGATCTTTGAGGACCTTCTTCAAGTCTCATTTGGTTACTGTACCAACCTATTACTGCCCACTGTTGGGCTCAGGTCTCCTCAGAAGAGGGATTAGGCATAGTCCACCACGCTTGCCCAGTGCGGATTGGGGACTTCACATATCTTCAAAGGATTTATAGAACCCTTTTCCGACATGCAGGTTTCCTCACGATGTTTTCCTTCACCGTTTTTGGCCAGTGGTGTTGTGAAAAATTGCACATAAATCTTTTTTCACACGCGCTTCGACCACTCGGCCACCACGACGTGATGATGATATGATAATTAAAAATGAAACATACATATTCTACATTTATATTCCTGAGAGTTGAAGAGTCAGAAAGTATTTATTAATTAATTAAATTCTCGGGGATTTTCTCTAAAATTGACGCTGAAAGTTCTAATTACTCAGGAGGCAATTGTATTACTAACGAAAATCACAATAATTAATTCCTTGATTATCTAAGGAATGGACATAATTTTTGGAGTAGCTTCTTAATAACTTACTACCGATACCGATACTGACCGATATTCATATTTAGGTAGTTTTATATTATTATTTTTTTAATTCTTTACGTCCACTATCTCTTTTCTGACTTGTTTAGAGGTGGCAACTTATTTGGTCTAAGTTTAATTTTTTGTGTCCGTTTTGATGTAATAACTTGTACTGTTGTTCCCCAAATAAATAAAAATAAAATAAATAAAAAACTTTATAGTTTTAAAAAAATCGAAATAATAGTTGATTTGTAATTTAATTTTTAAGTTAGTTTAATGGAGATGGCATATTAAATTTCAATAAACCTCCTTAATATAAAGAGAAAAAAAAATAGTTTAGAAAGAGTGAATTGAATGAAACTTTATTTAAATTAGTTTCGCCATGCCAGACAGCCCAGTTAACGGGCCACCTGATCGTAAGTGGTTACCGTCGCTCATAGACCTCTGCAATATCAAGGGACACTGCGCTACCTACGACCTACCTTTACGGGCTTCAAGCCTTTGAAAAAGGCCAGAAAAATTAAAAACCATAAAAATAGTTTTCGCTTGAAATTTTAATCTCTTTTCTTCAATATTTTTTTAATGTTGGTAGCCCTGAAACTGTGACCAACTATCGTGTTATACGGGAACGACACTTCCTTCATAATGTCATTGTTTTGAGTTTCTATTGTATTTATCACGTGAACAAGAAAATGAACCGAAAATAACGATTACATAAACCTGAAAATGTACGTCGTTTATTGTCTTACTGTGACTTGGACTTCGTAGATTTGTTATTTAATTTCCCTAGAAGAGGAGTTTATCAATTCGTTTGTATTTTATGGTTGTTATTGGTTGATGGTGTTCATAGGGTTCCATTTGTGTTTTTAAAGATCTAACAATTACTTTTAGAACTGTGTCTAAAAAATTTTTTTTTTTTACAGACAAGACTATTTGCGGTGCGAGTTTAAATTAAATAATCTAGAATAATAAAAATTAATAATCAATGTTTAAATTAAATAATAGAGATAGCTGTAAACCTTATTTTAAAAAATATAAATTGTTAACTTTGCCATGCATTTATATAATAGAAATTCTCGATGAATCTCTCTTGATGAATACATCAAAACACATAGAAACCTATTTCCAAGTTAGTCAGATGTAACTCCACGAAACACACGTGATAATTCTCAACTTTGCTTACACACGTTCAATACTGCTTTAATGCGAAAAAGTGTATTTTGTAGGGCTCCACTCATATTTAACAAATTACCAAAAAGTTGGAAGGACTTGGAAACAAATTTATTTAAAATTAAAATTAAAAACCTACCTAAGGAGAAAACATAGTACAATGTTGAAGACTATCTAAATGATAATTTATAAAATAATTGTATTCATTTTTGTATTAAATTAAATTGTTTTAAAAATTTGTACGTCACTCTGTGACAAGACATGATTAAGAACTTTTAAATTATACTATAACATCCTATTTGTACTCATGTTTCAAACAAATAAAGATATCTATTTCTATACTTACAGTATAAAATTGAACATTCTCATTTATTTTTATTGGTACAACAGCCAATTGAAAAACTGATGTTAAGCCGACATATGAACTCACGCTGGGAACATCGACGGAGCAGTTACAGGAATCGACACTTGTTCAATTCAGAATACTTTCAACTAGGAAGGTGTGATGTGGCATTTTTGTTGTTGTAGGTAGGCGAGCTTATGTGTAACTTAAAGAGGGGTTGGCCCTCTACAATGTCCTGCTACCTACGACCTACCTTTAAGGAACTTCTTCAAGCCTCATTTGACTTTTTAGTAAAGGATTTATAGTCCACTATGTTTTAATTTTTATTGGCTTACGGATTAAAACTGGTATTATAAAGAGTAGCTAAGGCTACTTTTATTAAAAAAATATTTTTTTTAGGAAAATACAGCAAATTTGCAATGTCAAACAACTGTCCAGTACGGCGCACTGCTAACCCGTACGCCACCATCGCAAATCTGTCTAAAGCCTTTTGTGTCGCATACGAAATTGCTTGGGTTAGCTTCTCTATCTACATTAGAAAAATGAATCGTAAAGTATGTTGATGTATGAAGCGTATAACTCAACAATGCTTGGACTAATTTGGCCGATTCTTTTATGTTCGTCAAACATGGATGGTAAATGTGGCGAGAATCCGAATAATAGCCAGGTAAAAAAAAATTAAACAAAAACAAACAGTCAGTGTCGATTTGCCGGTGTGTAAGTGTTTTTCTTGGATTTTCTGTTACTGTCGGTAAAAATGAATGTTATTTGAGAAGGTTTGGCGTTGGCAAGTTTATAAATAAATTTAAACTCTCAAGACTGTAACAAAGCGCAAGAAACTTAACTTCTGCCAGTAATTAAGTCTCAGTCGATCTTGGAACCGATGCGGATTCTAATTTCATTACCAGTGTACCGGAGACGTGCTGGGAATTCGAAACAGAACTCATTCAGCAACTGCTGGGATTTTCTTTCAATAAAATAATGGGAAAGATACATCGGTGTTGTTAGAGAATGGTTTGTTAGTTTGCACTGGTTTTCTTTTATAATACTTTTTGTATTTATTAGAGAACAATAAGAGAACGTAACTTTTTGTATTTTATTGTGGCAATAAGAATATCTTGGAGCGAACTATGGCCTGTGTTAGTTTTAGCTAGCTTTTTATCCTAAATAGAAATCAGTATAAGCGTAAGGTCTGTCAAGTGAGACAGTAAATGGTAACCGTTTTCTGTGGTTCTCTCCTCTTCTTATTAATTAATGATTGTTAAGACTACTGTTGCTAATAGAGATGGGTCGCCTGCAACACACAAAAATTTAATTTTTTTTTCGAAATATACCACATCCATTATTAGGGTGTGTTTTTGTAATTCCTTGGCAACAGTTCGAGCCTACGAGCCAATCAGACCGAATGTTTTTTACGGCAGTATCAGAGCCCTGGCGAACCCTTATTTCCTTCACCGTTATCACGGGCCCTACCATGAGACACTGACAATAATTTTTACTGTATTTCTGTTATCTTTGTGTGTATTTCAAATTAGAATTTTACCTCTATAATAATTATGTTTATTAAAATCTTTTGAATCATCGGACGACATCGAGCTTTTTAAAGATGGTGTTTGACCAAAAAAATCTCTTTTGTACCCTATCAAAAGAATTTCGTGTTTTATCCTCGGTGATTACAGAGCTTTTTCTCTGTTATCATTGGATCTGCACTAAAATCTCCAACCGCTCACACTTAGCATTCGAACCTAGGCTAAGACCCAAACTCAGCATGAGGTTTTGCAACGTGATACGACGCACTACGGTACTCTTTAATGTCGTGCAGTTGGTAGATCGTAGACTCTTTTATCTATCTACTAATATTATAAAGAGGAAAGATTTAATTTTGATTTAAAAAACTTGAGAGGTGTCATGGGACAACGAAGTTCCTTTCGATTAAAAGATATCTTATAGGGGTGTGCGAATACCGTTCGAATCGAATCGAATCGAATATCAATATTCGATTCGGAATTCGAATCGGAATTCGGAATTCGAAATTCAACGAATATTCGAAAAATTTCGAATAATTCGAAAAGTTTCGAATATTCGTCGAATTTCGAATAGTATCGAATTTGACTACGACGATGCATCGGAAATAGCACAAGTGTTGGAGCATGTTTTAATAGCAATTTACTGTTCCTGATAATTAATTTATGTACAGCCTAGTCAATTTTACTATTTTTATAATTGGGCATAACATGAGTGTAACCCCTTGCATGAAAATGAAAAAAAAAGAAGAACGAAGATACTGTTCGAAATTTTGAATTGTTCGAAACTTTTCGAACTATTCGTAACCTTTCGAACTATTCGAAATTTTTCGAATATTCGACGAATTTCGAATAGTTCGAAGATACGAATTGTTCGATTCGAGTTTCGAATCGAATATTCGTATTCGATTCGGAACGAATAATTCGTGAGTTCGAATTATTCGCACACCCCTAAATTATCTTATTTTTTTTTCCTAACATAACGCGCGATAATGAACGTGTTTTAAAAGATTTTGATCACAGCGCCATCTAGCATTAATCATATAAAACAAAATAAGGAATTGTTTTATAAAATATTTAAAGCACGGCGCCATCTAGCATTAATCATATAAAACAAAATAAGGAATTGTTTTATAAAATATTTTAAGAACAGCGCCATCTAGCGATATTCATCTAAAGCAAAAAAAAGTGTCGTGCCAACTTTTTCATAAGATTTTCGTCTAGTCCCCTTTCAGAACGCGCGATAAGGAACTTCGTTCCAAAAATATTTCACCTTTGGAAAGTTACACTATGCCTGAGTGAGATCTATAGGATATACTATTTAGTTTTAAAAAAATAGAGTTCCATACTAAAACTTCAATAATGTAGGCCAAAAACTTTCTTTCATCACGTGCGCTGCGAAAACTATATGTATGATAGAACAAAATGATGAACTACGATTTTGTAGGTCTTTTTAAAATCTAATAGTGGTGCCTGAATCCCTTTTTGACGCAGACGAAGTTGCGAGGACCAGCTAATCTATACTAATCTATACTAATATTATAAAGAGGAAAGATTTGTTTGTTTGTTTGTAATGAATAGGCTCCGAAACTACTGGACCGATTTCAAAAATTCTTTCACCTTTGGAAAGCTACATTATCCCCGAGTAACATAGGCTATATTTAATTTTCAAAAAAATTAGGGATCCGTATGAAAATATCGAATATGTAACACAAGGTGAATAATCGAAAACCTATTTATGCGTACGCTGCAAAAACTATTGACAGTAGAACAAAATAATGTACTACGGGTTTTTAGGTATCTGTAAGACAAACAAAAAAGTCCGCGACAGCATATATCTAACTATCATAGTTTAGTCACAATAACCGCTTTTATGTCTATAAAAAAAAAATTTCATCCCCAGATTGAATTTAACGTTAAATGAGTATCGTTATATTAACCCTTATCCAAATTAAGAATTATATTATCAAGAATATTAATGTGGAAGTGAATTACTTTTTGTTTTATTCCAATAGGAGTTTTCGTTTAGAAGTTATCACGAGTAGAACACGCAATGAATATGTGGGTGGTGCACTACGGGCACATAATAACGCGACGGCATTGCGAGTACTGTTTGAACCCCTTTGTAACGCAGACGAAGTTGCGCGGGTCAGCTAGTCTTATATATAAAAATGAATTGCTGTTCGTTAGTCTCGCTAAAACTCGAGAACGACTGAACCGATTTGGCTTATTTTAATCTTGAAATATTCGTAGCAGTCCAGGGAAGGTTTAAACGGTGAGAAATTTTCCTTATGTGACGCAGACGAAGTTGCGAGGACAAGCTAATCATCCAAAAAGAAAATCTACTAATAATTCCACAACTTAGTACCCTTAGTAACAATAGTATGGGCCTGACGAAATGTCTTCAGTAACCCATGTCTTGTAGATAACCCGAACTCACGCGGCCCTCATCTCTGATTCGCGGACACAGCCCGATATTCAATTGTTTTCATTCGACAATACACCGGTCAAGTTTTTGATTGCTACACATCTTGTTTGTAGACTATTTTTAGACTTTTTATGTAGTTTTGGTTTTGAGCTAAAAGTTCTGTGCATATATTAGTGTCTAGCTTTATGAAAGAAAATTGACGAGTTCTTGCCGTGATTTAGACTTCTTGTGATCGCGATAATGTCAAATTCATTAAATATCGATATCACTAAAATAATTAAAAAAACGTAATTTACCCTTTCAATTTGTCTGGATTGTGCTGAACTGCATACGTTATTGGCGAAATTTAGGAACATTACATTAAAATTTTATCCACTCAACTGGGATCGGCAACCAAATTGGTTTGTGTACTTTTGCCATGTCTGTGGCAAAATTGAGCACAGTTCTAAAACTTGTTTTGTTTACATTTTTTAACCGTCTCATATTTTATGGAGATGATATCTTTTCGCTGAAAATGCAATACAACGTCGTTTAGTAATAAATATTTACAAAAATATAAGGTTTAATTAAAAATTATTAATTAAAGGAAAAAAATGTTTTTAAAAAGGGGCTTAAACACGGTATTGATCCCGAACGAAGTCCCCAGTGACGTTTCCAGTTGAGTGGTTAAACTACTCATAAAGTCATTTGAAAATAGAAAACTATTGTAAAAAAACATCTCCGACTTCAAAATAACTGATGAGACCAGATGCAACAGAAATATTACTACAAATTATTACACTATATTTACCAATCTCTTTTGTTATACTTCAATATTTTATCTCTCAACATATTTTGTTTCTTACATAAAATCGAACCGCCATGTTGAATTGCAAGGAGTACCAACATAAAAATAAAAATGGCCTCCTTGATTGATAAAAAACCTTCTGCTGTTTAACTGTCGCCGATACAATATCTTTGAGCAATAAACAAAAAATATGAAGCAACGGTTCAATAAAACGTTATGTATTTACTCGTTTTATAGAGGAGGGCCCTCAAACAGCACTTGTACCTGCCACCATCACTTTTTTACGACGACCCGCCATAAAAATAGGGATGTCTTGTTTAGGAAATAACAGTGATTTGGGAAAATATTAAAATAAATAAAGATAAGGTTGTAATGATATAAGTCGTGGTGGCCGAGTGGTCGAAGCGCGTCCTTCCGTACGGGAGGTCGCGGGTTCAAATCCGGCCGGCTTGTACCTCTAAATCTAAATGTCAAAAAGATTTATGTGCAATTTTTCACACCACCACTGACTAAAAACGGTGAAGGAAAACATCGTGAGGAAGCCTGCATATCGGAAAAAGGTTCTAAAAAATCCTTTGAAGATATGTGAAGTCCCCAATCCGCACTAGGCAAGCGTGATCGACGGGAAAGCATGCCGATGGCGTAACGCGTCGCGCCGTCCCTCCAAACCCCGTGCTGGGTTCTGGCCTCAGCCGGGGTTCGGACGCTGAGTGTGAGCGGTTGGAGGTTTTAGTGCGGTTCAACTCCCACATACGAGGGATCCGGTGATTTCCTCCAACTGAAAAAAAAAAAAAAAAAAAGGCAAGCGTGATGGACTATGCCTAATCCCTCTTCTGAGGAGACCTGAGTCCAACAGTGGCCAGTAATGGGTTGGTACAGTACAGTACAGGTTGTAATGAAGTTTTAAAAAAAGTGTACACAATTACTAAACGGGGTCTTTAACAACGATTTTTATTAAATGAGCGATCCCGATATTTCAACACTGTTGCAAGCGCCATGAATAAAGTTGTTTGATGCTGGTATTTTTAATGGGAAATTGGTTATTTTACCATTCTAGAAAAATGCCAATTTTGGTTAGTTTCTAATTGAGTACTTAAAAGAATAGTGTTCCTTGCTGGATGTGTGGATCTGGGTAGTCGCTGGCTCCAATAAAAAGACCGTCGTAAGAATATACAGGTTTAATGTAGAAAATGACGTAGAATAACAATAAGTACAAAATAAGCAAAAAATAGTGCGAATGAATGTTCGCGTTTCAACGATGCAATTGAGTGGTTAGACGAGTTTTGTTGCCCGCTGGCGGGGATGCGCTTGAACTTCGTTGGTGGGAGTTTTTAGGGATCCTTAACATCCTCCGGGGCCTTGGAAGCGCTCGATTCCAAAGAAACATGTTCAGCTGACTCCAGGAGAGGACAAAGGTAGCGAAGACCGCGTCGATAGATGCCAGTGCTGGTCTTGATTTCGGCAACTCGTGCAATGTTGTCCTTTCCAGGAAAGAGATTGGTAATTCGGCCAGTCTTCCATTGCATCGGTGAGATATTTTCCTCCTTCAGCAATACCAAATCACCAATCTGAATTGATCTTGTAGGTATACGCCATTTGTATCTTTGTTGCAACTCGTGCAAATATTCCAGCTGCCAACGATGCCAAAAATGTTGACGAATCTGCTCCAGATGCTGGTATCTGCTCAGTCTGGAGGTTTTCAATTGGGTGTAATCAGGTGACGGCAGCGACATCAACGATCTTCCGATGAGGAAGTGTCCAGGGGTTAGAGGTGCTAGGTCGTCGGGAGAGGAAGATAGAGGACATAAAGGTCGGCTATTTAGTATAGCCTCAATTTGACTGAACAAAGTAGCTAATTCCTCAAAAGTACAATGTGTATTGCCGAGAACTCTCTTGAGATGGAATTTAGCAGATTTTACTGACGCTTCCCATAGACCCCCAAAATGTGGTGCATATGCCGGCTGAAATTTGAATTCAATCCCCTCATTTGAAAGAAATTCACGAACATCATCAGAACGGGACAAAATAAACTCTGAGATATCCTTTGATGCGGATACGAAGTTTCTACCGTTGTCGCAGTAAATTACCTTTGGCTTACCTCGGCGAGAGATAAAACGACGTAATGTTGATAAGAAGGCCTCCTTGGTGAGCTCACTAACAGCTTCTAAATGTAAACATTTGTATCTGAAGCAGACAAAAACGCATAAATAACACTTCGATATCTTACATCCTCTCCCCTTCCTATCCGTTATTAAAAAGGGTCCACAAAAATCAACGCCAGTACTAATAAACGGGAAGTCAGGATCTACGCGCTGACTAGGTAAGCTACCCATCATAGGGGCAAGCATTTTGGCTCTTGCCCGCCTGCATACTATGCATTGTTGGACGGTTGTGCCTGCTAAATCTCTACCTGCTATGGGCCAAACAGATTCCCTAATAGTTGATAAAAGTAGCTGTGGACCAGCGTGCAAGAGACGTAAATGTTCCTGCTGGAATAATAATATTGTCAATTTATGCTTCGCATGTAGTAGCATAGGGTGACGTTTTCCGTATGTTTGGTTTGAATAATTTAGACGCCCACCCACTCGTAAAATTCCCTTACTATCAATGAACGGGCTTAAAGAAATTAAGAAGTTTTTGGGGCTCAATGCACCGTTATTCTCTATTGTGGTAATTTCAGATGCGAAGCTATCTCTTTGAGCAAGTCTGACTAACATTTCAAATGAATCGGAGAGCTCGTCAGGTTGCAATACTCCATTAGATTTTTTAGGTCTGTTTTTACAATTGAAGACAAATCTTAATAAATATGCACAAGCCCTTTGTAGTGTGCGTAAATTGGAGTAACGATCGAAATGTATAAGCGTCTGTGTTGTGCTGTGTGATACTATAATATTAAGTGTTTTTACTTCTGGCAAATCAAAAACTTGACGAGTGCATTCAAAGGAAGTTGGCCACTCGCCTTTGTTTTGATTTAAAAAACTTGGGCCGTTCCACCAAAGATCCAGCTGCGAGGACGTAGCCGCGTCTAAACCACGCGAGGCTAAATCTGCAGGATTATATACTGTTGGAACATGGCGCCATTCAGAGATATCACTTGACTCCAGAATAGCACCAACCCTATTGGCAACAAATGTTTTCAATCTATCACATCTCATGCCCAACCAGGACAGGACAATAGAGGAATCAGTCCAGAAGGTTTTACTAGAAATTTCGCAACGCAAAGCTTGAACCACAGCACCTACCAGTTCCGCACCCAGAACGCAAGCGCAAAGCTCGAGTCTGGGGATAGTCACGGGATGAACGGAAGCTACTCGGGATTTGGAACATAGTAAGTGTACAAAAACGTTGCCTTGCGAGTTTTTGGATCTAAGGTAGATACAAGCGGCATATGCAGCCTGCGATGCGTCGCAAAAACAATGTAATTCTGTGTCGATTGAACCAGGACAAATAACATGCCTAGGAATACGTAAGTTTTGTATTTCAGATACGCTCACAATGAATGATTGCCAGGATCTACTTATATCATCGGGAACTGGTTCGTCCCAATCGACTTTAGCTAACCACAATTTTTGCAATATAATTTTAGGTTTTATTGTATAAATGCTCAATAGACCCAAGGGGTCAAAAACCTTACATGAGTCCGATAAAATTGATCTTTTGGTTAGGACTTTTTGTGTTGTTTTGTAATTGCTAGGAAAGCTAATGTAATCTTCATTGGGATTCCAACCTACGCCTAGCGTGTGTGATGATGAACTGATTATTAATTCTCTTTGGATTAACGATGGTTCTATTAATAAAGACATCAAGTTCGATCGATACTTACGGAGATTGAAGCAGCCGGCTGCTAATGTATCCTCTACAGCTTTTTTAATGTAGCGCAATTCCGCTTCATTATCACTCCCCGTAAGCAAGTCATCTACAAGGAAGTCGTTTTGAATTATGGTTTTTATTTTAGAATCGTCAGTGTCTTCGCCCAGTTGCCAAAGACAGCGTGTGCTTAAAAAACTTGAACTCGACAGACCGTAGGTGACAGTATTGAGGCGTAACGATTTAATAGGGTCCGTACTAGTTTCGCGCCAGAGTATCATTTGCAAATTACGATCGTCTTCTTGAATTTGAACTTGTCGATACATTTTTTCTATGTCTGCTGATATAACGTAAGTGTATCGACGAAATCTTAGTAAAATATTAAAAAGTTTATCTTGCACATTAGGGCCAACCATTAAAATATCATTTAATGAAAACCCAGATGTAGTCTTTGCACTACCGTTAAATACAACTCGTAATTTCGTTGATTCGCTAGATGGTTTCAATACCGCGTGATGAGGTATAAAATAAGATTGTAGAGGAATAAGTTCCTCCGATTCCGAAAGATGACCTAGTATTGAATATTCCTGTATAAATTGAGTATATGATTTTCTTAATTCGTTATTTTTTGTGAAACGTTTTTCCAATGATAAGAATTGTTTCTTAGCTAAGGTGAAGGAATCTCCGAGACATGTAGGGTTAGAAATTAACGGCAATTTTACACAAAACCTACCATCTTCATTTCTGTAAGTGTTAGCAACATAATGATTTTCACATTGTATTTCTTCGTCTGTTTTTAGGGAATGATTTTGAGGTACCTTTTCAATTTCCCAGAACTTTGTTAGTTGTTCATTAAGAAATTTATTTGAAATTCTTGTGTCGTTGGCTTGCATATGGGTATAGTTGCATTGTATTGAATTATTTTGCTTAAATGAAAGTGGGCCGGCTAGTATCCATCCCAACTTAGACTGTTGTATGACAGGCTTATCGGATCCCAAAGAAATTTGCTGAGGTTCAATTAGGTTCCAAAATATATCGGCTCCGATGAGTAAATCCACAGGTGCTGAATAGTTAAAGTGAGGATCTGCGAGCTGTATATGAGATGGTAATCGTAATTCTGAGATGTCTATTGTTTTATTAGGTAGATTAGATGTGATTTGACGTAATACAAGACATGAAGTTTGAACACTGTAATCATTACACTTTGATGCTAAGACTACATTGCAACGATTCAAAGAATTTAAGCATGCGTTTTGGTTGCCAATGCCTATTATGTTTAATTTAGTCGGAGTGGAAGCTAGCTGTAGCTTCGATCTTAATGTTTCTGTTATGATGGAGGATTGACTGCCGCTGTCTAGAAGTGCACGAGCCGTGACATGCTTCTTAGTAATTGGATTGTGTAGTTCGACCAAAGCCGTCGAAAGAAGTATATTAGAGGAGGAGCCTGATGATTTGCTGATAACGTTGTTACAGACATTCTGCTCACCATCAGACTCAACCTCGGTTATCAAATTCTGTAGTTGTGTATTGGATGTATTTGCAACCTGAGGAGTGTCCCTATGTAGTAAAGTATTATGGTGTATTTTACAAATATAGCAAGGACCTAACCTGCATTGTTGTACTGAATGCCCTTTACGAAGACAATTAAAACATAATCTAAGCCGCTTCACCTCCGCGATCCTGTCGGCGACGGGCTTCGTCAAAAATGTCGAACATTCGTATAAACGATGATCGCCGCCGCACAAGACGCAAATCGAAGTCGGTGTAGAAGAAGAAGAGTCAGCTGAAATGACAAATGATCTAGTTTGAGACTTTTGAACCTTTCCCAAGTCAGAAAAGTTCGACTGACGTTTATAATTATTTATTGAACTACGCTCTGACCTATTTAACTGTAGGGATTCTAGTATGTCAGCCCGCGCTTTAAGAAAAGTAAAGAAATCTCTTAGAGAAGGTGATCTCTTAAAATTGCCTTTGTGCTCCTCCCACTTAAAATTAGTACTGCCGTCAAGTTTTGCAGAGACCAAATGAATTATCAGAGTGTCCCACGACTCGGTTGGTTCACCTAAAGTGTTTAGAGCGCGCAAGTTTTTTGAAACATGGTCTATTAAGAATTTTAAATCCCTAGATGAATCACGAGATACGGGTTGAATGTTACAGAGCGAGTTTAAATGGTTGCTTATCAACTGCTTTTCGTTGTTGTATCTCTCGCAAAGAAGTCGCCAGGCTTCATCATAGTTGGCAGCGCTAACCTCTAAGTTGCTGATGGCGCTGCCTCTCCTTCAAGGTAGGTATTGAGGTAATGAAATTTATGTATGGCTTCAATTCTGTTGTTGCTGTGGATTAATGAGGTAAAAGTGTCCCGAAACTCTAGCCATTTAAAATATGTTCCGTCAAAGTTCGCAATTTTTATAGTGGGCAATTTAAAACCTGATGTATTATTTTGTTGATCAACATTAGAACAGTTCGAACAAATCTCGGAGTTTGCCGGCTTGAAGTCATCTCTTTGTGTTTGATTTGCGTCCAAAAATAGTTGAGTTTTTGCTATAAGTAACGAAAAATCGGTCTCAATATCGTCTCTTATGTCAATTTCACTATCCAAATTTGCGGCATTCATCACTTCTAACTGCGTTTGTATATCTTCAAAGCTGACAAACATTTCGCGAAAGTTATTAAATCGTTGACTAAGCATACACAAATCGACCTGCAAAACCGGTTGTGATTCCGAGATTTTATTCAACAAATTTCTGTACTTAGTTATGCGACCTTTGATAGAACTACGACGGGCATTGAGTTCTTTTAGCGTGCCAACCGTACTTACACTAGGAACGTCTAGTTTAAGACTTCCAATTGGCGAAGCCGATCTCTCAGTGTGAGACATAATCGTAAATATATGAGCAACACAAAATCGAAAACAAATACAGAAAACTTAATGAACGAGAGTTACGTAACTTATTCAGTCCGGCAAATGCACTCGAGTCGCAGTGGGTCAAGGTCAGCGATCAGCGCGTATCGTACAAGGTGCAGTCGCTAAGCGGCCCGACACCACGCAGCGATCACTGGAATGCGACAAATTAAGTAATTAAAAAAATATTTAAAAAAATACAGTAACTTGATGAAAATGGGTTAGGTGTAGTGAATTTAATGAGTGAGAATTGACACAAGTGTGGTGAGAGTGAGAAATTTAAAATGATGGAAATAGTTTTGTCTTATTCAAATCAGTAATAAACGAACAAGCACCAATAAAATGATAGTTATAATTGAAAAAGATTTAAATTACTGGATAAGTATCATCACACCGAATAAACGGGGGTAGTTTCGAAGTTAAATAATTAATACACTTTTAAAAGACTAACTAGCTTTGTTCAAGTCCAACGAATGAAAATGAGGTGATTGTTAGTAGATGAATAAATGGTTGATGTTATGGATATTTAAAGCGGACACTTCCCTGCTGTTTAATGTTGATCACGTCGATCTCGTCGGGGTCACCAATGTTCCTTGCTGGATGTGTGGATCTGGGTAGTCGCTGGCTCCAATAAAAAGACCGTCGTAAGAATATACAGGTTTAATGTAGAAAATGACGTAGAATAACAATAAGTACAAAATAAGCAAAAAATAGTGCGAATGAATGTTCGCGTTTCAACGATGCAATTGAGTGGTTAGACGAGTTTTGTTGCCCGCTGGCGGGGATGCGCTTGAACTTCGTTGGTGGGAGTTTTTAGGGATCCTTAACAAATAGTCTCAAATCTTTCTTTTCGAGTTTGGACATGAAATTTCGAGTTTGATTAACTTACTTAAACCTAACTCTCGTGCCTTTCATATTAATTTGAGCAATTTACTGATATGCAACATTGCTTAATTAGTATAAAAAAGCCTTTATTAACTTACTACTTACATTAATATTTACATTTCCTTACTTTTAATAACTAAATATGATAAAACTATACTATAATACAATATTTTAATTTAATTTTTATTAATGCATGCCGGTAGTAGTAGTCCCCAATCCGCACTGGGCAAGCGTGGTGGACTATGCCTAATCCCTCTTCTGAGGAGACCTGAGCTCAACAGTGGGCAGTAATGGGTTGGTACAGGTGCAGGTAGTAGTAAACCTAGACGTCTCTTTCCCGAGCCAGCTGCATCCAGTGGTTTCCACACCTGAAGTGAAAAACGTCTCTCCATCTTTTAGTTGGTCTTCCTTTACTCCTCTAACTGTCCCTTGGAACCCACTCTGTTAGACGTTTTGTCCATCTATTGTTCATCCTGCAAACCTGCTTAATTAGTTAAGTTGCTAAAAATTGGGCCGCATTTTACTAACTTTAGTCAAAATTTTACACCAGAACGAAAAATTAACTCAAAAAATACCGGATATTTGTAGTTGTACTATGGCAACCCCACATAAAAGCAAGATCGAATAGAAAACGGTATATAGGTTTATATGACTCCTATTGTTTATTTAACGCTTCTATGAGAAAGCTACTATTTTATTACGAAACATTAATGTATATTTGATATTATTCCAGAGGCACAACCTTTTGTATTACGACTTTGAAAGAAAAGTAATATAGAATGTAGGTATCTTCTGAAATAAGAATTTCAGAGATGTGTGGTAAAATTTGATACACAGATTGTTCTTTTTACAGGCGTTATATTAACTTGCACTGGATGTAACTTTGTACCTAAGTTCAGATGGAATCTTACAATGTAAATTTGACAAACTTCCCAGTTTCCGATTGAGATGACATTTTGCACGCAGATGTAGGTATATCCAACAATTTGATACAATGGAGCTGATCTGATGATGTATTCGGAAGGCCATAAGAACTTGTGTACTAAATAAGATAGACCGTCGTGTTTAGGCTCATTTTTGTCTTGACTTTACAATAACTTTTACCATCAGGTAGGCTGTAAGCTTATTCATCTTTTTTTCAAAAAACAATACAAAGAAACTGTGACATTAAATAGGCACTCTGTTTCCCAATTTTTTTTATAATTGATCTATTTCGAATGACACCGTTCCAGGAAATGTGAGATATTTATAAACCTTCTGTACCTTCAGAGGTCAACCTTCCAGATAAAGTATAAAAGGTCAAAACGGGTTGAGACAACGTTCTATTAGCAACTACTACTATAGAACACAGTAATATTTAGAATTCACAACCATATTTTTTTTATTGCCATGTAGGCAGACGGGCCACCTGATCGTAAGTGGTTACCGTCGCTCATGGACTTCTGCAATGTCAGGGGACCTACTAACTTTATGGACCCTCAAGCCTTGTTTGAAGATTATAACTAAATTATTTTAGAATTTTAGAAGTCAAATAATGGTCAAACGAAATTACATCAAGTCTTGATTGTCGTTGATTCTTTTTTAAATGAATGGTGAAGCTTGTATCCATTTTAATTTTATCGGTTTTTGACAGATACTTTATTAGTTCTGTTTAAAAATTCAGTCGATTTTAAGTGACGGAATTTTTTTATGTAATCATGGTTTATCTGAATTAACCAATCTCAATGATGTTTTGTAATACATTTTTATTAAAATCTGCATACTAGTTTTTATTAATTATTCAAAAATATAAGTCAGTCGCTTTCATTATCTATACTAATATTATAAAGCTGCAGAGTTTGTTTGTTTGAACGCGTTAATCTCAGAAACTACCGGTTCGATTTCAAAAATTATTTCACTGTTGGAATGTCCATTTATTATATAGGTAGTAGGTGTAGGTTATAGGCTATATTTTATTTTGAAAAAAAATAGGGATAAGTATGAAATTATCGAATTTGTAAGACGAGGTGAAATTACTTTTTGTTTTATTCCAATCGGATTTTTCGTTGAGAAGTTATGACGAGTTTAAAACGCAAAAAAGTATACCCAAAGCGAGCCGAGCAAATAACAACATTGCGAGTACTGTTTGAACCCCTTTGTGAAGCAGACGAAGTTGCGAGGGTCATCTAGTTGGTAATAAAACTTATTAGTTGTTGTAACAGAGTTGTCTCCAGATTATTCTGTTCTCTATGGTCGTATCTCAAACAGTAAACATTTCATCGATAGTCTCGCTAATAACCAACACTTGGAACATAGGATCAAAGGTGAACTGTCAACTGGAAGATCAAACGACTCCATTCCAAAACATATGGGATCGGAATTTAATTTTAACAGCTCATTTCTGTAAAGAAATTAATTAAATATTGTTGGAGAATGGTTGGATTATTTATTTTAAGGTTAATTAGTCTACAACAAAACTGATGACGATCTTTCGCCTACCATAGAGGACTTCTTGAAAACCTCCTCTGAAGAAAGATATAGACATTCTTTATTCGTGATGAAAAAAAGAAACATACAAAGATAAAAAAAAGTAATACACAAAAAAATAAGAGACAATTGCGAGTAATTTCTCTTTCACCACAAATCAGTGTGACTCAGCATAATGCTGAACATTGACACATACCAGCAGGACAAATGCCAATATCCAGCGCTGGTTTTCAGTCCCAGCTGGCAGACTGAAAGCCTGCTGAAAGATAAGTCCAATTTCAATATTTTCATTCAACTTTTGGTATTGTCTATCGAAATAAACTTTCTAAACAGGTATTTATCAAATCAAAACTCATTTATTCGAAACATAGTAAATAAACACATGCATGGTGCAATAAGGAGACACTGTAAGAATGGTCTCCGACTCAGCATGTGTCGTCGAATCGTCGATCATAATAAACGACGTCCGTGACGCTGATATTCTGTCGGTACCACGCTGAGTGACTCAGTTTAGTAGGTTCGAATGCTGACAGCTATTTTTCATTTTAATTAAAATTTGTGTACCTTATTACAACATTACTAGCTTCTACATAAGAGGCTTTAACTCAAAAACTCTAATTAACCAAATCTAACTCTTAAGATAATGTGTGTAGTCCACAATTTACATTAGACAGCAAATCTGCTTCAACTACGGACAAGTTGGAGAATTTTCATTCACTACAATATTTTTCCTGAAATTTCAGAAAGTTTAAAGAGTATGTTTTCATTTCTAGATATAACAGTAAAAATGGAGAAGAGTCGCGCAATCTCGAGTTTAATCTAGGACGAAGCACAGAATGTCTAGATTTAGGTACATTGCTGGACCTAACATTGTTGCTATAAAATATTCTAGACAGATATTTTGTCGGTATGAGTAGATAATATTTTTACATGTTTTCTTTGTTTTTAGACTGAAACGTTTAACATTCCTTACTATCAAGTTTTCTTTTAAAATTCTTGCGCTTAAGAATTTGAATTACACCGGGAATCCATTTAGAGACATCAGGTTTAAAATTCATAAAAAAAATCTGTATAATAGACAGCAGCCCATATGCCCTGGTATTGCATAGGTCCATGAGCAACGGTAAACACTTACTGTGAGCCTGGTCAGTAAATAATGCAAATTTTCATACTTGTCCTTCTACAAAAGAAGCTTTAAGAAAGTCCTTACTTAAGGTAAGTAGGCCTGACTTTGCAGAGGTCCGACACACGACATCAGACATGAGGGTTAGTAACCACGCCCGACCAGGTGACCCGTTAGTCTCGTCTGCCTACAACGCAATTAAAAAAACTATTATAATTTACAAAGTCATTTTCGCCTATCTGTCCCTATGTATGCAAAACTACGCAATAGATTTTGATGCGGATTTTTTACTAGATAGAGTGATAAACTATTGACAATAGAACAAAATGATGTATTACGGGTTTGTAGGTCTTAGTAAGATCTGAAAAAAAGTCCGCGAGAGCATCTAACTATCATGGTTTGGTCACAATAACCACTTTTATGTTCTAAATTATCCGAAGTAAGAAATGACGTGAACTGAGAATCGTATTTTAATCCTTATCCAAATTAAGCATTATACATATAATCAAGGTTATTAATGTAGAAGAAAAATACTTTTTGTTTTATTGCAATCCGACATTTCGTTGAGAAATTATCACAAGTTTAAAACGCTGTCCGCTACAAAAAATATCGCGAGTGCTATTTAAACCCCTTTGTGACGCAGACGAAGCCCAGCAGAAAAACCCCTCTTTATTGAAATGAGTGAAGCACCTGTGTCGAATATGGAAATTTTAATATTTTTGCATATTTACGTACGCGTGGAACATTAATATTAATATCCGATGAAATTAATAACTGGACGTGGTGATGGAATTTATTGGAATATTCAGTGATAATTTTTAATTGTTCCGAAAGAATTCGATTAATTTGAACGAAGTGGGTACGCGGGACAGACCGGTCGAATCAAAAAGTTTTGACAAGTTATTCACAATTTCGCGGAAAGCATTTAATAACTTTTTGTAGTAAAACATCGTGTGGAAACCTGCATATCGGAAAAGGGTTCTAAAAATCCTTTGAAGATATGTGAAGTCCCTAATCCGCATTAGGCAAGCGTGGTGGACTATGCCTAACCCCTCTTCGGAGGAGACCTGAGTTCAGCAGTGGGCAGTAATGGGTTGTTACAGTACAGTACAGTACAGTACAGTACAGTAAAACAGTGAAATAAATCCCTTCCACCTGATAGTCGTGCTTATCTACTCAAATTGATAAATCTATATACATATATAAAAAAAACGTTATGTTGGTTTAAAAAGTACTGCACCGATCTTACAGATCCGCCCTGTATATAGCACATAAAATCTTTTTCATGGTTTTAAGATGTGGTGGGTTGGAGAGCTTGCCTTCCACACAGTGAGGTCGCGGGTTCTAAAGCGTCCGGCTAATACCACTAAATATCAAATTGAAGACTTTTAATTTGGATTTTTTAATTTTCTTCGTTTTATTATATTTTAGCTTGTTACTACGACAACCAAGTATTCTATTCTTAAGGTATTTGATTCATTCATACCTTTTAATAAACCGCTTGTTAAATTCTTCACCGCAGAATATAAAATTTGAATGCTTTCGGCCGATATTAATGAGAAAAATTCGTAATCATAATTTGTTCGAGCGATATTGACAACCCTAGTAGGTTGTCAATATCGCTCGAACAAATTATTTTAAACTGTACCAACCGATTACTGCCCACTGTTGGGCTCCGGTCTCCTCAGAAGAGGGAATTAGGCATAGTCCACCACGCTTGCCCAATACATATTGGGGACTTCGCATATCTTCAAAGGATTTTTTAGAACCCTTTTACGATATGCAAGGTTTCCTCACGATGTTTTTCTTCACCGTTTTCAGCCAGTGGTGTTGTGAAAAATTGCACATAAATCTTTTTTACATTTAGATTTAGAAGTACAAGCCGGCCGGATTTGAACCCGCGACCTCCGCTACGGAAGGAAGAGCTTCTACCACTCGGCCACCACGACTTCATTTTTTTATTTTAAATATTATTTCTTAAATAAATGTTCATTTAATTACTCTTTTTTTACGGTAAGACAGATAAACGACCCATCTGATGGTAGGCTTCTACCGTCTCTCATGAGGCTTTGCAATGACTAGGCATTGTGGGGCCGTTATCCAAATGATGTGGTAATGATTATACAATACTAGTTAACACCGCAACTTCGTCTGCATTACAGAGGGATACAATAGCCTATAACCCTCCTCGATAAATGAACTATCCAACATTGAAAAATATTTTCAAATCGGACCAGTGGTTCCTGGGATTAGCGCGTTCAAACAAACAAACAAGCAAACAAACATACAAACGAACTCTGCAGCTTTATAATATTAAGTATAGATTACGTAGGTACCTATTACTAACTGAGGCTTTTACCTAATCCTAAAAACTATTAAAAAAGCTTTTTTATTGGAAAACTTATTACCTTTATCATTTTTATTTAACAAATATTATAAATTGTAGTTTAGTTTCACTCAACCCTAACCAAATTCAGAATTCGTCCGAACGAAAATATCCAAACGATTTCTGTTCATCCAAAAGTTTAAAATCTAAAAGTTTTATCAGAATATTTGGGCCGTTACGTTTTCTGTTATTTTCGAAGGAATCCTGAATTATTATTGACCGTAATAAAGTAAAGTTGTTGGCTCTTGCGGAATGTTTGTAAATAATTTCATCATTAGTACGATTGATTTTAAGTTGGGTCACGTGATTCTCTCCTCTATTGCCATGAGCTACTGTACTGTACTGTAACAACCCATTACTGCCCACTACTGAGCTCAGGTCTCCTCCGAAGAGGGGTTAGGCATAGTCCACCACGCTTGCCTAATGCGGATTGGGGACTTCACATATCTTCAAAGGATTTTTAGAATCCTTTTCCGATGTGCAGGTTTCCTCACGATGTTTTCCTTTACCGTTTTTAGCCAGTGGTGTTGTGAAAAATTGCACATAAATCTTTTTCATGTTGAGATTTAGAGGTACAAGCCGGCCGGTTTTGAACCCGCGACCTCCCATGAGCCACGTTGACTGGCAAATGTAACTCCTAAGGTACTCCAAATTTCTTTGGCCCTAAGAAACAAAACAGTTTATAACTAAAACAAGTACCTATTATTTTTTACAAAAATGTAAGCGACAGGATTCCATTTTTCAAGAATAATTTATAAAAACTACTATGATTAGTTCTTGTGTTATTATCTGTCGATCTTTATCAGAATAATTGAGAGTTTTTTATTCCAAAGTATCTGTTTTTTAACAAAATAATAATCATCGAAAACCATTTTCACACAACCAATTATTCTGTAGTTATTACAAGTTATTACTACTCGTCAGCAGTTCAAAACGTTGAACGATAAAAAACTCCTTTTGAAAACGAATAGCAAATTTCTGATAAGCAAACTTGCTCATTCAGTTAATACAGTTGATATCTCATCAATATTGTTATAATAGTAATTTTAGCTGTCGTGAATGTTTATAATGCTGCTTACTAACTTAATCGAGCCCTAATGGAACCTAACATTTTTTCCGTTCTTAGAAATAAAAGTATATTGTAATGGCGCCTATTAAATACTTTACTTATACAAGTCCTATCGTTTTACAAACTCTATGCCGTACAATAGAGCTCACAATATAAAGTAAATTTGTATGTGGAAGCCAATAAACTAGTATTGATAACTTAGACACGTCTGGTGTAAGTATGTTAAGAAGTTCGGCCTGAGTTTGTCGATCTAATTATTGAAGTTTATCAACACGGGTCTATTCACTTCGACTGTGAGAAACTACTGAGAAACTAATGCTTATTTATTTTGTTGTAAAAATTGGTCTTTCAGAATTCCGTAAAGAATTTTTGGGGTATCTCTTAATAAACGGAAGAGTATCCCTTTATAAATTACTTGTGTATCTAATTAGTAGATACCATTGAATTAAAATGAACAACTGATTCTAGTTATTATTATTCATTGTAACTCTTTACAATATACAATAATGAATATGATTACAATAATGTGGACGCGAGTGTACGCTATGCTCTTAACGGAACGACTGGGGAGTCGCGCTACGCACTGCACTTATATATTATATCAAAAGTGCAAGCATGCAATCGCGTCCCTACAAATTTAAACCGTAGATTATAATAAGACATTGATTATGTTGGAGATGAAACGCACTAAAACCTTCAACCGCTCACACTCGGCGTCCGAGCCTCGGCTGAGAACCAAAACCCAGGACAGTCATCATCATTAACAGTCTATAGACGTCCACTGCTGGACAAAGGCTTCCCCCTGCCCTCGCCACATCGATCGGTCCTGCGCGATCTGCATCCAGTGACCTCCTGCGGTCTTGACCAGATCGTCGGTCCATCTTGTCGTCTACCAACGTTACGCTTACCTGCTGGTTCGTGACCGTCACTCCAGAACTTTTCCGCCAAATCAGCCACCGTTCTTCCAGGACAGTGTGTTAACTTAAAAAAACTTGAGAGGAGTCAAGGGATATCCGGATGGAACGAAGCTCCTTTCGATTAATTAGTGAGGGAATTGTAATAAAATTTATTTTTGAAGTTATAAATACAATATTTTGATCACAGCGCCATCTAGCACTAATCATATAAAACAAAATAAGGAATTGTTTTAAAAGATTTTAATCACAGCGCCATCTAGCGATAATCATCTAAAACAAAAAAAGTGTCGTGACAACTATTTCATAAGAATTTCCGTCTAGCCCCCTTTCGATAACGCGCGATAAGGAACTTCGTTCCAATATACAACTTTTCATTTCATAGTTAAACACAAGATGTCTCTTATAATCTCGCATATATTTGTACCTGGTTTTTTATACAGAAGTTCATTAAAACAACTTGTCTTCAGTTTGCCTTCTGTATACCTCATCCTAAACTCAATAAAGTAAACAATACCTTCATATATGTTGACACACACGCCCCCTGATTGTGTGTGACGGACGTGTCATTATAACTCGGTCAAGTTAACAGCCCTTTCGGATAGAACCAGCTGTCAAATCGGTGGAACTTCCTTCCTCTGGACCGTGGAATGATGTTGGGTTCAAGTTAGAAGAGTAGAAGAGTGCTGGCTTAGGAAGAAAAAATGTAGATAAATCTGATAGTTGATACTTAAGAGAAGCTCCACTATGTAACACTTCACTTAGCGTGGTCCTCACGATACAGGCTTTGCCTAGTGTGAGGATCATTGGTAACTTGTTCAGGCACATCTGTAAGTTGAATCCTATGTGTATTTATGTAGTATAAGTTTTCTATCACATGTGTAATGGATTTAACTCACAATAAATATCTTTATTCTTTATTTTTATTTCATAAAGTTTTACTACACGTTATGTTAAAAAAAGCTTAACAAGTAGTAAAATAGTTATTTTACTTTAATTGTCATTAATCAGTATTTTTTTTCTTTATTTATTTAAGGAAAACCAACAGCACATTACAGTGAGAATAAGAAATAAAATTTAGCTGTACATTTTATAGTTGTGTATTTTATAGTCACTGTACCTATATTAGTCCGGTCAATTTAGACATCAAAGGTTACAATAATTCGCACTAGGCTGAATTTTGGTAGGATTGTTCAATACACTATTATAAAGGAAATGTGAAAAGTCCTCATCGATCCGGCACGTGCAAAAAAAGTTACTCGGGGTCAAAGGTTCCAAAAACGGGTTTTTCGCGTTTTTCAGCAAAATGGTAAGTTTTATCATAAAATTAGCTCAGACAAAAATTGTAGCTCAGATAATTATCAATAAAAAATATCTTAATACTAGGGGTGTGCGAATAATTCGAACTTACGAATTATTCTGGAGTGAAAACACGTGTTTAAAACTGTTCTTTCTCGAGTAGAATACGAATACGATTTAGTTGCTGCTGAGGCTAAGTATCATTATGACTGCTTAAATTCCTTCTTAAGACCTAAAACTGGGGTTAAAGTCGGTCGACCGTAAGATGAAACTACGAATCTGGCAATGGAGGAAATATTATATATCTTATAATGTACGAAGCAGCTGCAGTTTTTCCTCGTCCTCCTCATGTCCTACGACCAGAAAGTGGCACACTTATTCAATACGTGTAGACAATGCTGATATTAATGTAAATACGCTAGACGGTAATAATACGCTCCACATAATGGGTATTATTCAAATTGTTACTCCAAAAGATTCCGTTTTACTAGAAGAACTTATGCCACGAGTAAGAGAAGCTTTTTCAGCAAAAGATTTTCAGGCAAAAGCTCATGTGCCGATCCAGATCTATCAAAATGATGATATCTTTCAACTTTTTGAATCGTTATATCTCAAAAACGGTGGCTCTTAGGAAAAAAAGTATTTAGACATTTTTTATTGATAATTATCTGATCTTCATTTTTGTCTGAGCTAATTTTATGATAAAACTTACCATTTTGCTGAAAAACGCGAAAAACCCGTTTTTGGGACCTTAGACCCCGAGTAAATTTTTTTGCACGTGCCGGATCGATGAGGACTTTTCACATTTCCTTTATAATAGTGTATTGAACAATCCTACCAAAATTCAGCCTAGTGCGAATTATTGTAACCTTACCCCTATTTTTTAGTCTAATTTGACCGGACTATATCTCATAGGTAATTTTTACAAATGAAAGTCAGTGTTTCTTATAAAAGTAAAAATAACTATCGAAATCGGTCACTAAATTCCTACCATCGTCCGACGGGGGTGTCGCGACGGGAAAATGTGTCGCAGTACGTATCGCGTCGCGCCACCCCTCATAATCCCGTGCTGGGTCCTGGCCTCAGCTGGGGTTCGGACGCTGAATGTGAGCGGTTGGAGGTTTTAGTGAGGTTCAACTCCCACATACCCCGGGGCGGGTGGGGATCCGGCGATTTCCTCGAACTAAAACAAAAAAAAAAACCATCGTCTGAAACAGATAGGACATACCAAAATTATCAATTTGGAAAATGTATCTTCTAAAACCGCTTGTCTCTCATCACATGATGAACATGTTTAGAAGCACGTGTAAATAGAATTAGTCGAGTTTGTGCGCGACCGCTCCTTCAGTACAATTGAATTAGGTTGAGTATGTAATTATAGAGTGTGTGACGTACCTTAATACGCGTGTTGGGGCTTTATTACTCAACTATGGTGAGGAGATATCAAACGATGTTTTGTGGATGATAAGTTTAAATTTATTTATTTAAAGGAACATCAACAATATAACATATTGAGAAGACACATTTTGCTTATGACAACTTAAAGTTATTCTAATATGTTTACCTATTACAAATGTTTACAACATTCATAACATGCAATGTACTCCAAATAATTAGTAAAAAATAAAATAATTATACTTACAAATAAAATATGAAATTAAAAATTAGAATAAATGATCAAAAATATTCGATTACACAATTAAAATATCCACTGAATGCGTTATCCCGCAAATACAAGTTTCTTCAAGTTTAAAATTAAACTATTTTTTGGTGTAAAAGTCGTGAGGGCAGAGTGGTTTAAGAGGTATAGAGGTTCAAAATCGACTGGTTTGTACCTCTAAATCCTCATGAGAAAAAGATTTATTTGCAATTTTTCACAACACCAATGGCTACAAACATTGAACGAAAACCTCGTAAGGAAACCTGTATATTAAAAAAACGATTCTAAAAGGATATGTGAAGTCCCTAATCTGTATTAGAGAAACGTGGTTTATATACCTAATTCCTCTTCTGAGGAGACTTGAGCTCAGCAGTGGGCAGTAATGGGCTGTTACAGTACAGTACAGTACAATACAGTTGCTATTAAATTTGATTTGAGAAATGAAATGAAATTTGAGAGAACCCTATGTTCAGCAGTCGAAGTCCACTGACTGATAATAATTATGAATGTCTGTAACGAAGATAAAGCTTCTAGTTTTTTTTTTTTTGTGACGGGAGGAAATCGCCGGACTTCCACTCGCCCCGCGAGTGGGCTATGTGGGGGTTGAACCGCACTAAAACCTCCCGCCTCTCACGCTCGACATCCGATGATGTAGGGGTGACAGGACGCGTTCGCGATTGTCGCTCACGTATCGCCCCGTCACCCCCACTTTTCCACTTGGCAAAATAGTTGACTTATTAATTATTAATCTATTTTATAGTTATTACCTCTTCTTAATGACGTGTATTCCGGGTGCTTGACTTCTACCATGACCTTACACTACCCATATCTATTCACAATAGTATATTGATCAAAACAAAACCTATTGTCCACAAAATAACACAATAATTGCCACAATTCAAAGCAAAATTACCAATGAAACAAACATGCAAAGTTGATTGAAATAATATAATAGATAACTACATATTGCAACTATTGTTCAAATAAATGAAAAAATAACGTTATTATTTCAATAACAAGTGCTGGCTGTTTTTATTATTGTTGTATACCGGGCGAAAGTAAAAGACGGTATTGAAGAAGGGAAATTACATACTGGATTCTATTTAAACTATGAAACTACTAGCTTTTGCCCGCGACTTTGTTCGCGTGGACTTCAGGTTCGTCCCGTATTATCAAAAATTGTAGCCTATGTGTTATTCTGATGTATAAGCTATATTGTGGTAAAGTTTCATTCAAATCCATTCAGTAGTTTTTACGTGAAAGAGTATCCATACATCCATCCATACTTACAAACTTTCGCCTATATAATATATAATATATTAGATGATAATTGTTTTTTTTTGTGTTTAATTTTGTACCGATATGATCAAATTATTTTCATTTCTTTTTAATCTTCTTTTTCTATAATTTTGTTATAAATTTACAATACTGTCTTCGTTTAATTCGTGAATGCTATGCTTACCTATTATTAGTATATTTACACTGTTATTGGAATTATTGAATGTTTTAACTGTAATTGATGTCTGTAATTATACTGTTGGTTGGCTTTATATATTAAATAAATAAATAAATAATTAGTTAGATATGTCACAGGAAAATACGAAGAAATGTCACTTGTTAAGTTCCGTTAAGTTTCTATGGACACTTATTAAAAGCGATTTAGATCTTGGCTGTACAAACCATTTGTAATCTCTTATTACGGTCTCCCGCGATACAGGTCTGACCTAGTGCGGGGACCATTGTTAAAGATGTATCAGTTGTCTGTTAAATTCTGTTAATAAACTATTTTGTATTTTTTTGTATTTTATCTGGCATACTTTTAATAAGTGTACGCTTACCCACATTATCATTTGGTAAACAATAAACAAGTCTGTTATCAAGGTAAACAACATAAAACTTTTTAAGTTCCGTAGAACCTTAACGAAACTTAACAAGTGAGATTTCTTCGTATTATCCGGATGACAGATATATGCTCCCGAAAACTTATTTTTTGATCTTACTAAGACCTAAAATCCCGTAGTACATCATTCTGTTCTATTGTCAATATCCATCCTTTAACAACAGCTCACCGCATAGGTCCAATAAATTTAATAAAATCAATGTCCGTGGTGCTTTTCTCAATTCTGGCGTAATGCATCTTTCAATGTTATTTTATTGCCTCCCGCTTTGCGAGAAAGGAAGTCGAAACTCATGTTTTTCCTACTCCTTCTATCATCTTCTGATTAAATTCGTTGCGGGGTCCAAGACAAGTTAGCTTTCCCTCGGGTTTTCCCGGGCTTCGCTGCTCAGAGTCATTACGATGGTCGCCGCTGTGGATCCTGGCTACACAGAAGTTACAGTGGTGGGAGTGAGAGGTGGGCCAATACCCGATCCATCTTTTAATTGTCACCCCGAAAGTTTGCCAGAAAAGCACGTTAAAAATGAAATAAAATAATATTACAAAATTTATAGCCTTATATAACCTTGGATATAATTTAAATTGTAATTATAAAAATTATATTTATTACACACAAAACAAATATTTTAATATGTAAATGAATTCCTTATAATATGTGTAAATGACGTAGATCATAATATACTTGGTGGCACTTTATTACAAATTTATTATAGATAAACAACATATTCTTCATTGAAACAAAGTTCTGTTGTTAATATTTTTATTTATTCAGATTGATATATTACAATTGAGTTTATATTTTACATAGAAATTGTAATTAAATGGATAAAGGTTATTACAAAGAACATTAAAGTATAACCTTTTAGAAATAATGAAAAAAATTCTGAAACAATTACTGCCCACTGCTATACACAAATCTCCTCAGAAGAGGGCTATATCCAGCACGTTTCTCTAATGCGGATTGGGGACTTCACATATCCTTTTAGAATCGTTTTTCAATATACAGGTTTCCTTACGATATTTTGCAAATAAATATTTTTCTCATGAGGATTTAGAGGTACAAACCAGTCGGTTTTGAACTTCTATACCTCTTAAACCACTCTGCCCTCACGACTTTTACACCAAATCTCCTCAGAAGAGAGGTTAGGTATAGTCCGCCACGCTTGCCCAATGCTGATTGGAGACTCATATCTTGAAAGAGTTTTTGAAAATTCTTTTCCGATATGAAGGTTTACTCACGATTTTTTCTGTTACCGTTTTTAGTCATGTGTGGTGTTGTAAAACAAAATTAACTTGAGTGTATTTAGAGTCAACCTTTGACTCTTAGGTGGATACTAAATTTTTGGCCCAAATCGAAAGCTACGGTGGGTTACTAGCAATTTTACTTTCAAACATTGCAAAAATTTGGTTGGTTCCAATCATTTCCGCATTGTTGTATAAAAGAAGCTACCCAGTAGAGATAGGTAACCTGTGTCCAGCAGCGGACGTCTACAGGCTGTTCATGATGATGATGTCCGACAAATTTATTTGGTTTTGTATTTTGTCTTAATTAAGATTTTTTAGCATAACCGTGTGCTGAAAAAAATCACCCTAGAAATTGTTCATGAATATACCACAGAATTCTTGCTAAACAAAATCAGTTTTTTTAAAGGCATACATTATATTGAAAATAACATTATTATAATATTAACACCATCAATACTTTATATTATAGGGGTATAAAGCAGTAACACGATAATTATGAGAGTTGTTATTGAAACAAGTCGTTTTTACTCTTTTTTTGTTTATTATTAATTAGTTTTTTTATTAATCAGTGCTATGCAAACTTAATGTATTAAAAACTTTTATTTGTATTTTATAACATCTATCTGAGTCCTAAAAATGGAAAATTCTAAATTTACAGATTTAGAGGGTGTTTTAAGTAAGTTTAAAATATTCGGTCGGTATCATTTTGAGTTTTCTCTGTGGTTACTATTGGGATATACATCTCATGCAGTTTATTGTACAAACTACATATTTGCAGCAGAAAATATTGATTTAAAGTTAGTATGACTTTTCCCTCCTTGAATATACTGTATTGTAGGTATAGGGTGGCCAATCTAACGTTTGCATTTTGAACTACTGTTTATTTAGAGAATGACAGCTCAAATGTCATTCAATTTATGTTCATAATTTAGTTAAAGGTTTGACGTTTACGAAATGGGACGCTTTCGGTTCGCCCAATGGGCAGAAGATCGTTTGGCCGAAGATGAGCATTTTACCGAAAAATCGCCTTTTCAGATGAAGCCCATTTTCACCTCGGAGGCTATGTCAATAAGCAAAATTGTCACATCTGGAGGTCGGAAAATCCACACGTCACCATTGAGAAGCCAATGCACCCACAAAGAGTTACGGTTTGGTGTGGGTTTTGGTCCGGCGGCATCATTCGAAAATGAGCAAGGAGCCGCCGTTACGGTCAATGGCGAGCGTTACCGTGCCATGCGAACACGAATTGAAGAGTATGACATGGATGACATTTGGTTTCAATAAGATGGCGCAACACGCCACACAGCCAACATGACAGTCGAACTTTTGGAAAATGCAAACTTTATATGGCCCACCCCTTACAAACAAGACTAGATTTTTGCGCAAAAATCTGTTTATTTTTTATTTCACATATACGTTCAGACACTTGTATTAATAAATATATGTTTTTATACGCTTGGTCACAGTAAGTAGATATAGAAATGTCAGTAAAATGAAATTTACCAATATACAGGGTGTTGGGGCCCGGTGAAACAATACTTTGAGGGCTCAATCTATATCACATTTCAAATCATATACACATACTTTTGAAACAGAGATGATCACTTTATTTTCCCATACAAAGTGGAAAAAAATTTATTTTGTATTATTTTTGACAACTCTATCCTGGCCTACATTCAGCGTGCTATATCTATTTCACGAACACAGGCGTATGTATCCTGTTTAGAATGTGGTTTTTGTCCCGTGTCTTATTACAATGTTCTATGATACAGGAGGTGACTAGCCGGCTTAAGTCTTTAGCTGTTGGTGTACGTCAGTACGGTAGGGTTGATCACGCACTAATTAACACGTAGTTTTGAGTAGTTATAACTTATGATATATTATGCCTAGAAAACTCAGACTTGGTGGATGGCTTCTACATCAAGTATACTATTTGCTGTGAAAGTATTGTTTCATCGGATTTTAACACCCTGTATAAAGGGCAACAATGCTGGTTATTTTTTCGCTCAATGAAGTTTAGCACAATGTGAAAGAACTTTCTGATATAAGTAACAATTCTATTACTTTTGTATTTATTGGAACGAAGTTCCTTATCGCGCGTTGTGAAAGGGGGCTAGATAGAAAAAAATCTTACGAAAAGTTGACACGACACTTTTTTTGTTTAAGATGATTATCGCTATATGGCGCTGTGATCAAAATCTTTTAAAACACGTTCCTTATTTTTGTTTTAGATGATTATCGCTAGATGGCGGTGTGATCAAAATCTTTTAAAACACGTTCCTTATTTTTGTTTTAGATGATTATCGCTAGATGGCGCTGTGATCAAAATCTTTTAAAACACGTTCCTTATCGTGCGTTACGTGAGGAAAAAAAATTATAAGATATCTTTTAATCGAAAGGAACTTCGTTCTATTAGGGTGTCCCATGACACCTCTCAAGTTTTTTATACGACTTTTCTAACAGAAAATTAAAGAAAAACAGTTAAGACAGAGATGGTATTGAATAAAATTATTTCTTCATAAAAATATATAAAATCACCTTTAAAAAATGCGGAAAATTAGGCCCTTTTTTGTCAAATCAAGTTGAGTGTGGCATTTTTTTGCTCGATGCCGGAGATCGGGAAATAATTTAAGAAAAAAAGTACATTATGATAATTTAAGAAATATGAGCCCTAGCATTTTTAAACAAGGTTCAAAACAACTTGCCTACTCTAGTATGTAATGAACCAGACACTGTCGTCTTCGTTCATTGCCAATCTAACACAGAATCATTTGTTATACAGATATAAAACGGATGTTTATACAAGGTTTATATCGATATTTTAACAGGTATGTATTTTTATTATTATCTCGTAGGCAGACAAGCTAACGGGCCACCTGGTCGAGCGCTAATAAATTTATTTTAAAGAAATCAATTTAATACAAGCTTTAATCCTGGCTATCATGTACCTTAAGTGCAGATTAAGACAAATAAAACGAGCCGAAACACAACGGATTTTTTTGTATAGTATTGGAGTTAATATGGCTTCCGAATCTATCAACAGAGCAGCCATGGTATCACTTTATTACATTGTCACGCGATATACATCCGCGTGCAAAATGTGAGCTCAATCGGTACCCGGAAAGTTTGTCAAATTCCACTTGCAAGATTCCACCTGAACTTAAATAGTTACATCCAGTGCAAGTTAATATAAAGCTTGTAATAAAAGGTGTGTGCGGTTTGTTTAAAGTTTTATATCTGTATAAATTGTATTCTGCGTCGTACAACACAATCGTCCTACAATTGAAAGGATGTTGTTTTCGTTTGAACTCAATAGTAACAAGTCGCGTGTTGATATTTTTTTAAAGGCGCGAAATAAACATTTATTAATCGCATTTATTGTCATACTAATGGCGGTTTTCAAAGCTAGCTTTTTTTGATTAAAAAAAATAAAACAACTTTTTTTAAATAGTGATAGTCGAAGTTAAATTTTATTGATTGAGTAATTTTGTAAAATGGAAAAATCTAAGTATACCGATTTAGATGATGTTCTGAGTAAATTCAATTTCTTTGGACGTTATCATGTGGAGTTGTTCTTCTGTTTGATGTTGGCATATGCCACGAACTCGATGTATTCTACAAACTACATATTTGCAGCAGAAAATGTTGAATTAAAGTAAGTATTTGATAATACTTTTTAGATAAATTTTGACTGTGGTCATAGGTAACCACTCAACTGGGATCGGCAACCATGCAATACAGCGTCGTTTAGTAATAAAGATTCACAAAAATATAAGGTTTAATTAAAAATCAAAATTAAAATTTATTGGAAAAAATGTTTTCAAAATGTGTCTCAAACACGGTATGATTCCGAACGAAGTCCCCAGTTTCGCGATCTAGAGAATAGTGACGTTCCCAGTTGAGTGGCTATTAGCCCTTCACATTGCAGAGGTCTATCAGCGACGGTAACTACTTACGCTCAAGTGAGGTTTGAGGCAACTGGTGTTCAATGCAACTAATACGAGAATTTTAGTACTTTATTATTTTTTTTCGTAAAATGTTTTGATGATTTTTCTATTTATGCCCCGAAATGTGAATGAATATAAGCGAATGAATTTGATGCTGTACCTAACTCCTGTTGGCGAAATTTTGGGTGATAGCAAAATTAGTATGAACAAAAATAAGCGTGCATTAATTAGTGTGCTTCGGAAAAATCGATTTTTTCACCTTATTTTTTGAGTAGAGCAGTTAAAAGTTCATACGTCATTATTAAATGTTAAATAATATTTTCTTACAAAAATGGAAACGACCAACTTCCATTTTTCAAGAATAGCATAGCAAGAAAACTACCAGTCAGATCTTTTTGTCCAAAGTTTTGATAATTTTTGGAACGAAGTTCATTATCGCGCGTTATGTAAGGGGGCTAGACGGAAAAAATTCTTACGAAAAGTTGTCACGACACTTTTTTTATTTTAGATGATTATCGCTAGATGGCGCTGTGATCAAAATCTTTTAAAACACGTTCCTTATCGCGCGTTACGTAAGAAAAAAAAAATCTTTTAATCGAAAGAAACTTCGTTCTATTCGAGTGTCCCATGACACCTCTCAAGTTTTTTATAGTCTGTTTTTGTGTGTAATATAAACAGACAAGTATATCGGTACTGTTAAGATAATTAAGTATTCGACACAGAATTGGACAGGAAAATGGTATCAGTAAAGTTCATCACTTGACTTTTTAAGACGAGGAACTAGGAAAATAGTTTAACTGCATACTAAATAGTTTCCTGTTTTAGCATACGTGAGTTTAATAACCTAGTTCTTCTTCTTCTAAGTCGTATCCTCATAACAAAGGTCTCAGGGTCGTGTCTGCTAGAAGCCGACGTAACGTTGTTCAGCAGTTTCTTCCATGTGGCTCTGTGTTGAGCCTCCCTGAGTGTTAAAGTTTTTTTTTTTTTTTGTTTTTTTTTTCTAATCCCCCAACATCGGATGTCGAACGCGATTGGCGGGAGGTTTTGGGAAAAAAAAACCCCCCAACATAATCGGGACCCTTATGTACAGTTGCCTCGGTCATTCCAGTTCTCGCTTTTTTACGTCCTTTCATACCGCATACTACACATCCATTCATCTCAGTCAATCTTTTTTACTGGTGGGGTTTCCAGTGTTAAAGTTAGGGACATACCCGACACTTCCCATATCTGGTCACACCACCGTGTTGGAGATCGGCCTCTCGGTCGCTTGCCTTGCACTATGCCAACAACAATGAGCTTCCCAAAATTGTCATCTTTTTTTAGCTATATGGCCAAAGTATGCAAGGATCCGCTGGAGGCACACGGTGGACAGCCTAGTTTCGATTTTCAGCTCAGACAGGATTGACGCATTGGTTTTCTTCTTGCTGTCAATGGAATACAGAGCATTTTACGCCAACACTACATCTCAAATGCATCAATTCTGTCTCGTTCCGATATCCTCATTGTCCACCATTCGACCCCGTACAGGAAGATGGAGAATACTAACGCCTGCACAAGTCTGGTTCTTGTGTTCCTTGAGATGTTCCGACCACGCCAGACTTTTTGAAGACTCGATAACCTAGTTAGATTGCAGATATTTATAAACATAAAGTTAGAAACTTCTTAAAGTCTGTATAATTTAATTTCAAGACAAATAAACGAGCTTACGGCATCTGATGTTAAGTGGTTACCGTCGGTCATGCACCTCGGCAATGCCAAGCCAGTGAGCCGTCTGAAGCCTGATGATCGTTATAAGGTTCCATTTAAAACACATTTTTTTTTAAATTGTACTAGTAAATAGTAACTTTTTAAATTCACAATTATATATTGCTGTTCTGATTAACATAGCTGACTACTGACGGAAGATCAGCGTCGCTGCCCCGTGTTGTGCGGTGGTTGTGGCATTGCTGAGTCGGCAACCATTTCCGGGCATTGCTATTTTTAGTTTTAATTTGTATTTTCTGTTATTTGTACGGTGCACGCAATAAATGATTTTTGATTTGATTTTGATTCGACTGAACAATTAATCTAAGTACGCTAAGTTAGTTCTTTACTTCTTTACTTTAGTATTGTACTGTTGTTCGTTGATCCAAATAAATTTAAAAAAAAAGTACTTTTGAATCTGTGTTTAAAAATGTGAATTTTTAACGGACACGATTTCAATGGAAGTCGGTCGTTTTAATTTTTGTAATTAAAGTATTATTTCATCTTACAGGTGCGTGGAACCGTTTCAGAATTCATCTGTATTCAATGCAAGCACTTGTCTGGAATGGACATACACGAACCCTCATACTTTTGTGGCAGAAGTAAGTGTCTATTGTTTATATTTAATGTCATAGTGACGTCATAATCACATGTCATTGCTATTTGCAATTAAATGGAGAAATTTAGACAGTTTATAAAAGAAGAACAATAAAAGTAAGTCTAAAATACAGGTTGGATCTGTAACTTTGGACAATCTGACGTAGGGTGAATGACCTGTTAAAATAAAACTTAAGAAATTGGATAAAAACATGTTTTCATTATAGTATGGATATTCCGGAACGACAGTCGAACGTTTTCCATACAATGTCAGAATAAAAAGATTAACCGATTCAAAAAATAAAATGGTGGTAAGTTGTATTTCGACATGTCATTCACCCCACGTCAGATTGTCCAAAGTTACAGATCCACCCTGTATAAATGATTTTTTTAAGTAATATTTATTGAAACTAATATCATTGTAGAGCTTAAGATTAACTGTTTATTCTCACTAAAAATATTAATATAGTCACAATTGACTACAATTTTACAGATCCGCAAAGTTGGTTCCAAAATCGGTCTATCCAAATTAGGTCCTATATACCTTACAATAAACTACAATTTTACAACTCCTAGCAAAAAGGGCGACGGGAAAGAGTGCCGATGGCGTAACGCGTCACGTCGTCCGTCATAACCCCGTGCTGGGTTCTGGCCTCAGCCGGGGTTCGGACGCTGAGTGTGGGTTGGAGGTTTTAGTGCGGTTCAACTCCCACATACCGGGATCCGGTGATAACCTCCTACCAAAAAAAAAAAAAAAACAACTCTTAGCAAAGTTTCATTAATTGGCCTATACTCCTAATTAGGTCTTAAGTATACAGAAATCAAAAAAAAGTTTAAAACAGCTGACAAGTGTTACAGTTTAATCGAAATCAATCTATTGATTGGGAAGTCACTTTGGCTCACGGTCAAAGTCAACAGAGCTTGAAAAAGTATTGTAAAACTAATTACAATGAAATCCCTTAACAATTGCTCGTTCAGTTTCAGATCGGTGACCAAGAATGGAAGAGAACTCTGGTTGGAACGATACACAGTTTCGGATACATGGTTGGACTATTGATAGTTGGCCCAATGTCTGACAGGTTTGTCAAAAATATCTACCTTACTATCTCCGGGTTACATAATAAAGGAAAACACTACTTAGTAGGCAGTCATCTCATTTAATAAAATGTCCGTGGTGCTTTTCTCAATTCTGGCGTAATGCATCTTTCAATGTTATTTTATTGTCTCCCGCTTTGCGAGAGTCGAAACTCATGTTTTTCCTACTCCTTCTATCATCTTCTGATTAAATTCGTTGCGGGGTCCAAGACAAGTTAGCTTTCCCTCGGGTTTTCCTGGGCTTCACTGCTCAGAGTCATTACGATGGTCGCCGCTGTGGATCCTGGCTACACAGGAGTTACAGTGGTAGGAGTGAGAGGTGGGCCAATACCCGTTAAAAAAAAGTCACCTCATCATCATAAACAACAGCTGCAGCGGTAATAGGTCACCTCCAAACCTCGCCACAATTACCAGTTCTGAGCTATTTGCATCCAATGACTTCCCGCGACCTAAGTCATCGGTCCACCTTAAGTCCTCCTTAAATTGACGGATTGTCATTAGCTTTCGCAATCTTAAACTTATACAAAACTGTCATATTATTTATCTTCTGGTAATCGTTGCGTGAGCCAAGACAAGCTGTCCCTCGGGTTCCTGGGCTTCACAGCTCAGAGTCATTACGGTGGTCGCCGCTGTGGATCCTGGCTACACAGTTACAATGGTGGGATTTTAAAAATCGCGTATAACTGAACGCTATTCTATTTTTAAGCGAATTCTTGATTATTTCAAGGCGCACAATTAAAATTGCAATATCTAATAGCTATATTAACTTTTGAATAAAGAATCATAATTAACCGGCCAAGTAACCTTGAACATTGACATTCACTTTCTAAGCCCAGAAACAATAGCACAGAAAACTTTGACTACAGAAGTCAAATTACATAAAAGCTTGCTTCACGATAATTAGCAATTTTCAAAGATACGTCATACGAGAGATTGAAAATAAAAATAAATTGTTATTCTTTTAAATTTCTTCTCACTTTGTCTACATCACTTACACAATTACTAGACGGGTTCTTACCACGATTTTATTAAATGAGCGATCCCGATATTTCAACACTGTAGCAAGTTCCATGATCACGGGAAGACTGAGTACTGCGGGTAGCTTACTTAAGAGAAGACAAACCTGTCTACCCTCTTTCTCGTTCGTTGACGAGATCGTTGACTTCTGTATACAGTTAGCTGTTGCACCTAGAAACCAATTATAATTATTAGTAGGAGTGCATACCAATAGAATGATTGTGAATGCAAATTAACTAAACTGTGTAGGTTTGGTTACAAAATTAAACTAGAAGTTAGAAGTACAATCATTGCAACACGCATGGTGTATGTGGGAAGTTCCCTAACTTATTAGATACAAGAAATTACTTTACAGAATTGCTTATGCTTATTTTAATGCCCACCTGGTGAAAAGTGGTTCCTGTCGCTCATGGAATACCAGAGTAAGGTTGACCACGATCAACTTTTTGACCGACTTCCAGAAAGGAATATTCAATTCGTCTGTATTTTTTTCAAAGTCAAATCATTTATTTCAAAGTAGATGTGGACACACATACATTTTGAAAGTCAAAAATAAATTCAAAAGTTCTACCACCAGTTCGCTAAAATTACGCCTCCGTCCTGAGAAGAACCGGCGCAAGAAACTCAGCGGGCATGTCTTTTTTTAAATTTAATGTAGGTATTGTTTTTTTTTTTAATATTGTTTTAAAATATTTTTGTTTTTAACAAAATGTATCAATTGAAATGGCCCGGGACGAGCACCTCATTCCCATTTTGTGCAGTCATTTAAATAATCATTAAGTTTATAATATGCTTTACTGCATAGCCGTTTTTATGTTTGTTCCCGCATAATTTTGGTTTCGATGGACTGATTTGGCATTTCCGCACTAGGCAAGCGTGGTGGACTATGCCTAAACCCTCTCCTGAGGAGAACTGAGCCCAACAGTGGGCAGTAATGAGTTGGTACAGGACTGATTTGGAAGATTCTTCATTGTGTCAGAAAATTGTGTAAATTTGATAAAGATGTGACTGGTTTTGTGCTATTCTTGAAAAAATGTCGGTCGTTTTCATTTTTGTAATAATTAAACTTCGTTACATTTTGGGTTGTACTTCAGTATAATATCAAAACCTACAATTATGGACTTGACTCTTGGACTACAATCAATTAACCTGTCTTTCATGACACAACAGACCTTAGAAGAATAACTCGATATCAAGCTTTACTTCTGTTATATTATTCTATGGTTCTTTCAATAGGGTCAATGGTAAAAAGTTTGACATATTGACATAACTTGTGACTGCTTGATGGTCATGTAATGTAGGTCAATATTAAGTTTAAATAATAAGCATTAATTGTATGTATTAATCTGTACTGTAAAAACGCATTACTGCCCACTGCTGAGCTCAGGTCTCCTCCGAAGAGAGGAGGCCTGACTATGCCTAACCCCTCTTCGTCGTCGTGGACTCACCACGCTTGCCTAATGCGAATTGGGGACTTCACATATCTTCAAAGGATTTTTAGAACCCTTTTCCAACATGCAGGTTTCCTCACGATGTTTTCCTTCACCGTTTTTAGCCAGTGGTGTTGAGAAAAATTGCACATAAATCTTTTTCATATTAAGATTTAGAGGTACAAGCTGGCCGGTTTTGAACCCGCGACCTCCCGTACCACTCGGCCACCACGACTATTTATGTATTAATCTATATAAATAATATTAATGAGATCTTGATAAAAATTCAACGGCATCACATATAAATCACCTCTATTATCAAAAAGGAACTATCCAATTTGATCCAAAAAAAATAACAAAAATTTTTTTTGCACCGAATACCATTTATAGTTGACTAAAACCTTCGTCACGCGTTCGCTTCGCACTTGTTCGAAAAGCCTTAAATTATAACAGATAGTGAACATATGTATTTTTCTTTTGTTTTGTTTATCTCGCACATGGCTCTTGAAACGTGACCTCCAAAGAATGGACGTGACTTGATGAAGAGTTAAAATATAGTGGAATGATTGTGGAATTAAGATATAATAACATTATCTGTTTTTATCCTCCTCTTTAACATAAATTTTGAACCATTGTCGCCTCTAAGTCAAATCAATCACATTTATTTGACTTTAATTTGATTTTAAGGAAATCACATTTACAATTAAGGATAAATAATGTAATTTGAGGAGCGATAAGATCTTCTTGTTCTATAAGACCTCTTGTATTATATTTTGTATGCACATAGGAGACGTAATATGACGGAATTCCATAAACAATACACTTGAACCATTGCTATGGTATAGGCCTAACTAAAATGCCCTAGGTCAACCTGTCTCGAGTCCCCAACGCATGTGAGTGCGAGCGGGGACCCGAGAAGGTGTCGTGTCTCGCTCAGCACGCCCTTAGCGTTAGAGCATCCGGGGGATGGTGGACCACGCTTCCCGACCCACGCTAATTCTGACCCAGCGGGGTATTCCGCGGGAGGGTGACACGCGGTCCCATCTTGGCGGGCTTCGGAAAGCCCGCCGACCGAGAGAGCCGGTGGCCGTATTCGCCGGCGGAAGCCGGTTCGGCGTCCGGGGACGGCGCGACGGAAAAGAGTACCGAGCGCGTAACGCGTCGCGCCGTCCCTCAAAACCCCGTGCTGGGTTCTGGCCGGTGATTTCCTCCAACTGAAAAAAAAGGTCAACCTGGCTATGATTAAAACTCAGGTAGTGTCGTGTTGTTTATGACTTTGTAAGTAGTAAACTTTGGATCTACTGAACCGATTTCGATTTTTTTTTACTATAGAAGATTTATGTTTTTTGTGTCTTATACAAATGAAAATGAGTCATAAAATGTGTTGCTAAGCACATGCCTGAATTTTGCCCATTTTGGCTTAAAAGGTTCGTCGAGGTTCAGAGATGGTTTCAGCAAGGGAAATTTGAAAAATTGACATTTAACTAAAAGTAACGCAGACGAAATTGCGCAGGTCAGCTAGTATGCTATATAATTATTCTAAAATTAACATGAGGTAAAAACTAGTAAACATTCCTCTCTTGGTCGTAGCCCGTGGGTCAGATTACCTACAGTATAATTTGTTTTAATTTCAGAATAGGTCGGAAGAAGACAGCAGTTTTAACAGGCGTTCTCGGAGGAGTGTTCGGACTAGCCAAGAGCTTCTCCCCGTGGTACTGGCTGTACATAGCTTTCGAGTTTGTGGAAGCTGCCTTTGGAGATATGTGCTCCCCACTTTATATTCTAAGTGAGTTCTATACACGTTGGCATGTTGTCAAGTCATGGCATGAAGGGTAAACGGCATGTAGCCCAACTTAAGATCTTTCTATTGCTTCGGCTTATATCATTGATGGTTCTCGCCTGCCAAGATTGCTCCTTTACCTTTTAGCCCATCTAAGTATAAGTGTGCATCAGACTTAAAAAAAAACATTAAAATCGTTTTATCTACAAAAATTATGACCTTCTTTTTCATGTCTGTCTTTGCTTTAAATTCAATAAAGATCAAATAATAGTAGTAATTTCAAAACAAACAATAGTCTAATAATAAAACGAAGGTAATCAGAACCATAACAAAATATTTCAAAACATTTTTTTATTATTAAACAAATAATACTAAGAATGATCATAAAAAATATCTACAAGAGCGTAACTTTGAACTGACCTTAGAGGAATTCTGAAGTTAAATATTTCATTGACCGTAGTTTTTTATTACTACACTGTAAATGACCTATATTCTATCTCAGACAGAATTAACACTAAACTAAATGGTAAAAATTTTAATTGTATGTTTTTTTTTTTTTTAATTTCAATATGCAATTATTATTTATTTATTTTTTTCTCTCAATTTTCAATGTAACTTGATAGTTTTATTGGTTTTACAGAACCTATATTGTTATAAATGATGGATTGTGTTGTTTGTGTTGTTTCTACCTTATGCATGATGTGTTCATCTTTAAGTGAAATTGCATGAAAATTTAATACCTATTTATAATAATGTTCATAATTGTAAACATGTAATTTTGTAGATGATCCAAATAAATAAATAAATAAATAAACACAATATATTATAATTATTAATACAATATTTTTTAATGGAAAATGATGTCGAAAATTCTGATACACCGGCCGATAGACAAACAGCCTGTTCCGGGCAGGGCTGTCACTGGATGCAAACAGTGCAGTACCGGTGAAATTTTGAGGAAGTGTAATGTCCAGCTGTGTCGATCTGTGGGCTGAATGATAATGAAAGCCTGTCCATGACTATCTTCGTCTTCGATAGCCGTAATAGAAGTTTAATCTTAGTCCGGAGCTATTAAATGTGGAAAATGATTCACTTAAAACTACTTAGCTACATGTTTTTTTTCTCTTCAGATATCGAAATTGTCTCAACAAAACGACGAGTACCATACTACTTATTCTGCAGTCTTGGGTTTGCATTCGGCAGCATTTTACTGCCACTAACAGCGTGGACAGTACCATATTGGAGAAATTTCCTCCGAGCGATATACACTCCAGCATTCCTGTTCTTCTTCTACATGTTCCTGATAGACGAGAGTCCAAGATGGCTGCTAATCAAAGGAAGAAAGGAAAAAGCCTTAAAAATATTAAAAGATGCAGCAGATAAAAACAAAATAGAGTTTAGCAAAGGAGAACTGGAAAATTTGCAATGCGACGCTCCTTCAAAAGGCATAGGGCTCTTCGATCTCTTAAAAATGACCTTTACATCACCTACGATGCTAAAACGCTGTGTCATCTGCATTATATGGTGGATCACATGCACATTCGTCAACTATGGCCTAGTAATCAACGCGGTATCATTACAAGGGAACAAATACGTGAACTTCATGCTAATGGCTGTTTTAGAGATTCCTGGGAACTTCATTATCATGTATATACTTCTTTACTTCAAGAGGAAGTATCCCTTGATGGCGACGTTTGCGATTGGTGGATCATTGTGCATCATGCAGCCGTTTTTACCGTCAAGTAAGTTTAGTGAACTCTTTGCAAGGTTATTGATGGAATCAGCGGTGTGTGACAGATATCGAGGTTGGCAAATAAGATGAAAAACTTCTTTGTTTTGTGGTCTTATACATGATCCTATTGTTTTGGTAAATAGATTTTTTATTAGGTAGCAGAACGTCTTTTGTTGTTGTTTTTAAAGAAATCGGAATACATTGCACACGAGATAAATAAAACATCGTCTGATAATACGATTAATGGCAGGAAAGACAACAAGATGTCCACTTTATCTGTGAAAAGAATATCAAACGCATGCCCTTACCTGACTAACTATGAGTTAGTCTTATTGTAAAGTAGATAAACGAGCCGACAGTCAACTTGATGCTAAATGGTTAATGTCGCTCAAGAACCTCTGCAATGTTATGGTTTAGGGACTTCATTGTAGTGTCTGCTGAGTGCTGACTTAGCGGTCAGCTATGATAGTAAATTTAATATCAACAAGAACATCTTCTTATATATAAAAATGAATTGCTGTTCGTTAGTGTCGCTAAAACTCGAGAACGACTGAACCGATTTGGCTTATTTTAATCTTGAAATATTGGTAGAAGTCCAGGGAAGGTTTAAATGGTGAGAAAATTTCCTTATGTGACGCAGACGAAGTTGTGTGGGCTAGCTAGTACACAGTATTTGGAAAAGTATCAATCAATCATCCAAATTGCATTTGTTTTACCTCTCTTGTAGTCAAAAGAAAATGACACTTATTTATTACACTTTAAAACACATTTTCAGATCTCCCATGGCTGTCACTTCTAGTCTACATTGTGGGGAAGCAGATGTCATCGTTCTACTTCGTAATAACTTATATGTACACGTCAGAGTTGTTCCCGACGTATACGAGAAATTCGATGCATGCTCTATGTTCTTCTTTAGGGAGAATAGGATCTATTATTGCACCGCAGACTCCTTTGTTGGTAAGCATTGTTTTTATTATCGTAGGTAAAGAACGTTGTTGAGTGGTTAGAGCCTTCAGCGTGGAAGTGCACGGGTTCGAACCTGCCTGTAGGTACATATAAGTACCTACCAACCTCTAAAACATTTTTATTGAGGAACATCAAACACCTATATGTTGTGTTAATTTGTAAAAAGAACATGTACAAATTATCCCTACTACACTGACTTAAAACAGTGAAGGAAAACATTAAGTTAATGTGAAATTTCCAACCCATACTGAACGAGGCAGCGTTGAGCTATACCTGATCCATTTACTGAGGATACTAGAACTCAGCGATAGGCTGTTTAATACAATTCCTCTATTCTAATATAATAAAGAAATAAAGTCGTAATATATTTAAGTATACTTTACTTTGTTGTAAGGAGTAATATTTGAAATTACTAAACCGATTTAGAAAATTATTTTACTAATAGGAAGTTAAATTATATGTGAGACTAAAATTTAATTTTTATTCTAATGAATATAACTATAAGGTTTAGGTCCTCTTTTGTTCTATATAACTCCGAGGAGTTGGATGAGATGAGATGAGATGGTCGGCGTAATATTGTCTCCTCTCTCCACGCCTGTCTATCTTTAATATAATGCAAAATAATCTTATATTTCAGATGGTGTACTGGACAGGATTACCTTCAATGATATTTGGTATAGTCAGTTTACTAGCTGGACTAGTAACATTCCTAGTACCAGACACGGCTGATGATTCTTTACCGGACACAGTGCGAGAAGCAGAGAAGATTGGAAAGAGTGATGCTAAGACGATTGAGTTTACGTGAAATATATGCTTAAGAATAGTTTATTTTACAAAAATGAAAATGGCCGACTTAGATTTTAAAGAACAAGGAAACGACTAGTCAGATCTTTATGAAATTTAAATGAGGTTGAGGTTTAGAGTATTGGATTTCAAATAAAAGAGCCATCGAAATCGGTTTATGCAGAAAAGGAATAAGTATACGCAAATACGAAGAGTACCTAGATCTAAATGTTTTAAACACAACTCCAAAATAACTTCACGGATATTGAATAAAACTTATATCAACAGTCATTTTTTATATAGAAAAAGATATGCTGAGACGAAAATAGAAAAGCTCGAAAAGGAGGTCGGTTAAAAGTAAAGAAGATTATTTAAACATGGATAGAAAATTATTTCATTATAAACTTATTCAGACACTCGCGGTTTTCTATAATACTTTCATGCATTTTCAACGGGTTCTTACGACGATATTTAATAAATTGAGTTGTCTCGATATTTCAACGTTCAGTTCGTTTCAGAGAGTCTTGTAGATACAGTGAGTGTGGTGTGACGTGATGTGAGTTCGAGTTCCAGTGGTACTAACCAAAAGCGAACGAGTGCGAGGGTAGACAGATTTGTTTGCTCTTAAATCGACCCGCAGTATCCAGTCTTCTCGTGATCATGACGTTTGCAACAACAACGAAATATCGACAACTCAATTAATTAAATATCGTGGTAAGAACCCGTTCAAAATGCATGAAAGAAATATTTCATTGTTTATTAAAAGCAGTATCATAATTCATACTAGATAAATAGTCAATTTTACTCATGACACCAGCTTGAAGATAGTTCTTAAAGGTAGACCGTAGGTAGCGGCCCCGCAGTGTCCCTCTGACATTGCAGAGCAACGGTAACCACTTATGATCAGGTGGCCCGTTAGCTCGTCTGCCTACAAGACAATAAAAATTGTAAATAGGTAAGTTTAGAAAATGTATTTCGTTCTTAAAATATTATTTACTTTGACTGAATGCAACAATGATGATTGTGATATAATATTGTGAATGTATCAAGGTGTGGCGACCAATAATAGCGCGCGATTCCTGACTCGCGGTTACGACATTTGCAAGAATCTTCGCATATATACGACATCTGAAATCTAGTACAGCGGGCTTCGGCCTGACCGGGCATACACTACCTCGCCCGGTCGGAGATCTCCCATTGGCCATAAGTCCACTGTACCCACAACTGGTGTACCCTAGTTGATTTGCCCCTGTAGTAGATTTCAGATGTCGTTAGGATCTCGCGCGCTATTATTGGTCACCACAAAAGAATAAATTATTATAATTTAAGATAAAATAAATGTAAATAATAAATAAAATTTGACAATAAATTTTACTTTATTTAATAAAAAACAAAGCTACCAAAAAGTACTCTGAGGGCGGGTGGAAGTCCAGCGGTTTACTCCTGTCTAAAAAAAGTGTAAGTAAAAATTGCTACATGTAACTTGTTCGTTCAAAGTTCAAGAAAAGTCCTGTATAGTAGACCCTTCAATGACTTGATGTGATATTGCAGTCTATGGACGAGGCAATTATTACAGTATAGGTCACTAGTTCCGGTCCCGGTCGTAGTGGCCGAGTGGTTGAAGCTCCGTACGGGAGGCCGCGGGTTCAAAACCGGCCGGCTTGTACCTCTAAATCTTAATATGAAAAAGATTTATGTGCAATTATTGACAACACCACTGGCTAAAACCTGCATATCGGAAAAGCGTTCTAAAAATCCTTTGAAGATATGTGAAGTCCCCAATCCGCATTAGGCAAGCGTGAACTATGCCTAACCCCTCTTCGGAGGAGACCTGAGCTCAGCAGTGGGCAGTAATGGGTTGTTACAGTACAGTACAGTACAGGTCACTAGTCGCTATCTTCTTCGTTGTGCGTTGCCATTGCGGTAATCTATGGGCAACGGTAACCGCTTCCTATGTTTACCAACGGGTCATTTTCTCATCTGAAGAAAGAGCATGAAAAACTCCAAAATATTTCACAATTTTATCCAGTTAACTTTAAAACAAAAATAAAGGTTAACAAATTAAATGTTAATGTAGAGTTGGTATCGAGTAGGAACGAGTGCTTCGGATAGCTATTTTCAATTTGGCGCAGCGCACCTGCCGCCCGTGTAATATTAATCCCGATGCGAATATGGCAACCACGCGAATTTATAGACCGAGAGACGACAGAATAGTTCCAACATTTACCTATTTACTTGCTGTTCCGTACTGGAACAGACATCGTGTCCATAAGCTTTATCTTTTTATTTAATTTACTTTTATTAACTGATTGGTCGTAATACTGAGCTGCAATACTGCACATCTACATACAAGATATAGTTTTATCGGAGTATGGTTTCGTGGACTGGAAACAGGCCGTTCGTTCCGGTAACCCGGAGCTTAGTACGTCGCGCGCCCAGTTGGCTGCCGGGAACATGATGATTAACTTTGAATCGTTATGTCGATCTTCACTTTCTTCGTTGCTGTGGCCTTTCGATCCAAGACTGTCCAGAATGGGTGAAGACTCGGCCGGGGCTGGCGGTAACTTAGAAGCAGTCAAACCGCGAGAACGAAGCAGTCCAGAACATGGGCAAACCCCAAGAAGGGGACTATCAATGCCACACCACAACCTCACCTCCGCCTAGAATGGCGGAGAGATTATTCCCGGGCAGTGGGGTGCCCCCAAGGCCCGTCCGTGTCCCCCTGACGGGGGACACGAAGACCCCCATTGCTGGCTGGCTGCCGCGAACACCAATAATAACAGACTTCATGTTTGAACGCGAAAGCAACAACCGAACTTGCGAACGTTGTAATTATTATCCGACGCAAAAGTTCACACTACTCCTGTTAGTGCAAGAACTACACATCCAAGACTTCACCAGCGACCTTTGGACTGTGATATATTCCACGGAATTTGTGAGGACTTCACCAACGACGGCGACCAAAGTTTGGCTCCGCGAACGGGCCGACCGACGAACGGTAAGTTTTTCAGCTCCACGGAATATCATACACTTGCGATTTCATCTCTAGCGTATTGTGGATCTGCAGTGTTTGGTACTCAGATAAGTTGTAGTTATTTACTTCCTCTTCCTGTGCTATCTTCTAGCGAAAGTCGGCTATAATTAAGGTCATCTAAATATTTGATCCGGCACGAAACAGATCACGAGTACTTTAGTCGAACCCACTGCACTGACCCAAATTCTTCAGCCAAGATGTTCTCTTTCTAGCTACAGCTCTCTTACCAATACAATGAACTGTGGAAAATCGTACTTCGGGATTCTCATTATTAATTATTTTAAGTCTAGTAAATATTATACATTTAAAAAATAAAGATTTACATTCCTTCTATTATGCTCCGGTTGCTGGAGGGCAACTTTTCTTTGTAAGTAAGGTTGAAGAGTTTTTTTTTTGTTTTATTTGGAGGAAATCGCCGGATCCCCATCCGCTCCGCGGGTGCGATATATGGGAGTTGAACCTCACTAAAACCTCCAACCGCTCACACTCAGCGTCCGAACCCCGGCTGGGGCCAGAACCCAGAACGGGGTTACGGAGTGGCGCGACGCGTTACGCACTGCGGCACACTTTCCCGTCGCGACACCACCGAGGTTGAAGAGTATTAACTTGTGATAACCAGTAAGTAACAATTTAAGAATGGCCCAGCTTTACTGAGGTCCATCATTCACTATAATTTTACTGAGGAATTAAAGACAATAAAAGGCCAAAGTTTTAAACATCTCTAAACTAGTGGTGTCTTGTTGCTTGCAAAACTAGCCGGTATCCTAGACTATTTGACGCGTGAATGGAATTCCACGGTCAGGATATGGTTTCGTGTCGTTGCCCGCAATATCACAGATTTATACACGTGTTATAATAGTTCCGATATTCCCAACAATTTGATCACAATAGAATACAGACTTTTGAGTTAATAGCCCCTTATACATTGACATAGCAAAGTTTGTTAGGGCAGTAAACTTTTTTTATCAAGCAGGCGGTGTTTAATTACTAATTTGCTTTTAGTTTTAACATGTAGAAAATTATTGTGGTTTTATAAAACCATGGTAAAAGCGAAACTTTTTTTTGCCTTGCTTGCTTTTGATATCTGATGCCAACCATAAGCGCCGCCATATTCACCTCGGCTACTCTGTCAAGCGCCTTTCAATTTACTTTTAGCCGACTGTCACGCGATATACAATCGATGACAATAATCAAGGGGTCCAAAGGCTCATCTTCCCATGTAATAAAAAATAAAGATGGTCCATGAAGGTCCGAATAATTTAAGTGAGATTTTTGTATTAAATTAGGAGGGAGCTGTGCCTATTAGCCACCAGTTGTTCATATGTCTACATGTCTACAGTTGTTTATATGTCTATATGTCTACAGTTGAACTATGCCCAAAATAGATAGATTGCTATCGAAGCTTCAGAAAATCCTCCATACCCCTCCACAGGTCTATAAGCGACAATCATTCACTATCAGGTATATTTTCGTCTCAATTACCTTCAATAAAACTCAGAGAAATTCGTGTTTTACGACTTCATTTTTAAAACGATGACACTTAACCACCTTAGTATACCTTCGCAGTAAAACTCGGGCAGATGAGTAAAGTAACGATTTTTATAACCTCAAATGAGTTTTCAATTTATAACTCCATCGATATCGTAATAAGAAATTTACGATCTCATCGAGTGAGGTACAACTTTATCTGTGGTTTTATAGACGCAGAATTAACTGGAGGTATGTATTTTCTATTACACGATGGGAAGACGACATTAAAGCGATAGCCGGACCAAACTGGGGAAAAGTAGCTGAATATAGAGAAAAATGGACGTCACTGGAGGAGGCCTTCACCCAACTTGGGGTCCAGTAGATTAGAAGTCAAAAAATATATAGAAAGTAAAAATACATATTATTATAGAAATTAAGTAAAGATATATAATTTATAGAAACATAGATTTATCTACATAAACTAAAACTTAAAAAAAAAATTGTTACTAAGATTTGTAAACTTTTTTAAGTACTGGAATAAAAGGCTTTTTATTTATGTATTTTCGACTGCCTTCCAAAAAGGAGGAGGTAATTTGTCTGTATTTTTTATGTTTGTTTCCATGACTTTAGTGTGGGTGGACCGATTTGAATGATTCTGGTGTCAGATGAAAGGTGATGGTCGTCATGGGTCCTTTTTTAAAGATCGAACAAACTTTTGGATCTGTGTTTAAAAATGCGAATTTTCAACGGACGTCTCTATGAACGTTTCTACATGAACCGATTTCAATACTTCTTTTTTTGTTACAAAACAGATACTTTGAATATTATAAATATGTGACTGGTAGTTTCTGTGCTATGCTCGAAAAATGGAAGTCGGTCGTTTTCATTATTGTAAAGATAAAAATATTAGGAAAATTGAAATTAATTCTTCTTTCAGTGTGCTACAATATTATTGCTTTCCAAATTTGGCTCATTTGGGTTCGAAACTTGTTTATTCCAAGTGTTTTAACTCTCTCTTGAGTTTCATTTACCTATGTACATACCTTCTGATTTTTTAGCCTTTAAGTAATTGTTGTGCTCTTAAACCTTTACAATTTAACTTAGAATGCACGGGATATTCATCCTGTTTAAGATCTGGAAAAAATACAGATCTATCTTCTATTAGATACATTACTACATCGAACAATGTAAAATACAAATTTTCTATTCCTAAACAAATGTAATGTTAATTTTCAATATTAGTTTATACGACCTACTCTTTAAAACTTTTTTAAACTCTCATCTCATAAAGCTTAATCAAAGACACTTTAAACTCTCTTATAAAGCCTTTTAGGTTAACATTTTACACAATATAATCTACAGAACTTCATTCAATAATAAAACATACGAATGTACACAAAAATCAACAATGCGTGTAGTTCTGGACGGTTCATGATTGGATCCGCTTGCCTTTGTTCTGCTCAGCAAAGGGAAGAAGACATCACCTGTCAAATGTCAAGCTGTCAATTGTCATGCGTTTGAACACGGTGAAATAGGAATACGGGGAAACTGTGGTTAAAGGCTATTTTTACTGGCATTTTGACTGCTAACTGAAGATGCATATTGTTAGATGATTTGGGAGAAACAATACTTTGTAAAATTGCTTATTATATTTCTGATCTAACTTTGATTTTAGTGAACATGCATGACAATAGCTTTTGAATTAAACAGGTGTCTTATGATGGTAAAAATCGGATCTCCTAGTAATCTGATAAGGGGAGTGTCGCGACGGGAAAGTGTGCCGCAGTGCGTAACGCGTCGCGCCACCCCGCATAACCCCGTGCTGGGTTCTGGCCTCAGCCGGGGTTCGGACGCGGTGAGCGGTTGGAGGTTTTAGTGAGGTTCAACCACGGGTGGGGATCCGGCGATTTCCTCCAACTAAAACAAAAAAAAAAAAAAAAAGTAAACTGATAAGTAAACGAAAACAATTGTCAGTAATGTGGTTAAGCCGAATCATGATAGTCAAGAGCTAATATAAAATTGAAAATACCATCATTTTTGTTTTTAGTTTATGAACGAATACTTAAAAGGAATTGAATAAGAACCCGTTAAGCATCGTGTTTCAAAACGCATTCGCCGCTCCACAAAAAAATTTAAAGGTCATTTATTATCTAACAAATATATCTTCAAAAAAGCATCTAACAAAACATAATAATATTCATTGAAAAACTAATCACATACGAAACTTCGCGACGATAATGTAATCAGTCACAAACTCGAGCACGGTATGTTCGTTGGAAACATTTCACGGACCACTCGGCAGCGTAATGCGGACCCCAAACTTATTGAATGGGAAATCAGGGATCTAATAAAAAAACTGTCAAAGCCACAGCCGGGACAGGTGCGTCGAGATGTGAACCGACATTAAAATAAGAAGCTACAATGGGTTAACTGGTGTGTCAATTATTTGGAGCTTGTTATTGGACATTCTTTTGTTTTACAAGCTGTAGGCGACAGAAACAATAATTCATATTTTATTATATTCTAGTAAATAACATAGTTGTGTCGACGATAGTGCCATTTATAAATAGTTTAAATATTTATTATTGAAACCTCTTTTGTGTACTTTTTGAATTGTAATAGAGAATAGATGTTGGCGCGCTTATTTGAATTTAGAACATTCCATTGCCGAATACAGACGTTTTGTACATTTTTTCACAACTCTTATTTTCTTAGTTTTATTTTATGATTCCTTTTTAACTTCTCTCTCACTGGCAGCATTAGGTTCTTTACACAAGCTTTATATTGACTTGCACTGGATATAATTATGTTCGGGTGGAATTTTGAATAATTTAATTTGATTAAACGGTACTCAATTGAGCTTAAACTTGACTATGCAATAGTACCATGGAATGATCTGGCGATGGATTCGAAAGGTCATAGGAACTCCTGCACTAAACAAGATAGACTCATCGTGTTTGGGCTCGTTTTACTTGTCTTAGCTAATACTCTACTACTACATGATATCCAGGATCATTTTTGCTTCTGTATAGTTCGTGAGTGACTACCATCAGGTGAACGAAGTTCCTTATCGCGCGTTATCGAAAAGGGGCTAGACGGAAATTCTTATGAAAAAGTTGTCACGACACTTTTTTTGTTTTAGATGATTATCGCTAGATGGCGCTGTGATCAAAATATTTTATAAAACAATTCCTTATTTTGTTTTAAATGATTAATGCTAGATGGCGCTGTGATCAAAATATTTTATTTAAGTTATAAGAGAGAGAGACAGACGTTTTAACCTTACTAATTATTATAACTTAAAAAATAAAATTATATTACAATTCCCTCACTAATTAATCGAAAGGAACTTCGTTACATCCGGGTGTCCCTTGACACCTCTCAAGTTTTTTTTGTATATAATGTTTAGTTAAAATAAACTATGATGTCGACTGTATGTTTTACCTATAACTGCACAAATACTAGAGTATTGAGAGAGGTTCATGAATGAAAATGATCACTTTATTTTGTGACAGTAGGAAATCTCCGCCCCGCAGGTATGTGGGAGTCGAACCGTACTAAAACTTTCTGCCGCTCACGCTCAGCATCCGAACTTCGGTTGAGGACAGAACCCAGCACAAGATTGGGGAGGTGACGGGACGCGTTACACGCCGACTGTCGAGACTCATGTCTCGCCCGTCACCCCCGGACGTCGAAGGCTACTTACGTCAGCCGTATTCATACATTCATGGAACAACACTACGTTCCTCATTATGTGTTTCGGACATTGATACAAAAATCCGGAAACTAAATAATCCCGTTTAAAAAGAACTCATGGTCCCTCTAGTTATAACCCTTATGCATAATTAATATTGTTGGAGAGTATTTTACCATTATTATAGTGTTGTAGTGAGAAAACTGCATGAATAACAAGATTCCATTTTTACTCATATTATGCAGATATACAGAATCTGCATCAGAATTTTAATGTATTTCACATCGTCTGTCAATAATCATAGTTTAGCATATCATACAAGTTAAAATTAGTATATTTGTGCCAAATAAGTTACAAAATTGCCATAGATAGATGGTGAACTATTTTTTTTTATTGTTAGTTAGATATACGAGCTTACGGCCCACCTGATGGGAAGCGGTCTCGCTCATGAACCACTGCAATACTACGGCAATAAGGGGCCGTTGTTTATCACCTACCCATACAGGAAAGAGGTTTATTTGACAAAACATGGTAGAAAGGTCATCGTTTTGATAAAAATATTTACATTATGAGTTTAATGACAATAATCTAGAAATAATATTATGATGTAGAAGTCGTGGTGGCTGAGTGGTCGAAGCGCTTCCTTCCGTACGGGGGGTCGCGGGTTCAAATCCGGCCGGCTTGTACCTCTAAATCTAAATGTGAAACAGATTTATGTGCAATTTTTCATAACACTACTGACTATAAACGGTGAAGGAAAACATCGTGAGGAAACCTGCATGTCGGAAAAGGGTTCTAAAAATCCTTTGAAGATATGTGAAGTCCCCAATCCGCACTGGTCAAGCGTGGTGGACTATGCCTAATCCCTCTTCTGAGGAGACCTGAGCCCAACAGTGGGCAGTAATGGGTTGGTACCTCAATATTATGTACATACGAGTACTAACATATTTTCTTTTGTTTCATAGGCTTAGCTACTTAGTAATTTATGATTATGTGTTTGTTGCAATAAAAGACTATTCCTGCTGATAACAGAAGATAAACAATGTTTTAAAATATCAATTTAGACACGTTGTCTTATTACCTATACGCCATTATTAATTTCACTACCTTCGAATCGACGGGTCCTACACATACTGTTACAACCACTAGTACTAAAATGAGATTACAAAATGATAATATAAAAAAATACTTGAGAGATGTCAAGGGACACCCGGATGGAACGAAGTTACTTTCGATTTATTAGTGAGGGAATTGTAATAAAATTTATTTTTTTGAAGTTATAATAATTAGTTAGTTTAAAACGTCTCTCTCTCTCTTTCCAATTGAAACGAGACGTTTTAAACTAACTCATTATTATAACTTAAATAAAATATTTTGATCACAGCGCCATCTAGCATTAATCATATAAAACAAAATAAGGAATTGTTTTAAAAGATTTTATTCACAGCGCCATCTAGCGATAATCATCTAAAACAAGAAAAGTGTCGTGACATCTTTTTCATAAGAATTTCCGTCTAGCCCTTTCGATAACGCGCGATAAGGAACTTCGTTCCAATATATTTCAATGCCGAACTTCGTTAAAATAGTAGATTAGAAGAGCCTTGAGTATGTATAATATATTCAACAAGAGGTGACGTGAAATATACTCCTGTCTTGGTGTTTCTATGGCCTGCCTATTAGCAAGCAGGCCTGTTTAGTCCCGCTAATCATCAGCCAGGTTTGCAGTTCCTAGTTGTGGTGTATCAGGAAAACTATGGACCAGGTTTTCAACTTGCCTCAAACACCTATGCAAAATTGACGACAGCTCTCAGGCCATACAGTTCATGACATCTATGGTATAACTAGAAAGCCGTTATCCGACAATTCTGTGATTTACACTTTATGATTTTAAAAAATGTGCCAATAACGATCTGTATTTCGATAAAACTGTATTTTCCATTTATTTATTTGTTCATGAATTACAACTAATATTAATATCGTTGATAAGTAGCATCGTTTCAAGTTTTGCAACAGTTTTTGATGGTTTAAAAATATGTCCTCGCATAATAGAATAGAGTCATAATGTATTGACTACTAACCATCAGTGAGGCCGTTGATTTATTCACCTGTTGAGGCAAATAAAAGTATATTTTATAACCTTCAGCAAACCTCAAAACTTGAAATGTGTGCTGTGTTAATGCGAATATAACACCTATACAAATGTCTAATTTGAAACGGCATATTTACGTATATTCTTTGATATAATATGTAGCACGTATCTACATATTCCATAAGGTGTATATTCCAATTTAGTTAACTACACATTACACAGAATATTTCGGAAATGAATAGTTTCAGTTAATTGTTTCTTGTAGTACAGCAAACACGTTCCATGGTGAACGATGTTTTAACATAAAATAACTTCTTTAAATTAAAAAGATTAATTTATCGTTTGCAAACTACTAAGTCATAAGTGTGTCATTGCCGGAATACCTGTTCTAAACTTAAATGTTTATTCTTCTTAAAAATGTCGACAGAGGTTGAGTTCGAAGATGTTTTGGAGAGATTTAAATTGTTTTCTCCGTTTCATTTCAAATTGTTGGTGTTGTTCGCCTTTTCTGGTTTCACTAATTCGTGGTACAGTGCCAATTATGTGTTCGTGGCTGAAGATGTGGACTATTGGTGAGTATACTGGGATATTTAGAAGACCGTGATTGTAGAAGGACAAAAAATGCAAAAAAATATAAAATAATTCAAGATGGAATTTTTCAATGATTCGTATTATATCGTCTCATTTGAATTTATTCAAGAGCATAATATTAATATGATAATATGTAATAGTTTGTAAGTTATTCTAGAAAAGAGAAAGTGGGTTGTCATTTATTCTTTTGGTAAATGAAAACTCGTGATGTACTTACAATTTAATGACCTAAATTAAAGTTTTAAGGTTTTATTTTCATTTGATCTAAATATTATGTTTCTGAGATAGATTTGATCCTTATAAGTAATTCTACCGATTGGTACAATGAAAGTACAGGGTGTGATTCTTTTTTAATTTACGCAAGTTAGAATTTTCGAATTTCTATGAATGCCATTGTGTTTCTTTTCTTTTTCGACGTTTTCTTTGAGTGAAATGACCATTTCCATTCTTAAAAGCGCTTCGCCCAGGAGAGGCACTAAATTCTCACCTTATATTTATTTATTTACTAGCTGGCCCACACAACTTCGTCTGCGTCACATAAGGAAATTTTCTCACCGTTTAAACCTTCCCTGGACTTCTACGAATATTTAAAGATTATAATAAGCCAAATCGGTTCAGTCGTTCTCGAGTTTTAGCGAGACTAACGAACAGCAATTCATTTTTATATATAAGAAGATTGTATAGATACAATATAGTAGATAGGTATTACTGAACTTCAATAGTAGCTTCAATTTATTGACATTAGGAACAGTACGGGAGCAGAGTCTTATTTTTTTTGATCAGGGTGTCGATTATTCGGCAAATAAATTCAAACCAGTTAATATTCTAGAACAGATTTTTCTCAGTTTAAACCTTGTAGTATTATCTAGATAAAGTGATTAGTTTCTTATTAAAAAGGATGCATTTAACAAAGTACATTGACTTCCAGCTAGTGTTATGTAAATTTGTCAATTATTCATTTATTGACGTCACAAAACCTTACCCAACATCGCTATGTAGACAAAATAATTATGCATTGATTGCGAAAATCTATTTATAGTCCGTTTATTAAAGTATTTTTCAAATTGTTTATACTTAGTACCTAATGTATTAATGCAAAATAAATAATTGTTTAATTATGTCGATGTTATGCTTCTGCGAGTCCACCATCTCACAGAAGAAAATGGAAAAGCGTGTAAGAGAAAACTTCTTTCCACGCAAGAACCCGCCACCTTCGGGGTAGGGTTCGGGATCTATTCCGAGATTTGGCCTCTAAGAGTATCCGGTGTATCAAGGACCCGAGAGTGTGTCGCGCCATTGCTCAGCGCAAACTCTTTGTAAGAGCTACCGGAGGGTGGTAAGCCACACTCTCCGACCCAAACTGGTTCTGACCCAGCAAGATATTGGCATAGGTTGTTTTCACACGGCTGCTACGGTACTAACTGACAGAGAAACTCTGGTGTGGAGTTCAGAAATATCGAGCTAAACGAAAGTGTCTAACACGAATTTGTAAAATTATTTCTAAGTTTTATCTTAGTTATCTAAAACTTTTTAGGTGTAAATACGACTGTCTTGAGACGCCAAATTTCCATCAAATAATTCGAAATCAAACGACCGATATTGGAAGATGCAGGAGGTATAATTTCAATAACAGTCTATACTGTTCCATTGAGGGATTAGAAGGAAGCAATACTGAAGATTGCCGTGAATGGGTCTACGAGAAACAGAGTTTTATGAGCGAAGTAAGATTAAGTATAGAATTGTATAAATATGATTTTTAGATTAATTGAAGAGAGATCTTAAAGGTGGCCGAGTGGTCGAAGCGCTTCCTTCCGTACGGGAGATCGCGAGTTCAAAACCGGCCGACTTGTACCTCTAAATCTTAATATGAAAAAGATTTATGTGCAATTTTTCACAACACCACTAGTTAAAAACGATGAAGGAAAACATCGCGAGGAAGCCTGCATATCGGAAAAGAGTTCTAAAAATCCTTTGAATATATGTGAAGTCCCCAATCCGCATTAGGCAAGCGTGGTGGACTATGCCTAACCCCTCTTCGGAGGAGACCTGAGCTCAGCAATGGGCAGTAATAGGTTGTTACAGTACAGTACGAGCGATGGTAACCACATACTACCAGGTGGCCCGTTTCATTGTCTACCTACATGACAATAAAATTCCTTAATCTTTCATAATGTTTTAAAACTGAACAGTTACGTCGTATGTTTAGTTGAATGTATTAATATCGGTGAACACTCGTGGGATATCAAACAAAAAAAATAAAATGTCAATGTTTTTTTCTCTTACAGTTTGACCTTGGCTGTCAAGACTGGAAAAGGACAATATTAGGAACTGTGCATAATGCTGGCTATATGATAGGATTGCTACTGGTTGGACCGTTATCTGATAAGTAAGATAAGTCGAAACAAAGAGAAGTACAATTAAGAGTCGACCAATATTTGTTATAGAGTTTTTTTTAATTGTATTGTTTATAAATAGCTTAGATCCTGATGGTTAGTAGTTGCCATTGGTCATAGGTCTCGTCGAGGTAGATAAAGGCCGTTATCTATCGTCTACTAAACAGAACTTTTTGCACCGTCTAGCGATCCAAAAACAATGAAAACCGTAATTTTTTTTTACACTTCACCATGCTCTTGATGGTTTTTTTGTTTTTTTTTTCAGTTGGAGGAAATAAGCCTTAAAAATATTGAAGATTTTCTAATGCAAATAATATGTACGTCAAATACTTATTTTAAAATATCTTGTTCACTACAGATTCGGGCGAAAAACAATGGTGATAATATATGGGGTAGTTGGCGCTGTACTTGGCTTAGGCAGGAGTGTTACCAATTGGTATTGGATTTATGTTTGTTTCGAGTTTCTTGAGGCGTTGATAGGCGATACGTACTCACCGGCTTTTACTTTAAGTAAGTATATTATTGTATTTATACAAGGTACAGGTAAGTATATATTAATATATACAGGGTGGATCTGTAACTTTGGACTATCTGACGTGAGGTGAATGACCTGTTAAAATACAACTTAGCACCATTTCATTTATCCCACGTCAGATTGTCCAAAGTTACAGATCCACCCTACATATCTTCTTTCTTCTTATATATAAAAATGAATTGCTGTTCGTTAGTCTCGCTAAAACTCGAGAACGACTGAACCGATTTGGCTTATTTTAATCTTGAAATTTTCGTAGAAGTCCAGGGAAGGTTTAAACGGTGAGAAAATTTCCTTATGTGTCGCAGACGAAGTTGTGTGGGCCAGCTAGTCTTATATATAAAAATGAATTGCTGTTCGTTAGTCTCGCTAAAACTCGAGAACGACTGAACCGATTTGGCTTATTTTAATCTTGAAATATTCGTACAAGTCCAGGGAAGGTTTAAACGGTGAGAAAATTTCCTTATGTGTCGCAGACGAAGTTGTGTGGGCCAGCTAGTCTTATATATAAAAATGAATTGCTGTTCGTTAGTCTCGCTAAAACTCGAGAACGACTGAACCGATTTGGCTTATTTTAATCTTGAAATATTCGTAGAAGTCCAGGGAAGGTTTAAACGGTGAGAAAATTTGCTTATGTGACGCAGACGAAGTTGTGTGGGACGAACTTATAAATATAAATCCCTCTTCTTGAGCTCAGCAGTGGACAGTAATGGGTCGGTACAGATAGATACAGAACGATTCTTAAATGATAGTTCATATGAAGAACGATTGACTAACAACCACATGTGACCTCGCGCATTCCATACCTCCTCTACAGCTCTACAGTCATAAGTTGTCGAGTTACAATCACTCTGCAGGAATTGTTGATATTTTTTAGTGACGTTTACTAAGGCGTTATACCATATTCTTTGGTTCTAATATTGTTACTAGTCGTATAAACATCAACAGTAACTGTCATGACCTTCAATACGTACCACTGTTTAAAATTAACTCTCTATTATCATCTAGAAAATAGACGAGAACAGACAGCTAATGCTTTGGTTAGGAGTAGAATCTTGATGAATGAACTTTTTTTTTTTCTACCTACTCCCCCCCGGGGGTGACGGGGCGATACGTGAGCGACAATCGCGAACGCGTCCTATCACCCCTACCAGCCTCGTGCCGGGTTCTGTCCCGGCCGGGGATTGGACGTCGAACGTGAGCGGCGGGAGGTTTTAGTGCGGTTCAACCCCCACATACCCCACTACGCGCGGGGCGAGTGGAAGTCCAGCGATTTCCTCCCGTCCAAAAAAAAAAAAAAAAAAACCTACTCCCCCAACATTATCGGGGCTCTTATTTAACTATTTTATTTTTTTTAATTTGTTATTCGCCTTTCATACCAGTTCTCGCTCGTGTTCAATCCTTTCGTGCTACATTTTTCACATTTATCCTTCTCTCACTGACTTGCTGGTGGGACTCCAGCCTATCTAAACCAAATCTCGGGTAAAATGATTATACGCCCCCTCAATGTCCACTTACGATCAGGTGGCCCGTTGGCTCGTCTGCCTACATGGCAACAAATAAAAATGCGTGATAAATTTATTAAAACTTATATCTACGATGTTACATCTCCTCTTCCATCCTTTACAGTAATTTCTATGTGTACTACCTGAACATTAATATTACAAAGCTAAGATTTTTTCTGGCTTATCTGATCAAACTGTGGACAAAATGATAAGTGACACTCATAAGTCTCTTCACTGTCAAGATTCAAGGACACTTAAAACTAAGTAGATAAATACAGGTGTAAACTAATAATAAAACAACTGAATATCCGAAACATAACTTGTGACTAATTTCATATTAAACGGTACATTATACGGTAAAAGTATGTTTTAGAATATGTACTGCCTGTCCGTCTGTACCAACCCATTACTGCCCACTGTTGGGCTCAGATCTCCTCAGAAGAGGGATTAGGCATAGTCCACCACGCTTGCCCAGTGCGGATTGGGGACTTCGCATATCTTCAAAGGATTTTTAGAATCCTTTTCCGATATGCTGGTTTCTTCACGATGTTTTCCTTCACCGTTTTTAGCCAGTGGTGTTGTGAAAAATTGCACATAAATCTTTTTCACATTTAGATTTAGAGGTACAAGCTGGCCGTATTTGAACCCGCGACCTCCCGTTCGGAAGGAAGCGCTTCGACCACTCGGCCACCACGACTTTACTGTACATTGTTATTCAATTAGAATATTATATGCAAGCTAAATGATACAAAATTCCCGATTTCCGATTGAGTTGACATTTCGCACGCAGATGTATATCGCGTGACAATGCAATAATATGACAAAATGGTGCTGATCTGACGATGGGCTCGGAAGATGATCATAGGAATACCTGTACTAAATATGATAGACCTGTCGTGTTCGGGCTCATTTTACTTGTCTTGGCTAGTACTCTAGTGATACATGATATTCAGGATATTAAAGCTTGTATTTAAATTTTTCTTTAAAATAAATTATTGTAATTATTAATGCTATTTCAGGCATAGAAATGGTACCAAAACATAATCGTCTTCTCTTCTACGGTTTGGGTTCCACACTTTTCGGAATTGGCAACATACTCTACGCTGTAATAGCTTGGCTAATACCTTACTGGCGGAATCTATTAAGGGCCTTATATTTTCCCGGATTACTATTCCTCTTGTACATCTTTTTGATGGACGAAAGCGTAAGATGGCTACTAATGAAAGGTAGGAAAGAAGAGGCCATAAAGATCATGAAAAAGGCAGCAAAAATGAACAAAATGTACATCAGTGAGGATGAGCTAAGCCGTCTGAAATGCGAGAAACCGATGTCGAATGATCTGGTGGAATCTTTGAAAATAACTATGAAATCCAAGAAGTTATTACTAAGGGTTCTAGCTTGTATATTAATGTGGACGACAGTAGCATTTAATTACTATGCTTTATTAATTAATTCTGTTAATTTGGAAGGTGATAAATACTTTAATTATGGAATGACCGCTGCAGCTGGTTTGGTAGCGAGTGTCGCCATAGCTTTCTTGTTAGGTAATTTCAATAGAAAAACTCCGTTAATGACTGCGATGGCTATGACGGGTATTATATTTATCATTCAATCACTGATACCTAAAGGTAAGCATGTATCTGAGAAGCATATTTTTTAAAAGATTACACTTTAGTATAAAGAACACGACATATTGACTTATACCTACATCAAAAATAGTTTCTAAAGATGCACTTTTTTGATGTAACTGTTGAGAATTTTTATTCACAAGAAGAATTCTGTTTTTTGAATTATGGAAAAATAACGTTTTTTTTAAATTTCAGATTATCTCTGGCTGGTAAACACACTATTTTATATCGGCAAATTCTTTAACTCGGTGACATTCCTATCAATCTACTTGTACACTTCAGAATTGTTCCCGACATACACGAGGAACACTATGCATGCTTTTTGTTCGTCTTTGGGCAGGGTTGGATCTCTTGTGGCGCCTCAGACTTCACTATTGGTAAGATAGGTCACAACTTACAATAATAATATACTTAGTATTATTATTCTAAGGGTTATACAGAGATGAGATTAGATGTAGTTACTATATTTGAGAGAAACAAAAAGCTTCAAAATCTCCACCCTCTATAATCCGCCACGCTTGCTTAATGATTTTTAAGGTTAAGTGTCGTCGCCTCAGTGCTTGTTTGGCCTATCTGCACTCGAGCAAATTTCACAGGAGACGTTTTTTTTGTTTTATTTATTAACTAACGTTTAATTTTTTAATTTGATACTTAATATAAATACACGAGCTACCCACAAATTGATTTATAAAGAAATAATATACAATAGTTTATGATTCTAGCGTATTTTACATGTTTTGTGTGACGATAGGCCAAACGTGCACTAAAAATTTTTCGGATGTTTACTTACAACAAACGTGCACTGAAGATTGACCAAAGGATTGTGATAATTTTCCGTGCTTGTTTGTGCTAAGTGCTAATATTGTTGATACAGGACGTGACTTTTTAATTAGTATAAGTTTTACTGCCGATTTCGCTTGTTCCGTTGTGTATATTATTTTAAAATATGACCAACTTCTCGATTTTTGATTGATGGGTTTTTTGCGCTTGAAGCGTCCTAGTGAGTATTTTGTCTGTAGATGAAGGTCAAGGTCTGATGATGGAGCTGGAAGGTGGCAACAGAAACTCTGTCAATAAGCAAGATAACCTCATCGTGTCTAGACTCTAATGAAGCGTCTTGATGAGTTCTTTGCATAATCATGAATGTCAAGGTCTGATGATGGAACTGGAAGGTGGCCACAGGAAATCCGTCACTAAGCAAGATAACCTCATCGTGTTTAGGCTCTAATGAAGCGTCTTGATGAGTTCTTTGCATATACATGAATGTCAAGGTCTGATGATGGAGCTGGAAGGTGGCTACAGGAACTCTGTCAATAAGCAAGATAACCTCATCGTGTTTAGGCTCTAATGAAGCGTCTTGATGAGTTCTTTGCATATACATGAATGTCAAGGTCTGATGATGGAGCTGGAAGGTGGCTACAGGAACTCTGTCAATAAGCAAGATAACCTCATCGTGTTTAGGCTCTAATGAAGCGTCCTGGTGAGTACTTTGTCCCTAGATGAATGTCAAGGTCTGATGATGGAACTGGAAGGTGGCCACAGGAACTCCGTCATCACGCAAGATAACCTCATCGTGTTTAGGCTCTAATGAAGCGTCCTGGTGAGTACTTTGTCCCTAGATGAATGTCAAGGTCTCATGATGGAGCTGGAAGGTGGCTACAGGAACTCCGTCAATAAGCAAGATAAACTCATCGTGTTTAGGCTCTAATGAAGCGTCTTGATGAGTTCTTTGCATAGACATGAATATCAAGGTCTGATGATGCAGCTGGAAGGTGGTTACAGGAACTCTGTCAATAAGCAAGATAACGACATCGTGTTTAGGCTATAATGAAGCGTCTTGATGAGTTCTTTGTATAGACATTCATCTACTGACAAAGTTGTAACCACCTTCCAGCTCCATCATCAGACCTTGACATTCATCTAGGGACAAAGTACTCACCAGGACGCTTCATTAGAGCCTAAACACGATGAGGTTATCTTGCTTATTGACAGAGTTCCGGTAGCCACCTTCCAGCTCCATCATCAGATCTTGACATTCATGTATATGCAAAGAAATCGTCAAGACGCTTCATTAGAGCCTAAACACGATGAGGTTATCTTGCTTATTGACAGAGTTCTTGTAACCACCTTACAGCTCCATCATCTGATCTTGACATTCACCTCTTCTCAAAGAACTCATCAAGACGCTTCATTAGAGCCTAAACACGATGAGGTTATCTTGCTTATTGACAGAGTTCCGGTAGCCACCTTCCAGCTCCATCATCAGACCTTGACATTCATGTATATGCAAAGAAATCGTCAAGACGCTTCATTAGAGCCTAAACACGATGAGGTTATCTTGCTTATTGACAGAGTTACTGTAGCCACCTTCCAACTCCATCATCAGACCTTGACATTCATGTATATGCAAAGAAATCGTCAAGACGCTTCATTAGAGCCTAAACACGATGAGGTTATCTTGCTTATTGACAGAGTTCCTGTAGCCACCTTCCAACTCCATCATCAGACCTTGACATTCATGTATATGCAAAGAAATCGTCAAGACGCTTCATTAGAGCCTAAACACGATGAGGTTATCTTGCTTATTGACAGAGTTCCTGTAACCACCTTACAGCTCCATCATCAGATCTTGACATTCACCTCTTCTCAAAGAACTCATCAAGACGCTTCATTAGAGCCTAAACACGATGAAGTTATCTTGCTTATTGACGGAGTTCCTGTAACCACCTTCCAGCTCCATCATCAGACCTTGACATTCATGTATATGCAAAGAAATCGTCAAGACGCTTCATTAGAGCCTAAACACGATGAGGTTATCTTGCTTATTGACAGAGTTACTGTAGCCACCTTCCAACTCCATCATCAGACCTTGACATTCATGTATATGCAAAGAAATCGTCAAGACGCTTCATTAGAGCCTAAACACGATGAGGTTATCTTGCTTATTGACAGAGTTCCTGTAACCACCTTCCAGCTCCATCATCAGACCTTGACATTCATCTAGGGACAAAGTACTCACCAGGACGCTTCATTAGAGCCTAAACACGATGAGGTTATCCTGCTTATTGACAGAGTTCCGGTAGCCACCTTCCAGCTCCATCATCAGACCTTGACATTCATGTATATGCAAAGAACTCGTCAAGACGCTTCATTAGAGCCTAAACACGATGAGGTTATCTTGCTTATTGACAGAGTTACTGTAGCCACCTTCCAACTCCATCATCAGACCTTGACATTCATGTATATGCAAAGAAATCGTCAAGACGCTTCATTAGAGCCTAAACACGATGAGGTTATCTTGCTTATTGACAGAGTTCCTGTAGCCACCTTCCAACTCCATCATCAGACCTTGACATTCATGTATATGCAAAGAAATCGTCAAGACGCTTCATTAGAGCCTAAACACGATGAGGTTATCTTGCTTATTCACAGAGTTCCTGTAACCACCTTACAGCTCCATCATCAGATCTTGACATTCACCTCTTCTCAAAGAACTCATCAAGACGCTTCATTAGAGCCTAAACACGATGAAGTTATCTTGCTTATTGACGGAGTTCCTGTAACCACCTTCCAGCTCCATCATCAGACCTTGACATTCATCTGTACCAACCCATTACTGCCCACTGTTGGGCTCAGGTCTCCTCCGAAGAGGGATAAGGCATAGTCCACCACGCTTGCCTAGTGCGGATTGGGGACTTCACATATCTTCAAAGGATTTTTAGAATCCTTTTCCGACATGCAGGTTTCCTCACGATGTTTTCCTTCACCGTTTTTAGCCAGTGGTGTTGTGAAAAATTGCACATAAATCTTTTTCATATTAAGATTTAGAGGTACAAGCCGGATTTGAACCCGCGACCTCCCGTTCGGAAGGACGCGCTTCGACCACTCGGCCACCACGACTTCAACATTCATCTAGGGACAAAGTACTCACCAGGACGCTTCATTAGAGCCTAAACACGATGAGGTTATCTTACTTATTGACAGAGTTCCGGTAGCCACCTTCCAGCTCCATCATCAGACCTTGACATTCATGTATATGCAAAGAACTCGTCAAGACGCTTCATTAGAGCCTAAACACGATGAGGTTATCTTACTTATTGACAGAGTTCCTGTAACCACCTTCCAGCTCCACCATCAGACCTTGACATTCATGATTATGCAAAGAACTCATCAAGACGCTTCATTAGAGCCTAAAAACGATGAGGTTATCTTGCTTATTGACAGAGTTCCTGTAGCCACCTTCCAGCTCCATCATCAGACCTTGACATTCATGTCTATGCAAAGAACTCATCAAGACGCTTCAGTAGAGCCTAAACACGATGAGGTTATCTTGCTTATTGACGGAGTTCCTGTTGCCACCTTCCAGCTTCATCATCAAACCTTGATATTCACCTCTTCTCAAAGAACTCATCAAGACGCTTCATTAGAGCTTAAGCACGATGAGGTTATCTTGCTTATTGACGGAGTTTCCGTAGTCACCTTCCAGCTCCATCATCAGATCTTGATTAAGATCAAGGATCCTATATTCAAGATCCAGGATCCAGAATCCAACATTCGGATCCAGGATTCACAGTACAGAACAATTTACACACAGATTTCGAAAACTCGAATTTTATTTATTTGTGTGGAAAACGGGCGTGATACTTGTCTTAACCTGACAATTGGTTTAAAGTTTTTAAATAGAACACCCTGTTTGAAATTCAACTGAGTCAACGGTGAATTAAAAAAAATACGTATTTCTCTATTTTTAGCGGTGTCTGCTCATCTTTGCTTTTGTGGTTTGTTGAAGAAATACTTTTAAAATGATATTCAATCAAATTTATGAAAAAAAAACATAATTTAATAAACTATTTCTCATTTTTTATGGTGATTTCATGCGAATCTCACTGTGTTTCGAACTACTGTGACGTCATACAAAATGGCGGATACGGCGCTACGCCGGCTGTGATTGGTCAATTGAGTTGCGATACAACAAACAAGCACTGAAATTTTTAAAAACTACCGATACAGCAAACAAGCACGGAATTTTTGTTAAGTGCCGTGTTGAGAAAAAAATTACAATGAGATTTTTATTGCTTTAGAATTGAAAATTTTAAAAAGTTATTTTACCAGTAAGATGGAAATTTAATTCTTTATAATACTGCATTAAAAAGTCATTTTCGTAAAAAATGTCAGATAGGCCAAACAAGCACTGGGGCGACGGTGTGTTATATGAGGGGTAATGTTTATTGTACATATTTAAATTAAGTATATCTGTAAGACTTATAAAATATTTTTTGACAAAAATAGCAATTATCTTATTATTTTTTCTATTTCTATAATTCCATTGCGTGATCTGTTATTTAGTTGAATGTAATTTATGTTTTAGGCCCAATATTGGTCTGGTCTACCTTCCCTTTTAGTGGGGGTTTTGTCATCAATAACTGCTATTGTTATATTCTTTTTACCCGACACTTCAAACGACGCGCTACCAGACACAGTTGAAGAAGCTGAAGCCATTGGAAAGAAATCGGACGATAAGAATTTTGCTACATCAAGAGATTGTATCGTTTCTACCACTTTTTAAAATAAATATTTTTTAACACTGTTTGTGCACTGTTTTATTTTTATCCCATGGCGTGTATTTTAATTAAGATATACCACTAGCTAGCTAACTATACCGAACAAATTCAGTTCTAAAGATTTTTTTTATTTTTTTTTATTGCGAGATAGATAAACGAGCCTGTGGCCCACCTGATGGTAAGCGGTCGCTCATGATTTATTATATGACTTATATTACTATTCGATACATTATCAGTAAAAACCACTGTACTTTTAGTTTTTTCCATCCACAAATCAGTAAAAATTAAACGTGCATTCTAGTAACAAGCCTGTGGCCATAAAAAAAAATACACTTTTGTCAAATATTCACGTATTTGTCAAAATATCAAAACAAAAGGAGTTTTCCATGTGATTTTCATTTTTATTACTGAAAATTATTGATTTGTTATTAAATATGTGACTCTAAATTCGTGTATTAAAATAATAAAACATAATCCTAAAACATAGTGCAACAGAAGCAAGTGAATTCGTGCAAATCAAACAAAAATGGATCACATTCGTCAATTTGATTGGTAAATCCTGAAACTTCATTAAAATGTTTAATTTAACTTATTATCTTCTTGTTTATAATGAGAAATAATAAAATAGTATAGTTTCGATTCCAACTCTTCTATATGACATTAAATATAGATATTGAAATGTTTTGTGTGTTTCTGAATCAAATTTTCATAAAACATCTTCACAGAGGAGACCCGAGCCCGGCAGTAGGCAGGACATAATAGATTTTTTTTTTGATAAACACCAAATTCTATTATTATTATAAAATCAATATTATAAAAATCAATGTAATACTGGGTAAGGGGCCTGATTCAGAAGGCGGTCGTTCTTGACACGGCGCGTATGGTGAGGTTCCTTTCTCTTGAGCCCTGACCACTGATGGCTTGGGTCCGCCACTCCGCCTGCAGTGGCCCTCTGTTTTTTATATTGTATTTTTAAATTTGATTGTTTTGTAAATTTATTTTAAAAATAGAATTAAAAAAATAAGTGAGTAAATGAATATACAAATGTAATACTATTACACATAAATAAATTCTTTTAAAATATTGTCACTAACTTACCTACTTAATATACAAACAACCTTAACCAATAATTGAATAAACAAACAAATGAAAAAAATGATTCTTAGTAAAAATGGCATTCATGTGCACAGTACAGTAACAGTTTTATCTTTCTCGCAACAAAAAGAAAATTACACTGTAACATTTCAATTACTATAGCATGAAAAAACTACCTGGAACTTCAGAAATAGTTCCATATTCATAAAGGTTCATAAAATTCCAGGTGTTCCAACACTCCAGACATATACTTCCTAAACGAGAAAGACTTAGACAACTGTGTAACAGAACGTATACTACGCAACCAATATCACGATCCTCTGATATCCAGCGAGTCCGAAGACGAGGATTGTAGGAAAATTGACTGGGATAAAATATTTGAAAACAAAAGAGATGTGAGTGTATTTAATTGTTTTTGTAAAATAAAGTTTTTGTTGAAAAATAAAAATTAGACTACTTAGTCTAGCATAGGTAAAGGTAAGTAAAGTTATTTAGTAAATACAAGAATTTAAGGATTTTATTTCTATTCATTTCTATTTCAGAACATAGAAATCTTTTTATTTATAATGAAACTTCATGAATAATTGACAATACTTAACTTACTAACTTACTACTAAAACAGTTTCTCACAAACATAAAGTATGTGATATAAAAATAGCTTTAACTTAACGCACTATTCTCCTTTCAGAATGACAAACACGCTCGAGTGTTCATACCTGGACTACATCCCATACAACCGTACCCGAAGATATCAGCTCTGACCTCGCAGCAACAATTCCAGTGCCTCAAGGTGTTGTCCCAGCAAAACCCATATATTCTGCCCAGTTACTTCATGCAGAGACCTACGAAGACAGACTTGAAGGTTTTTGAGGTATGTTATTAGTTTATTTTTCTTAAAACTTGATTTATTTAATTTATTTACTTGGTTTGTAATTTCAAAGTTTTTAAAAGTCTTGCAGGTAGGGCAGGACCGGTGTTGAGGCTTTTTGGAGGCCCATGTCCAGCATTGGACGTCTATAGACTGATGACGATGCAAAGTCTAGTTTTAGTTTAAAATGTCTGTCTCTCTCTTTTCTAATAGAAGTATTTTGATCACAACGTCATCTAGCATTAATCACATAAAACAAAATAAGGAATTGTTTTAAAAGATTTTAATCACAGCGCCATCTAGCGATAATCATCTAAAACAAAAAAAGTGTTGTGAACTTTTTCATAAGAATTTCCGTCTAGCCCCCTTTCGATAACGCACGATAAGGAACTTCGTTCCAATAATCTAATACAACCTAACCTAACCTAACATTTCAGCAAGTAAAAGAAACATATGAAAAAGAACAAAAAGAATACATAGAATGGGTTAAAAACCTCTGGACAACCAAACACTGCATCCGAGCTCTTCGTCCTAAACCCCTCGTTGAAACAGTCTATGAAGCCGAGTTCAAAGTCACCGCTCACATGATGAAGTCTCTCCCTAAGACTTATCACATGGTCGGACAGATACCGTTGGATATTAATAACGGTAACTCTGAGTTGGTGCACTTACAGGATTTGATAAGTGTAAGTGATTTTGGCTTTTGATATAATATGAAATTAATTGTATGGTTTGAAAATTTTGTTACAAAAAAATTGATTAAAAATGGGTTTAGAAATGGCTTGATTTCTGTGCAACAACATACAAAACTACCAAAGACCACCAAAACAATCCTGTCTTTTGATCTCAGTCCTTTTGTTGATATTTCATCATTACCAAAATTCGATATTGCATCTATCTATTATACAGGGTGATTTTTTAGAGAGGGTACATATTGCAGGAGGGTGATGAGTACTCTGTTCTAATACGGAATGTTACAAAAAATAGGTAAAATTACTATTTTTTTTTTTATCTAAATTCGACAAAACTACCTCAAACATAAACAATTTCGGCTAAAAGAGTGTTGACTAACGACCTCTAGTGATCTCGCGCACCCCACACCTCCGCCACACCCATCAGCTGTCGAAAAACCATCATTTTGCAAGAATTTTAGACATTTTTAAGTTGCGGTTACCAAGGCATTAAGCCATATTCTTTGGTAATAATATTTTTACTGGTCGAATATAACCATCAGCTACCATGACCTTCAATATGTACCCTCACTAGGAAATCACCCTGTATAACGATTTTGTTTCTTATCATTATGCTATAGAATTCATTTTCCAATACACCCATGAAAATATTATGCATTTATTTCTATGTTTTAACTGACTTATATGCAGCTATACTAATGTCTAGTTTATATACGCATCTTGTTTTTGATCAATTGACAAAAATGTTTTAGGTGCCATTATCAGAGCTGCCTGAACTAAACTATCCACACGACATAAAAAGCAGACTGACCATATTTAAATCGTTTACTGTACCTGAACCGTGTAATAAACATCCCTGTAAAATTATAGTACCAGGTAAGTAGCTAACTAATTAATAATAAAAATATAAAATTAATCTTAGAGGTTCTTCTCTGGGGACGGAGCGACGGGAAAGAGTGCCGAGCGCGTAACGCGTCGCGCCGTCCCTCCAAACCCCGTGCTGGGTTCTGGCCTTAGCCGGGGTTCGGACGCTGAGTGTGAGCGGTTGGAGGTTTTAGTGCGGTTCAACTCCCACATACCCAAATTCCCACGGATCCGGTGATTTCCTCCAACTGAGAAAAAAAGAAGTTGTTCTCTAAATCCTGACTACGGTTTGTGTCGTAGAGGGTTCCTATTTTGTATTGTGTTTTTTTAAGTACTTTTGTCTATATTTTACAAGGAAAAATTAAGTAAAATTAATCATTTATTTGCTAGGAATTTAGTACCAGAAGTTAAAAATATAAAAACAAAAATTTATTTTGTAACTTTACCTACAGTATAGTATTTTGTACTTATATGCATAGTTTTAATGGTGAAGTCAAGAATCGTAAGATAACCTACATATTATTGGAATACGATTCTAAAAATCCTTCATCTGATATGTGAAGTCCACAATCCGCATTAGGCAAGCGTGGTGGACTATACCTGATCCCTCTTCTGAGGAGACCTGAGCCCAGCAGTGGGCAGTAATTCTAGTACAGCATATTTTTACAGGAGAAAAATCTCTCTCAATATTACCGTTCGTCGAAATTCAAAGGGAACTTGCTCAGTACGCGGCCGATAATGAAGCTAAATTTATAGCAAGCGAAAATGCACTCAGATGTCTCGTTGAAAACGATCGATATTGGACTGTACCTGTGTCTGTTTGTCAAGTTTTTGATGTTGGTAAGTATTATGTGTCAAAATTGGTTTGTTTACTTACGCACGATTTGCGGCTATAGGCAACCTTAGCACGATGTGACGTCAGTTCTAAAACTTTTTTGTTTACATTTTATAATTGTCTCATGATTACGGAGATAGTCATATTTTTAATTTCAATATGGTATTATACAGGATGATTTTATAATAATTGTACATATTGAAGGTCATATACGACCAATTACAATATTGAAACCAAAAAAATATATAATAAACGGAAATTTACCCGGAATTTGTTCGGAATTGCATTGTTGTATGAAGTTTCATTTATTCTTAGTATATTTTTAAAATATTTTTACATTATACATACAGGGTGTCCCAAAACTGTGCGACATGAATGTAGAATGAAGTAGTTTATAAATTAAAGATACAATGTTTAGCTGAAAAGGAACATAATTTTATTTTTTAGATTGAATACTACAAATAGTATATTTGAAGATTTTCCGTAAATAGTTTGGCTTTTTTTTGCAAAATAGTTTCGTAATCTCATGTCGCGTAGTTGAGGGACACCCTGTATATTTTAGTATTTTATTTAAAATACAGGGTGGTTATTTTTTTAGACGGTGACAAAGTAAATGTAGTAGTACTAGGCAATCAATTTTCTATTCACAAGGAACCGGCGTGTTTGAGAACATATAGGGCGTTCCAGCATTTACTAGAAAATGCTTTAATAATGTAAGTGAAGTTTAAATCTACTTTTATTTTGTTTAAATAATATTCTTTTAGTTATGACTAACTGAAATTCAAAGGAAGAATTGCTTGGTTTTAACATAATTGTTCTATATTTTTCTATTATTAGTAACTAATGAAAAAAAACAACCTTCAGTATAAATTGTAGTATTAGAAAAGATTTCACGATTTGCTACGCGTATCTATATTTCTTTTTCGAATGAACCGATTTCACTATCCATATTTCCATTGAAAGGTGCTTGACATATTCTAGTATGAATATGATAAAGATTTAACTAAATTTTTTAAAAATAAATACGGGTAGTTTTCATTTTTGTACAAATATTATTGAACAATTTTAACGGTTGTTACCACAAAATACATTTTGGAACGAAGTTCCTTATCGCGCGTTGTGAAAGGAGGCTACACGGAAAAAAATCTTACGAAAAGTTGTCACGTATTTTTTTTTTAGATGTTTATCGCTAGATGGCGCTGTAATCAAAATCTTTTAAAACACGTTCCTTATCGCGCGTTACGTTAGGGAAAAAAAAAAAGATATCTTTTAATCGAAAGGAACTTCGTTCTATTCGGGTGTCCCATGACACCTCTCAAGTTTTTTATAACATTTAAATTGTATTTATAATTATAATAACATCATTGCAGACCATCAAATGATTTAGGAAATGATTCTAATGACGATATACAAGAATCACTAGAATCAAGCTTCAATAAGAGTACAGATGACGCAGCTAGTAGTGATGATGACTGTGGACTTATTATAGATACAGGTATAAATATTTTTTTATTATTATATGTAAGAAACAAAAAAAATAACTTTATTTAGAACTAGAACAAAGATATGTAGTATGTAGGCAGACGAGCTAACGGGCCACTTGATCGTAAGTGGTTGCCATCGCTCATGGACCTCTGCAATGTCACTGTCCTGCTACCTTTAAGGAGGTCATTCTTCAAGCCTCGTTTGAAGAGGGACGAGGTATAGTTGATGTGGTCGATCATATACAGGGTGGATCAGTAATCCTAGACCAGCTGAGGCGGGGTGCATGACCTGTCGAAATACAACTTGTAACCGCTTTCATTTTTAGAATCGATTTAACTTTTTCGTCAATATCATATGGTGTTAGTGGCTTCCTTATGAAATAGAGAGAAAAGTTAACTTAATGCCAAAATAAAAGTGATTCTTAGTTGTATTTAGATAGGTCATTCACCCCATTTCAGCTGATGTTACAGAACCACCCTGTGTATACAGAGTTTTGAATAAAACGATACAAAATTATATCCAAAACTCTTGACACTTAGTTAAAAATTAAACAAGTGTATTGTACCTCTGCAATGTCAGGGACACTATGACTTATTTTTAAGGTATATTTAAAACCATTCACATCATTTTTTGCGGATTAAAAAACGTGCGACAATCATTTTAACTGTTAACAAATTTCATTATCAATAAATTTCTTTAAACACTCGCGGTTATCTACATCACTTACACTATTACTAAACGGGTTCTTACCACGATTATTTTTGATTGAGCGGTCCCGATATTTCAGCACTGTTTCAAGCGCCATGATCACGGGGAGACTGAGGAACTGCGGGTCATTTAAGAGCAGACAAATCTGTCTACCCTCTTTCTCGTTCGTTTGCCGGTACCACTGGAACTCGAACTCACATTTCGACATACCACACTGACAGTATCGGCTGCCGTCTCAAAACTAGATTTTTTGGCTTTATTTTCGTCTAACACTGGATTCCACAAAGTGCTATTCCTCGAAATTTCAATAGCTTCGTTAATTTCATTTTCAGATGATATGACAATGGACAGTAAAAAGACTAGTCCCAAAGCTACAAGGAAAAGAACTCGACAGAAAAGAAGTGAAAGTACAAATAGTGATACTAATAATAAACGTATTAAAATAGATGAACTGGGGATTTATAGTTGTACTTGTGAAGGTTAGTTATTATTTATTTATTAATTCTCTCAATATACAGGGTGGATCTGTAACTTTGTACGATCTGACGTGGGGTGTAAATACAACTCAGCACCATTTTTGATTTTTTGGATCGGTTAAACTTTTTTTTCTGATATTGTATGGAAAACGTACGTCTATAGTTGCGGACTTCCATGGTACGATGAAATATTTTTTATCCAATTACTAAAATAAAAGTGGTTCTAAGTTTTATTTCAACAGGTCATTAACCCCACGTCAGATTGTCCAAAGTTACAGATCCACCCTGTATACAAAGAACACCATAATTAAAATAATCATTAATCACTTGATCATATTTTATAGTGATCACACTACCTATATAGACTAGGGATGTAACGAACATTCGCATTCGCAAAAATCATGCGAATGTTATGCGAATATTTTGACAAAAGTTAGGAGGATGTTGTGTGGATGTAGAGGGAATCTGACAGCCAAAATAAAGTCCTCTACTTGCCCTTCAAAATGAGCTCCAAGCTCGATAGGTCTACAGCCTTCCGTTGTCAAAATAATTTGCGGGGGGATTTCAGTTATTTGGTGGGGGAAGGCAAGTACTTCCTAATTCCTGAGTAGATCCAGTTTTGTTAAAATATAGGTACCTACTTTCAGTGGCGTGCTTGCAAATTTTAATCAGGGTATGCAGAAATGTAAATCTAAGCAATTTTCCATATATTTACCTCCTATAATCAGTTTTATTCAACTTTTATTCTAAACAATAGTAATGAGAAGTGTATTTTGATTAAATATACAGCATTTAATCGATTTTTATTGTATTTTTTAAAAATATGTACATCAAATTTTCATTGGTTAGGGTATGCAGTGCATTTTTCTTGTATGAACTGCACGCCACTGCCTACTTTGTAGTACCTGTGAATTATAATAACTTTTGGAAGATTCACTTGACTTGTCAGTAAAAACCTTAAACTTTTTGTATGAATGGTCAACATTCGCTTTCGCGAATGTCAAAACTTCCCTTATATACACCAACTATGTAAGTTTGGGTGGAAAGTTGAATTTTCCAGATTCCTATACATCTATACTTACATTATATACATTATAAAGAGGAAAGGTTAGATTGTTTGTTTGTCTCGAATAGTCCCCGAAAGTACTGCTCCGATTTCAAAAAATCTTTCAGTTTTTGAAAGTTCATTTATCGAGGAAGGCTATAGGATATATTGTTTATCTTTGTGACGCAGACGAAGTTGCGCGGGTCGGCTAGTACGTTATATATTTCTATTTTCAGATTCATCATCGGCAAAATCTCAGCCTCGATCATTCAAGAAATGGCAAATTAATGACAAAACTCATAAAGAAGTGCATAATATTATTATTCATAGCGCACATAAAGCTAAGGTAAGAAATCCTTCAAATTATTTTTATTTCATAAAAACGACAGCTACCGTTATTAAACATCACCAAAATAAAACAATTCTTTGTAATGGACTGCAATACATTTCTGAAAATATGTAAGACGGGGTGGATAACAAGGGAAACCAACCTATTCACCGTGCGGGTAGTTGGACGTGGAGACATGCTATAAATACAGACGTTGGCCGCTGTTATTATTCATTCGTGTCTGAATTGTCGAGGCGAACGGACTTCTTGATGTTAAAACTCTTGATGTAACTGTTAAAACTCGT